>JAQPPZ010001508.1:0-1200000 GCA_028583015.1 Wollemia nobilis
ATTTGAACTTGAGATTGGAGGTTAAGTATAGAACATATTAAGTCTCTAACAATTCTCTTTATGCTTCTATGAGGTTTATGAATCACATTGGGTCTCTAACAATTCTCTTTGTGAGTTCATGCTAAGCAAGTTTTTCTTGGTGAGCTTGCTGAGGTTTTGGACAGGTTTTAGACAAGTTCCGATGGGGACTTATGAGCAGATTTGGACAGGTCCTAGTAGAGGACTTGTGATCTAAGTTTTTGAGAGTTCTATTAGAGAAATTGAGGACAAAGGTGCATTGGTTCTTTGAGAAGAACCTGAGGACAGATTTGGCAAGTCTTCGAGAAGGCTTGTGTGCAGAGGATTGATTCGTTCATAGAGTTGGATAGATCTGATAGATAGAGGAAGACTTGTACTAGACCGACTGATTGTGTTTGGTACAGGTAGCTGAGCTACTGTGGACATGATCATAGAAGGCAAAGGTATCTTAGGCTAAGCATTGAGGACAAGAGGTCTTCGATGGAAAGGAGTTCCACGTGCTGGCAAGAGGTAGAGGCAGTTGATCTTCTGAGGGATCATTTCCAGAGAAGAGGGGAAGGTATCTCCTTTGATCAGAGGCTCATAAATTCAGATTAGGGGAAGGTGTCTCCTTTGGGTCGAGGCTCATAAACATTATAATTGGGAAGGTTTTCCAAAGAACTTTGAGATAACTTTTAGAGAAAAGTTTTGTGGACGTAGCCTAGGCATTCTGGCTGAACCACGTTAAAATTGGTGTCACTTTGTGGATGATTTTGTGCATTGTTTTGATATTGCTTTGGGTATATTGCTTTACTATTTTGAAGTATAATGGAAAAAGTAAAAAGAGGTCTTATACTGTTCACCCCCCATATCAGTATAAACTTGTGTTCTTCAATTGGTATCAGAGCAGGTGCCTTCAAAAAGTTTAACAGCTTGAAAGAAAAGCTAGTAAAGAACACAATGGATCATTCAAGTGGCAATGCAGCACCTATTCTTGATGGGTCGGATTTTGGTCTTTGGAGTGCAAGGATGAAGGTTCATCTAATGGCACTTGGGAATGAGGTTTGGGAAGTGATTGAAGATGAGTACACTATTCCTAAACATGGTCCTTATACTAAAGAAGAAAGGCTCCTACATCACAAAAATTCAAAAGCAATGAATGCAATCCTAAAAGGCTTACAGAAAGTAGATCTCGTCAAAGTGATTCACTGCAAGACAACTAGTGAAATGTGGAATCATTTGAAGGTGGTTCATACAGGTGATACAAATGTCAGAAAGGCCAAGTTGAGAAAATTCAAAGGTATTTTTGAACAACTCAAGATGAATGATGATAAAAATATTAGTGACTACATGCTTCGTATGGATGAGGTTGTTAACTCCATGAAAGACTTAGGTCTTGAGCTTGCTGAAAATGATGTCTATGATAAGATTTTAAGATCTCTTCCCAATAGATTTAGTGAAAATATTTTTGCTATTGAGGAAGCTAAAGATTTGGATAAATTGAAAAAGGATGATCTCCATAGTATACTTGCAGCATTTGAGTTGAGAACTCAAGTGAAGGTTGATGTCAAGAAGGAGGAAGCTTTCAAGGCTACCAAGAAATCCAAATGTAAACAACTTCAAGAGAGTGATGAGTCTTCTAGTGATGAAGAGGCATATTATAGCAAAAAAGACAAGTTCTCTAGAAAGCACAAAAATATGAAAAATGTAAGATGTTTCAATTGTGGAAAGTTTGGTCATTATGCTACTGATCGTCTTGTTGCCAAGGATGAAAGTGATGAAGATAAACAGGACTGTAAGATCAAGGATTCTGAAAAGCACAAGCATCATAGGAAAAACAAATATGAGCACAACAATCAAGGAAAGATGTATTCTCACAAACTCAAGAAGAGTTTCTACCTAGACAAAGCAATTAAGTGTTCTAGTAGTGATAGTGAAAGCTCTTCAAGTGATAATGAAAATGAGATGTTGTTCATATTAGAATAAGAGGAAGAACCAAAACATAGATTCATTGTCATGAAATGTCTTAGATGTGGAAATTTTGGTCACCTTGAGGATGATTGCACAAATAATGATTTGATTTCTAGTATGTATGAGGATGCTTCAGAAAACTATAAAGAAGATGCATGTATGGTTTTTGAAAAGGGTAGCACCTCTAGTGATAAGAAATCCAAAAAAGGCTTTGATGATTCTAATAGCAAACATATAAAGGAAGGTGAAGTAGATATTAAAGGTGAACTTATTAGTTCTCTTAGTGCTTTGAAAAAGGAAAGAAAGAAGAATGCTAGACTCAAGGATAAGTTGGATGAATGTTGTATGGAGAGAGATGATCTTATAGAAAGTCTTGACTTCTCTATAGCTAAGACACAAGAACTTAAGGATGAGTTAGAGTCTAAGGTTCTTGAGTATAGTGAGTTAGAAAATAAAATGGCTTCTTTGAAAGAGGAAACCAAAGGGTACAAGGATAAGCTTCACAGGTTTCAAGATAGCTCCAAAAATGTTAAGTCTCTCATCAAAGGTCAAAGAAAGACAACAGATAAAACAGGCCTTGGTTTTGTTAAGCATCACAAGGAACAAGTTGGAGAGTCTAGTAAGAGACTCCAAAAGGAAGAGAGTTCTGATGAGGAAAGTATTTCAGATCATGAGACCTTGAATGATATATGCATAGAAACAGAAACCAAAATTTAGAATGAGAAGAAGAAGTTTTCAGAACCTAAGAGGTCAAATATAGGAAAGTTTCAAGGTAGATGTTTTGCTTGTCACAGGTTTGGTCACATAGCTTCACATTGCATGGCTCAAGTGAAAAGGTAAATGACAGTTTTATATGTGGTAATTTATTTCAAGGGTATTTCTACTCTTGTCAAAAGTTTGGGCACAAGGCAGTTTATTGCAAGGCAAATATCAAGAACAGGTTTGGTCAGAACAGGTTTGGTCAAAATAGGTTTGGTCAGAACAGGTTTGGTCAGAACAGGTCTGGTCAAAATAGGTTTGGTCAGAACAGGTCTGGTCAGAATAGGTTTGGTTAGAACAGGTTTGGTCAGAACTGGTGGATTCAAAGAACAGGTTTGCCTAAAAGAAATAACATTGTTACGTGTTATAAGTGCAACAATGAAGGTCACACAGTTAGACAGTGTAGAGCTGAAATTCTAGAATACAGGAACAGGAACAGTGGCATGATCGGGTCCAAGGATCAAGGCATGGATAAAAATAGGTATGAGAACAAGAACAAGAACAGTGACAGTAACAAGGATATGGACAAAAAGTTCAATAGAAGGCCCGACAAGGAAGTTATAGACGTTGATGATGATCAGTGCCTAATGGGAGTTTTACTCCCACCCCAGAATTAATCACCTCATCAGGAGGTGGGGGAGGGACTAATATAAGAGGTTAATTCTTAGTCCTGAGCCCCAAAAGTGGCCCTTTGCCATTGATGACAAAGGGGGAGAGATTCATAGTGAAGAGGAAAGCTTCAAGTCAGGGGGAGCAAAACTTTAAAGGAATATTCTCAGTTGTTAGCACAATTGGTTTCAATTGGTTTCAGTTAGTTTCAATTTTGGCTCTTGAGAAGTGTTGTCAGTAAAGGTTTGCCATCAATGACAAAGGGGGAGATTGTTGACAATTTTGGATACTTTGGGTACATTGCCTTTGCTCAAATGTGTAAAGTTGTCATTGATGTCAAAAGGCATTTTTGTGTTCAAAAGAGTGTGATGTCAAGAATATCTTGAGAAGCTTCATTATGTTAAAGGGTTTTTATTAAAACCATGGTGACAAGGCTAAAGGTTTTTCTTAAAACCATTTGGACTCATTAAGGGTTTTTATTAAAACCAAGCTTAACTTAATGCAAAGGTCCATGTGTATTATTAATAATTAAATTAACTCAAACCTTTGTCAAAGGTCCAAGTTTAATTTATTATTAATAAAATAATAATAATTATTCTTTTAATTATTATTAAAGGGTCTTTCAACCCTTAAGCGTCACTGATTTTTTGCCATCATTGGAGGAGCGTCGACGTCAAACAGTGAAGGAAAATTTGCTATATAAGTTGGCATGGTTTTCAAAAGTGAGCACCTCCGATTATTTTTTGATATCTACGATTTGTGGTTCTCTGTATGTTTCAATTTGCACTCGGTTTCTACGATTTGCTTTACTCCATTTCATTTTATTTGTGCTCGACGTCTGTGATTTGCATTTGCACTATTTCATTTGTTTTGCACTTGGCGTCCGTGATTTGCAATTGCTCTATTTCCTTCGAACAGTGCTTGGTGACTTTGAGTTGAGCTTGCTCAGTGTTTTCGATCTTCGTTTGACATCTTTGATAGCGTGCTTGTTCTGTGTCTTGGAGACTATGCTTGGAAAACTCGGGTTTGAGATTGGGCTGCATCCTTACCCTTTGGCTTGACGACAGTGGATTTTTTACATGCGGTCTGTGGAAGACATTTACGTTTTCCATATTCTTGGTGTCACAGGAAGATAAAAGAGAGGGTAGCGGTTTATTTTTTCGTTGGGCACTTGTGACCCAACGGCGGTGGCGTTTAAGCAAAAATGTTAGATGACAGAGGTGCTGAGTTTGATTCTCTTTGTTGGAAATTCCTTTTGGTCATGGTGTGCAAAGAATGGTGGCCATGAATGCGTGGGAGGTATAAGGTTAAGGTATCATTTTTTTTTTTGACATTGATGTTTAATTTTTAATGTCTATGTGAAGTAATAAGGTGTAAAGAGGTTTTACTTTGTATATTATTGTACTTTGGTGGTTTTTACTAAGTTGGAGAAATAAGGTGTTATATTTGGATCTTTATTATTGTGTATTATTGTATAGTTGCTAACTCTAATTGGTGGCAAATTGAGAATTAGTGTTGTGACAGATTTTAAGTTCTCCTTCTTCATCAAAGTAAAGGTATGGGCAACTTCTTCCATGTATGTTGTTTATGGTATATTTTCTGAAATTGAGTTTGGAGTGAAAAGGTTGTCTACTAGGTGCATTGGTTCTTTGAGAAGAAACTGAGGACATATTTGGCAAGTCTTCGAGAAGGCTTGTGTGCAGAGGATTGATTTGTTCATAGAGTTGGACAGATCTGACAGACAGAGGAAGACTTGTACTAGACCGACTGACTATGTTTAGTATAGGTAGTTGAGCTACTGTGGACGTGATCATAGAAGGTAGAGGTCTCTTAGGCTAAGCATTAAGGACAGGAGGTCTTCGGTGGAAAGGAGTTCCACGTGTTGGCAAGAGGTAGATGCAGTTGATATTTTGAGGGATCATTTCCAGAGCAGAGGGGAAGGTATCTCCTTTGAGTAGAGGATCATAAATTCAGATTAGGGGAAGGTGTCTCCTTTGGGCCGAGGCTCATAAACATTGTAATTAGGAAGGTTTCCCAAAGAAATTTGAGATAACTTTTAAAGAAAAGTTTTGTGGACATAGCCCAGGCATTCTGGGTGAACCACATTAAAATTGGTGTCACTTTGTGGATGATTTTGTGCATTGTTTTGATATTGCTTTGGGTATATTGCTTTACTGTTTTGAAGTATAAAGGAAAAAATAAAAAGAGGTCTTATACTATTCACCCCCCCATCTCAGTATAAGCTTGTGTTCTTCAAAATTTACCTTAAAATTGGCATTTAAACAATGCAGATTTATTTTAAAATTTCCAACGCAAACATTTTAATTAAAAATGGTTTAAAATCTTACATTAAACTTGCATGAATCACTTTAAGCATTTTAATCAAAGTTAACATTTATTTCATAAATTAAGCTTTACATTAAATTTAATAGAATGATAAATAAATAAAAACCCTAATTATAAATGTTAAACACTTTTTAATTATTAAGTTAGGGCTTTTAAAATATTTTAACTTTTAAACTTTGCTTCTTTTTGGAAAATATAAATAACCAATGTATATGAATTTTAACTATAAAATTTAAAATTTATATTATGAAAAAAAAAAGTTCATATAATCTTCCCTTCAGTGTAATATTTATTCACCCAAATATTAATTGAATTAAATATTTGGAAACAAATAAATATGAGCCTTCGTTGTAAAGTTTGGATCCTTATAATTTGAAATCAGAGCTTTTATAAACCAAAATTAATTAATGTATATAAATCTCAATTATGAACTTTAAACCTTATGATAGTAAAGATAAAGTGCATATGATTTTTCCTCTTCTATAAGATTTATTCATCCAAATATTAACTGGATTAAATATTTGAATGATGAACAAATATGAACCTAGTTATAAAGCTTAAAATATTATAATATCAAACTAGGTTTTAATTCAAAAATTATATTTGAAATAAATAACAAAATATTGAAGTAAAAAAATAAAATGAACTTCAGACAACAAGCTATGAAGCAAAATTGAACAAAACTTTTCGAAAAACTAAATTTATACATACTAGAATTAACACAGTCCTGCAATAAACCTAGTGCTATCTTCTATGGAAATTTAGATAAAAGAACTATATCAAATTATTAATTAAATTAAAACACCATATTCATGTTTGTCTTAATAAAATAATTTGATATAAAATTCGTAGATCTTACAATAAATATTTTTCCAAAAAACTGTGTTTTTCAAAACTTGTAGCCCTCTTTTTTACCTATCCGACCCTCTTCTTGGTCTTCATTCTCATATTTATATCTTAAAAATAATTTGTTGCTTCTGTTTTCATTACAATTGCTATACGGACTTTATAACTTATCCAAAATTATTTCTTATAACACCTTCACTTCATTTTCACCCATTATCTACAAATAAATTTACTACGAATTCTAATCTTAATATATTCGTTATTGTAGACAACATGTGCAATGCCATAATATTGTCTCCTTAGGGACTAAATGAATATCCAACATCATTTTATCACTAATGATTTATTCTTTAATTATGGACTAGTCACTATTGTGTGTTAGATTGTGTCTAGCCAATGCCATCCAATGTAACACCCACCTATAATCCATGAAACCGTCTCGGATGTCCACCACATTGATTTCATTATTAATGAACGAAAATAATGGAAAACTTGTGAATACTTCTTCATACTTGCCTTTATACCTAAAAATATGTGCTCTTATTCTGAATCAATCCTATATGAGGGTGTGATCGATAGAGTTTAATATTTCACATCGAGGTCTTTGTGTCCAGATAGTGCAAACAATTTTAATTTGTAATTCCCTATTGTAGTCATACAACCCCGGTGTCACCTATGCGTTAATGTAATAAATTATCAACTTTTACTTTATTCTCCGGTGCAAAAATCTATGTGTTTTACAACATTTTTTTCAATCATAGAAGTCGTATAGGATATATCACAATCTTCCACCATGACTAGCGATGTGTTATTTTAATTATCTATATATTCTGCCATACTTGATGGACATCCCTACTTGTATTTTGTTTTATAACTATTACAACTAGTCATATTGTGAATATGGCTATTTGGGTATATAATTTATTTCATTGGTATTTATAGAATCCTCTACTGGACACACCAAATGATCCACACCATTGCCATATTATATGTTGATTCACAGGTTAGCCAGAAAGAACTATGGTGATCATCATCTATTTTTGATTACTCGTTGGTATACATTCAATCTCGATCAATGCCATGAGTCCATATCATCATTATCACTAGAAAAGTCTATCATTTCACATCATTACTTCATTGTTCCTGTTCATTCATGCATAATGTCACTGTTGATATCTTTGTTTAATGCATCCTTGTCACATTTGTCACACATGTACCAAAACATAGACAAAACAATACTTTATACATTTTAAAGCTCATAAAAGCTTGTGACAAGTTGTTCATGTGTCTTGATACAATAAAAATTGGTATATGGCATAAGTCATTCACCCATCTATGCTCATCTTGATTAGAATACCTTGAAAACCATGCTTGAGTATTTTGGAGTTGACCATTGGATGAACGACCATCTTGAAGACTGCGTCGAATACTCTTCATAAAGCTGTGTAAACATATTTTATAAACTCTGTTAAGTTGCAAAGCTTTGAAATGAAACATTAAATTGAAAAGCTTTGAAATGAAACATTATGAATTTTTTTGATGAAATACTTAGAAATAAAATTAAGTTGAAAGGCTTTGAAATGAAATGCTATGAAATTAAGTATCAAATTATAAAAAAAATGTTTTCAAATTTACTTTTTTAGTGTTAAAAAATATTTTTGAATCTACTTTTAAGTGCTAGAATACAAACATTTTCATAATATTTCAATCACAAATATTTAAACAAAAACTTTTAGAATTATAACATTAAAACAACACAACATAAAAAATGTAAATAAAATTCAAACCAAACATATAACAACAATACTAAATGAATAAAATTAACAAAACGAACATTAAGCCTTAACACCATAATGTAACCAATTATTCTACCAACAAACTGACATACAAATTTCCAAAATTTCCAATCTCTAGATGGGTCTCCAATTTTGGGGTTGTTGTGAAGTGGTCACAACAAATGGTGACTCTCCCGAAAAATATTCCTCAACATTTTGAACTTAAGAACCCAACTCTGAAACCAAAAAAACTCAAATTATTAAAACCATGAGCATCAGTAATATCCAAAAAATATAAATAGAAAAATTCAAACTGAAACAGCTGAAAATTTTGCTTATGCTTGGTGTGTGCTTTGTGATTCATTCAATTTCTTGATACTATCTAGATTTTCATTATTAGCTTTGCAACTGGGCTATAAAATTTTTGCTCTTTTAAGTTCACTTTTGCATTGGTATCCTCAAGACATTGCTCTACTTCCGACTAGGCATTTATAGCCCTAGTAGAGGTTATCTAAACCACCCAAGTCTTAGATGAATTTTGCATTTTGCTTATTTTATTTATTTTAGTCTAGATCTAGCTCCACTGCCAATAAGGCATCTATAGTCATAGTGAAGGTTATATAGACTATGGTGACTAATTTGACTTTAATTTCCTTTGTATTTTATTTTAATGCATTTTATTCAATCTTTATATCACTTTTGAAAAATTCACCTACCACTTGGGTTAGAGATCAAGTAAAGCTAAAAATTGAGCTCATAAGATTTTCACCTAAAATCTGCAAAACTGCATAACTTCATCTTTCAAAATTTCAAGGAATATTCTTTAAATGTGTTTTCAGTATTTGTGAAGCTTTTGCAAGATGATTCCACTATTCCAAGTTTCATTATCTTAGTCCAAATTCATAAATATATACACTAAACATCTCACTTTCTTTTTCTTCAAGTTTTGCATAATTTCAAAATGAGCAATTTTATCTTGAATGATTCAGGAACAAATACCAAATGAAATCACCAAATGTTTAGTGTCCATATAAAAACTACCACAATAAAGGAAAACCTTATGGAAGTATGTTTTAAACTCAACAACAAATATCATCATAATAATTGAACTCCAAAATTTGGCAAAACCAACTTATTGCTAGACAAACAAATGAAACACATCCAAAATTTCACAAACACAAAACAAAACATAAAAAAAACAACCAATTAACTATAAAAACAAGAAAACCAAAACAATTTACAAAAAATATACACTATGTACAAGATGATGCAAAAATTTAAGCTATCTTTTTCCTGGATCCCAATTGCGATTTTCACCATTTAAAAGACATCTATCATGATATGCATACCAAGTTTTATAGGAATCCAATAAAAATAATATTAGGCCAAAAATAGAACCTCTCATTGTGCCTATCTCATTTTGCCAATTTGATTCAATTATATTATCAATCCTATAGTGAAACTTTGACACATTGAAATGGTATGACAATGATTGATTTTTAATAATTTCTTGTTTTTTCTTTAAAATGTAGTTTTCACAATTCAATTCATGATTTAGAATTAGGATTTCTTTTTAAATATAAGGTCTTGCAAAAAGGAGCCTATATCTAATAATTTTAAAACCAATTTATTTTCCATGTTTTTAGGCCAATTGAACTTGTACAACAATTTTCAAGCATTTAGGATATTTCCTAAACAAGAATCATTACAAAATTGAATATTAGATTTAATAATTATTTGTCTATGGACTTGATTCAAATTTTCAATCATGTTTTTGCAAACCATAATTCTTGTCTATCTAAGGATGTGTCAAATAATACATATCTCTGATAAACTACTTGAGTTGTTTCCAATATAAAAGTTGTATCATTTGAATGAATAGGAGTTATTTCTAATTCCTTATTAACCATCAACAATATTTCTTTATTTGAATCTCCAAGACAATCATGTGAATTTATACCCAAATTTTCAGTAGTCAATAGTAAAAGAGAAGACTTTACATTTTTCCCATTCATAAAAAATAAGTCAAAAGAAACATTTACCATTTCTTCATTTTCAATTTCAGCAAGGTGTTCAATAAATTCATATTCAAAGTGATTCAATTTTGGAACATTCTCTATTTCTGCAATTGGCAAGTCATTTTTTTATTGCATGGAAATTTCAAAATCTTCATTTGAGGTAGAATTTTCAACATCCTGCATATCAAATGAAATAGAAATTTCATCAGTAGGATTGTAAGCAAATAATGATTCCTCATGTCTTTTTAAAGAATTATAATAATGGTCATATAGACCCATGGGATGAAACTCTATTGCATCTTCCTCATAATTTTCAATCTCTTCAAGAAACTCTTCTTCAAATTCACCTTCAACCATTTTTGATAGATCAAGGATTTCTACAGTGGAGTTAAATCTTGTATTCAAATTTTCATGATCACTATAATCCGTATTCGTAACCAACCTTGGAAATTTATTCCCTAATGACATACTTATTTCTAAAAGTGGATCAATCCTAGCATTTTTCTTTCTAAGATTATCCCAATCCTCACTTGTAAATAATGATTCTAAACCTTTTATTTCTAACTTATCACAAGTTAGCTCATGTTGGCTTTCTGGATCATTATAATAATTGTCTTCTGAGAACAAGTGATGAACTTCTATCATATCTTCTAGCCACAATTTAGATTCATCCTCAAATATACTTTCAACCACTTTTGGTGAGTCAAGACCTTCTTCAGTGGGATCAAATCTTGTATTTTGCTTTATAAATTTATCCCAATCTTCCTTTGTGAATAATGGCTCTAACCCCTTTATTTCTAAAGGCTCACATGTTTCTAAAACTGAGTTAATTTCTACATCTTGATGAGCTTGTTTATCAGAAACCTCGTTGGAGGATGTTGGTTTAGAAACTTGTACTTTCTCTTGGATAATATTTAGGGTGGTTGTGAAGGTCGTGCATTCAAATTCATCCCATTAATTATTCACATTAGACATCATGTGATTTGAGGGTGCTAAATTAAATGATCGGTATTGGTTTAAATTCATATCTCCTGAAGAATAGTTCATCACGGGAGAAGGTTGTGTTTCCATATAGCTCATGGTTGACATCTGATTTTGATCCTAAGGATTAAGTAATGACAATTCACCTAAATCAATCTCTTTTAAAATACATCATTGTTAATCCACATCAATCCTTTTAAAATACACTGTTGTTCTATGGATATTGTCTTCTTACAAGCTCTAGACAAGTATGGATTTTTAAGAATTATCCTTATGCATGTAGAAGTAAAGGAATCTAAGGCTTCCAAGTATATTTGAACTATTTATTTTGAAATGGTGAAATATATATCTATTTTGGTATACAACCTATGGAATCTATCATTAAATTGGCTCATAGATTCATTAGATTCTTTACAGATAGATGAAAACTGATTTGACAAAAAAATTGTGTCAAGAAATGTTCCAAAAATTTTAAGAAATGATGTTTCTAGTTGAGCCCAAGAATTAATATAACCTAGCAAGTAAATTGATAAACTAGTCCTTAGAAAATTCATCCAATGTTAGAGAAAATAATATGCAGGCTACATTTTCATGCATAATTTGAAAATGAACTATAGCATTTTTGTATGCCTGAATATGTTCCTTTGTTGTACTCTTTCCATCATGCTTATAATGAGGTAAATAATTTTCTACCATTGAACCAATTTCAACATGAAATACTGTGTGAAGAAATTTCAACAATTGAATCCTAACCATATTTTCAAATTTATAGCAAATCCACATTAATGCATCATAAATAAGGAAATGCCAACTTTTTTTTTTAATACTTAAAATTTGAACAAACTTCAAATTTTTTATAATCAAATACCTGTTTTTAGGCCCTCCTAGCACCAATTCTATTGAGGTATAATTTCACCCAGTTGCAAAATGACACTCATAGTTATGATTTTGGTTAGAAATGCAAAGAAATATAAATTTCTCCAAGGTTCCTTTCACTTAATGTGTTTATATATCACAAAAATATGTCAAAATAAGTGCTTAGAGTACCTTAGTGATTTGCAAGCGATTTTTAATAAGGGGCTTGGCTTTGAAAGTATTTTGATTTGAAATACTTACATGCACTTCTCAATAAGATTCACTTTCCAAAAATGAATAAATTTACCTTAAAATTGATATTTAAACAATGCAAATTTATTTTAAAATTTCTAACATAAAATTTTTAATTAAGAATACTTTAAAATCTTACATTAAACTTGCATGAATTACTTTTAGTATTTTAATCAAAGTTAACATTTATTTCATAAATGAAGCTTTACATAAAATTTAATAGAATGATAAATAAATAAAAACCCTAATTATAAAGTGTTAAACACTTTATAATTATTGAGTTAGGGCTTTTAAAATATTTTAACCTTTAAACTTTGTTTCTTTTCGTAAAAAATAAATAACCAATGTATATTATTTTTAACTATAAAGTTTGAAATTTATATTATGAAAATAAAAAATTCATATAATATTACCTTCATTATAATATTTATTCACCCAAATATTAATTGAATTAAATATTTGGTACTAAATAAATATGAGCTTTCATTGTAAAGTTTGGATCTTTATAATTTGAAATCGAAGCTTTTATAAACCAAACTTAATTAATGTATATAAATCTCAATTATGAACTTTAAACCTTATTATAGTAAAGATAAAGTGCATATGATTTTTCCTCTTCTATAAGATTTATTCACCCAAATATTAATTGGATTAAATATTTGAATGATGAACAAATATGAAAATTAATTAATGTATATAAATCTCAATTATGAACGTTAAACTTTAAAATATTAAAGCTAAAGTTCATATGATTTTTCCTCTTCTATAAGATTTATTCACCCAAATATTAATTGGATAAAATATTTGGATGATGAACAAATATGAACCTAGTTATAAAGCTGAAAATATTCTAATCTCAAACTAGGTTTTAATTTTAAAATTATATTTTAAATAAATAACAAAATATTAAAGTAAAATAATAAAATGGACTTCAAAAAACAAGCTACAGAGCAAAAGTGAACAAAACTTTTCAAAAAACTAAATTTATATAGACTAGAATTAACACGGTCCTGCAATAATCCTAGTCTTCTTCTATGAAACTTTAGATAAAATAACTATATCAAATTTTTAATTAAATTAAAACACCATATTCATGCTTGTCTTAATAAAATAAATTTATATAAAATTTTTAGATACTACAGTAAACATTTTTCCAAAAATCTTTGTGTTTTTCAAAATATGTAGCTCTATGTGCAATGCGATTTTGATTCCTCACTTCTTTCAATGCATCCCCGTCCTTTTTACCCGTTTGACCCTCTTCCTAGTCTTCATTCTCATATTTATATCTTAAAAATAATTTGTTCCTTCTATTTTCATTACAGTTGCTATATCGGCTTTATAACTTATCCAAAACTATTTCTTATAACACCTTTACTTCACTTTCATCCATTCTCTACAAATAAATTTACTACGAATTCTAATATTAACATATTTGTTATTATAGCCAGCATGTGCAATGCCATAATATTGGCCTCTTATGCTTTAAATGAAAATTTGACGTTATTTTATCACTAATGATTTATTATTTAATTATGGACCAGTCACTATTGTGTGTTAGACTGTGTCTAGTCAATGCCATCCAATGTAATACCTGCCTATGATCTGTGAAACCATCTCGGATGTCCACTGCATTGATTTCATTATTAATGAGTAGAAATTATGGAAAACTTGTGAATACTCCTTTGTCCTTGCCTTTATACCTAAAATCATGTGCTTTTATTTTGAATCAATCCTATATAAGGGTGTGATCGGTAGAGTTTAATATTTCACATAGAGGTCTTTGTGTCCAAATAATCCAAAAAAAAATTGTATGTACTTCCCCGTCATAGCCATACAACCCCCGTGTCAACTATGCATCAATGTAATAAATCATTGGCTTTTACTTTATTCTTCGATGAAAATGTCTATGTGTTACACAACATTTTTTCAATCATCAACGTCCTGTGGGATATGCCACAATCTGCCACCATGCCTAGCGATGTGTTATTTTCATCATCTACATATTATGCCATTTTCAATGGACATCCCTACTTGCAATCTATTTTATAACTATTACATATGGCCATATACTGAATATTTCTATTTGGTTCTCTAACTGATTTCATCAGTAATTATAGAGTCCTTTTGCTAGACACACCGAATGATCCACACCATTGCCATATCGTATGCCGATTCATAGGTTCACCAACAAGAACTATGACGACCATCATCTGTGTTCGATTACTCACTCATATACATTCCATCTCGATCAATTCCATGAGTCCACATCATCATTAACACTAGAAAAGTCTATTAGTTCATATCATCATTTCATTCATCATGCCTGCATAAGGTCACTATTGATATCTTCATTTAATGCATCCATCATCAAATTTTTTCCACATGTACCAAAACATAGATAAAACAACACTTTATACTTTTCAAATATGAGTTGTTCATGTGTCTTGATAAAATCAAAATTTGTATGTCATAAATATTTCACCCATATACACTCCTCTTGATCAGACTACCTCAAAAACCACGCTTGAGTATTTTGGAGTTGACCACTAGATGAATGACCATCTTGAAGACTATGCCGAGTAATCTTCATAAACCTATGCAAACAAATTTTACAAACTCTATTAAGTTGCAAAGCTTTGAAATGAAAAATTAAATTGAAAATCTTTGAAATGAAACATTATGAAATATTTTGATGAAAGACATTGAAATGAAACTAAGTTGAAAGGCTTTGAAATAAAACGCTATGAAATTAAGTATCAAAATTATAAAACAAATTTTTTTAAATTTACTTTTTAAGTGTAAACAAATGTTTTATAATCTACTTTTAACTACTAGAATACAAATAATTTCATAATATTTTCATCATAAATATTTAAACAAAACCTTTTAGAATTATAACATTAAAACAACATAACATAAAAAATGTAAATCAAATTTCAACCAAACATATAATGACAATACTAAACAAATACAATTATAAAAAACCAACATTAATCCTTAACACAATAATGTAACCAATTATTCTACCAACAAAGTGACATACAAATTTCTAAAATTTCCAATTTTTATGTGGGTCCCCAATTTTGGGGTCATTGTGAAGTGGTCACAAAAAATGGCAACTCTATTGGGAAATGTTCCTGAACATTTCAGACTTAAGAACCCAACTTTAAAATAAATAAAAAAACTCAAATATTAAAACCATTAGCATCAGTAATATCCAAAAAATATGAATAGACAAATTCAAAATAAAAAATCTGAAATATTTGCTTATGCTCGATGTGTGCTCTGTGATTCATTCATTTTATTGATACTATCTAGATTTCCATTATCAGCTTTGCAACTGGTTTATAAAAATTTTGCTCTTTTAAGTTCACTTTTGCATTGGTATCCTCAAGATATTGCTCTATTGTCGATCAAGAATTTATAGCCCCGATAGAGGTTATGTAAACCACCCAAGTCTTAGATGAATTTTGCATTTTGCTTCTTTTATTTATTTCAGTCTAGACCTAGCTCCATTGCCAATCATGTGTCTATAGCCCCGATGAAGGTTATCTAGACTATGGTGACTGATTTGACTTTACTTTCCTTTCTATTTGCTTTTCTTGTGTTTTATTCAAGCTTTATATCACTTTTGCAAAATTCACCTGCCACTTGGGTTAGAGATCAAGTAAATCTAAAAATTGAACTCGTGAGAATTATCACCTAAAATATTCAAAATTGTATAGCTTCATCTTTAAAATTTTCAAGGAATATTATTTAAATGTGTTTTCAGTATTTGTGAAGCTTTTACAAGATGATTCCACTATTCCAAGTTTCATTATCTTAGTCTAAATTCATAAAGATATACACTAAACATCTCACTTTCTTTTCTTTCAAGTTTTGCATGATTTCAAAATGATCAATTTTGTCTTGAATGATTCAGGAACAAATACCAAATGAAATCACCAAATGTTTAGTGTCCATATAACAACTACCACAATCAAGTAAAACCTCATGAAAGTATGTTTTAAACTCAACAACAAACACCATCACAATAATTGAACTCCAAAATTTTGCAAAACCAACTTACTGCTAGACAAAAATTTTAAGTTATCTTTTTCCTATATCCCAATTGCAATTTTCACCATTTAAAAGACATCTATCATGATATTCATGCCAAGTTTTATAGGAATCCTGTTAGTCTTACAATGACATTGAGAGGGGGGGTGAATCAGTGTAGCTCTTTAAACTTGAATTTACAGCTCTTAATACAGTAGCAATTAAAACTAATTACTAGATACAACAAGTATAACACAAGAGCATCACACAACACAAGATTTAACGAGGTTCACCAATGTGGCTACTCCTCAAAAATGACTGCTTGGACTACCATCCAAATCTAGCCTTTGCAAAGCACCAACTTTACAATCAATTTACCAGCACCCTACTGGAAGGAGCACCAACCCCTTATTTATCTGCACCAATAGAAAGGAGCACCAACCCCTGATTTACCAGCACCTACTGGAAGGAGCACCAACCCCTGATGCCAAGCTAGCAACCTGGACTTCAATTTTGAATCTATAAGATTGACAGAAAGATACCTTTGTTTTTGCAAGATCCTGACTGGTCTTTCTTCGCCTTTGCGCTCTCTGCGCACTTTGCTTTCTCTACGCAATCACTTCGCACACTCTACTTCGTTACAGTTGACCTTCACGATCATCTTCTCTCTTTCACGCACTTTGCTCTCTTCGCACTACGACAGAACTTCGCACACTTCGACAACACTCAAATCTCCAAACAACCCTCCTTTTATAACAAAATTATGGTGATGAAAACCCTAATCTTAGTCGACTGTAAACCCTAATCTTAGTCGGCTTTCATGACAACTATAAACCCTAATTTTAGTCAGTTGTTCATCGATCTTTGTCGGCTTCAACTCAACCATGAAAATACAACATGTCACGATATCCTGACACTTTTCTTTCTCTCTCTTTCTCCTTGCTTTGGAAACACATCACCGCCACTCCCTCCTTGCTTCTCCACAGAAAATGTCACGATATCGCGACACCATTGCCGACACTTTCACCTCCTTACTCTTCCTTTTTACTTTTGTCACGATATCGTGACACTTCTGCCTTCTTACTTTCTCTCTCCTCCTTTAGTCGTGAAAATGCGACATGTCGCGATATCACGACACTTTTTCTCCTTTGCTCTTTCTCTTGCCTTCGGGTCACGAAAATGCGACATGTCACGATATCGTGACACTTTTTCTCTTGGACTCTCTCTCTTGCAATATGTCACGAAATCGTGACACTTTTTCTTTAATTCTTCAATATGTACTGAAATCGTGACACTTTTTCTTTCGACTCTCTCTCTTGCAATATGTCACTGAAATCGTGACACTTTTTCTTCCGTACAATCTCTCTTGCAATATGTCACGAAATCGTGACACTTTTTCTTTCGGACTCTCTCTCTTGCAATATGTCGTGAAATCTAACTTCTCTTGCAATATTTCACAAATCGACTACTTCTCTCTCTTCCAACATGTCACGAAATCGGACGTCACTTTTTCTACTTGCCTTTTTCTCTTCCAACATGTGCGAAATCGTGACAGTTTTTCAACTTGCCTTTTTCTCTTCCAACATGTCACGAAATCGTGACAGTTTTTCCACTTGCCTTTTTCTCTTCCAACATGTCATGAAATCGTGACAGTTTTTCCACTTGCCTTTTTCTCTTCCAACATGTCACGAAATCGTGACAGTTTTTCCACTTGCCTTTTTCTCTTCCAACATGTCGCGAAATCGTGACAGTTTTTCCACTTGCCTTTTTCTCTTCCAACATGTCATGAAATCGTGACATTTTTCTCACTTGCATTTTCTCTCTTCCAACATGTCATGAAATCGTGATAGTTTTTCTTGCTTTTTCTCTCTCTTCCAACATGTCGTGAAATCGTGACAATTTTTCTTGCTTGTTGTATATGTCACGATATCGTGACACTTTTCTTACTTGTCTTTTTCTTTGATCTTTTGCATATGGGCCACTTTGGTCTTCTTGGAAAAACACTGTACATACTCTGAGTAACCTTTGAACTCCTATCTTCTGCATCTGAAAAGCTTTTGAACTTCCTGTTCATTGCATCAACAGATCTATCTGATTGTGTTGACAACAATGACAATATTGTTGTTGCACCTTGCTCAACAATCTCCCCCTTTGGAATTGTTGGCAACACATGTGCAATTTCCTGTAACTCTTCTCCCCCTTTGACAATAATACCAAAGGGCTACTGCAGACTCCCCATGAGTCCATGCACAACATTCTCAGGCACAATTTATTACACTTAGCAAAGATCATGAACATGAGCAAAAAGATAATCAAAACAAATGCTCCCCCTGAGAATGTGATCCCTGTAGCTAGTCAATTCTTGGGAAGTGTGACCACTCCCAATTTATTGCGAAGGTACTCAAAAACTTCCTTGGGCAATGGTTTTGTGAAGATATCTCCTACTTGCTCTGTAGTTGGAACAAAATCCAACTTAACCTCACCTTCTGCAACTTTCTCCTTCAAAAAGTGATACCTGATAGCGATGTGTTTTGTGCGTGAATGCATAACTGGATTCTTGGAGATGTTAATGGCATTGGTGTTATCACACTTAACTGATATTGGCTCACTGAAGCTAATACCAAGATCTTTCAGGGTTTGTTTCATCCATAATACCTGCGTACAACATGTTGTCGCTGCAATATATTCTGCCTCTACTGTCGATAAAGAAATTGACTCTTGTTTCTTACTATGCCATGCGACCAATCTGTCTCCAAGATAGAATGCACCTCCACTTGTACTCTTTTTGTCATCTACACATCCTGCCCAATCTGCATCTGAATACGAAATAAGGGTGAAGTCTTTACCTTTTGGATACCATAACCCATACTCCATAGTACCCTTGAGGTACCGAAGAATCCTCTTTACTGCTGTCACATGAGTCTCCTTGGGATTAGCCTGAAATCGTGCTACCATGCATACTGCCTATAAAATATCTAGGTCTGGTAGCTCATCGAGTACGATAAGCTTCCAATCATAGATCTGTACATGGTTTGATCAACAGGTGGAGATTTGTCATCCTTGCTCAACTTGCAGCCTGTCATCATGGGAGTGCTAAGCGGCTTACAATCCTCCATTGTGAACTTTTTTAACATCTCTTTTACATATTTAACTTGAGAAATAAATATGCCCTTCTTACTTTGATTAACTTGCAACCCGAGGAAATACGACAGTTCACCAATCATTGACATTTCAAATTCTTTCTGCATCTTATTTGCTAAATCTTTGCACGACTCATCTTTGTTGCTGCCAAATATGATATCATCTACGTATACAACAAGAACAATAAGATGCCCATTTTCTGTTTTGACATACAAATTACTATCCACCATACCTTTCTTAAACCTTTGTTGAGTGAGATAGTTGTCTAGCCTTGCATACCATGCTCGGGGTGCCTGTTTTAAGCCATATAATGCTTTCTTCAACTTGCAAACCAAGTTTGGATCATCACCAAGTTGGAAACCATCCGGTTGCTCAATATAAACCTCTTCTTCAAGTTTCCCATTCAAAAATGCTGATTTCACATCCATTTGATAAACTTTGAAATTCTTGTAGACTGCTAAAGCCAGAAACATTCTAATTGCCTCTAGTCTAGCTACTGGTGCAAAAGTTTCCTCAAAGTCAATGCCTTCAACTTGTGCATAACCCTTACATACCAATCTTGCTTTATTTTTGACTACCTATCCGTCTTCATTCAATTTGTTTCAAAAAATCCATTTAGTCTCGATTATATTTTTATTTGCAGGTCTAGGTACTAACTCCCAAGTTTTGTTTTTCTCGATCTGATCTAATTCTTCATTTATTGCCTTCATCCAACTTTCATCTTTGCTTGCGTCAGTAACATTTTTGGGCTCAATGTTGGATAATAGAGAGTAGTTACTTACTGCTCTTCTTCTTGTCTGAACACCAACTTTGGGGTCTCCAATTATTTGCTCTCTAGGATGATTTTTTTGCCAGCTGCCTGTTTTGAATTTCTTATTTTCTTCCACTTCGAATCACAACTTAAATCATCTGAGTCAATTTTTTGTATCTTTTCCATTTCGTTTTCCTCATCTCCTTCAATAACCTCTTCATAAATTGGGTAGTTCATTTCATAGCTAATTACTCGTTCTTTACCTTCATCAAATTTAACATCGACACTGTCCACAATTTTCTTTAGCCTCTTGTTGTAGCATTTGTAAGCTTTGCTTTTTGATGAATAACCAACAAAAATACCTTCATCTGCTCTATCTTCAAACTTACCAAGATTATCTTTAGTTCTTTTGATATAGCACTTGCTGCCAAAAACTTTGAGGTATTTTGTTGTTGCCCTTTTACCGAACCACAATTCATAAGGAGTTTTGCTTTCATGTGTTCTCAGCATGTACCTATTTTGGATATACACCATAGTATGGACTGCTTCTTTCCAAAATATGTCTGCTACTCTACTTTCAGCCAACATAGTCCGTGCCATTTCCTGCACTGTCCTGTTCTTTCTTTCTACCACTCCATTTTGTTGAGGTGTCCTGGCTGCTGAGAACTGTCTCCTAATACCGTATTTTTCACAGTACTCTGCAAACTCCTCTGAAATGAATTCTCCTCCTCTATCTGATCTTAAACATTTGATCCTCTTTCCTGTTTCATTCTCAACCTGGTTTTTGAAAATCTTGAACATATCAAAAGCTTCGATTTATGCTTCAAGAAAAATATCCATGTCATTCTGGAATAGTCATCAATGCACAACATAAAATATTTGTCACCATTTATGCTTTGTGTTCTCATGGGTCCACATAAATCAGTGTGTATTAGTTCCAAAGGTTTGCTTGTGTAGTATTCTTTTGTTTTGAATGTGACTCTAGTTTGTTTCCCCTTTTGGCATGAAGCACAAATGTTGTTTGCAGGTTTGTTGATGGTGGGAATATCTCTCACTACCCTTTTTGAGATGATTTTTACTAGATTATCAAAACTGATATGCCCTAGTCTCTTGTGCCACAACCAGTTTTCTTCTTCCTATCCAATAAAACAAGCTCCTTTTGAATTCTTTGAGAGCGTGTACAGGTTGCCAGATGTCCTTGATCCGGTTGCTATCAATTTTCCACTATTTTTTTTTTGACTTCACAACCTTGCTTCATAAAAACTACTTCATGACCTTTATCACAAATCTGACTTACGCTCAACAAGTTATGTTTCAAACCATCCACAAACAAGACTTCTTCTGACTTAATTTTTTCGTCACTAATTTTTACTGAACCTTTGCCAACTATCTTAGCTCCATCATTATTTCCAAACTTTACTGAACCTCCTTCATATTTCTGTAACTTCTCAAATTTTTGTTTGTCACCTGTCATATGACTGGAGCATCCACTATCAAGTATCCATGGTACATATTTATTCTGTGCTTTGAATGTTGTTTGTACGATTAAGGATTCCTTTTCTTCCTTCAGTCGCTCTTTTCCTTTCCACTCCGTTTTGATAGTAGTTTTGGGCTCTTGTTTTGCCTTTCCCTTATCAGTAGTTTGTGCATGTTTTTCGGGAAGCTTTCTATTTTGTCTCATCCTATATGGTTGAAATTTTCTTCCCTGAAACTGATTTGATGTAAATGTACTTCTACAGTTTCTTGCAATGTGCCCAAAATTATGACAGTTATAACATTCTACTTGTATAATTCATCAGAGGAGAAAAAACATTTCTACTGGTGAAATTCCTTGGTCTTACATTATATTTGGCGATCCGAGATTTTATGTCCATAGCCATTGCATTTAAAACAGAAACCAAAAAAAGGATAATTGAACCTGGGTGATGGTCTTTGCCATGTTGCCGTAGGAGCCATAGGTCTTCTTCTTCTTTGATGTGTGACATTGGTGAATCCATCATTGTCAATTCTCCTTTCATGCCTGGCATTATTGCTTTCTTTTGCATGAGACATTTTTCCTTGATCAACTTATTTCTTATCTTCATTCTTTATGGATTCTACATTTCTAGCCTTTGATCCACTTGATGATTCTCCTTCGATGAAACCCAGACCAAATTTGATGCCTACAGGCCTTTGGTCATTTATGATCTTATCCAACTTCATAGAACTTTCTTCACGTTTGTGATAACAACTAATTTTCTTATTCATCTCTTCTAGCTGCATTCTTAAACCAACAATCTCTTCTTCTAGCTTGCTTGCAATAATCTATTTTCATTGTTATTTGCACTTCGAGATCTTCGGAGATTTTCTTAGATTCTTCTATCTGTACTTTCAAACTAGTTATGATTTCATTTGCATCCTCAAGCTTTCTTGAAAGTTTCTTATTCTTTTTCTTTTCTATCTTCCACTCTTCAAGTGCAGAGATCAACTCACCTTCTAGATCTACTTCAGCCTCAAGGTTTTCACCACATACTTCAGAGTTCACTCCTTCTTTCCTTTCTGATTTTACTTCTTCAAATGCCATGAAAAGAGCTTCACCTTTTTCTTCTTCAGACTCTTCATCGGAGCTATTTTTTGATGAACTGACATTCTTGGAGATGAAACTTTTCTTCTTGAAGTTGCCTTTTCTGAAATTCATTTTCTTCTTCCAGTCACTTCTTTCTTGGTGCGATCCTTCATCATTTTTGTTCTTCTCTTTAAGTGGACATTTAGTCACAAAATGCCCAACGCCTCCATAGTTGAAACATTTAAATGGTAGCTTCCCTCTGTATTTTCCTTTTCCCTTTTTTAGTTTTCTAACAAAGTTTGCTTCCATTTCATCCGATGTCTCTTCTTCCTCGGACTCTTGTTTTGTGTTTTTATTTTTAAGGGCTTTAAAAGCCGCTTCTCTATCTGTGGGTTTAGATCTTCCTATCCTCATCTCATATGCAGTCAAAGAACCATACATCTCATCTATACTGAAATAATTTAGATTTTTAGCTTCTTCTATCGCTGAGACTTTGGAATCAAACCTTTGAGGAAGAGATCTTAGTACCTTTTTCATGATGGTAGAGTCTCCAATATCCTCGTCGAGCCCTCTGATCGCATTAATGATTCCATTAACTCTCAGCATATATGCCTCAATGTTTTCATCGTCATTCATTTTCAATGCTTCGAACTGAGCTCGATGTGTCTGTAATTTGGCCTCCTTGATCTTATCGTCTCCTTCATGAATACTCCTCAGTTTGTCCCATATCTCTTTTGTCGTATTACAGCTCATGATCTTTACTAGTTCACTATCTGCTAATCCGCACATGATAGCATTCTTTGCTTTTGAGTTACTTTCAAATAGTTTCTTTTCGTCAGCCTCTTTTGGAGGAGTGATGGGTATTGTGTATCCACTAACTACTGAATCCCAGATGTCGTATCCCAAAGCACAGAGATATGTCTGCATCCTGATTCTCTAGAATGCGTAATTAGATCCATCAAACAATGGTGCTTTGTTTGATGAGAAACCTTCACCACCTGCCATTGTGTTACTTCCAAGATCACCCTAGCCGGTTAGGCTTGTACAGGAACCTTGCTCTGATACCAATTGTTAGTCTTACAATGACACTGAGAGGGGGGTGAATCAGTGTAGCTCTTTAAACTTGAATTTACAGCTCTTAATATAGTAGCAATTAAAACTAATTACTAGATACAACAAGTATAACACAAGAGCATCACACAACACAAGATTTAACGAGGTTCACCAATGTGGCTACTCCTCAAAAATGATTGCTTGGACTACCATCCAAATCCAGCCTTTGCAAAGCACCAACTTTACAATCAATTTACCAACACCTACTGGAAGGAGCACCAACCCCTTATTTATCTGCACCAACAGAAAGGAGCACCAACCCCTGATTTACCAGCACCTACTGGAAGGAGCACCAACCCCTGATGCCAAGCTGCAACCTGGACTTCAATTTTGAATCTATAAGATTGACAGAAAGATACCTTTGTTTTTGCAAGATCCTGACTGGTCTTTCTTCGCCTTTGCACTCTCTGCACACTCTGCTTTCTCTGTGCAATCACTTTGCACACTCTACTTCATTACAGTCGACCTTCACGATCATCTTCTCTCTTTCGCACACTCTACTCTCTTCGCACTACGACAGAACTTCACACACTTCGACAACACTCAAATCTCCAAACAACCCTCCTTTTATAACAAAATTTTGGTGATGAAAACCCTAATCTTAGTCGGCTATAAACCCTAATCTTAGTCAGCTTTCATGACAACTATAAACCCTAATTTTAGTCGGTTGTTCATCGATCTTTGTCGGCTTCAACTCAACCATGAAAATACAACATGTCACGATATCATGACACTTTTTCTTTCTCTCTCTTTCTCCTTGCTTTGGACCAAAAATACATGTCACGATATCGCGACACTTTCACCTCCTTGCTTCTTTTCTTGGCTTGTACCCTGAAAAACACATGTCACGATATCGTGACACTTTCACCTCCTTGCTTCTTTTCTTGCTTACAAAACAACCTCATACTCTTCCTTTTTACTTTTGTCTGATATCGCGATACTTCTACCTTCTTACTTTCTCTCTCCTCATTTAGTCGTGAAAATACGACATGTCATGATATCGTGACACTTTTTCTCCTTTGCTCTTTCTCTTGCCTTCGGGTCGCAAAAACGCGACATGTCACGATATCGTGACACTTTTTCTCTTGGACTCTCTCTCTTGCAATATGTCATGAAATCGTGACACTTTTTCTTTCGTACAATCTCTCTTGCAATATGTCACGAAATCGTGACACTTTTTCTTTCACTCTCTCTCTTGCAATATGTCACAAAATCGTGACACTTTTTCTTCAAACAAAATCTCTGCATAATATGTCACCGAAATCGCGACACTTTTTCTTTCCGACTCTCTCTCTTGCAGTATGTCGCGAAATCTGACACTTTTCTCTCTTCAATATGTCCAAATCCCACTTTTTCTATCTCTCTTGCAATATGTCATGAAATCGTGACACTTTTTCTACTTGCCTTTTTCTCTTCCAACATGTCGCGAAATCGTGACAGTTTTTCAACTTGCCTTTTTCTCTTCCAACATGTCGCGAAATCGTGACAGTTTTTCCACTTGCCTTTTTCTCTTCCAACATGTCACGAAATCACGATAGTTTTTCCACTTGCCTTTTTCTCTTCCAACATGTCACGAAATCGTGACATTTTTCCACTTGCCTTTTTCTCTTCCAACATGTCGTGAAATCGTGACAGTTTTTCCACTTGCCTTTTTCTCTTCCAACATGTCACGAAATCATGATAGTTTTTCCACTTGCCTTTTTCTCTTCCAACATGTCGTGAAATCGTGACAGTTTTTTCTGCTTTTTCTCTCTCTTCCAACATGTCGTGAAATCGTGATAGTTTTTCTTGCCTGTTGTATATGTCGCGATATCGCGACACTTTTCTTACTTGTCTTTTTCTTTGATCTTTTGCATATGGGCCACTTTGGTCTTCTTGGAAAAACATTGTACATACTCTGAGTAACCTTTGAACTCCTGTCTTCTGCATCTGAAAAGCTTTTGAACTTCCTGTCCACTGCATCAACAGATCTATCTAACTGTGTTGACAACAATGACAATACTGTTGCTGCACCTTGCTCAACAAGTCCAATAAAAATAAGATTAGGCCAAAAATAGAACCTCTCATTGTGCCTATCTCATTTTGCCAATTTGATTCAATTATATTATCAATCCTATAGTGAAACTTCAACACATTGAAATGGTAAGACAATGATTGATTTTTAATTCTTTCTTGTTTATTCTTTAAAATGCAGTTTTCACAATTCAATTCATGATTTAGAATTAGGCTTTCTTTTTCAAATATGAGGTCTTGCAAGAAGGAGCCTATTTCTAAAAATTTTGAAACCAATTCATTTTCCATGTTTTTAGGCCAATTGAACTTGTACAACAATTTGCAAGCATCTAGGATGTCTCCTAAACAAGAATCATTACAAGATTGAATCTTAGATTTAATAATTATTTGTCTATGGACTTGATTCAAAGTTTCAATCATGTTTTCTTTTATTTTATTTATGGCAATAGATTTAGGAGTTGTTTCCAATTCCTTATTAACAACACTTGATATTTTGTTATCAAAATCATGAGCATCTAAAGGAACATCATACAACTTATTACCTGGAATTTCCATCAATAACAAAGGTGAAGATTCTACCTTGTCATCCATGATCAACACATCATGAGTAGCATTTACCAAAATTTGGTGAGCCATTGCAATTTCTTCTTTTTCTTCATGAGCTCCATCATTGTCATCTTGTAGCCCTTCATCTTCATCAACTACCTGCTTTTCAAAAACATAAAAATTAGGCACCCAATTAAAAATATGTCCATATTTTTCAAACCATAAATCTTGTCTATCTAAGGATGTGTCAAATAACACATCTCCCTGATCAACTACTTGAGTTGTTTCCAATATAACATTTTTATCATTTGAATGAATAGGAGTCATTTCTAATTCCTTATTAACCATCAATGATATTTCTTTATTTGAATCTCCAAGACAATCATGTGAATTTGTACCCAAATTTTTAGTAGTCAAGAGTAAAAGAGAAGACTTTACCTTTTCCTCATTCATAACAAATGAGTCATAAGAAACATTTACCATTTCTTCATTTTCAATTTCAGCAAGGTGTTCAATAAATTCATCTTCAAAGTGATTCAATTTTGGAACCTTCTCTATTTTTGCAATTGGCACGTCATTTTCTGATTGCATGGAAATTTCAAAATCTTCATTTGAGGTAGAATTTTCAACATCTTGCATATCAAATGAAATAGAAATTTCATCAGTAGGATTGTGAGCAAATAATGATTCCTCGTATCTTTTTAAACAATTATAATAATGGTCATCTAGACCCATGGAATGAAACTCTATTGCATCTTCCTCATAATTTTCAAGCTCTTCAAGAAACTCTTCTTCAAATTCACCTTCAACCATTTTTGGTGACTCAAGGGTTTCTATAGTGGAATCAATTCTTGTATTTTGTTTTATAAAATTATCCCAATATTCCTTTGTGAATAATGGCTCTAACCCCTTTATTTCTAAAGGCTCACATGTTTCTAAAACTGAGTTAATTTCTACATCTTGATGAGCTTGTTTATCACAAACCTCATTGGTGGATGTTGGTTTTGAAACTTGTACTTCCTCTTGGATAATATCTAGGGTGGTTGTGAAATTTGGACATTCAACTTCATCCCATTGATTATTCACATTAGACATCATTTGATTTGAGGGTGCTAAATTAGATGATCGATATTGGTTTAAATCCATATCTCCTAAAGAATAGTTCATCATGGGAGAAGGTTGTGTTTCAACCTGACTCATGGGTGGCATCTGATTTTGAGCCTTAGGATTAAGTAATGATAATTGACCTAAATCAATCTCTTTCAAAATACACCATTGTTGATCCACATCAATCCCTTTTAAAATACACTGTTGTTCTATGGATATTGCCTTCTTGTAAGCTCTAGACAAGGATGGATTTTTAAGACATCTCCTTATGCATGTAGAAGTAAAGGAATCTAAGGCTTCCAAGTATATTTGAATGACTTCTTCTTTTGAAATGATGAAATATGTCTCTATTTCAGTATACAACCTATGGAATCTATCATTAAATTGGCTCATAGATTCATTAGATTCTTTATAGATAGAGGTAAACTGATTTGATAACAAATCCGTGTCAACCAATGTTCCAAAATTTTTGAGAAATGTTGTTTCTAGTTGAGCCCAAGAATTAATAGAACCTGTAGGTAAATTGATAAACCAGTCCTTAGCAAATTCATCCAATATTAGAGGAAATAATCTACATGCTACATCTTCATGCATAATTTGAAAATGAACTATAACATTTTTGTATGCCTGAATATGTTCCTCTGTTGTACTCTTTCCATCATGCTTATAATGAGGTAAATAATTTTTTGCCATTGAACCAATTTCAACATGAAATACTATGTGTGAAGAAATTTCAACAATTGAATCCTAACCATATTTCCAAATTTATAGCAGATCCACATTAATGCATCATAAATAGGGAAATGTCTACTTTTTTATTTTTTTTTATTTTTATACTCAAAATTTGAACAAACTTCAAATGTTTAAAATCAAATACCTATTTTCAGGCCCTCCTTCTAGCGCCAATTCTGTTGAGGGATAATTTCACCCAGTTGTGAAATCACACTCACAGTTAGGATTTTAAGATTAAAACCCTCTCTTGCAAAGAAATATGAATTTCTCCAAGGTTCCTTTCACTTAATGTAGTTATATATCATGAAAATGCATAAAATAAGTGCTTAGAATACCTTAGTGATTTGCAAACAACTGTTAACAAGGGGCCTGGATTTTAAAATATTTTGATTTGAAATCCTTACATGTGATCTCTCAATAAGATTAACTTTCCAAAAATGAATAAATTTACCTTAAAATTGACATTTAAACAATACAAATTTATTTTAAAATTTTCAACACAAAAATTTTAGTTAAGAATGCTTTAAAATCTTACATTAATCTTGCATGAATTACTTTAAGCATTTTAATCAAGTTAACATTTATTTCATAAATAAAGCTTTACATAAAATTTAATAGAATGATAAATAAATAAAAACCCTAATTATAAAGTTTTAAACACTTTATAATTATTGATTTAGGGCTTTTAAAATATTTTAACCTTTAAACTTCGCTTCTTTTCATAAAATATAAATAACCAATGTATATGAATCTTAATTATAAAGTTTAAGCTTTATAATATTGAAATTAAGATTCATATAATCTTTTCTTAAATATAATATTTATTCATCCAAATATCAATTGAATTAAATATTTGAGAAATAAATAAATATAAGCCCTCATTGTAAATTTTGGATTCTTATAAATTCAAGACCAGAGTTTTTATAAACCAAACTTAATTAATGTATATATATATCAATTATGAAATTTAAACTTTATGATATTAAAGCTAAAGTTCATATGATTTTTCCTCTTCTATAAGATTTATTCACCCAAATATTAATTGGATTAAATATTTGGATGATGAACAAAATGAACCTAGTTATAAAGTTGAAAATATTATAATATCAAACTAGGTTTTAATTCAAAAATTAATATCTGAAATAAATAAAAAAATATTGAGTTAAAATAATAAAATGAATTGTAGACAACAAGCTACAGAGCAAAATTGAATAGAACTCTTTAAAAAACTAAATTTATACAGACCATAATTAACATAGTCTTGCAATAAACCTAGTGCTATCTTCTATGGAACTTTAGATAAAAGAACTATATCAAATTATTAATTAAATTAAAACACCATATTCATGCTTGTTTTAATAAAATAACTTGATATAAACTTTGTAGATCTTACAATAAACATTTTTCAAAAATCTTTGTGCTTTTCAAAACTTGTAGCTCTCTGTGCAATGTGATTTTGCTTCTTCGCTTCCTTAAATATGTCCTCTTTTTTACCTATCTGACCCTATTATTGGTCTTCATTGTCATATTTATATCTTCAAAATAATTCATTGCTTCTCCTTTCATTATAGTTGCTATACCGGATTTATAACTTATCCAAAATTATTTCTTATAACACCTTCACTTCGTTTTCATCCATTCTCTACAAATAAATTTACTACGAATTCTAATCTTAACATATTCATTATTGTAGCCAACATGTGCAATACCATAATATTGGCCCCTTATGCATTAAATGAATATCCAACATCATATTATCACTAATGATTCATTCTTTAATTATGGACCAGTCACTACTATGCATTAAACTATGTCTAGCCAATGCCATCCAATGTAACACTTACCTATGATTTGTGAAATCATCTTGGATGTCCACTGCATTGATTTAATTATTAATGAATAGAAACAATGGAAAACTTGTGAATACTCCTTCGTCCTTGCCTTTATAGCTAAAATCATGTGCTCTTATTCTGAATCAATCCTATATGAGGGTGTGATTGGTAGAGTTTAAAATTTCACATCAAGGTCTTTGTGTCTAGATAGCCCAAATAATTTACATCCGCACTTCCTCGTTGTAAGCATACAACCCCAATGTCACTTGTGTGTCAATGTAATAAATCACCAGCTTTTAATTTATTCTCTGATGCAAACATCTATGTGTTTCACAATATGTTTTCAATCATCGATGTCCTATGGGATACGCCACAATCCACCACTATGCCTAGTGATGTGTTATTTTCATCATCTACATATTTTGACATACCCGATGGACATACCTACTTGCAATCTGTTCTATAACTATTATAACTGGTCATCTGCTAAATATAGCTATTTAGATCTTTAATTGATTTCACCAATAATTACAGAGTCCTCTACTGGACACACTGAATGATCCACAACATTACCATATTGTATGTCGATTCAGAGGTTCACCAGCAAGAACTATGGCGACCATCATCTTCATTCAATTACTCGTTGGTATACATTATGTCCTAATAAATGCCATGAGTCCACATCATCACTAACACTAGCAAAATCTATCATTTCATATTGTTACTTCATTGGTCCTGTTCATTCCTGCATAATGTCACTGTTGATATCTTTGTTTAATGCATCCATCATAACATTTATCCCACATGTACCAAAATAGAGAAAAAATAACACTTTATACTTTATGAAACTTGAAAAAGCTTGTGACAAGTTGTTCATGTGTCTTGATACAATAAAAATTGGTATATGTCATAATTCATTCACCCATCTATGCTCCTCTTGATCAGACTATCTCAAAAATTATGCTTGAGTATTTTGGAGTTGACCATTAGACGAACGCCCATCTTGAAGACTTCACCAAGTATTCTTCATAAACCTGCACAAACTGATTTTATAAACTCTATTAAGTTGTAAAGCTTTGAAATGAAACATTAAATTGAAAATCTTTGAAATGAAACATTATGAAATTTTTCTATGAAAATTTTTGAAATGAAATTAAGTTGAAAGGCTTTGAAATAAAATGCTATGAAATTAAGTATCAAAATTATAAAACAAATGTTTTTAAATTTACTTTTTAAGTTTTAATAAATGTTTTCTAATATACTTTTAAGTGCTAGAATATAAATAATTTCATAATATTTCAATCACAAATATTTAAACAAAATATTTTAGAATTATAACATTAAAACAACACAACATAAAAAATGTAAATCAAATTCAAACCAAACATATAACAACAATACTAAACAAACAAAATTAACAAAACCAACATTAAGCCTTAACACCATAATGAAGTGAATATATCTTATCATCCATAATTTTTAGAGAGATATTACCCTTGACTTCTAAATATTCAAATAAATTTAAGTTTCTAGTCATATGATGACTAGCTCCTGAGTCTATATACCACAAATCATTTTCCATTTGTATATTTTTACGAGAATCAAGTGATAATATCTTACATATTTGATAAGAGTTTTGAAGAATACTTTTATGATGTTTGTCATTGTATTCATTTTTTATTGGTGAACATAAGTTTTGAAAGGATCTCGTAACATTTTACAAAAATATGATGATTGAGAGATAAGCTCCCAAACAGTCTATAGCAAAATCAACAAACCCTCTGTGGGCCATTGAATATAACCAGCTAAAACTAAGAGGAGAAGCCTCACAAGGAAAGAACAGAAGCCCTCCTCGTGCAACAAGGAATATTGCTCATGCTGAAACATATCTTCCATACATGTCACTAGGTGATGTATTCGAATTCCATGTTGTAACAAGTCCTCCATATGTGGAAACTATTATCACTTGTGAGAGTTGCATTATGATGGATCAAAACTAGGTAGTAGATGACACCTATAAAATATTCATTGATGCAAAAAATTCCCCATGTACCTAGGAATAAGAACAAACATAGTTTGAAGAATTATCTAAATATTAATGACCTCAAATATGTGGATGTGTCATAAACCCTTCCACATTAACATGGAAACTTTGTGTTGCAGTAAATATGTGGATGATAGTAACGTTGGATAAGCCCCATAAAAGGAACCCTTTAGGGAGATATCACTTAAAATAAATAGATAGAAAATTACCATTGAGCAGTGAAGGAGGGAAATTATTAGTCTTGATGGTAAGTTTGGGCTCATAGATACCTAAAATGGCTAACTAATCAGCAACTTGGTTACCTTCTCTATAGACATGTTGAGTGGTAACATTGGTGGATATGCTCAGGAGGATATTAGCTTCAAAAATTAGGTTGGAGATATTCTGTGAAATATACTGAGTCCCTGCAAAGCTTTTAATGATGAGATCCCTTGATGAGAGTAGTATTACCTCATAGGCTTACCTTGTTAAGCCATTTATCTTAGAATTTCATGAGGTAAGAGATCATTTCTCATTGATCACTCAATTCACTTCTATTCAGAGACTCCCACAAGAAAATATCACTTATTTTAATATCAAATTTAGAAAAATATGGAAGCAAATTCTCTTGGATATAATACCCTCTCATCTTCAAGCATATATCTATTATATCCAAGTCTTTATCTTAGATTTAGGTTTGAAAATCTAGTTGGCCAATGAGATGATATTTCCATAAGTTTTTAGGGCTTCAATTATTATAGAAAATACTCTAATCCCATTTGGAAAGTTGTCTCCTAATATCACCATGCCTTATTTTCCAATGTTATCCCAACCTTCTCAACAAAAATCAATTGAGGCCATCTCAAATATATCTTATATCTATTCCTAAAACTTTACCTCTACCACTAGTATAGTTATAATAGCTAGGAATCGATATTTGGGTATATATTATATTGTATAAGAGTTTGCATGGGCCACACAAAATCTAAGGTTGATTGTATTATAATATTATAACATATCCCCAAATATCAATTTCTAGGTACCCTAACATGTACCAACTTTACCTCTATTTCCTTATCCAAAGACTTAATAATTATCCATAGAGAATCAAGAGCTAAGAGTGTTTTTCAATACTCTTACCAATAGACTTACTATTATACAAAGGTAGAATTCTAAGAGATGATTTGAAAGTTTATCATCCAAGTATATTTTCTTACATTTCCAAATATTAGAGGGATTCTACCAATAATGTGGTTGGAAGAACAAAAATTATGTATAGTCACCCAGATCAAGGGGATGAGTCATTTACCTTCTTATACCATAATTTCTATTGATCTTTAGCCTATAATTATCCTAATAATGTATATACATCTATGGCTTATCAACATTAATTTCAATTAGCAATAGCATAAAATGTTGAGAAGACATAGAAGGAAGTGGTCAATATGATGATGTACCTAGACCAAGTCATGTTGGCTAAAGAGCATAAAATTAATGAGTGCATCCAAGTATTGGCAAGATCTAGGAATAAACCCCTGAAAGTGGAGCCATAACAAATAAATCCTCTAAAGGTTCCTACTCATCCATTAAATGAGCAATCTAAAGAGCTCCAAGATAACATGGTAGATATCTATGACCCAAATCATATTGTTAAGATAAAATATTTTTGGGGCACAACAAAGCAAAAATTCATAAATCTCACAAGGGATAATCCACATATAGTTGCATGGAATTATTTTTTGGCACTATACATGCCTAGGTGCATGCATCTTTTCCTAGAGTTAGTAAAAACAATAGCAGGCACATATGATGTTAGAAATATACTCTACAATTATAAAGGCTAGGTACTATTTTATTTTAGACCTAATAATTTTGTAACAACATTTGCAATTGGTGTTTGCCCTAATAATTTCCCTAAATATTTTAAAAATGATAACAAAATAGCATACAATGATAATAAATTGGTCCCTTTGATCAATAAAAAATTGTATTAGTACATCCCCAAACTTTCTAAAAGTTTGATAGAACTTGCTAATTTTAAATTCTTACAATATATTTTTGTCATGCAAGCTATAATTTTTGGTTTGAATAGTGACAATGATGTATATGACTACCAAATAGGTATGGCATACACCTTCACCAATCCATATAACCATATTTTCTTTGACTAGGCCTAGTACATTAGCTCAGCCATTCATGCCTAGTTAGTAAATATTAAGAGAAATGAATATGATTTTTTTAGGTATCCCTCATACATGGCCTAGCTATTTTTGTATCATAAATCATATGATTTTCTAGGATTAAATATAATTAAGCAAACCCTAGAGAAGAAGGTCATGTTAGTAGTATATTGGAAATGAACACTCATAACTTCAAACCCTATACGACGTTTAAATAAAAAATCTCAGTGTATGTTTTTGCATGTATCTATGGATAAAATCAATAGCTAACTAGAAGAGCAATATCTCATCTCTATAAAACTAGATAAAAAATCAAATCCTGGTAGATTTTAAAAAATGGTATAGTGATTAGGCTATACGATTTTAATGGGAAGCCCTTCCTGATTCCATATTATGTAACCAATTAGGTCTTTGGTATGGAATTTTATTGATAAGTAGATTGCATAGATGAAAGTTTTGGATCGAAAGTAAATAAATCCTTTGCATACAATCTATGTCTAAACTATGGGCCAATTACCTTGATGGCCTAGAAGAAAAATGAAGCTCTAAAAGCTAAACTTAAGAAGAGCCTCAATATAAAGGTGGTTCTTGATGGATGGAGATATGATTCAGATGGTATTTTTGAGCCAAGTTAGAAAAAGGAAAATAATAAACCTATTTCCTTCAAGCATGTCAAATGATAAATATAAAGGCATACCAAAATAATTTAAAGGTAGAGGAAGTTGATATAGACATGAGAAAAATAAAAACAATGCCCTCTAGACATATTTTTGTGATTTAGTAGAGAAATATGATCGTACCAATAATAAATTTCATATCTTCAGTAAATAAAGGAAGAAGAAAATGGAAAATAAATAAGAATGGGATGAGGCAAAAATCTAATAATGGTGGGTTTTTAGGTGCAAAAGTGGCTTAGAGAAAAAGGGTTTTGATCTTGTCGTAGATTAAATTTTTTTTAAATGTTATTATGAAAATATAAAAAAATGGGTAGGATATAATGATAAGTAGGTCCCCATGGAAAAAAATGATGGACAATATCACCTAGAGGAATAGGCTAAATCCTAGGAGGAAGTATAGCAAGTCCTAGAACAACTAAATCCAAAAAAATACTAGGCCATAGATAAATCACTAGTTGATAACCAAAGAAAAAGAAGTCCATAATGGAAAGGTCCAACCAAATAACAATAACTAGAGGAATTCCCATCCTACTAGAAAGATATTTGATTGCTTTCACCAATATATTTTTGTCAAAGATACAAATTGGGAGTATAAAGTGGGCTATATTGAAGTTGTATTGGTAAGACTTCATTGGGCATACTTGAACCATTCTAGAAAAAATAAATAGTAATGTTAATAGAACTTGAAGACAACATTGGCCAATAAAAAACAAAAGAGGCTATCCACTTCGTGCCTAAAACCTTTGACCTCTCAAAATAATTGGAAGCTAGAGAGAATTCTAAAAGGAAAGGTTCCCCATTGCATCAACAAAACAAGGTAGAAAATATGACCAAGAATCAACATATTTTTGGCATCCCAAGACACAAATCTAGTGACATAAGAGAAAATTTAAATGTAAAGAATATGTATATCTCCACTTAACCCAATTTCTAATCCTTCTAATCCATCTCCACAACCTCCCTCATCATTCCAAGAAAATATCACAAAAGGTAGCCCTTCATCAATCGCATACCAAAAGCATTACTTCTAACATTTTCCTAAATATGAGAAGACCTTTAGAGGCTCATTGTCTTGACTTCTAAATGGGCTACTACTATGGTCCAAAATTCCTCCATTTCTCCATTTACTCTCTTGTAATCCTACCTTGCTCCCATACCCCTTTCTAGCCACCCAACTTTGGACATCCTTAGCTAGTTATAGTAGGCTTAGATAGATGAAAAAAAATGGATTAGTGATCACACACCTAGAAAGAAACCAAAGAGATCACCAATGAGAATGATGGATATTGTAAACCTATCAAAAGAAATATTTATGGTGATAATAATTACCCCTATTATTGATAATCCCACCTCTAAATTAGTACCAATATACTATAAAAGAATGGTGCAAGAAATAAATATTACCAAGATTCTACTAGCTGAAATAGCACAATCGACTATAATCTAATGGATGTGAAAGCAATATAAATAGAAGCAGAAAACAAGAAGCAGAAGGTATAATTCCTAGTAAAATATCTAGATGATAAGCTAAAAATAAATCCTTGCAATTACTAGTGGATAAACTACAACAATACCTTGAAGAAGCTCCAAACCCAACTCAGTTGTAGGAGAGAGATGGAAAGATACATGCCCTAGAAGAAAAGTTGAAAAACCTGCAACTGGATATGAAGAAAGACAAAAGATACAATTTCCACACTTATCTAGACATGTATTATTGAAAATCAAGAAGGATATTTGGAACAAATATTTTTAGGTTATTATGCATATATATTATCATGGAATACTTGAGTTTCATCTTGTAAGCTCTCAAGGTAGCACAAGAGGATTTCTAGGTCACACAAAGCAAAATATCAAAAAGGGTGAAATAAGTGGAAGGTACCATGGAAAGAAGAAAAAACCTAAGTCAATATGTGTGTCATTTATAAATATAAAACTATCTAAAGAAATGTACCTGGCTAATATGGTTCTAGAGTAGCATCAACTCGTACAACATTAAGGATAGAAGTTGAGTAAGTCATTGAAGGAAAAATGAGACAAGGTGATGACCCCATTATAGGATATAATTGGCCTTGAAATACTGGATATATGGGATAATGAAGGAAATATTTATAAAAATGAGCAAATCAAATCCAAATTTAAACTCATGGGCAACAATGAAGAATATTTTGGTCAATGCTTGAAACTTGCTAAAGAAAATGAGGTGCTTACATTTTTTTTAAAGGTTGGCTACCATATATTCTAAAGTGTAAGAATTAATAAGATATTCAAACCCCTCTTATAAAAGGGTATATCAACTAGTAGTTGTTCAAAATCAAGCCAAACGAATCAAGCTCTTGTCAAACAAGGCTTGGGAATCTACTCACCAAATACTTCTAATTAAAAAAGACACCACAACTAATAAAAGGTTTAGCAGAGGTGATCGTGAAGAGGAATCAGTTGCAAAAGATCAAGGAAAATATGAAATGCAACATGAAACCTCCTAAACACATCCAATTTTTTTTTTTTTTATTCTCTTTTTATTTTAGAATTCTATATTTTCCCTTTATCCCCTAAGTTTTGGACTCCTCTCCATCTTAGTATTTTTCTTCAACTTTTATTGACTCCATTTTCCAATGGATAAGGCTTTTTGGGTTCTCAATTTTACAAGCAAAATCCTGAGAAGGCACCAATAATGTGGGCCAACGCATACTACCCACATAGATAGGTCCTAAAAAAATTTTTTGGACTATCAATTTTTAATACTTTGTTGCTTAGATGTAGAAAACCTTTCTACTCTCGATAATGTTTTGCACATGACTACCCAAAATTCTAAATGAGTCTTGTTAGAATAAAAATTATGCTAAGGTAAAAAACTTTTGCCCCACTTCAAATTTTAAAACAATAGTGGCAATGGATTTAAAATGATTACATGAGCTATGTTCCTCTCAAATTCTGATAATTCAAGATGGCAACATAAGGAGTGGTTGGGAACTTGTAGAGATGATGTTATCAAAAGGTCCCATAGCTCTTGATAATTCTAAATTATAAATAATAATGGTGGTTGGGTATTTCCAAAGCTAAAATCAGTATAAGTTTTCAAAATATCTATCTAGTCGAGAATCCAAAGTTGTTTGTAGTTAGAAGCTAAGAGTGGTCGAAAGGAATGAGAGGACAAAAGCTAAAAGTGGCTAAAAGGTGTGAGTGGCTAGGAGTTTTTAAAGATGATGTCAAAAAATCCTTCAAAGAGTCCTAGCTAGGTCTTTAAGACCCTAATAGAAAGTGACAACCTTTAGTTGATAATGACAAAACATTCTCAAGAAGGTCTATTTCATTAGGGATCATGTATATCAAAATCTAGGACCATTTAGACACTTCTCAACAATCTAAATCAAAGTAGTGATACTAGGTATGCAATCAGTAATACCATATAATGAAAGCTAGTATTCCAAAACCTACAAAATGTTACAACCCCCACTACCAAATTATAAATAGAAGTACCTACAATTTAGAAAACTAGAAATATAATAAGATATGGTGGCATGGTGGTATGAAAGTGAGTGAATTGAATATGCTCAAGCTTGGTAAAGGAATAAAGCTACCTGGATTATGAATAGTTGCATTAGGAATCCAAATCAATATGATTGGGTTTGGAGAGTGAAAATTGTGTGAGATAGAGATAGAGTAGGAATTGGTTGTTGGACAAAGTCAAGAAGGAAATTGGAAAGTGGACCAATAGGTGGCTCTTTTTTCTATAATTTCTTTGGATGGATCTAGTTCTAGAGGTACCTAGTTTCTTCTTGTTCTTTTTACTTCTCTTTAGTTTGGTCAGGGTATTTTAGTTCCCTAGATCAAACTAATATTTCTTTTTTTTTCTCTATTGATTCTTTTCTTAAAAGTATTTTGGTCTATAAAGGTCATTGTTGTGTTCAATTTTTTATTTTTTATTTTTTTTGTTTATATTTTTGAGGTGTGTGTGTGTGTGTATTTTTTTGTTGTTCTTGTGTTTTTTTTTGTGTTTTTTGTAATTGTTCTTGTGTTTTTGTTGTTCTTGTTCTTGTATTTTTGTATATTTGTGTTAATTGGTGTTTTCTTGTTTTGGTGTGTGAGTGTTTTCTATGTTTTTATTTTTTGTTTGTTGTTTGTTGTTGGTTTTTTTTGTTTTTCATGTTTTTGTTGGTTGTGTCTTGATCGCATTATGTTTTTTTTGTCTTGTTTTTGTTTTTTTATGTTATTCTTTTATCTTTTCTATGTGGTTCATGTTGTGTGTATTTTTTTAATCTTATTATGTATGTGTTTGGTTGTACTTCATATTTTTGACTCACTCAAAGAGCATATTTGTTTATCTTATTTTGTGTTTGTGTGTTCTTATATTATGTTGTTTTATATTTGATCCTTTAGTATGTCAAATATGGTAGGCCAGGTGAGAGACTTGGATGATTTTTATAGAAGAGATACCCTTGCCTCCTTGGGTCTTACCCAAAAGTGGTATCCCTTTTGGGATGTTTCCCACAAAAACAAAATTAGAAAAAAAAACCTTTGAGTTCTCAACACAATTGGAAGTTAGAGAGAAGGATAAAAGGAAATGTTCCCCATTGCATCAACCAAATAAGGAGGAAAATAAGACCAAGACTCTAAACATAATTTTGGAAGCCTAAGACACAAATCTAGTGATATAGGAGTAATTTAAAATGTAAGGAATAGGTACATCTCCACTTAACCTAATTTCTATTCCTAATCCATCTCCACCAACTTCCTCTTCCTTCCAAGAAAATGTCATAAATGGTAGCCCTTCATTAGTCACATACCAAAAGCATTACTTTTATCATTTTATAAAATATGAGAAGATCTTTAGAGGCTCATTGTCTTGGCTTCTAAAGGGGCTACTGCTATGGTCCAAATTTCTTCCCTTTATCCATTCACTCTCTTACAATCCTACCTTTCTCCCATATCCTTTCTAGCCATACAACTTTGAACATCCTAAGCCAATTCTAGTAGGCTTAGATAGATGCACAAAAATGGATGAGTGAACACACGCCTAGTAAGGAGCCAAAGAGAGCACCAATGATAATGATGGGTATTGTGAACCTAGCCAAATAAAATTTTACGATGATAATAACTACCCATACTATTGACAAGTCCACCTCTGAATTAGCACCAATAGACTATAAAATAATTGTGCAAGAAATAAATATTGCCAAGATTCCACTAGGTGATATGGTATAATCAATTATAACCTAATGCATGTGAAAGGAATCCAGATGGAAGAAAAAATAAGGAGAAGAAAAAGGTAGAATGCCTTGTGAAATATCTAGATGAGAAGGCTAAAAATAAATCCTTGCAATTACAAGTGGAGAATATACAACAATACCTTTAAGAAGCTCCAACCCCAACTCAATTGTAAGACATAAATGGAAAGATACATGCCCTACAATTGGATTTTGATGAAGAAAGGAAAAATATACAAGCTCCACACTTATCTAGGCATGCATTATTTTAAATCAAGAAGGATAGTTGAAAAAAAAAATTGAGGTTAGTATGAACATATATCTTATCATAGAATACTTAAGTTTTAACTCATAAGTTTTTAAGGTAGCACAAGAGGATTTCTAGGTCACACAAAGAAAAATATCAAAAAGGGTGCAAGAAGTGGAAGATATCATGAAAATAAGAAAAAACCTAAGTCAAGATGTGTGGCATTTACAAACAAAGAACTAGCTAAAGCAATGTACCTAGCTAATGTGGTTCTAGAGTAACATCAATTCATACAAAAAGGATAGGAGTTTAGTAAGTCATTGAGGGAAAAAAGAGACAAGATGATGACCCCATTATAAGATATAATTGGCCTTGAGTTAATGGATATGTGGGATAATGAAGGGAATATTTATAATAGTAAATAACTCAAATCCTAATTTTAAACTGATGGGCGGTAGTGAATAAGAGTTTATTCAATGCTTAAAACCTGCTAGAGAGAATGAGGTGCTTATATTTTTTGATAGATTGGCTACCATTTATACTATAGTGTAATAATTAATCATATATTCAAATCCTATTATAAAAATGTATATCAATTGGTAGTTGTTCATAATGAAGCCAAAAGAATCAAGCCCTTGTCAAACAAGGCTTGGGAATATACTCACCAAATACTACTAATTGTCAAAGACACCACAACTAATAAAATTTTTAGCATAGGTGATCATGAAGAGGAATTAGTTGCAATAGATTAAGGGATATATGAAATGCAAGGTGAAACCTCCTAAACTCATCCAATTTTTATTTTTTTGCTTCTCTTTTTGTTTTAGAATTCTATATTTGACCTTTACCCCCTAAGTGTTACCCTCCTTTCCATATTAGTATTTTTTCTCAGATTTTATTGAATCTATTTTGAAATGGATAAGGTATTTTGGATTCTCAATTTTATAAACAAAATCCTTAGGAAACACCAATAATGTGGGTCAATGTATAAAACCCACATAGATAGGTCCTATCAAACTTTGTTGGACTATCAGATTTTAATATTTTGTTGCTTAGATGTAGAAAATATTTCTACTCTCGATAATTTTTTACACATGACTACCCAAAATCCTAAATGAGTCTTGTCACACTCAAAATTTTACTAAGGTAAAATATATTTGGCCCCACTTCAAATTTTAAAACAAGAGTAGATAGGGATTTAAAATGATTACACAAGTTATATTCCTCTCAAAATTTGATTATTCAAGATCCCAACACAAGGAGTGCTTGAGAACTTGTAGATATGATGTCATCAAAAGATCTCATAGCTCTTAATAAGTTTAAATTCTAAAGAATAATAGTGGTTGGGGATTTCAAAGTCTGAAGTCTTCAAAATATCTATCTAGTCAAGAATCCAAAGTTATTTTTTATTAGAATCTAAGAATGGTCAAAAGGTATGAGTGGACAAAATCTAAAATTTGCCAAAAGGTGTGAGTGACTAGGAGTTTTTAAAGATGATGTCATAAAATCCTTCAAAGAGTTCTAGCTAGGTCTTTAAGGCCCTTATAGAAAGTGAAAATATTTAGTTGATAATGACAAAATATTATCAAGAAGGTCCATTTCAGTAAGGATTATGTATATCAGAATCTAGTACCATTTACACGCTTCTCAACAATCTATATCGAAGTAGTGAGACTAAATCTACAACCACTAATACCAGATAATGAAAGCTAGTCTTCCAAAACCTACAAAAGGTAGCAACCACCACTACCAATTATAAATAGAAGTACCTACAATTTAGACAACTAGCAAGATAATAAGGCATGGTGACATGGTGGTATGAAGGTGAGTGTATTAAATATGCTCAATATTGGTAAAGGTACATAGCTACCTAGATTATGAGTAGTTGCATTAGAAATCCAAATCAAGATGATTGGGTTTGGAGAGTAAAAATTGATTTATATAGAGGGATCCAAGTATGCTAATTAAGCATGAGTCCAAGACTAGGCTAGGTTGGTTTGATTCTTATTAGGACTATGCTAGACCATTAATGTAATCATTAAGGTAAGCTAATATTTTAAAATATAAATAATTCAAATTAACTTAGTACAAGGGTCAACACTTTCAGTATATGCCTATCATAATATTTGTGTAAGATCTATTGATTAATTCAATCAACTATTGTTTAGCCTCGACCATGGAATACATTCCATATTATTAGCTCCAATCATTGGATGTGTTTCAAATTATGATGTGTATGTTGTTTATGTATTGTTATGCATTTCTATTTATGTTTTGTAGGTGGTAAAATATATTAGAAAAATTATGTTTAATTTGGATTATTGTTTGGATTATCATATCCAAAGTGCTTGGAGTGTTAGTAAGCATAATCTAAGCTATAAATAGTTTCTATAATGTTTCATTTAGTTGTTGGTATATTCGGCTTTGATTGTAACTGGTTTGCAAGATATTCATTGAGTAAGCTTCATTATTGTTAATTGAATCTTTACCACCTTTTAATAAATTTTTATCTCTTCTCCCTCTCTTTATAACCCTTGCATATTTATATTTAGTCTTTTATCATTTATTTTTATTTTACATAAACAAGGAATCAACCTTATTCGAAGGTTGACTTAGAAGCAATTCAAAGATATCCAATCTTAGCTGCACTTGAGGGTGCAAATCATACCACTATATGGATCATAGACCAAGAGTTATTTTTGAACTTGAATCTAGCATATCTTTATAAATTATAATAAAGGAGGGAATGCATCACCAAATCATTGTATTGTCCAACCAAATGGTACTCCTATTGAAATACCCTTGTATCGAACTTCTATTGAAGTTTTGACCCTTCACAAGGGAGAAATACATATAACCAACCACTTATATAGGTATATGCATGCAAACCTACTCATATTCAATCTTACATGTAGTAAATATTACAAAACTTATGACTATATACTCAGTACTTGATCTTATATTTGTTTAGTGCAAAAGTCAACTTACACCAAGATGCATACATCTATTATGTATTTCTATAATACTCATCCATATTTATAAAAATAATATGCAATAACATTATTAATATTGAATGTGCATTCTCATGTATGTATAAGTTAGTGTATTACTTCTAATTTCATATTATAGAAGTCATTTACTAACCTTGTCTCTATCGATCTAGGATTTTCATATTTGGAATAGAATAGAATACTGCGAGTACGAGGTCTATTCAGAGTCATATCTAGTGGAGTGGATATCTTGGAGTCTCTAATAGTACTTTTACACCATTTAGGAATATTTTGATATGGAGAAGAGGGAGATCCTCCCTTCTGTGATGAAGAAGGAGACTTCTCATCCTTAGATTCTACAAAATCTAGGTTATATCTAATGTGTTTTATGATGTGAAAGCCTCATAAAAACATCTCTGCTAGTATAAATATTCTTGGTCAAGGGATAAATCAATAGATAACCCTTTGAGTACTCATCATATCCAAGAAGAACACATTGCAAGGTCTTCTCATCTAACTTCCTCCTTTTCTCTTTAGGTATGTGCATAAAATATTTACATCCAAAAATGTGTATATGAGATATGGAGGGTTTTCGACCACTCCATACTTCCTATGGATTTATTCCCTTTAGGGCCTTTGTGGGTGCCCTATTCAACATATACACTATTGTGGTGATATATTTTTCCCAAAAAAATTACTTTAGATGTGCTCCTCTAAGCATACAATTAACCATTTCCATGATGGAATGGTTCCTCCATTCAAAAACTCCATTTTTCTGAGGATTTTAAGTAGTAGTCAGTTGTCTCTTGATCCCATGTGCAATCATATATGCAAAAAAATATTTAGATGTGAACTCCCCATCTCGATCTGAGCATAGGATCCTAATTGAAGTCCTTGAATCCTCAACAAATTTCTTGAATTGTTGTAAGTAACTGAAAGCTTCTGATTTTAGATGAAGAAATAATACCCACATCTTCCATGAGTAGCCATCTACAAACAATTGAAAATACCTCTTGCATTCAAAACGTTTTGGGGTGAAAGGACCACACAGATCGGTGTGAATTAACTCTAGAGGTTTCTTTGCTTGTATAGAGCTCTTTTCAAAAGGTACTCTATGCTGCTTCCCTGCTAAGTAGTTAGAGCACACTATAAATATAGAGGAAAGGAAGGGAAGGCCCTTTACCATCTCATATTTACTAATTTCAAGTAAATAGCTAGAACTAAGATGCATGTATCTTCTTTGACAAAGTGAAGTTGCCTCCTTTGTAGATACTGTCATGGCTACATGAGGTGTGGAGATAGTATCCAATACGAATAATCCATTCTTGTATGAAGAAGTTGCAATGTTTTTATCCCTCTTGGTTATAAAGCAATGATTCTGACCATCCTCAACATGAAAATCAACAACCATATTCTTGTCTAGGATTTGTAGGACTAATAACAAATTATTTTCCAAGCTTGTAACATAAAGGACTCTTTAAATCTGATACTTGTCATCTGGAAGGTTTACTAAAACTGTACCCTCACCCTAAACCTTGTAGGTTTTATCATCAACAATGATGATGGGTTTTCCTTCCTTGGATTCATATGTTGCAAACCACAATTTGTCACCATTCATGTACTTACTGGAGCCAGAATAAATTTACCACAAAGGATCCTTTGACTTGGAGGTTGTGGTAGTCATGAGAACCTTATGTGACCATTTAGAATCTAATTTAGATTCTTCAACAGTAACATTCACCTTGTATTGCTTGTTTTTTTTTAGGGGTTTGTTTTGTCCCTTGTTCTTTGGTTGCTTATTCTTATACCAACATCAATTGGTGTCATGGGCATCCTTATTAAAAATCTTGTAATAGTGCTTCTATTGTTGAGGTTGTTGAGTTTTTTTTTCCTTATCCTTGGAAGAGGAACCTCCCTTCTAAAAATTACCCTTCTTGAAGCCCTTCTTGTTGGAAAATAGGGATGTATTAGAAGCTTCATCTCTTTGAAGTTGACGAGCCTCTTCTTCCTGAAGCATATTGACCAACTCAACAAAGGTAAATTTTCTCTGTGATAATTGAAGAGAAGTTATCAATTCTAAATAAATTAGGTTTAGCTCTCATTACTACTAAATTAAGGAGCTTATCATCTATAGTCTCTCCTAAAGAATTCAACTTTGATTTCAACTCAGCCACTTTGTAAAGAAATAGTTCAACTATCTCTCCATGCTTCATACTCAAACTGTGAAGTTGATATTGGAGTTGTAGAATGGTGGATTCATTATTACCATCATAGATAGTTGTAAGGGCATCCCATGCCTCTTTACCATGTTCTATTTCAACTATGTGAGGTTGAACTTCATCTAAAACAACAAGCAAGATGAGTACTTTTTCCCTGTTGTCTTTCTTATCAAATATAATCTTATCTACTGTTTGTGGTGTAGTTTGAGTTGATCCAGCTGTTGGTGAAGGTCTATTGGTTATGCCAAAAATAAAATCCCACAAATATTCCTTTTGAATAATAGCCTTCATCTTAGTTCTCCATGGTGTGTAATTAGAACCTTTCAATAACTGAGAATTTGTTAGGTACTTGTGGATAACATCCATAATGAGGGTTACTTATATCACCAAATGGTCCTATTGTGGCTGCTCCACAACGTACCCCAAAATTGGGGACCCACCTTTTTTTGCATGTTTTCCAAGAAGACCGAAGTGGCCCATATGCTAAAGATCAAAGAAAAAGCAAAACACCACAAGGAGAAAAAAGTGTCGCGATATCGCGACATGTTGCATTTTTACGGTCCAAAGCAAAGGGAGAGAGCAAGGAGGAAAAAGTGTCGCGATATCGTGACATGTTGCATCGTCGCGGCCAAAAGAGAAAAAGTGTCGCGATATCGCGACATGTTGCATCGTCGCGGCCAAAAGAGAAAAAGTGTCGCGATATCGCGACATGTTGCATCGTCGTGGCCAAAAGAGAAAAAGTGTCGCGATATCGTGACATGTTGCATCGTCACGGCCAAAGGAGGAAAAAGTGTCACGATATCGTGACATGTTGCATCGTCATGGCCAAAAGAGAAAAAGTGTCGCGATATCGCGACATGTTGCATCGTCACGGCCAAAAGAGAAAAAGTGTCGTGATATCGCGACATGTTGCATCGTCATGGCCAAAGGAGGAAAAAGTGTCGCGATATCGCGACATGTTGCATCGTCACGGCCAAAAGAGAAAAAGTGTCGCGATATCGCGACATGTTGCATCATCACGGCCAAAAGAGAAAAAGTGTCGCGATATCGCGACATGTTGCATCGTCGCGGCCAAAAGAGAAAAAGTGTCGCGATATCGCGACATGTTGCATCGTCGCGGCCAAAAGAGAAAAAGTGTCGCGATATCGCGACATGTTGCATCGTCGCGGCCAAAAGAGAAAAAGTGTCGCGATATCGCGACATGTTGCATTGTCGCGGCCAAAAGAGAAGAAAGAGAAAAGTGTCGCGATATCGCGACATGTTGCATTTTCGCGGCCAAAAGAGAAGAAAGAAAAAGTGTCGCGATATCGCGACATGTTGCATTTTCGTGGCTAAAAGCAACAAAAGAGAGCGAGGAGGCAAAGGTGTCATGATATCGCGACATGTTGCATTTTCGCGATTCAAAAGGGGCAGGCAAGCAGAGAAACAAGAAGTGTCACGATTTCGTGACATGTCCGATTTTTGCCAAGGTAACAGACCTGCATAGTGACGTGGACATAAGGACAAAATCCAATGAATAAGACAAAATGTTACATAAGGAATCTTTAATGATTTGAAATCATTTAAGATGGTCGTTACACACGGAAGGAAACGGACGCAAGCCCATGTGGAGAAAATGAAATGAAGGGCCACAAAATAGAAATGAAAAGTTTTTTGGAAACCAAAACGCATGCATGCACAAGGGAAGGTGAAACGAACAACCATTGGAAAATGAAACGAAAAGCTTCCTGAAAAGTTTTAAATACGCCAGGCAAGGATGTTTTGAGGGGTTGGAAATTGCTGCGAGCAGAGTTGCAGATTTGAAGGCAAGAGGGCCATTCTGGACCTGTTTGAGTCGTTTTTCTTCCATGGACTGGTTTGGGAAAACCAAAAATTTTGCTATTGTAAAATGACACATTTTTAATGCAGAAGTTTTCAGAAATTTGCATCTTGAGGGCAAGAAAGAAGGAGATTCTCTTTGCATGCTATGGATTTAATGTCTATTTCTTTTCTCTTTTTCAGATTTCGAGTTTGTAGATGGAGTTAATGCAAGTTTGCTTGGTTGCTTCATGTGAATGCTTGAACCTGAAATTTATTTTAAACCCTAGGAACCAGAACTTAGTCTATGGGGATTGTGCTTGTTTTGCAAGTCCAATAGGTTAGGTTGCATGCATGGAGACCTCACATCTTCGGTTTTGTCGAAATAGGATAGCATCATACTGAATGCATTTTATTTTCAGTTTTTTGCATTTCATTTTCATTTTTCTGCATTTTATTTTTCCAAAAATTTTAACTTATTTTAAATTTTCAGGCATTAAAATAAACATTTAAAAATTTTCAAAATCCAAAAAACAATGAACAATCACTAAAGTTTCATGGTGAAATAAACCAACATTGCCCCTTGTTTACAGTTACTTGCAATCACTAAGGTGTTCCAAGCATTTAAATTGAATATCTTTATTTGAGATTACTAATACACATATGCAAATGCTAATACAGCGGAGACCTTGGAGAAGTTGTTTATTTAATTTCTTTGCAAGAGGGGATTTGGAACCCAAATCCTAAAGGAGAGTGTACTTTCACAATTGGGTGAAAATACCACTCAACAGATTGGCGCTAGAAGGAGGGCCTGAATTGTTTTATTTCGGAGTGATTTAAATGCTATAGGGATTTAAATTTTGAATATTTCATGCCCTATTGATTATTATCTTTAGCTCTCTTTTAACAACACAACCTTGTAGTGTTAAAAGGAGGACATGAATCGCTATGCATTGTTCTAACGCTTTTGATTGTTCATACAAGAATAATGTGTTTTGATTTGATTTTGAAAAATTTTGGTCTTGACTAACGAGGTTGTCTCCATGCAATTACTTTCATTTGATTTTAATGGATACATCTCTTGGTTGATGCTGACATGATTATTAATACGTTACATGTTTGATATTTGCTAGTCAATTTCATGCTTATTTGTAAGGAATTATTTTTTGTCTAAAATGTATTTGTTGTCGGTATTATGCTCTTCACTTGCGTGTAATGCGATCTTGTGAATCAGAAAGCCTACAACACTAGGAGTATGCTCTTCACTTGCGCATATGTGATATGGTGAATCAGAAACTTACATTTTTAGAATCTTGCTTTGTCATGGTTCCTTCTTTCATTCATGACTAACAAATTGATTTTGAAGTTATTCTTTGAATTTCATTAATTGCAGGATTTTTTGTGTGTCGTAGGTTTTCTTTGAGGTATTGAGAGTTTTGTCAGGTTTTGTAGGGTAGTTTCATTTACAAGCTGGACCCACCGCATCGCATCGCAACTAGGTCCAAAACAACCGAGGAAACCATATTCCAAAGCCTCTCACTCACTCATAGGAATCCAAGGAATAAAATCGAGCAAATTGTGGTCCCACCAGATATTCTTGTTACAGAAGATCCTTCTGTTTCAGGCGCATCTAGCAGACTTGCACCGGTGGTGTCATTTGCCACTAGTGTACCATTTCCACAGTTCTTGTAGGGTTATCATCATCGATTTTGAATCAAATGGCCCAACCTCCACCACCTCCTTGGTACGGAGCCCATAACATTCCTTTGAATATTGCGGGGGATATTCACGAGATCCCTAAGAATATAGAGAGATTTTTGCCCAAATACAAACCGGATGGCCCAAGGACCGCAGAAGAACATATTCAGGCCTATAGGGATGTTTTGATAAGATTGCAAGTTCAACATGAAGATGTGGCTTGTAGACTCTTCCCCATGAGCCTAGACCAAGTGGCTTACGAATGGTATATTTGCTTACCTACTAGGTTCCATTACGTCATGGACGCAAATGGAGGATGCTTTTGTCAACCAATTCAGGTCACCATTAGATCCCACAATCATCTATAATCAGTTCATTACATGCAAAAGAGGCCGGGGTGAGCCAATCCAAACTTTTAATCGGGAGATTTCAAAAGTGCTATAATAGAGCAATTTGGCATTTTGCCATTGATCCCATGAGTAGCTTTGCAAATATATTTTGGGGCATTGGATCCTATGACGACAATGTTTGCAAGGCGAAATCCTCAAGTTACCACGCTTGCTCTAGCCTACAATGAAGCTATGACCATTGAACAACAAATGACACCACAGGGTTATGGGTTATCCCAGATGCCTATGGTAGGACAATATGGTCCATATGGTCAAGCTCCTATGATGAATCATATCATGGCACCACAAATATTAGGCATAAATGCTTTGCCTTATCAACAACCATATTCATCAACACCCGCTTACGCACCCAATCCAATTCCGATTCAAAGTGTGAATCCCTACGCAAATCAAGTGGCTCAAAATCCAACTCAAATGTTAAGTCAAGATCTCACCAATTACGCAAACCCTACTGGAACTAGCAATAACATAGCTCAACCAAAAGAGATTTATTCAGAGGTTGAAGAGCTCAAAAAGATAGTTCACAAATTGAGTAATGATTTGGTTCAAAAATAGAAGTATGAATCCCATGCCCCTCACCCAAATCGAAATTCCAACAATAGAGGGAGACAAGGGAATACGAAGCCAAACAATGGGGGTGTGCCTTCCCCTATTGCTAATCGAGATAGATACTTCTATGGGACCAAGTCACTCTAGTTCCATTCTTAATATTTCTGATTTTGCATGGGAAAAGGGGTGTAGATTGCATAATACAAAGGAGCATAATGAAAGGAATTGTCCCAAAATTGCTAGGTATACCCATTGTCTCCAAGCTCAAGTGGATGATTTGGAACTTGTGCCAAATAAGGGTCCACCCCAACATCAACAAGGAGAGGACAACATTTTGGTGGTGGAAACTCTATATCGTCAAGAGAGTGAGAATGAGGAAGGTGAAGATGAATGGGGTGAGAAACATGTTGATGAATCAGAAGATGAAGAAGAAGTACTTGAGCGTCACAACTTGAACTTGGAGGATGATTACTATGATTCGTGGAAGAAATGGGAAGAATATTATCAATCTAAATCTTCTAATAAACTTGTTGTGTCAATTAATATGCGGGATAACTCAATTGCTTCCTCACATGAGGATACTATAAATCCTGTACAATTTGAGAAAGTTTTGGAAGAGGAATTCGAATCTCATCAAATTTTGGAACATGATAAGGATTCTACAACCATGAATCAAGAAAGAGAGTCATTTGCTTTAGATTCCTTTGGAGGAAAAGAAATTGAAAATCTTGATCCACTTACTTGTGCTACAATGATTATGCCATTTCAAAATGAGAAAATTACAAAACCTAAATCATTTGGGTTTGATATCATTGATGATCCAATTGAAAATCTCACGTTACCCAAAACAACCCAAGTGATTGATCACGGAAATGTGTTAGTTAACCCACCCCTAGATAGACAAGACTTATGGTTTGAAAGGGATGGACATATTTTCAATTGGGTACCTAAGTTTGGTGCCTTTGATAAACGAGTCATGGAGAAAGAACAAGTGCTACATGATGATGAATGTCATGAGAGAAAAGAGGAATTTTCAAATCCTCTTCAAGTAAGGTCAAATGAAAACATGCCAAAGGTAAAATCTCACCTTTTTGGTTTCACCATGCAAAATTCGAATGAAGGTTTGCCTAATGAATGGTTTGATTCAAATATTATTAATGTTATGGCTTTATTGAATGAAAATGAAAGCTTATTTCTACACCATGAATCAAAGTGCGGAATGGACATCTTAAAGAATAGACATAAAGGAATTGAATATCAATCATTGTCTAATCAATTTGAAAACTTGAAACTCCACCATAGGATTATTAATGAAACTAAATCAAATTGGTATGGTGAGAGGGGCAAGTGGAAGTTTGTTTCTTTGTTTGGTTTGATCTTGTTTTTGTTGGATTCCTACAAAACTTGGTATGCGTATCACGTCATACGTCTTTTAAAGAATTCCAATCAGGTTTGGGATCCGGGAAAATGATAATCCAAACTTTTGCACCATCTTGCATTATATTGTACATTTGTATATACTTTTGGTTTTCGTGTTTTGGTTTTGGATTGGATCTCATTTTGGTTTTAAGTTTTGTGTGTTGGTCCTTTGGACACTTTTGGTTTGTCTTAAAAAAAAAAAAAAAGCGAGATGTCAACTTAGGTCCTTATGAATGTTGACTAAGACTAGGAGAATATGAAACATCGGAATTGTATTGCAGAAAGCTCCACGAATATCGCAAACACATTAAAGAATATCGTTTGGAACTTGTGATGCATGAAGTTGTCAATTTTATAAATTATGGCAAAGTAGGTGGTATACTCCATCCGCATTTCAAAAGGAGCAATGCATTCATATCTCATGTTACATTCCACATTGCATATACATTTCATCTCAGTTGCATCTTCATTTCATATACAATCATTGAAAAGGTGTCGAATCCTCTTAGGGTTATTACATAACATATATTAAAAGGATCCTAAGGTTGGGAACTGATGCCCGAACTATCTTGAACCAAGCACGTTCTACACATATTAAAGAGGATCTTGAGCAAAATGGTCAAAACCATACTTGGAAGAAAAGGTGAGGTGAAAGGAGTATTTCGTGTCTGTCCTATTATGCAACATAATCCTTAAAACAGTGGTTTTTACCACTCCCATAGTGCTTAAAGCCTAAAATCAGAGTAGTAAGGATAGGGTTAAATCCCCATCGAACTTAGGTTGAGGATCCAACTCCCCAAAGCTCTGATTTGACCTTCATGGAGTAGTAAGGATAGGGTCTAATTCTCATCTCGCTTAGGTTGAGAATCCGATTCCCCAAAGCTTCTATTTTGCCCACTCAAGAACTTGAAATTCCAAAGAAAATATTTTTCATTCTATTTTTCATTTCTTTATTAATATTGGATTGGAAGGATCGTACTACATGTCCCTTGCAAGGATGGGTAGTCATCCCCAAGGTCCAAGAAATCAAAAGTAGAGCCAAATCATGGATTATGGGGTTAATCTCCATCGGGGCTATAGACGCCTGGTGGCGATGGAGTATGCTCATGCGTGGCAACATGTCTTGTCTAAAAGCAAGACCACTGATCGCTCAAACGGACGGGCTAGCCTGACAGTTTCATCCATAACGAGGTTAAATCATTTTGTTCAAGATGAGGTAATGAACTCTAGATCGGAGTAGTAAGGATAGGGTTAAATTCCCATCTCGCTTAGGTTGGGAATCCTATTCCCCAAAGCTCTGATTTCACTTACACTTGCACATGGGTTCAAGATGGTAGGGGCACATAACCAACTTTGGGATCTAGTAAATTAATTCAGTATACATATATTTGGTCCTAAGAGGGTTTGACAGTTTTAATATGTTTGTTCATGATACTAGAAAGTCTGAGCCTTTGCAAAGCAGGTTGTTATATCTCTAACATAGTTGTCATACGTCAAATCCTGCACAAATCATTCATAGCCTTGCATACGAATCATAAGTGAAACTGACAATGGAAAGTTGAACGAGTTTCAAACGATAGGGAATGAAGCACATTGCACACACCGAGCTGATGCTTAATAATTCTAATGCTTCATGTATTTCTCGTCTAGTTTCATTCTTGGGATATTTGTTGACGCTTGTATTTGAGTCTGTGTGTTTTTTAGGTTGAGTTCTCACCGAAATGCTCAGGAGCATTTCCCAGTAAAGTCACCATTTGTTGTGGCTGCTCCACAACGTACCCCAAAATTGGGGACCCACATTTTTTTGCATGTTTTCCAAGAAGACCGAAGTGGCCCATATGCTAAAGATCAAAGAAAAAGCAAAACACCACAAGGAGAAAAAAGTGTCGCGATATCGCGACATGTTGCATTTTCGCGGTCCAAAGCAAAGGGAGAGAGCAAGGAGGAAAAAGTGTCGCGATATCGCGACATGTTGCATCGTCGCGGCCAAAAGAGAAAAAGTGTCGCGATATCGCGACATGTTGCATCGTCGCGGCCAAAAGAGAAAAAGTGTCGCGATATCGCGACATGTTGCATCGTCGCGGCCAAAAGAGGAAAAAGTGTCGCGATATCGCGACATGTTGCATCGTCGCGGCCAAAAGAGGAAAAAGTGTCGCGATATCGTGACATGTTGCATCGTCACGGCCAAAGGAGGAAAAAGTGTCGCGATATCACGACATGTTGCATCGTCGTAGCCAAAAGAGGAAAAAGTGTCGCGATATCGCGACATGTTGCATCATCACGGCCAAAAGAGGAAAAAGTGTCGTGATATCGCGACATGTTGCATCGTTGTAACCAAAGGAGGAAAAAGTGTCGCGATATCGCGACATGTTGCATCATCGCGGCCAAAAGAGAAAAAGTGTCATGATATCATGACATGTTGCATCGTCGAGGCCAAAAGAGAAAAAGTGTTGCGACATGTTGCATCGTCGTAGCCAAAAGAGAAAAAGTGTCGCGATATCGTGACATGTTGCATCGTCGTGGCCAAAAGAGAAAAAGTGTCGCGATATCATGACATGTTGCATTTTCGTGACCAAAAGAGAAAAAGTGTCGCGATATCGTGACATGTTGCATTTTTGCGACAAAAGAGAAGAAAGAGAAAAGTGTCGCGATATCGCGACATGTTGCATTTTCACGACCAAAAGAGAAGAAATAAAAAGTATCACGATATCGCGACATGTTGCATTTTCATGGCTAAAACAACAAAAGAAAGTGAGGAGGTAAAAGTGTCACAATATCATGACATGTTGCATTTTCATGATTCAAAAGGGGCAGGCAAGTAGAGAAACAAGAAGTGTCACGATTTCATGACATGTTCAATTTTTGCCAAGGTAACGGACCTGCATAGTGACGTGGACATAAGGACAAAATCCAATGAATAAGACAAAACGTTACATAAGGAATATTTAATGATTTGAAATCATTTAAGATGGTCGTTACACACGGAAGGAAACGGACGCAAGCCCATGTGGAGAAAATGAAATGAAGGGCCACAAAATAGAAATGAAAAAGTTTTTGGAAACCAAAACGCATGCATGCACAAGGGAAGGTGAAACGAATAGCCATTGGAAAATGAAACGAAAAGCTTCCTGAAAAGTTTTAAATACGCCAGGCAAGGATGTTTTGAGGGGTTGGAAATTGCTACGAGTAGAGTTGCAGATTTGAAGGCAAGAGGGCCATTCTGGACCTGTTTGAGTCGTTTTTCTTCCATGGACTGGTTTGGGAAAACCAAAAATTTTGCTATTGTAAAATGACACATTTTTAATGCAGAAGTTTTCAGAAATTTGCATCTTGAGGGCAAGAAAGAAGGAGATTCTCTTTGCATGCTATGGATTTAATGTCTATTTCTTTTCTCTTTTTCAGATTTCGAGTTTGTAGATGGAGTTAATGCAAGTTTGCTTGGTTGCTTCATGTGAATGCTTGAACCTGAAATTTATTTTAAACCCTAGGAACCAACACTTAGTCTATGGGGATTGTGCTTGTTTTGCAAGTCCAATAGGTTAGGTTGCATGCATGGAGACCTCACATCTTCGGTTTTGTCGAAATAGGATAGCATCATACTGAATGCATTTTATTTTCAGTTTTCTGCATTTTATTTTTCCAAAAATTTTAACTTATTTTAAATTTTCAGGCATTAAAATAAACATTTAAAAATTTTCAAAATCCAAAAAACAATGAACAATCACTAAAGTTTCATGGTGAAATAAACCAACATTGCCCCTTGTTTACAGTTACTTGCAATCACTAAGGTGTTCCAAGCATTTAAATTGAATATCTTTATTTGAGATTACTAATACACATATGCAAATGCTAATACAGCGGAGACCTTGGAGAAGTTGTTTATTTAATTTCTTTGCAAGAGGGGATTTGGAACCCAAATCCTAAAGGAGAGTGTACTTTCACAATTGGGTGAAAATACCACTCAACAGGTCCTCATTTATTTATACCTTTTCCAAGCCTTTATACCAAACCTTTCAAAAAATGTTTTCCCTTACATGAGGGAGACTATAGGTATTTTGAGATCAGAATGATACGTGGAACATAGGCGACACTAAAATGGAATCATCTTGTTATGACATCTACCATAGAAGGTCTTATATCCTATGTGTGGGGTGTAACTTTTCCTAAACACTTTGGATATTAGAACATTCATTAGGATTTACATCTAACAACAAGAGTGATTAGGGTAGTGGAATGGAGTAAAAAAATAGCAAAATGGTAAACTTATATCTCCCCGATGATTTATAGAGAACAAGCTCAGACATCATTGGTGCAGTTATGTTAGGCAAAAGATATAGTAGTCCAAAGCACGACTGCTTTACCTGTAAGTGTGGGCCAAAGGTATCATAAATACTGAACACTGCGATGCAAAAAAATTACATGGATGGGTTCAATTTTGGGGACTTAATTTTGCTTTATTTTACTTAAGGTTGTAGTGAAAAAATAAAAATGTAAATGTAAATGCAACATACAACATAAAGTAGGTCCGAGGTGTAGACCAATTGGTTCATCCAAACCCCATAAGGGGGGAGGAGGTCCAAGGTTCAAATCTCGGGCCTCGTCGGACTGAACGCTTGTCCCTTTCCTAGTGCTTTTAGCGGCGTAAAAGGTTTAAAATAATTGTGGCATGGTGGTTATAAGGGCGGATTGCATGAAGATCTGTGTGGCGGCTTCCGGGGCGGACAATGCAGAATACTATGGTGGCCATAAAAGCCGGATAGCCTACCCGGATTCATGGCGGCTACCGATTCCACCATGTAAATACAAAAAAAAAAAACATACAACATAAAGTGCCCACAAAAATGAAAAATTGGAGGTGTCGGCCATTGCCAAAAATGCACCTAATTACAATGCAAAATTACCTTTTTTCAATGTGAAAAATTACTCTCTGTCCCCCCCTTTGCATCCTCATATTTGAATTTTGCAATGATATAGCAGAAAAAAACATCCCCCCTTAATTTTGCAATATGTAGGATGAAAAAAATGGAGTTTGCAAAGATATTTTTAGTTTCAAGTTTAGAAAAAAATGTCCTTTCTAATAATAAAAAAATAAAGCATAATTAAATAAAAAAATTCTTAAAAATATTTTATGTAAAATAATTTAAGAAAAAATTTAATATAATTAAAGTAAAAAAAAATTTAATCAGAAAAAATAATAATTTAACAAACTCAAAAAAAAAAATTATACCTTTGTTTGGGTCAGTGAGGCTCGAACCCCTGACCTATGGCCTATGTGCCTTAGCAAGAGAGCCTCCAACCAGCCAAGCTAGCTCGTTGGCTGGTTATAATGGGAAAAGATCCCTTATTTGAAGACTTCTATGTTTTCACTCGACGAGAGTGGCGCCTCTCTAGCGCACCTCCTTCAAATGTGGGGTGGCTCCTCTGCCTCCACTTCACTAGCGGCAACGAATCTGCTCTCAGTATGCAAATCAACATCACTGGAACTACATGGTGCACACTAAAATTTGCTTGATGTGATGGCTTACTGATGAGTGTCATCAACTCTTCATCGTTTAATCATTATATTTGTCAATCCAGGGCAGTGTCCAAGGTTATATACGATAGCAGGGGTTAATAGACTAATTTTTAGTTCATCTAGATCATGGCATTATTCATGGAATATTTAGTGTTTGGGGGTGTCAGTTGTCCCTTTTAATCTCCTAAAAACTAAAACTGAGTGCCTACTTATCCTTGCATAATTGAAATTCACACAATTGCAAAAAAAGTAAATCTGAACTATTGAAAATGACAGAATTCAGTTGACAAAATTTAAAATAATAAAATTAAAATCTCAGAATTAACTATAACAACAATTCAAACTTTTTTAGAATTGAAACTTCACACCTGTAGAAAATGAATCTTAAGACAATGATGAAATTTAAAGGTTGGTAAGCAAATATTGCAAATTTGGAGCAAACTGAATTAACAAGAAATTCTCTGATGCAAACTGGAAATACAAACTAGAAATGCTGAAGCTGAAACAAAAAATGTTATGCTATAAAATCTATTCTAGATGACTTAACTATAATGCATTCATGTGCCACATGTTAGATGCAATTTTAATTCAATATTAACCATGCAAAAAGTTGTCAGATTCCTGCTGACCTGCTGCAACAAGAAATTAGCATAACTATGGCAGGAATAAGCCCTCTTCTGGGCCTGGAAGTGGCCTTTATTTCCTGAACCAAAAGAGGGAAAAAGTACTTTCTCTACACTATCAAATCCTCACACTGAACTTAGAATCAAATATGAATAATAATACTGCACCTTTATTCAACTTGCAGTAACATAACAACAGTGTAGGGGAAAATCCTGCAGAATATTATTCTGCTACAATAAAAGGCTACAACATTTAAACTTCTACTAATCTCTATCCTCTAGATCATATATCCTCCTATATTCTCAACTAAACGAGAGCATTTTATTTATATAAGTAGGATACATTATTGACAAGGTTTTGTGCTACAATATAGGACTGTTACAACTATGGTAAAACTATTTCCAGAATGCAGGGATATGATCCATTACTCCTTATCCATTTCATCTGCTAGAATGCATCCGTTGAAGGAAAAGTGTTGGAAAGGATAGGGATATCCTTTAAATAGTTGTAACCACCATTTACTACCCGTTTGTTGCATTTAAAGGTACTTTTGACCAAAATTGTTGTTTCTACGCTCATTCCAGAGCTGCTCCAAAATATTAGGTAGCAGAACAGGGTTTGCAACAATTCTTGCACCATAAGCACATGCAAACAGTTGTGATGGTGGAAATAATATCCAAGAGTACCCAGAAGACTAATTCCATCTTGTGCACCAGCTAGAGTGGACAAATTCCAAGCCATGTTGTATATGTACAGCTGGCTGGAATTTGTATGGAAAAATTCCTGTTTTTTGCACAGTCAACTATTGACAAAGTTTTTTGCGCCTTTTTTGGTTATTCAAAGTGAGTAGGCCGTGGGAAAAGCTTGTGAAAGAAGCATAAAACCAAATAGTTAGCAACACCTTAATATTACAACATTAATTTAATGTAAAATATACTAAATAATATAGTTGAAATAGATTATAAAACATAGATAAACAGTCAAAATAGGTCATATGCACTTTATCATTCCAATATGCAAACATCATCATATAATGCATAATATCACTAAAATTAGTATAAAAACATATCATAAATAGTTCAAAATAGTTTAATAAGTTATCAAAAGCAATCTTTGTATGAGGTAATGTTTTGCCTCATCACTTACGTGCGTTTAGAAGTGATCACGAAAAAAAATAAAACTTCACGATCTTCTACGACTATCTGGGGAGTATTGATCGAATACTGCAATTAGAACAACAGCTCGTAATGCAATTTGGGCTGCATCACTCTTGCAAATGTTGACTCTTACTCCCGCTAAGATCTGCTACTTTTCAAATTTTGGGAATCATCTACCACCGTTGCATTCCCGTAACACATCAAATCACCTATTTATGGCAATAGGATGTCCGACTAATATCGATCCTCCAAAAAATACCAAAGGCTTTGATTTATCTCTGAAATTCATCCAGATCTCGTAGTTGACCTACTATTGTGCACGATCAGTTTTATACCTTTCTACGTATTTGTTTTCATGCAGTCTTCAACCGTCTGCAATGGTAAGTGATCAAAATTTCTCCAGGTTCAAGTTTTGTGCATAGCAAAACTTTTTCTAACAAAACCAGAAGAGGTGACTATATTATAAATCATTTTCTACCGGGCTATCTCAACAATAAATGAGGAAAACAACGATCTCCTTTGGCATCGATCTCCCTCCTGCAACAAAGGACATGAGTGGTATCTGGAAAATCATTTTACGACTCAATATTTATCAAAAGGAGCCACCACATATGCCTCTAAATGGGGCAGATTAACGTCAAGAAATAGCAAGCAACTGTGCAGCAATCGTTGGCAGCGATGTACTTATCGTAAAAAAAATTTAGTTTGTTTAGTCCCACATTTGGGACTCTGAGAACTTAATAGTGGTTAAAAACAAAAAAACACTACTCGATCACTTATTACCTGCAAGTAGTCACATAGATCACCCAAGTCCTTTTTGTCCCCCCATCACATCTAGTCAAGGTTTACCACTTGTCTTGTTATATAGATCAACCGGTCCTCCCGTCCGTCTAGTTAGTCCACATGTTAGGTTCTTTAGGTCGCATTCGGTCCTCCTTTCCGATTAGCCCACTTGTTAGGTTCTTCATTGTAGCGTCCAGATCCGTCACGTGTCACGGTCTGCAGCTAGTATGTCCAATGTGTCAGTCTGGTTAGGGTTCGACGCCTCTGTGTATCCTTGGGATCTGTTTGGTCCAGTCAGCTACATCAGAATACGAGATTGAGTTGCAAGTCCAGTTTACCTCGGTCAAACAGGTTAAGAGGACCAATCGAGTTAAAGCTCTAATACCATGAAAACAATCACGACAGAACATTAGCTTGCATTTGATTATTGTGAAGTTTAAATAGGTACAAAGTAGCCTTAGGATAAAAATATCCCAAATGGCGATGCCTCTCTGTATCCTTGGGATCTGTTTGGTCTAATCAGCTACATCTGGATACGAGCTTGTGTTGCAGGTCTAGTTTACCTCGGAAGGTCAAACAGGTGAACAGGTGCAATCGAGTTAAATCTCTAATACCATGAAAACAATCGTGGTAGAACATTAGCTTGCATTTGGATACGAGCTTGTGTTGCAGGTCTAGTTTACCTCGAGAGGTCAAACAGGTGGACAGGTGCAATCGAGTTAAATCTCTAATACCATGAAAACAATCGTGATAGAACATTAGCTTGCATTTGATTATTGTGAAGTTTAAATAACTACAAAGTAGCCTTAGGATAAAATATCCCAAACGGCATGCTTGTGATAACAACAGCTTGACTAAAATATTCCAAACGGTATGCTTGTGATAACAACGGCTTGACAGAAAGCGCAACAATAAATATGCTTAATAAAATATCAAGAAGGTGTCGGCAAGCGTAAAAAATAATGTAATAATAATACATGCTAACCTATATGCTAACACTACCTCCTTAAATAACACTACCTCCTTAAATAGAAGGAAACTCTTCCTACATTTATGACTTAAAATCCCAAGTCATACACTCAAAGTCACTCAGGCACTCCTTTTTAGGATCATACTAAACGACATGCTCAATTTTGAAGTAATATTTTAAGTCATACACTCAAAGTCACTCAGATTCATACATTCCTTTTATAGGATCATACTAAACAACATGCTCAGTTTTGATTAATATATAGTGTAAAAAAATACAACATCTAAGACAAATTTATCACATTGTCAAAACTAATCATTCAAGTTATTATTAATTTGATTTCTAATAGCATTCTTATAACGTTCCCCGAATACCTTATGGATTTCATAATTTAAAAGAAAAAAATACATTAAAAAAATAAAACATTTACACTCATAAACTTAAATATCCATAAGTAAAACTCATTTTCTTTACACCTCGTGAACTTTCAAATAATAAATCTCACATCATAGTTTTCTAAAACTATCCATGGAGTATTAAAAAGCCACTGAGTTCTAAAATTGAATGTATTAAAAGTTTTGGGTGAAGAATTTACTGATGCAACTTCGTTTCCCTTACAAAGAAAAATACCCATTTTAAGATTCCCTTTTCTATTGGAATTCTTCAAGTAATAAAACACAATCATCTAAGTGAGAAGAAATAAATTTTCATTGCTCCATTTCAAAAAGCAAGTATGTTATTTCTTTCAAGTCAAAACGAAAACTATAAGTTATCAAGTTCAGAATAGAGAGTACCGAACTCATGAAAAAGGATTAATCTACCATAGATTCTCACAATAGAAGACAAAAGAAACCATCATTTGATAAAGATTACAGCTTGAACTCATGAAAAAGGATTAATCTAATATAGCTTCCCACAATAGAAGACATAAAAAACCATCATTTGATAAAGATTTCAGCTTTTTTTATTTTCGAGAACAATGTTATTGAGTAGGTTTATTAGGAAAACTGTTGAACTTTTAGTAAAATTGTATATCATATCAGTTAGCAACGAAGAAAGAATCTCTCCCTATGCAACCATAACTATTTTCCAGACTGCAGCACCAAGGAAGCTCTTGAATACCTGTAAGTGTTTATATAAAATCATCTTCTTATGTCTTGGGTTCAATCTTAACCCCACCTAACAAAAGCCCTCGCTTATCCATGGACAATAAAAGTGCTTCTATGCCAAACCTCAACAATTCTGGTCCATCTCAATCTGAATATGTTTTGGTCTTAAATTCCCCTGCAACTACTTCCATCCATCCGTCACGTCTATATTTGAGAGTATCAATCTTCAACTTGGGATTTGTACCCGAAACCGCCTTTTCCTTCAGCAGCATCCGAGAAAGCCCTCTCCTCTCTTCTCCTGCTGTTTTTACAAATAACTTAACGGGCAACTCATTACACCCGTTATACTAGTTATCAATTTTAACAAGAAAGGACAAAGAGTACTCCGTATTTGGAGACAAGAGCTTGCAGTCGAACTTTCCCCACACCTGTAAATATTCACCCCACCTTAATTCCGCTGCTTCCTCGAATCTGAAAATTCCACAATTATAATTATAACCGTTGAAAACAAAGCTAACGTTTGGAAAGATGGGTTTTTAACCAGAAAAATGTTTTACATAACCACTTAGAAAAATTATATACTAAAGAGAACAAAATTTGGATAGATTTTTGGTCGCTATTAATTGATCTAGTAAAGAAAAAGAATTGTACTTTCGTAGTTGCCTGAGAGATTTAGCGACATGGGAGGGATCGCGACGACGCCAAAACCAATTTCTTCCTTCATCCCCCCAAATAAGCGATAGTTCCCTTGCAGAAATGGCGTAGCAGATTTTCGTTGAGTCTCGGTCCAGCCAAAACATCTGTCGATAATGGTCAAGGCCATGCTACACAGCTGCTGTATCAAGCAAACGAAAAAAAAGTCCATTATAACGAAAAATATAAATACTTTAGTTTTGCCTGCGAGTAGAAGTAGTCGGCAAAGGCGAAAATATAGATCCTTCTAAGATTAATAGGAACTATAATGGCGTAGTTTTTTTATTTTTAAGAATTTTGTTATATTAAAAGTGTTTTTAATATTTAATTAATTATTAATTATTAATTATTTTTTATTTTATTTTTAAATTGATTTTATATTAAATTATTATTAAAATATAATATATAATTTTATTTTTATTTTTAATAACTAAACCTTTAAAATCTTTACTTTTATTAAAACAACTAATAAAATCAAAGGTATTATAGTATTATATACCTGGGAACATTTTCCTGCCTCTTGCATGCTGCTTTGCTCCTTTCGTTGAAGAATAATAGTTTAAAAATGCAGCAAACTATGAATTTTTTTTTAATATATATATATATATATATATATAAATAAAAGTATATTTAATTTGTTTTTAAAAAATTTTATTTATTTTTATTTATTTATATTAAAAATATTTGTTATTTTTTTAAACTATTAAGTTATTTTTTATATTATTTATATTAAGAGATAAATTTCACCTATATAATTAATTTTTGAAATTTAAATTTTGTCAAAAAAAAAAAAAATCAATGCCATCAATAGTTAAAATATTTGTTGTCCAGTTTTTATATCTATAAATATATTGTTTATAACAATCCTATAATTTTTTAATATTTTTTTAAGGTTCATGTCCTTTATATTGCACATGTTAATTTTATAGTATTTTATATTGCACATCCTTTATATTGCACATGTTATTTTTATAGTATTTTATATTGCACATGTTATTTTTATAGTATTTTTTATTTTTATTTGTGAGTTCAGCCTTTCTTGTTAACACTTGCAATATTTGCTTTTGTTTTCCAATATCAATATCTTTTCTCTTTGTTTTTGCTTTTTGAGTCTCTTTTTTTTTTTAAATTTCATCGTATATTTTTATTTTTGTCTATCTCTTTAATATTTTCATACTACTCATTGTAAGACTTATCATCTAAAAGTTTTTATTACTCTAAAGGGCTCAAAATGGACTAACATCAAAAACATATTCTTCTTTATGTTTCTCGAAAAAACCTAAAGTGTAAGGATGCTCTTCCATAACAATTACATTTTTACGCTGCCCTAGAAACCTTAAATTACTAAGAATTTTTTCATCCTCGTTTCTTTATTACGTTGAAAGCTAAAGTGCAATAAACAACCTCTATACCACTTACTGCCCTAAAAACCTTAAATTACTAAGAATTTTTCATCCTTGTTTCTTTATTATGTTGAAAGCTAAAGTGCAACAAATAACCTCTATACCACTTACTTTTTTTATTATTAGGAGAGGGTTCTATATTACTGGAGAAAAAAAAGGATAATTTACACAAAACAAAATTGAACTCTTTCATCATCTTTATTATAGGATCTTCTTCAACAGCTTCTTTTGTACCTTTAATTCTTTTAAAAAATGAACTTACGTCGTACTTTCTCATCCCTTATATCCTTTTTTATTTTTTCTAACTAATACAAGTAAATTATAATAACCTTTCCTATATAATGTTGTAAATAACTTTTATTTTTTTATTTAGTTTTACTAAAATGTTCTATTATATTTAAATTTCTATATATAATAAATTTTACTAAATATATATTATTTTACAAGATTTAATATTATTAAGTTACCAAATAAAATAAAAATATTTAATAAAACTATAATCAAAATATTAATAGATAACATATAATCAAATCTACTACTTAGGTTGTAAAATCGAATACTAAGGAAACTGATCTGATTTCAATACTGCCTCTCTTAAGTGTGAACATGAGCAAAGAATGAAAATGGTTGTAAGGAATTTACCATCACATTGTATTCAAAACATAATGGGTAAAAATGTTGACGTATGATATATAACAACTTCCATGGTCAACTTATAATCATGGTGTTTTATTCGGTGTCTACTGAAGGTTAAGTCCAACTTATCTTAAAAGGTCATCACGGAAGGACACTTTATCTGAGTACAAACAAATATTTCTAAAAAATTTATTAGGTCTTTAAAAAAATTTAACAAAAACATAGACTGCATGCATTAGGGTTTTGGGTTATTGGTGTCATACCACCTTTCCACTCTAGAGAGTCTACGAGACACCTCTTAGGGTATTTTTTTGCTATTGTCACCGAATTTACTCCATAATTTTGTGGATTGAACCTTTTTTTATGGACGAAGCTCAATCAGCTTCTTCAACTTATGTTGAAGCCACAAAAGGGAGAAATAGCACCAAAGGTGAACAAGCAACCGTGGAAGTTCATTTCCAAAGTTTATCACAAGGTAATATTTCTCCTTCAGATCTGGTTATCCTCTTGAGTGAGTTTAATACTATTTATTCTTGGCTCAAAAACCATACGTTGGTAGGGTATTTTCTAGGTCGCATCCCTGGCGAAACCCTCCTTCAAAATTGGATTCAATAAGCTTGGCATGGTGTCAAGGTTGATGGTATCGAGAACCTCATCAAAGGGTTCTTTTCATTTCTATTGTTGACCCTGCTCAAACTAAAGTAGTCCTAATTCGTAGGTCTTGGTTTTTTAGTAGCTCCTTGTTCATATTTTAGCTTTGGACTAAGGATTTTTTGATCACTAATGATTTTTCCTTATGGGTTTTGATTTGGATTGAATTCCTTGGTCTTCCTTTACCGCTTTGGACTTACGATGAGAGCCTTATGGCTCCCATTGATGATTTTATCTATTGTGAAACAAATAAATTTTATGCCTCTCCCTCAAAAGCATTTTTATGTCAAATTTGATCTTCTAAAGACCTTTGGGATACTATTGATATCTAAGTTGGTGACTATAGGTTGAAGCAACATGTTGTTTACATAAACTTGCCTAACACATGTTATCGTTGCCAATCAACTATCCCTAAGATAAAATATATTTTTTTAATGGTATACAATATTAAATCTAAGGATATGATTGTGACTCCTATTACTACTAGCTCTGTTCCTGCTTCCAAAGGGGTAATATGAATGGAAGGTAGTCCAAAAGAAGGGTAAGAATAGGAAAAATGTAAATCCTACGCCTGCTCCTAGGAGCTTACCTCAATCCCCTATGTCTTCGATACCAATTGGGCATGGTGTGGTGACGGAGTAGCATACCATACAAATGGTAACACCTAGTGCTAGGGCTTCATAGGTGGTTGCTAATGTACCATCGACTAGTTTTTACTTTGTTGAAATTATTACTTCTTTTACTCCTACTCAATTTTTAGATTCTCTAGTTTTGCATGTCAATGGGTAGCCTTCCTCCAACTTCATATAACCTGAACAAGCTTCTATTAATGGTTGAATATCCCGTAGCCCACTCCGGGGAGACTTCCTGGTTCACCAGGACAAAAGGTGTCAAATAAAGTTTTGGAAAGTAGTTCATGAGCATTTTCTTAGTAATATTTATGATTTCTTTTCAAACCTTGAAGACACTAAAGATATAGAAGGACATATAATTCTTGATTGATTTCCATGATTTTTTTATCATGGAATATGAAAGTGTTGATGGATCCAGTTTGTAAACACTTTGTCTGAGATGAGATTGCTTTATGCTCTAGGTTTTATGGTAATCCTGACTTTCTATGTCTTTAAGAGTAATATTTTTTACTATATTCTATAATGTACTGGTCCTTTTATTTGACCAGATAGCTTTTTTTATACCACGAGTCATTCCCTTGTCAAAGGAGGAGCTATCATTCCTTTGGCAGCTAGGTGGAAAGATAGTTTGATCTCATGGGGTCTAGACCCTTCCAATCAAGCAGTTTGGATTTTACTTGAGGTTGGTGGGCTATCTTTTGGTATTATTAATGTTTATGCTTCCAATGAAGCTTAGGAGCGTTGTAGCCTCTGGTAGTGGTGTGTTTTCTATTAACCACCTACTATTTAGGTTATGTAAGAAGTTTTAATATGACTAAAAAACCTATATATAAGATAGGATACCTTCCCATGTGGTGGGCTACTAATGAAAGAGAGGTCTGGTACTTTATGAAAAATAAATTAGGTTTGTTAGACCCCAATTCTTGTTTTTCTCCCTAGGATTTTTCTAAACATTTGTGGTATACGTGGTCCAATTTCCAAGATGGTCATGCAATAATTCTGAGAAGGTTAACTAGGGCCATGCTTTTATATCATGTGTAGTTTTTCTTTCATAGGAGAAATGCTTTAGATTTTTTTGTGGAAATCATTCCTGGTACCACTACTTTCAAACATTCACCCATCATGTTTAATGTGCTAATGAAATCCTTGCCTTAGATACACTACAAATCACAATTTTTTTGATAATTCCTTTCTTCAACATCCTTCCATGGTTTGTCATATATGTAGAGTCTAGAATCTAGTTCCTAGACCTACTGGAGAGTTAGGTTGGATAGAATGGTGGAATGATGCTATTTTTTGTACAACTATCTTGCTTCGCACTTTGGAGAAAAAGGTGGCATAGTTCAGAAGACATTCCAATGTTGTCCTTCATGATGAGCTTGCCAAAGCTTCTCTCAGGATTGAGGCATGTTTTTTTAATCTTGAACTTCAGTCTCATGTTATCCAATTGAGTCATGAACTTAAACTTGCTAAAATTTATGAGGCTCAAGGAGCTCGAATTAAAACCCATCATCATTGGATTAAAGTTGGTGATAGGGTCACCAAAGAATATTTTCAAAGGTTTCACCCTCTCAGGAATGCTACTCAATTCAAAGCCATTTAAGACAATGGAATAAGGCTTACCGCTCTTCCTAAGATAATTGATGTTTTTGTCAAGCACTATATTAGTTTTTTTTCCACTAAGCTTATTTTCCTGAGTGAGAGCAAGCACTAGAATCTTGTATGGTAGTTGTACCAATTAAGGTTTTAGAGTCTCAAAGAGCAAGGTGTAATAAACTTCTATCCCTTAAATATCTAGAGGATACATTGTCTCAAATAGAAAATAATAAAGTGCCAAGTCTAGATGTTTTTCCTATGAGTTCTACAAATGTCTTTGGGACTTAGTTGGTCTTGATTTGCATAAATTTTATCTAGAGGCTCTTCAAGTAGGCTCTTTGGGAGAAATTATTAACAAGGGCAATATCAAATTCATATCCAAGCAAGAGGACCCAAATTTGATCACTAATTGGAGGTCTATTACTTTATTGAATGTTAGTTACAAGACCATTGCCAAAGCTTTGGCTCTTTGCCTTAGGCTTCTTCTTCCTTTGTTAGTCAAATCAGAGCAAATAGTATTTATTCAAGGTAGGTACATCCTCAATAATATTTTAGTTGTATGAGAGGGCATGGAATGGGCTCATATGTCAATCCAGAATATGCTTTTTATCAAGATTAATTTTGAGAAAGCTTATGATCACATTGAATGAAGATTCATTCTTGTTATGCTCAAAGCTTTAGGATTCAGACCAATTTTCATTAAGATAATTGTTATGCTATTCAAATATGCTTTGGCTATTCTCAATCTAAATAATTCATAGTCTGAAGTAGTAGGTCTTTTTAGGTATGTTCGACAAGGGTGTTCTATTGATTCCTCTTTATATGTGCTTACTGCTAAAGCCTTTGGCTATATTTTAGGTGCTCAAGCTTCTATAAGTCCTATTAAAGGAATTGTTCTTTCGAATGATAAAAAAAACTTATAAATGGTCATGTTGTTTATGACTCCTTTCTTACTATAAGGGAAGAGGGGCAATCTATTTCTAATGCTTTGTCTTGTCTAAACATCTTTTGCAAAGCCTTTGGTTCTAGCATACAATGGAGGAAGACCTTATGCTTTAGACAATCTCCCTTGCTTATGCCACCGTGGCTTCAAGGGTTTCATTGGAATTGGATCCATCCTGGAGAAGTTTTTAAGTTTCTTGGTATTCCTTTTGCCTTTCAAGGCTCCCGTACTCAGCTTTAATATTATGTGCTTCAAATAGTTGAAAAGAAACTTGAATTCTGGCTTACTAGGAAGCTATCATTAGCAGGTAAATTTTAGATTTTCTCTAAAGTTATAGTTGCCACTCATGTATACTACTCCTATTAATGGGTTCCTTCATGGTCTTGCTATAAGAAGCTTAAGAAACTCATTCAATATTTTCTTTGGAATAATTCTTTTGAAACAAAGGGATTTCATAGAGTTGCTTAGGATATTTTTTGTCTTCTCAAAGAGTCTAGTGGAATGGGTCTGCTAGACTGTAGATGATAAGGTATTGCTCTATGTCCTAAGTGGGTGGTTAGGGCTCTAAGGGGAGTTGAAGCTTGAAAAATTTTGGGTTGAAATTTAATTTTCTCTGGTCTTTCCTTAAATCGTAGAGCATGGAGAGGGTTGGATTTTCCCTCTCTAATTTTTGCTCTAGTTTTTGTCAAGGTTCTTAACTTGTTTTTTATTAAAAGTATATAAAAATCCTGGAAGCAACTCACTTATTAGATATTTTTAAAAGGAGATGAATTCCGTAAAGGTTTATCCATCAATTTTGTGAGTATTTGGTGATCCCTTGTGTGTATTCATCAAGGTTCTTCCTTAGCTCATGTGAAATAGATTCATGCTCAATGATTTTTAAAAAGAGTATTGTTACAATAGCTGATTTCTTTTCTCGCCAAACCAAGGATTGAATCCCATGGAATGAGTTCAAATGTACCTTCAGGATGAATGGTGCAGACAAAGATATTTATGATATTGTTATTTCTCTCAGACTAGAGATGGCACATTGACACTCATTTGCTTAATTATAAGGCTCATTTGGGGTATAAATGGTTATCTTCTCATATTCCTATGGTGCCTAAGATCAATCAACATTGGGACTTATTTTCTACAAGGACTAGATAGAATTCTAGATTTTTGCTTATGTTGGGTTGCTTATGTTGGGCCCAAGTGATCTTTTTTGCTTGGATTTTGTTGTGTCAAGGTCTCCTCTTGGGAAAAATTTGAAGTACCTTAGAATTCCTAATCATAAATATCCTTTTTCTGGCGTACCTGAGTCTTATACTCACCTCTTTTGGCACTGCAGAAGATCTAGGTAAGCTTGGAAATGGGTTCTTTCCTTTTTTCTCCATTTACAACTGCAAGAGTTTCTTGGCCCGAAGCTCTTCTTGAGGACTCTTTTACTTGGTATCTCACTCTTTTTGAGGTATGTAAGGTTTTCAGGATTAGCTTGCTCTTTCATATTTGGAAGGGTCGTAACAAAATATTTTTTAAATAGTATAAACTTTTTATCACATTTACTCATGTGGACAAATTAGAAGTTTTTAATGACATATGGATACAAATTTGTACTTAAGCCAACAAAGTTGCTATAGAGTTGGATCACCTGCAAGTTCTTCTATCGCACTGGACCAATGCTCTGTGTACAATCAACTTGTTCCCTCTTGAGCGCTCTTCTCAGGAGTATTTTTTATCCTACTCTCATCGCCAGCCTCTATCATATGCAAGAAGTGCTTGCATAAATAGGCACTAGTCCCAACCCTCGCCAGTTAGGAAGTAGCTTAATATTGATATTGCTTGTTCATCTTGCTAGGTTGGTAGGTGGGATAATGTTCAACTAGTTTCACATGGGTTATTTTTTGGTTGGTGTGATGTGGATACTGAAGGTCTTAATGAGAATCATGATGCGGAGGGGTGGATTCCCATCCTATAATCACTAGCAATTTATGCATGACAACACAGTATTTCATTTGATATCCTTTCTTTGATCAATGATGATTAGTAAACTTGTGTTTTGTTGGCGGCTTTATTTCCTAACTCTTGTCAATGAGGTTTAGTTTGATTTCCCATGGGATGTGTTAACCCACCCACTTTTTTTAATTGTAAAGGTTGTTATCTTAACTTAATGTAAATAGATTTTTTCATCAAAAAAAAAAATTAACAAAAAATTGAACATAGACATTTTAGTATTTTACATAATTGGAAACCTTATTCATATATTCATATTCAATATTATTATATAAATTATATATCATTTCAAATAATTTTTAAGATTAATTATTTTTTTCTTCCAAAGAAATCAGTACTTTTTATTTTGGAGTTTAAAAAATTTACAATAATATAGGAAATGTATATCTTCATAAAGCTCTTAGTAAAACAACCCCATTTAGAGCTATTTTAAAATCTTTCAACATGACTCAATTTTCTCTAAAAAACTATTTTAAACTTAATTATTATTATAAAAATGTTACTTCAAAACTATATAGATCCTAGAAGTACTTTATGTTGCTACCCTAGGAGGTCCCAAAGGGGATGCCTATAGATCCTCTCTTAGATATACATAGTTTATTTGCAGATTTGTTGAAAGTAAAATCTCCAACAAAAACTAAAAAAACACAGAAAATTTCACTAAAAATGCTCTTTACAATTTTTGAATAAATATCAACATCTCAAAGAGTCAATGGATGCTTGGCACAGTCAAAAGCAAGGCCAAATATTGTCATTGAGCATATTATAGAAGAAAAAAAATCTTATATAAAGTCAATCATGACCTATTTTGTAAATTCATGGGTATTTGACCTACTCTAATTTTTTTCATTTATGAGTTTGACAGAACTAGGATCCTCTTGGTGAGTTTTCTTTGTGGTTTATTAGTAATGGATATTTTAATGTTAGTTTTTCCTCACTTGCCAACTAAAATAGGGCTTTAAAATTAGAAAAGAGGAATCATGGTTTGATAAGATTTTTGGTTCAACCTTGGAGAGTGGGATTTGATTCCTGAATTGAACCCATTGTTGTCCCAGTTTGGATCCATTTGTATGCACTCCCAATGGATTTTTGGATTAAGTATTGGAAATCACAATAATTTCCTTGGAAGATATTTGGGTGTTTCTAGAGACATAGTGGAAGGAAACATAGTCATTTATGCTAGATTATGTGTAAAAATGGATCTCAACCAACCTTTATCGATAGATGTTGAACCTGGACTTCTAGGGTTAAATTGGATTCAACAATTGGATTATGAGGTATTACCCTTCAAATATAGAGTTTACCAAAAATATTGGCATTCAATCAAGTCCTTTCCAAACAATATGATCACAAAAATAGGGTTTATTTTGGGGATGTCAAATCTTCCTAAGGATGGTAAGTATATTTTCAATAAAGAAGCAACTGATATTTCTCAAGAAGGATAAGAACATGGATATGGTTTTCAACAACCCAAAATAAGGATAAGGCTAAAGAAAAAATATGGTAAATAACAAACCCAACCCAAGCCCTCAAAGAGGTATGAAATCTTCAAGAAACTAGTGGAGTAAGAAGAAGAACAACTTATGGAAGGAGTGGATTGGAATAATGAAAACAATAATAGCTATCTTCAAGCCCCTTGTTTGGCTCCTCCTATTCTAGAGTAGGTAATAGATTGTAATGAGTTACCATAAGAAAATATTGTAGGGGATTTATTAGTGCATAAACAAAAGCAACTAATAATAAAAGATGATATCATGGGTGTGGTAGAAAAGAATAGAGAAAATTCAACTCTAGGGATAACCTAGGTGGAGAAGAGATCAAATAATATCAGGTCTCAAGGAGTGGGTAGAAAATTTCATGACCCTCCTTGGCAGAATTTTTGACACAAATGAAATGTATTAATTTATGATACTTTAATACCTAACTTGGGCAATTAAACCAACTATGTGATGTTTAGTTGATTTGAAAGAGCATGGTATTGCTGACATATTGCCAAGATGTGCAGGATCAAGTACACTCATAGGTGGAAGTAGCAGAATCATCCACCAAAAGTGAGGGTACTTGAGATTGGGAAAATGATGATTGAGGCAACTCCAACGTAACATTGATGGATACCTTCATATATGCATGCATTCGGTTAGGTATGATCATCAATAGATAGCCACCTTGATCCCTAGATTGATAGCCTAGTAGCTATTATAAATTCTAGAGGCTGAGACAAGTGACTAGATTGATGGCAATATTCCCTCTTTGTATGTTATGTTTGATTATATTTTACTTCATCACTATATGCATTGTAGGTTTAAGGAATAAAAGCATACATGAGTAGATTATTTTTTAAAAAATCCTTGTTTTGTTAAAAATATCTTAGTCTCTACTTTTATAAATAAAAGAAGTTTATTTTCAAAGTGATAATAGAATTTCATTTGATAAATAAATGAAATTTATTTTCAAAGTGATAATAAAATTTCATTTGATAAATAAAAGAAGTCTATTTTCAAAAAGATAATAGAATTTTATTTGATAAATAAAAGAAGTTTATAATAGAGTTTCATCTTATAAGTAAAAGAAGTTCTATTTTAAATTGATAATTAAACCTCATTTATAAATTATATTTTGAGATTTATTCTCATAAATAAAAGAGCTTCTTTTTTTTTGGTAAGTAAAGTTCTTCATTAATTACCGGGTTTTACAGGTTGACCCAAAACCTATTACAAAAGTCAGCCTTATGTTGATGTTGCGGATCCTATTCATGTTAAGGACTTTCTGTCCTTTACTACTGCTGACCTTCCTAAAACGCCTTACCAGGCGGACGTAGCAAACAAAAACTTGAGACATTTCAAACACAGCTGGGCATATTCCTTGAAAACCTTGACAAAAAGAGAAAAAAGGCATGAGCCAAGACAGGATTGCATCCTTTGTACAATACGTAAACAAAAAAGTTAGGCAATAGATTGCCTATCATTGCGGAGGATGTCCTCAACTTCACGTGGCACTCCTCGCATCCACGTTGTCAAACTACTCGCCTCAACTCCTACATTGGCCAGTTTTTCAGTTGTTCTGTTGGCTTCACGGAAGACATGGCATGCCCCCTTATCCTGTCTGCCTTCGAAAAGGATCCTCGCCTCAAGGATGGTAGCTTCAATCCTCCATGGGGGTTTTTTGCCATTGGTTAGGAGGTTAATGATGATTTTAGAATCCCCTTCGACCATCAGATTGCCTTGGATCTCCTGTGCCACCTGTAGACCCCTCCAAAGTGCTCTTGCTTCTGCCTCATTATTGGTTTTGGTTCCTAGTGGTTCCGCAAAGGCCATCATCAGAAATCCTTGATGATCCCTGATTACTCCTCTAGCTCCCACCCTCCCAGGATTATCCTTAGCCGCACCATCAAAATTTAGCTTCAACCAGTCCCTAGGGGAGGCTCCCAGGTGATCCCATCCCTAGGATTAGGCCTTGGAGCAACCATTATCTGATCGAGAAGGAAACCTAAGGATAGGGCAATCTGACTTTCCCTAGGAGGAATTGTTTGGTTATCCGTAGATAGGATACTAAGATTTTCTTTCGCAAAGGTAAGAATTCTGTTTAGGATGGTTTTAAGGTTGTGCTTGGAATCATTAAAGGCTCTATGGTTCCTTTCTAGCCAAATTTTCCAAAGAAAGTGGTGCCAACAGATCCTCCAGAGGAACTTGAGTTTTGGGCTTACAAAGGGAAGGGGCCATTGTTGGAAAACTTCTATGATTGAGGCTGGTTTAACCCAAGAAATGCTAAAGGCTTGGAAAAGACCATCCAAGATGGAAGTTGCCACTGGGCACTCCAAAAAGAGGTGTTGGACTGATTCCCACCTGCCCTACACAAGTAACAATGGTTAGCAATAATCATTCCTTTTTTCAACATGTTGTCAATGGTGAGAATCCTTCCTTGAATCACTAGCCACATGAAAAAGGATATTTTGGGGATCAAACCCTTAATCCAGACCAGCTGCGACTGAAACTGGTGGTCATCAGGATTGAGGAGTAAATTGTAGGTAGATTTAACTATAAACTCTTCGCTCTCCATTTCTGCCCATGCCAGATGGTCTTCAACATTCCCTATGGGTATGACCTATTGCCCTAAGATGAAATGAAGTTCTTCGAACTCAGCTTCAAACCCCTGGACCCTTATCAGCTGCCAACTAAGGATGTTCCTATCCTGCCTTATGTAATTTGCCACTTTAAACCCTATGGATCGTTCCAAGTGATCTTTGATCCTAGCCAAAAGGGGGTTGCATGATAAGGCCTCGAAATTAGCCCACCTATCTTCCCAGAAGTTGATTTTTTATCCATTCCCTAACATCCATCTGAGCCCTTTCTTGACCAACTCTCTGCAGGTTAGGATTGCTTTCCAAAAGGTTGATCCCCTGTTTAACAGATTTCCATTGAGGAAGTCTGTTCTTTGAAGGTATTTTCTCCTGACTATTGTTGTCCACTCATTCTCGATATTTGTCAGCAGTCACCAGGCTTGTTTGGCTAGTAGCACCATGTTGAGAAGGGACACTCTCCTTAGGCCTAACCCTCCATTAGCTCTGGGTTTACATACCTTGCTCCATCCTACTAAATGGATCCTTTTTTTCTCTTTCATCCCTGACCAGAGGAAATTTTTTTGAAGTTGCTCAATATTTTGGTATACTTTGCAAGGAGCTCTAAACACAGATAAGAAATAAACCGGAATGCTCTGAAGAGAGGCCATAGTCAAGGTTGCTTTTCCTGCCTGAGATAGTAGATGTCCTTTCCAACCAACCAATTTTTTTGGATCCTTTCCAACATGTTATTCCACATGGATCCTTTTGGGGTTCCAAAAAAGAGGGGCAGGCCTAGGTAGGACGTGGGAAGAGTCGCTATTTGACATTCCAAAATCCTTGCAATGCTGGTTTGTCTGGGGACAGGAGTGTTAAGGAAGTACAATTTGCTCTTATTGAAATTCACTCTCTGACCAACAGCTTCCTCATACATCTTTAGAATGTGTTTGATTCTTCTAGCCTCAACCACTGAAGCCAAGGTTAGCATCAACGTGTCATCCACGAATTGTTGATGGGTGACAGGGTTAGTTAAGGAAGTCACCTTTATACCTAAAATGAGTCCTATTGTAGAAGCAACTATGATGGTCCTTCCTAAAGCCTCTGCCACTATGATGAAAAGCATGGGGCTTATAGGATCTCCTTGCCTTAATCCTCTTCTGCTTTGAAAGTATCCAGCTGTTGATCCATTCACCAAAATAGAAAACCATGATTTCATGATACACCCTCTGATGAGTCTGACCCATTGAGGATGAAATCCAAATTTTAGTAATATTGCATCCAAGAACTCCCAATTAATCCTATCAAAATCTTTGTTCATATCCAATTTTAGGGCCATAGTTGCTTTCTTAGTCTGGGCAGCCGTATGTAGAGCCTCATGAATAGTGATTACTCCATCTAAAATTGACCTTCCTTGAACCAAGCTCCCCTGACTCTGATCAATGATTGCGGGTAACACTTCCTTCAATCTGTTGGCAATGACTTTGGTAAGGATTTTATAGGACACATTACATAAGCTGACCGGCCTAAAATCTACCATGGTCTTAGGGTTTGGTCCTTTAGGGATCAGGGCTATAAAAGTGGAGTTAAAACCTTTGGGAATATGAGTAGATGTTTGGAATTCCTTGATGGCAGCCATGACCTCAGCCCCAACAATATCCCAAAAAACTTGGTAAAATCGAGGTGGAAAATCCGTCGGACTAGGAGCCTTATCAGGTTGCATGTTGAACAAGGCACTTTTGATCTCCTCATCAGTGAAAGGTGCTATGAGAGAATCATTCGTGGTCTCGTCAATGAGTTGGGGGATGAACTGAAGGAAAGAATCCTTCGCTTCAGCATGACAAATAGGTTCCTCACCCAGTAGGGAGTTAAAATAGGCAATTGCCTCCTCTCTGATATCCTGAATATTCTGAGTTAAGGATCCATCCGCCCTGGTTAGATTGTTGATTTTGTTATTGCTCCTATTCCTTAACGTAGAAACATGAAAAAACTTTGAATTTGAATCACCCTCCTTAAGCCACAGAGCTCTAGATTTTTACCTCCAGTAAATCTCTTCACAAGCCAGAATATTGTGGAACTCACAAAGGGTGTCCCTCTCTTCTGATCTGGTAGCCTCATCATAAGTGCCATTCTGAATTTTGCTTTCTATCAATTTTAGTTTCTCAACAACTATTTTCTTATTCTCAAAGATGTTGCCAAACACTTCTTTGTTCCATATTTTGAGGTTGTCTTTAACCATATTTAATTTCTGAGCTAATTTGAATGAAGAACTTCCCTGGCAAGGTAACTGCCACCACTTTTTGACTTGTTCCCTCAAATCCTCATGTTTAGTCCACATCGATTGAAACCTGAATGGTTTTTTGAAATGGTTGGCTTGAAAGACCTCAAATAAAATAGGACTATGGTCTGAAGCACTTTTGGGAAGGGCCTGTAGAAGAGAATCACCAAAAGTTGTGATGGCTTCCTTAGAAAGGAAGAATCTATCCAATATTTCCTGAATCAGTTGGCTCCCTATTCTCTGGTTACTCCAAGTGAACTTGGCCCCTTTAAGCCTGACATCCATCAACTCATTTATATTTACGAATTCATTAAAGTCTTCCATGCTCCTTAATGGTAGACCTGATCCTCCCTTTTTATCAAACGAATATAGGGGGTGTTGAAGTCTCCTACAATCAACCAAGGAATGTTGTTGAAAGCTTGATTCAGATGACCTAGATATTCCCATAACTCTAGATGCCCTTGGATAGAGGTTGGGGCATACACGTTTGACATGATCCAAGATTTGTTGTGATCAATATCATGGAATAGCATGTTGAGGACTCTATCATCGGTCTGAAGCACACTGCCTTCTAGTTTATTCGGATCCCACAAGACCATGAGTCCTCCAGATGCTCCTCTCACCTGTTGGAAGGCTGCTTCCCCTTGCTTCCAAATATTTCTAGCTATAGATGCAGATTGTATTTTATCTGTCTTTATTTCTTGGAGAAAAATGATTGATGGACTAAACTCTTTCCTTATTTATTTTACCACCCTTTGCTTTGGTGGGCCATTTAGGCCTCTCACATTCCATGAGAGAACCTTCATTTAGACTGTTTGTTATTTTTCCCTCACCCCCTTCCTTGGGTTGGAGGGGGTTTGTCTATTTTTCTATCATCCTGGCTAGGGATAGCTTGTTGTAGAAGTGTTCTCTACTTTCCATTTGCAATTTCATTATCGATCCTAAGTCTGTAATGCTTTGCCTTAGTCATCCTTCCTCTCTTTATTTCACTTTCGTAATCAATGGGGGACTTAGTTGTGCTTCTAGTTTGTTTTGGACTAAAATGAGGAGGCATATACTGAAGTAATCTAGGGCTATGCTCCATCTCCCCAACTTGAGGGGTTTCATCACTATTTTCATCCTCTTCCCTATTTTGACTGAACTCACCTAGTTCGAGATCCTTAGACGAAGGACTTCTCATTGAGGAATCAATTGCCTTGGGGCTTACTTGATAAGGGATAATCTACTGCAAAATAGGACTGGAGGCTCCTTTAAAGCCAGCTGAATCAACAACCTCAATCCTTGACTCCATTCCTTCCATGTTTTTACTGTAGTAACCCGGATCCTTCTTCTTCTCATGGGAGGGGTTTTTGGGATTTTTTGTAATGGTCGTGGACGGGCCAAATTTTGAAGGAGATTCTAGGGTTTTAGGAAACACTGGATGGGGATTTTCTTCTTCACTATTTTCCTTTTCAGCCTCTAGGTTGGCTAAAATTTTAAATTTATTAAAGGTAGGATCCTTGTTACATACCTGAGGATCTTTGCCCTCTTCACGAAGTAGCTTTCCTTTCTCCTGAAGTTGGGGTTGGGCTGTTGTGACTTGATTGTTTTGGTTGGGTTTTACTGGCCTGTATCCTCCGAAGTTATGGCGTGGTCCTTGGTTTCTAGGAATCCCTTTCCCGTTTGCTTTACCTTCTTGAGCTTTGTTCGTGGCTTCCCTGTTGGCTGCTAGAACTGGGCATTGATTCTGAAGATGACCCTGGGTTTTGCACTCACTGTAGAAAGTTGGCTTGTTATCATACTCCACCGGTTGTATTCTCAAATACTCACCATATTCTAGTTCCACTTGGGAGGGAAGTTCAGAATCCAGGTTGGCATTTACACAGATCCTGGCATGCGTCATTCGGGTCCTTGCCCTGGTTGGATGGTCAATAGCCACTAACTCTCCTATTGTTTTAGCAATGCCTGTAAGCCAATACTCATTGAAGAACTATGCTGGAAGATTTGGTAGATGAACCCAAATGGGTGCTATATTGATGTTTTGCTTTTTAGGGTCAAAATCCTCGCCCCATTGTCTAAGGAAAAGACTATGCTTCCCCAAGAACCAGGGTCCTCCTGTCAGTATGCGGTCCGCATCTGCTTTGTTATTGAGTCTTATCAAGAAAAACCCCCTCGATAGAGCTACAATCTCTAAATTTCCTATTTTTTTCCATTTGGCTAAAGCCCAGGATCGTATTGTCTCTATGTCCGGTCTCCCACCCAGGAACTTGCCTACTAGGGAAAGGGATTCCAAGTCCAGGAAATGTTCCATGACCTCAGCAGGAGCTCTAATCCTATTGTTGTTTGGTATTAGGGGAGGAAGCACATCAACGGCCTTCGTCCTTCTCCCTCTTAACGTATCCAAGAAGGAGGGGCCCTTCCTAGGATCCCCCGCCCCTTGCTGGGACCCTTTATCAGGATATTTGTCAGGAGGTTCGGTCCCTCTTACTTTTTCAAACTGCGTAGATAGGGGATCCTGTCCTTTTCTTGCTACAGTAGGTTGTCTTACCTTTGGATCCTCACCTTCTGCCTGTTCGAGGTTCCCGCCAACCACCACCGCTTCTTCTCCTCCGCTTCCTCCATAGCTCTGCCTTCGCTCCATCGAATAATATAAATAAAAGAGCTTCATTTATAAATGATAATTGTATTTTTGAACAATAATAATGTACGATTTGCAAGAACCTCTTTTAAAATAAATTATGATGAAAATTTAAATGTAGAGAGGTGAATATATTTTAAAATCCAAGAAGAAATATCTTGTCGACCATGGGAGAGATTTTCATTAAGGTGAAGCTTCTCTTCATAAAGGAGTTTTTTTAATATCTGAAATCTCTCAAGCATGGTGTTAAGGAAGATTGGAAAGTGGACGGATAGGGAAGTTATGAGACAATATGATAGTATATGAGCGAATAGGATGATGCCCCTCATCAATAAAATGATGGCCACACTTTGTACTATGATATAGAGAAGATAAGAAAAAAAACATAGTAGAGAGAATTTGTTTTACACAACAAAAGGAAGAAAAGGAAAAATAGTGCCAAGACATAAAACCTTGGAGGAGAAACACTGCGTAACTTGGCTAGAGGGAAAATTGGATGCAGTCAATCACCGAACTCATCAAGTTGGACATTTAAGCTTCTATCTTCTATGTTAATTTGTGTTTAATTTTCTTCATATTGTCCATTGTATTATGCCTTGATACCTTGTGGTTGAACATATACTTTACTACTCTGGGTTGGCTATGACCTTCCTTTCTAAAACTATGAGCTTGGATCTTTTTCTTTACCACACCTCTACACAAGTAACCAATAGCACAGGGTTTATTCATGGAGTTGGTGTCCTTCCATTTTGAACCAAATAATAGGATAACCAGTGTTACGACATCTTTGTTGGGTTCATGTCTAATTTTTGAGAGCTTTCCAAGAGAGTAGCTACCATTATTCACTTCATGTTAAACCCTGGGTTCCTTGTTGATTCTATTTTGATCTTTGTGTTGGTCATTGATATTGTTGGAATGTTATGGCAGGTTGGATTATGTTTTTTTCTATGATAGGACTATTGCTTTACCTAACTATCAAGAAGCACCAAATCATACAAGTGATGCTATGAGGGGGTGTTTGTAGTTGACCTATGAATGCCCGAGAGTAGTCTTCCATTCAGATTAGGTTATTCACTTTGGGAGGGTGTCATCCATTTCGCTTATTTTCTCCACTCACTAACGATGTCCCTATTAGGGTTGTCTACTTGACTGATTATTTGGCCACCCCCTAGGTCCAATAGGATTCTAGGTTTTGGAATCATAGACCTCGCCTAAGTCAATCCTCTTGTTGTTTAGGGCTAAGTTTTGGGTCTTGAATCCTTTTTAACTAAGCATGTTAGTTCTTGCATTCGTGACATCATTTTTTCTCTTTTATTTTAGTTAAATTAAATAAAAGGTTAATGATTTATTTGATTTATTAAAGGAAATAGTCTTTAGTTAAATTAAATAAAATGTTCATGAGTTATTTGATTTATTAAAGAAATATTCTTTAGTTAAATTAAATAAAAGGTTCATGAGTTATTTGATTTATTAAAGGGATTAGTCTTTAGTTAAATTAAATAAAACGATCACGAATTATTTAATAATTGAAGAAAGTAGTTCTTTGTTAAATAAAGGTTCATGATTTGTTGATTAATTAAATAATGATGACTTTAATTTAGAAAATGAAGGAAAATATGTATTTATATATTGAAGTAGATGACTTTGGTTTATTAAATACATGAAAATATTTTATTTTATAAGTGAAGGGTATGGGACTCTAATTTATAGGACAAAGGAAAAAAATGGTTATATCTGATCGAAGGAACCTAGATTATTTAGAAATTAAGGGTATGTGACTTTAATTATTGACTAAGGGTTGAGTAAATTATTTTAAGTAAAACCTGTGATCTATTTTCATTGTTGAAAGACTCTCACGGGATACTGAGAGGGGAAATAAAAATAGTAGTTTATGACATAAACTATGCAATAGATGGTTAGTGTTGGTCATCGATCCAGCACTGCATGTAGGTCAGAGAGGTTGTATCAATGCCAAGTAGTATAGAATGATCATAACATCGAGATACAAGGTAGACGATCATCATAGGATACTGGTTCCTTCTAGGGTGGTTCCAACTACTCTATGTCGTAAAACAAGGAAAAAGAAAAAGGAAAAAAATAAATAAAAGGTCGTATCTATAACTCACAAGGATAGGTAGAGACACATCAAGATTTATGCAGGCATGGTACCCCATATGAACACAGACCCTACACCTAACAGATAATCCAATGATTCCTTAGTTCTAGCTCCTATCAACAGTAGGTGCGAGGAAAATTCTCGAACCAACAAATAGATGCATGAGATCCATGATGTAGAATCAGAGAGCTCCTATCCAACTGGCTTTAGAAAAAATAAACCCCAAACCCATATTCACAAATGCAGACTCCTGAGCCACTCAGGTTAATTCCATGGAATCCAAACAATAGAATAACATGGGATAACTTAAATGACCAAAATATTCTCAATAAGGTCTATTTCAGTAGGAATCGTGTATGTTAGAAGCCAGGACCATTTCGACACTTATCAATAATCTAAATCAAATTAGTTAGACTAGCTTTGCAACCGCTAATACCAAATAATGAAATCCAGTCTTACAAAACCTACAAAAGGTAGCAACCACAACTACCAATTATAAATAGAAGTACCTACAATTTGGACAACTAGCAAGATAATAAGGTATGGTGGCATGGTGGTATGAAGGTGAGTGTGTTGAATATGCTTAAACTTGGTAAAGGTAAAAAGCAACCTGAATTATGAGTAGTTGCATTAGGAATCCATGTCAATATGATTGGGTTTGGAAAGTAAAAATTGGGTGATATAGAGATAGAGTAGGAATTGGTTGTTGGACAAATTCAAGAAGAAAATTGGAAAGTGGACCAATAGGATGATTTATTCTGGGGGTAGAATCACCTTGGTAAAATCAGTCCTTCAAGCTATTCCTATTTATGTTTCTACCATTTTGAATATCCAAAGATTTTTCTTCAATAACTAGATCAAATCAGTCATTGGTTCCTCTAGAGTGGTACTAAGGATAAAAGAAAACGGGCCTTGCTGAAATGGGAAACTTTATGTATTCATAAGAATGAAGGGGGGTTAGGATTCTTTTCTGCTATTAATAACAATAAATCTTTAGCTACTAAATTATATTGGAGTATTTTGCATAACCCCAATGCTCTTTGGCAAATAATATCTATGCTAAATATGTTGAGAAAAAAAGTCCTAAAGACCTTGTTCACTATCAATTGCCTACCAAAGGTTCTCCCATTTTAGCAGTTCTTAAGACTGGTGAGGATTTGATAAAGAAAAATTATTTTGGATCATTCATAATGGTCAGCATGAAAATTTTGGATAGATTCTTTGGATTTTCAGAAGCCTTTGAATACTTAGTTTCCCGATTAGAGACCTTGAATGGAGGAGCTTCATCAAGCTAACTGGATAAAGGTGGTTAATTACTATTAGTACCATACTGGTAATTTAGAGGTTGGTAGATATTGGATCCCTATTGAGTATTGGCCTATTTAAATCCTAGAAAGACAAAGATAAGATATCCAATGCATCCTTCATATGAGATATCTCTCTTGGTCCCATGAAAAAAAATGTTTTGTTGGAACAACACTACTAAGGGTGAGTATTCAGTTGCTCAAGGTTATTTGACCTTATGCCATAATAATCCCAACCAATAATATGATATTTTTTCTTAGTTGTAGGCTCAAAATCTCTAGCCTAAGGTGAGTTTCTTTATTGCATAGCAAGGCGCTTACTAGTAACTTATGAAGCCTAGTTTTCATGGCCCTTTTAGATGTGAAATATGTGGAGAGAATGTGGAAACTCTTAGCCATATTTTTATTGAGTGTACTTTATCCTCTGAGATATGGAGGATAATGACCAACATAGAGAGAACTACTATTGAATAGAGTAATAGGAAGACAAACAGTGAAAATAGTAAGCAAATGCTTAAGAAGCTTGTTGTAAGACACACACAAGAGGAAAGGGGAATAGGAAACAATAGATACAGCAAAGCCTTTGTTACCAAATAGAAGAGTTACAAGAAACAAAGGGTAGAAGAAGGTGAAGGGAAGGAAAAGGCAAGTAAAAAGGAAGACATGAAGAGAAAAGTAGTCCAGAGCTTGTCAAGTGAAACAAATGGGGTGTAAACCCTTTTTTATGAGGTATTCTTACGGATTGGATTCTCCTAAATGCAACCCATTGAAGACATGAGATATTCCAAGAGTAGATAGATTTCCATTGTATTTTATCTCTACTATCCCAAGCTCTCTTTTTCACACAATCTAGAAATGGTCCTCTTTTACTGACTATTATCAACCAGGAAGCCATTTAGCTTCAACCACAACTTATGGTTTGCACTTTTATGGTCTCAATTGCATATTACCATAGGGGATATTTCTAGCATACCCACCTTACCTTGTGCTTGTTTTTGTGAGGTCCAAGGCTTACTACAACTCCTAGGGATAAGTGAGAGGTCTTGAAAATTTTTGAATGTATCCATTGGGATATGAGAACATAAAAAAATAGACATAAGAACATAGAACTAGGAATACAACATAGAGACTAAGGGGAATGTTATATTTCCTAAACAATTTCTGTGAAAATCCTTGTTTATGCCCTCCGGTACCTAACCAAGTGGTAACTTTTAATAAGACCTTATTGCACCAATGGTCAGTGATAAAACTTGTGATTCCTAATGCACTAGCCCTACATAATGTAAGGCTTTATTTACTGGTCATAAAATTGTGGCATGACAAGCATGCCTAAGCCAGGGTGTCATCCATGAATTATCCTCTAAATCTGCAATGGTTGGACTAGATCACATTGTATTTGAGGTACCACTTGCGATTCATCTGGTGCCATCCACACTAGCTTAGAATTACAAAAAAATCATAATTCTTCTTGCTTTGCCTGAGCATCTAAGATGGTGGCAATGGATTTTACCACCATATTTTAGCTTTTGAGTTGTGAGCTATCAGGGACCAAATCTTCATGTTGTCCCTTTTCAAGATCAGCTGGTTGTGCCAATCCCATAGCTAATTCTTTCTCTGTCATTAGATTCTTCTCCCACTCATGAGCATCCATATTCTCACCCAGATCCTGCTAGTTCTAGGATTGATTTATCATATTGCCTTCATGAATGTGATCATCGTGGCACACCTCCTCTTGGCATGTGATTTTTGTATGATCTGATATCAACTCCTAAAATGAACTAATTGGATGGATCCTCCACATCAGAACTTGCTCAGCTCTAGAATATTCCTTGTAGAGTTATGGGCAACTAGTTTTCCATGATTGGTGCAAAAGGAATCTGATATCTGGACCAAGAGCCCAGATGTAGAATAGATAGACCTGGATAGAGGTTGGGAGGATCTATTATGAAATTCTATTCTAGTTCTTCTCAAAATGGAAGTTGAAGTCCACCACACTTTCAAGAGGGTTCCTCATATGAATTGGTTCAAAAACTAGAAGGGGTCCTCCATTTCACCAAATATATCCATGAGAGGCTCTTACATATCCACCCATGTGGAGATGAATCTAGGCTATAGGGTTTTATATCAAATCCATGCTCTACCTTGAAAGGAAGCAACCAACAACCTAATCATTGCATATTTGTGCACAATATTGTGAAGGGTGGCGAGTGAAGTCACATTTTTAAGATGTTCCTTCATAGATCCCTTGATGCCACTATATTTTATTGGGGAATCAAAGGTGGCCTTCAAAATATCATACCAATGGGAGATATTGAGAGGACTGAGATTGTTCCAATGAAGGAATGATAGCTGAGCCATTAAGGCACCAGTCTTCAAAGGTCCTGTTGAGTGGTATTTTCACCCAGTTGTGAAAGTACACTCTCCTTTAAGATTTGGGTTCCAAATCCCCTCTTGCAAAGAAGTTAAACAAACAACTTCTCTAAGGTCTCTGTTGTATTAGAATTTGCATATGTGTATTAGTAATCTCAAATAAATATATTCAATTTGAATGCTTGGAACATCGTAGTGATTGCAAGTAACTATAAACAAGGAGCAATGTTGGTTTATTTTACCATGAAACTTCAGTGATTGTTCATTGAACCAAAATAAAGCAAATGTGAGTTGGCCCTCATATGACCAAGATGTAGTGCCTTAATTCCTTTTATCTTGAGGGTTTTAAAATAGATTTTATCTTGCATTAAATCCTCAATGATGAATATGGTCTTCAAATATAGCTTCAAAATGTCACTATAATTATCCTTCTTAAATGAAATCAGATTTTCATCAAGACGAATAATTTAGTGCTTTGATTGCTCCCAAAATGGTAATTTGCAAAGTGCCATAAAACATGACTCCTTCATTGAAATTAGAATTTTCATGAAGGGCATGTCATCATAGGCTCATTGAATGAAACATGTAATTGAAAAAATGAAATTCGGCCCAAAAATGGAAATTTTCTATTTTTCAGTTTTTTCAAAATCTGTAATAGAAACAGCAACTTCGATGAATTTTTAAAAAATACTAAACAACTCCGAAAATGAAATTTCAAAGTGCGTATTGGAAGTATGAAGTATAGCCTACGCAATGGTGAAATTGTTTTTGGATTTTGAAATTTTTTAAATGTTTATTTTAATGCCTGAAAATTTAAAATAAGTTAAAATTTCTGAAAAATAAAATGTAGAAAAATGAAAATGAAATGCAGAAAACTAAAAATAAAATGCATTCAGTATGATGCTATCCTATTTCGACAAAACTGAATATGTGAGGTTTCCATGCATGCAACCTAACCTATTGGACTTGCAAAACAAGCACAATCCCCATAGACTAAGTGCTGGTTCCTAGGGTTTAAAATAAATTTCAGGTTCAAGCATTCACATGAAGCAACCAAGAAAACTTGCATTAACTCCATCTACAAACTCAAAATCTGAAAAAGAGAAAAGAAATAGACATTAAATCCATAGCATGCAAAGAGAATCTCCTTGTTTCTTGCCCACAAGATGCAAATTTCTGAAAAATCCTGCCTTAAAAATGTGTCATTTTACAATAGCAAAATTTTTGGTTTTCCCAAACCAGTCCATGGAAGAAAAATGACTCAAACAGGTCTAGAATAGCCCTCTTGCCTTCATATCTGCAACTCTGCTCGCAGCAGTTTCCAACCCCTCAAAGCATCCTTGCCTGGCGTATTTAAAAATTTTAGGAAGCTTTTCGTTTCATTTTCCAATGGTTGTTTGTTTCATTTTCCAATGGCTGTTCGTTTCACCTTCCCTTGTGCATGCATGTGTCTTGGTTTCCAAAAAGGCTTTTCTCATCTATTTTGTGGCCCTTCATTTCATTTTCTCCACATGGGCTTGCGTTCGTTTCCTTCCATGTGTAATGACCATCTTAAATGATTTCAAATCATTAAAGACTCCTTATGTAATGTTTTGTCTTATTCATTGGATTTTGTCCTTATATCCATGTCACTATGCAGGTTTGTTCCCTTGGCAAAAATCGAACATGTCGTGAAATCGTGACACTTTCTTTCTTGTTCTTTCTTTTCTCGTTTGGCCGCAAAAATGCAACATGTCGCGATATTGCGACACTTTTTCTTTCTTCTCTTTTGGTCGCAAAAATGCAACATGTCACGATATTGCGACACTTTTTCTTTCTTCTCTCTCTCTTTGATTTGAATCGTGAAAATGCAACATGTTGCGATATCGCGACACTTTTTCTCTTTTGACCGCGACCATGCAACATGTCGCGCTATCGTGACACTTTCTATTTTGGCCGCGATAATGCAACATATCGTGATATCGCGACACTTTTTCTCTTTTGGCCATGACAATGCCACATGTTGCGATATCACGACATTTTTTCTCTTTTGGCCACGACAATGCAACATGTCGCGATATCGCAACACTTTTTCCTTCTTGGCTTTTCTATTTTCTTTGAATCGTGAAAATGCAACATGTCGCGATATCGTGACACTTTTTCTCCTTGCGATGTTGTGCTTTTTTTTTATCTTTAGCATATGGGCCACTTTGGTCTTCTTGGAAAACATGCAAAAAAGGTGGGTCCCCAATTTTGGGGTATGTTGTGGAGCAGCCACAACAGGTCCCGATTATGATGTCAAAATAAAAGTTATATTTGGAGTCACCAAATGAGTTTACTATCTCTACTAGCGAGGTCAAGGTAAGGCTACTCACCATACCTTGAGTTCTTTAGGATGTTTGTATCTCTAATGCAGGTGGACGACTAGTCTCATGATCTGGTTGTGTTGTGTAGTCCATGTCACCAAGTGACTTTAAGAATATCTGGGTAAATTAGAGAGCCATCAAACTTTGATTTCTTGAAACATGGGGACTTAGTGAGCTCCCCAACAGATTCACCAAAAATTGTTGGCTTTCGATCTGGTACTACACATAGGACAAGGAGGGTGGATCAATGCTAGCATAGAATGATCATCGCATTGGGATACAAGGTGGATGATCTCTAAATGAGGTCGGTTCCTTCTAGGGTGGTTCTAGCTACTCTATGCTATAAAATAAGGGAAAGGGAGAAGGGAAAGAAAGAAATAAAAGAAGGTTATATCTAGAACTCACAAGTATGGGTAGATTCACATTAAGATTTTTGCAGGCATGATACCCCATATGAACACATACCCTACACCTAATAGATCACCCAATAGTGCCATAGTTCTAGCTCCTATCATTGTTGGGTGAGAGGCAAATTATAGAACCAATGGATAGGTGCATGAGATCCAATATATATAATCATAGCGCTCATATCCGAATAGCTTTAGCAAAAATAAACCCCAAACCCATATTCACAAATGCACATTCCTGGGCCACTCAGGTAAACCCCATGAAATATAGATAGTAGAATAACACATGATTATTTAAATGACCAAATAGAAATGAACATTCATGCATTCAGTAAAGAATAAGAGGACACAGCCGGAGACCAAACATTTTAGAATTTGTATTAATATAGGAGAAACCTTATATAAGAATTGTAATAGCTAAAGATTCACCCTTAGGAAGGACCATCATTCCATTACTTATAGTCATATTTAAAAAATCAAGCATTAATGGCATAATGCAAGAACACAATCCTTGCAGTATATAAGCATCACGTTGGTATATTTTCCCACTGGATAACGTCGATATTCTAGAAGGAGGTAGAGGTACTTGGTTGAATCTAGGCCTTTACATATTTTGATGCCCAACTGATCAACTCTCAGCTACCTCATCCTTCTCCTCAATTGGTTATTCTCTAGTTAGTCACTGGGTGACAAGTTCTGAGATGCCTTGGAAATCCATCACACATATACCTACATTGTCAAGTACCTAAACTACTACAACCATGTGAACATATTCCATTTTACTTTTGAGTTATGGCAGGAGTTTTACATGTTGAGCGGGTGCTTTTTTTGCTTTTGTTTTCACTCACAGGGTATTGGGAAATGAGGGTGGGTATTTATTTGAGGTAGCACCCCTTTCGTACTTGTATTTCCCACCTGGGATGGGTGGGTGTCTATATTCCTCCCAAGGGCAGGGATTTACAATTTTCCTGTCCATGCTAGTCCTTCAAAAATTCCATCCAACCGATTGGTGGGACATTTTAAAAAGTTTTACCCAAATTTAAGGGTAGGTGTCTACCCATATTTGTCGCTCACCCTTCTTGATTTCATCATCCACACATTAGTTTGATCTACTTGTTTGCTAATGCCTCCACCTGAGACTTTCCATCCATCCATATATGTTTCTCAAAATTAGGCACACTCCTTTCAAAAAAAGGGAATCACTTCCTAAAGAGAATATTGGGTGAAGGGTATAAAATTTCACCCATAGTAGATTACTTGACTTTATTGTATAGTTGCAATTTGGCAATGAAATGAGTAATTATATTTAAAATCTTGAATCTTTTGTATGCTATGATTTATACTTTGTTAGATTTAGTGTCTGATTTATTCTTGTATTCTTGTTAAACATTTAGAAAATTAATTAATAAGTTCTAGGGTGAAATTAGAGGCTACCTAAGGGATTGATACCCCTTTAGGATGAACAAGTGGACCTAAGGGATTAAGGACCCTTAGAGAGAATGATAACTAAGTTTAGGAAATACTGCATCTGATTTAAGATAAACTGCATCTAGGTATACCTTCAATTGATTTAAGGTGATAATTTTAGCTCATCAAGAGTGATGAGAGGGATAAACTTATTTGTGGTAACACCTTATATGCCTACATAGATGGACTTATTTTAGGGTATCTAGTGAGATGTAGCTCTTTAGGAAACTTAGAGTTGGGATGATCTATAATGCCTAGAATCTAATGGGAGCTAATCTCATGGATGAATGGATGTTAGGGTACCTTAGTATAGGCTATGGTATTAATGATACATCATAACCTTGGAATACTACCCTAGTTATATTATTAATTCTTTTAGCAATAAAAATTTGTATTATGGCTTGAATTAGTGATAGAGTTTAAGGTGAAATTGTAGCCTAATATTTTCTTGGTTGTAACAAAATTAAATATGCCACCTAAGGCCAAAATAAAGAGGCCTAAAACTAGGAAAATTCAACAAAATAATTTTAAATAATATATCCAATATGAGGATCCAGAGAATTCCAATAGAGAGTTAGAAGACCTCATTGCCACGGTTGCTACCATGCAGGATCATATGAGACAAGTGTTGTAAACGATTGCAAATCACAACTTGGAAGCTAGAGGCTCAAATGTTGGCCAATATGGTGGACTAAATTTAAATTAATTGCAATCTAGATCCCTCCTAGAAAAGTAAACCATTAGGGATCTAAAAATGTTTGTATCTCCAAGTTTGATAAAGAAGGGAAAGGGATATGACCGAAGCTTGGCTGAGAGAATTAGAAGTTTCCTTCATAGTGAAAGGTTATTTCCTAGGAACCCAAATGGTTTGGGCCATGATAAACCTAGAAGGGGCTGCTCTATATTGGTAGGAAACCCACTATGAGAAGACTAATATAGAACCTATTGACATTCCATGGAAATAATTCATAGTTCTCTTCAAGAAAAGGTTCCTAACAGAGAAATTATATACCCTAAAATTTGAAGAATTTTCTAGCTTACGAAAAGGAACCAAAATAGTGGAGATATACTATAATAAGTTGACTACTTAAGTATGCATCTACTTATGATGATAATATAAGGGTTAATAAGTTTATTCATGGATTAGAATCTAGAGTAAAGTATGTTGTAAACATGCATAAGCCTAAGTCATTGTAAAAGGCATATGACTTAATAAAGAAAGCAGAGTTGCACTTCCAATTTAACTATGCCACCCTCTCTAAGAAAGATCGGCAAGAACTAAGGAAGAGAAATAGTGAAGGGTTTATGAAGTGGGAAGATTTACAAGGATAGAAGACCAAGAATTTACCAAATTATGAAAAAGGACATAACAAAAATAAAAAATAGTTTAAGAGAAACTTCCAAAAGAAAAACCACAACCCCAATAATGTTAAATCTCAACCGCAAAAGCCATAAACTTTAGCCCTAGTAATTAATATAGTGGAATAGATTCTATAAAAGAATCAATGATCCAAGGATGGGTGGTATCATTACAGGGAGAAAATTATGCTAATCAGTGTCCACACCAACCAGGACCACATTCATCCAATGCTAAAGGAAAGGAATCTAAGCATTGGATCTACGTCATAACAAAAAAAAAAATATAGAGGGGCAATCCACCCCATTACTTATGAAAGGTAATAATTTTAAAAATCAAGTGAAATTTTTTATAGATATTGGAGCCACTAACAGTTTTATTTCTTCTAGTCTAGCAAGGACTATGTCTGAAATGCTAGGATATTTAGCCCATAGATGGAAGGTTGAGTATGGATCTGGGTAGACCTACTTGGTAAACCAGTGTTACCCAATATTTTTAATTACTTAATTTAGTGGAACCATGGAATATTGCTTATATGTAGCTCTCCTTCATGCCTTTGATGTAATCCTAGGATGGATTGGTTACAGGTCCATAAAGCCTTGATCAATTTCCAAGATCGATAGATCGAGTATTTAGAGAAAGACATGGAAATGCTAAGAATTCATAGCAAACAAATGATGTTAAAGCCCCAAATTATGTTGTCTATGCAATTGAAGAAATCCATAAAGAGAGGAGGGATAGTGTATGTTGTAAAACTTAATGAAGTAGTTGATGATTAGAAAAGAGAAGTGCTATGAAAGCACCCAATTTTACAAGATTTTAAGGGTGTATTTCTATAGGATTTACCTGGATTACCTAATATACGATAATTTTATTTCACAATTGGTCTTATGCCAGGATTAGAACCTATTCATAGATCACCATATAGGATGAATCCTATTGAGATGCAGGAACTAAAGGTTCAATTGCAAGGGTTATTGGAAAAGGGATTTGCAAAACCAAGTGTGTTACCGTGGGGTGCATCAATTTTATATGTTAAAAATAAAGACAGCTCTTTAAGATTGTATATTAATTATAGAATGCTAAATAAGGCTACAATTAAGAACTGATATCCTTTACTCAAAATTGAATATTTATTTGATCAATTGAGATATGTCATAGTATTTACTAATATTGATCTAAGATCAAGATATCACCAATTAATAATACATGAGGACACTCACAAAATGTCATTTAAGACTAGATATGGGAATTACAAGTTTACAATTCTACCCTTTAGAGTGACTAATACCCCAGATACGTTTATGAATCTAATGAACAATGTGTTTAGAAGATACTTGGACTAGTTTGTCCTTGTATTTATAGATGATATCTCGATATACTATTAGAACAAAGAAGAGCACAATATAAACATCTCAAGATCATGTTAGAGTTGTTAATGGAAAATAAACTCTATGAAAATCTAGCTAAAAGTGAATTCTATGTTTCAGAGGTATGATATATTGGACATATCATATCAATAGAAAGAATAATTGTGGATCCTCAAAAAAATAGAGGCCATACTGAATTAGCCACCCCCTACTAATGTGACTGAAGTACAGAGTTTCATGGGGTTAACAGAATACTATCGACATTGCATAAAGGACTACTCCAATATTATTGTGGCAGTAACCAACCTTTAGAAGAAGGGAAGGAATTCAAATGGTCAAAGAAGTATGAAGCTACCTTTGTATTGCTGAGACATAAACTTACTACCACACCAATACTAAATATTCCTGATCCTCAAGGAGACTTCTCAATATGCATGGATGCATCATTAGAAGATTTAGGAGGAGTACTATCTCAATAAGAGTTAGTAGTAGCATATACTTCAATGAATCTCAAGAAGCATGAAGTTAATTATGCTACACATGATTAGAGCTAGCTATAGTGGGGAATGCTCTAAAGACTTGGCACCACTACTTGGTGGGAAAACCCTTTGAATTAAATACTAACCATCAAAGTTTGAGGTACATATTTACCCAACCTATACTCAATGTGAGACAAAGAATATGGATTGAGTTTCTTGTTGAGTATTATTTTAAAATTAAGTACATAAAATAGAAAGAGAATAAGGTTGATGATGCCAATAGTAGAAGGAAACACATAGCAACCATAACTAGAAGTCACATGGATCTTATGGATTAGGTGAGATAGGAGCAATCTCAAGATGAGTATGCCAAGAAATTCAAGCTACGATGAATAGATACCTTGAGGATAATAAGGAATTTGGCATGAATAATGACCTTCTATGCTACAAAGGTAGAGTCATCATACCAAAAATGGGTAATTTAAGGAAACTGATAATGCAAGAGGCCCATAGATCTCTTGCTCATCCTGGAGGAGCAAAAATGTAGGAAAACATGAAAAGAAATTTATTATGGTTAGGAAGAATGATATCACCGATTTTGTTGCTTGATACCTTGAATGTTAGAAAGTTAAGGTAGAAAACAAGCATGATGCAGTAAAATTGTATCTGCATGATATACCTACACAAAAATGGTAGGTTATACCTATGGATTTTATAGTAGGACTACCCAATACCAGGTATCAACATGATGCAATATTTGTGATAGTCAACATATTGATTAAATTTGCACATTTTATACTAGAAAACATCAAGGATGATGCTCAGGTAGTGGCTAATAGATTTTCTAGAGAGGTATTATGATTGCATGAATTTCTTGAGGTGATAATTTCATATAGAGATTCTAAGATTACTTTTTAATTCTAGAAGTCCCTACATCATGCAGTAGGTACAAAACTGAATATGAGATCAACATACCACCCTAAAATAGATGGTCAAATTGAATGGGTAAACCAAGTACTAGAGGACATGCTATATTGGGAATAATACTTACATCTTATGGAATTTGACTACAATAATGGACATCACTCCTCTCTATGAATGGTGCCTTTCAAGATCTTATATGGGAAAAAGTGTAGAATGTAATTGTCTTGGGATAACCTAGAATATCAAGTTGTGATTGGACTAGATATGGTCACATGAAATGGAATATTATTTGAATGTAATCAGGAAAATACTTAAAGAAGTTGTCAATATGAAGAAAATTTATGTTGGTCTCAAGATAACTCTAAGAGAGTATTCAGTTGGAGATAAGGTGTTTCTACGAGTCAAACTGATGAAGAGTGCTATCAAATCCATGAAGTTGGATTCTCAGTTTGTAGGACCCTTTGAGATCATTGAAAATATCATTTTTATTATGTACCAACTTGCTCTACCACCTAAACTATCAAAAATCCATGATACCTTTCACATATACTTATTTAGGAAATATGTTGCTAACCTTGAATATGTGTAGGATATCTCAAAATTGCATATGGAACATTTGTAGGCTATTGAAGTAATACCGGTAAATATCCTTGAGGTCCATTCCAAGTCTATGAGAATTCAGACTCTTGAGCAATGTAATGTCCAGTGGGACTGATTTTCTAATAGAAATGCCATATGGAAAAAGTGGATGATATACAAAAATAATTTTCCTTCTTGTTTAAAATTTATAATGTAATAATTTTCTTTTTGTAAACTTGAGAAACACTCAGGAATATATTTAGTCCAAGGGGGGTAGGATTTCATGACCCTCCCTAGCAAAATTTTTGACACAAAGAAACAATGTATTAATTTATGATACTTTAATACCTAACTTGGGAAATTAAACCAACTATGTGATGTTTAGTTGATTTGAAAGAGTATGGTATTGTTGACATATTGTCAAGATGTGATGGATCAGGTACACCTATAGGTGGAAGTAGCAAAATCATCCACAAAAATGGGGGGTACTTGAGGTTGGGTAAATAATGATTGAGGCAATTCGAGGGTAACATTTATGGATACCTTCATATAGGCATGCATTCAGTTATGTATAATCGTCAATAGCTAGCCACCTTGAGACCTATATTGCTACCCTGGTAGCTATTGTAAATTCCAGAGGCTGAGATAGATGACCTGATCGATGGAAATATTTCCACTTTATCTATTGCATATGTTTGATTATCTTTTACTTCATCATTATCTGCATTGAAGGTTTAAGGAATAAAAGCATGCATGGGTAGATTGTTTTTGAAAAAATCCTTGTTTTGTTAAAAATATCTTACTCTCTACTTTTATAAATAAAAGAAGTTTATTTTCAAAGTGATGATAGAATTTAATTTGATATATAAAAGAATATTATTTTCAAAGTGATAATAGAATTTCATTTGATAAATAAAATAAGTTTATTTTCAAAGTGATAATAGAATTTCATTTGATAAATAAAATAAGTTTATAGTAGAGTTTCATCTTATAAGTAAAAGAAGTTATATTTTAAACTGATAATTAAACCTTACTTATAAATGATATTTTGATATTTATTCTTATAAATAAAAGAGATTCATTCATAAATGATAATTTTATTTTCAAACAATAATAATGTACGATTTGCAAGAACCTCTCTTTTCAAAGAAATTATGATGAAAATTTAAATGCGAAGAAGTAAATCTGTTTTAAAATCCAAGAAGAAATATCTTGCCAACCATGGGAGATATCATCATTAAGGTAAAGCTTCTCTTCAAAAATGAGGATTTTAAAAAAATATCTGAAATTGCCCATCCATCATGGTGTTAGGGCAGATTGGAAAGTGGACATATGGAGAAGTTATGATACAATATGGCAATAAATGAGGGGGGAGGATTTCACCCCTCATCAAGAAAATGATGGCAATTCTTTGGAGTATGAAACAAAGAAGATAATAAAAGAAAAAAATATAATAAAGAGAAGTTTTTTTACACAACAAAAGTAAGAAGAGGAAAAGCAGTGTCAAGATGCAAAACCTTGGAGGAAAACATTGCATGACTCAGCTAGAAGGAAAATTGGATGCAATCAATCATCGAACTCACCAGGTTGGACATTTAAGCTTATATCTTCTACGTTAATTGTGGTTGAACATATGCTTTACTCCTTTGGGTTGGCTATGACCTTCCTTCCTAAAACTATGAGCTTGGCTCTTATTTTTTACCACACCTCTGCACAAGTAGCCAATAGCACAGGTTTTGTCCATAGATTTGGTGTCTTGCCATTTTGAACCTCTTGTTTTGAAGGAAATCATAGGGTAACAAGTTTTGCAACATTCCTCTTGGGATAAGGTTTGGTTTTTGAGATATTTTTTAGAGAGAAACTATTTTTGTTGGCTTCATGTTAAATCCTAGGTGCTTTACTATTTCCCTTTTGATATTCATGTTGGTCATCGGTCTTGTTGGAATACTATGGTAGGTTGGGTTACGTTTTTTTTCTATGATAGGATTGTTGCTTTACCTAATTATCAAGAAGTGCCAGTTCTTCTAAGTGATGTTGTGAGGGGGTGTTTGTAGTTGACCTACGAATTCTTGAGAGTAGTATTTCATTCAAATTGGATTATTCACTTAGGGAGAGTGGCGTCCATTTGGCTTATTTCCACAACTCGTTGGTGACATCCCTATTATGGTTGTTTGCTCGATTGATTCTTTGGCCACACCTTAGGTCCAATAAGATTCTATATTTTGGAATCATAGACCTCACCCTAATTCAATCCTCCTATTGTTTAGGGTTGGGGTTTGGGTCTTGAATCCTTCTTGACTATGCATGTTGGTGGTTGCAACCATGATGTCGTTTTTCTTTATTTTAGTTTAGTTAAATTAAATTAAAGGTTCATGAGTTATTTAATTTATTAAAGGAAATAGTATTTAGTTAAATTAAATAAAAGGTTCATGAGTTATTTGATTTATTAAAGGAAATAGTATTTAGTTAAATTAAATAAAAAGTTCATGAATTATATGATTTAGTAAAGGAAATAGTCTTTAGTTAATTTAAATAAAAGGTTCATGAGTTATTTGATTTATTTAAGGAAATACTCTTTAGTTAAATTAAAGAGAAGAGAAGTGCAGATGAAATTAAACTCACAACTCAGTTAGAGGAATGGGAAAAAAGAGAAGAAATATTATGGAAGCAAAAATCTACAATTCAATGGCTCAAAGAAGGAGATCAAAACACAAATTTCTTCCACAAATCTCTTCTAGATCGAAGATCTCACAAATTTATTTCTTCCTTAAAATCAGATTCTGGAGATGTTGTTTATACTTGGGATGGCATGAAATCTATTGTTGTTGATTACTTTTCCAATCTTTTTGTTGCTACTCCTCTTGACTCGGCTTCACAACAAAATTTTCTTCAAGCAATCCCTTCTCTTATCACTTCTGAGGAGAACTCTATTTTGACTTGCTCCTGTTACTATCAATGAGCTTCAACAAGTAGTTTTTAAAATGCAAAAAGGGAAAACCCCGGGTCCTAATGGTTTTCCTATTGAGTTCTACCAAGAGTTCTGGGATATCCTTCATGTTGATTTATTAGAGGTGGTGGAAGAAGCCAGGAAATCCAAAGAAATTTTGAAGTTTATCAATAAAAATTATACTACTCTTGTTCCAAAATCTCAAGAGGATGATCATATCTCAGCTTTTAGACCTATTGCTTTATGTAATGTTCTTCTCAAAATTATTACTAAAATCATGGCAGAAATGTTGTAGCCTCTTTTGCATAATATTATTTCCCCAGATCAAGCGGGATATGTGGAAGGACATCAAATAGTAGATGAAATAGTTCTTGCTTAGGAATCCATCCATTCCATGGATATGCAAAATTCTCCTTCTATGTTCATCCGGTTAGACTTATCCAAAGCTTATGACAGAGTGGATTGGCATTTCCTTATCAAAGTTTTGAGGCAATTTGGTTTCTCTAAGGATTGGATGGATTGTATTCTAGGATGTATCTCTTCAGTTTCCTACTTAGTTATTATCAATGGTAGGCCTTCTCAGTCTTTCCCATCTTCTAGAGGTATTAGGCAAGGTGACCCACTATCCCCTTATTTATTCATCATTCTTGTTGAATTCTTGGGTAGGACTATAACCAAAAAGAGGGAAAACAAAACCCTTGAGGGAGTTACCATTGCTCATGGAGCTAGACCTATCTCTCATCTTCAATTTGTGGATGACTCTACCCTTTTAGGTAAAGCTATAGTTAAGGAAGCTTCTAATATTAAGCAAATCATTAGTTGTTTTTCTAAGGCTATTGGGCAGTTGATCAATGAAGACAAATCTAAAGTTATTTTCTTTCATTGCTCTACTAGACAGGAATCCATGGTCTTGGATAAATTAAGATATAAGAAGACCTCTCTTCCAATCACTTATTTAGGTATTCCCATAAATATTCAAAGGCAAAAAAATAAATATTGGAATTGGTTGTTGGACAAAATCAAGAAGAAAATTGGAAAGTGGACCAACAAGTGGCTTTCTTCTGGGGGTTGAATCACCTTGGTAAAATCAGTCCTTCAAGCTATTCCTATTTATGTTTCTTCCATTTTGAATATCCCAAAGGTTGTTCTTCGAGAATTGGATCAAATCAGTCATCGTTTCCTTTGGAGTGGTACTAAGGAGAAAAGAAAATGGGCCTTGGTGAAATGGGATACTTTATGTCTTCCTAAGAGTGAAGGGGGGTTAGGATTATGGTCTTCAATTAATAACAACAAAGCTTTAGCTGCTAAATTATATTGGAGGATGTTGCATAACCCCAATGCTCTTTGGGCCAATAATCTTCGTGCTAAATATGCTGAGAACAAAAGTCCTGAAGACCTTGTTCGCTATCAACTTCCTACCAAAGGTTCTCCCATTTTAGCAGTTCTTAAGACTGGTGAGGATTTGATAAAGAAAAATTTTTTTTGGATCATTCATAATGGTCAACATGCAAATTTTTGGACAGATTCTTGGGATGGTCACAAGCCTTTGATAACTCAGTTTCCCGATTGGAGGCCTTGGATGGAGGAGCTTCACCAAGCTAATTGGATAAAGGTGGCTAATTACTGTCGATACCATACTGGTAATTCAAAGGTTGGTAGATATTGGATCCCTATTGAGGACTGGCCTATTCAAATCCCAAAAATGCAAAGACAAGATATCCAAGGCATCCTTCATATGAGATCCCTCTCTTGGTCCCATGAAAAATATTGTTTTGGATGGAACAACACTACTAAGGGTGAGTATTCAATTGCTCAAGGTTATTTGACCTTATGCCATAATAATCCCAACCATTATTTTGACATATTTTCTCAATTGTGGGCTCAAAAGCTCTGGCCTAAGGTGAGGTTCTTTAATTGGCTTTTATTGCATCGTAGGGTGCTTACTAGTGAGCAACTTATGAAGCGTGGTTTTCATGGCCCTTTTAGATGTGAAATGTGTGAAGAGAATGTAGAAAATATCAACCATATTTTTATTGAGTGTACTTTAGCCTCTGAGCTATGGAGGAGAATGGCAACTTTACTTGGCTTACGGTGGTCCAATTTTTTCACTTTTGAACGACTTTGGAGGGATTGGCCTAATCAAGAGGGTGTTGATCATTTTATTAGGCGGTTAGTTTGGATGGGTTCTACCATTCTTCTTTGGAATATTTGGAATGAAAGGAACAACCAAATTTTTAATCAAGATAGGAAGGATATTCACTATATTTGGAAAAATACCATAGCCAACTTAGTTGAATCGGTCCATCAACTCCTTAATCACCCCCAAAACTCCCACCAAATATGGGATCAAGTGATGCAAAGATTGAATATTAAACCTTCTAAGGGAAACCAACTTAAAGGGAATGTGAGTATTAGTAAGATGGATAGGACTAGAAATTGGCAACCTCCTCCTAAGGATTTTGGAAAAGTCAATACTGATGGAGCCTCTAGAGGGAACCCTGGAAAAGCCAATGTGGGAGGAATTGGTAGACTTTCAGATGGCTCCCTGGTTTTTACTTTTGCTAAGAATTTGGGTATTCTTTCCAATAACCTTGCTGAGGGGTATGGTATCCTTAGAGGCCTTCAGGAGGCTACTAAGGTTGGATGGGAAAAGGTGTTAGTTGAGTCTGACTCTCAACTTATGATTAATATCTTGAAGACTCCTTCTAAGAATCATAAGGTGGATTGGAGAATAAAAAGAATTATTGAGAAGATTCGGTTAATCCAGGATGGGATTTTTGAAAGTTGATTACAATCATGTGGTCGAGAGATCAAAACAAGAGTGCTTGATGCTTTAGCTAATTGGGCTTTGGACAAAGGTGATCTTACTTGTTATGGCCACCCTCCTCTATGGTGGGCTTCTCAAATTAGGGAAGCTCTTCTTTCTATCATTTCTTTGGATGGCTCCAGTTCTGAAGGTACCTAGTTTCTTCTTGTTTTTTTTTTTGTTTCTCTTTGGTTCATTCAGTTTTTTTAGTTCCCTAGCTCATTCTATTCTTAATTTTGTTTCCTCTATTGATTCTTGCATTAATAGTCTTCTGGTCTAGATAGGTCATTGTTTTGTTCATTTTTTTTTTTCTTTTGTCTTCTTTGTTTTTTTGTTTAGTTTTTTAAGGTGGGTGGGTTCTTTTGTTTTGTTTTGTTTTTGTGTTCTTTGTGTTGTTTTTTGTTGTTCTTGTGTTTTTGTTGTTTTTTTTTATGTTTTTTGTTATTGTTCTTGTGTTTTTTTCGTTCTTGTTCTTGGGTTTCTCTTTGTTTGTGTTATTTCATTTTTTTATGTGTGAGTGTTTTCTATGTTTTTTGTTTTTGTTTATTGTCTGTTGTTGGTTGTTTTTATTTTTATTTTATTTATTTTATTTTTTAGGTTTTGGTTGTGTTTATTTTTCATGTTTTTTTGGGTTATGTCTTTGTAGTGTTCTGTTGTTTTTGTCTTGTTTGTGTTTTGTTATGTGGTTCTTGTGTTTTTCTATGTGGTTTGTGTTGTGGTTTCTTTTATCTTATTGTGTGTGTTTGGTTGTGCTTTTGGTTTTGACACACTCAAGGAGCATGTTTTTTATTTTATTTTATTATTTTTGTTGTTATTTACTTTTTTTAATTTGGTTTTGTGTGTTTGTTTTCTCCTTGAGTATGTCAAAGGTGGTAGGCCAGGTCCGAGTCCTGGGCATTTTTGGCGGAATGGATACCCCTGCCTCCTTGGGTCTTACTCGAAAGTGGCATCCCTTTTGGGATGTTTTCCACAAATTAAAAAAAAAATTAAATAAAAGGGTCATGAGTTATTTGATTTATTAAAGGAATTAGTTTTTATTTAAATTAAATAAAAGGATCATAAATTATTTGATAATTGAAGAAATTAGTTCTTTGTTAAATAAAGCTTCATGATTTGTTGATTAATTAAAGAAGGATGACTTTAATATATGGAATGAAGGAAAATATTTATGTATATATTGAAGTAGATGACTTTGGTTTATTAAATAAATTAAAATAGTTTGTTTTGTAAGTTAAGAATATGGGACTTCAATTTATGGGACAAAGGGAAAAAATTGGTTACATTTGACTTAAGGAAAGTAGATTGTTTGGCAATTAAGGTATGGGACTTTAATTGTTAAATAAGGGTTGAGTAAATTGTTTAAAGTAAAACTTGTGATCTATTTGCATTGTTGAAAGACTCTCATAGGATAGTGAGAGGGGAAATAAAAATAGTAGTTTTATGATATCAACTATGCAATATATGGTTAGATTACTTGATTTGATTGTATAGTTGCAATTTGGCAATAAAATGAGTAATTATATTTAGAAGTATATCTATAATTGAACCATGAGTGCCCTCATACCCTGCTATCCTCCATGATCAAGGAAAGTTGAAAAGGGAATGAGGAGGTAGTTGGAACCAATGCAACGGTTTGATTCTACTCGCATCTATGCTTTAATGGACTAACCATGTGGGGATATTTCCTTGATGAAATTGATGTAATATATATATTTCTTTGAGATTATGGAAGATTTACCATACTGGATTAAATGTAATAAATACTGATTGATGGAAAATGTACCTCTAAATTAGTATTTGAAGTAGTCTATGCCATGTATTAATATCTTTTTCAATTATGTTGTTATCTCTTGAATGATGATTCCTCTTGAATCTTTTGTATGCTGGGAATTGTAATTTATTAGATTTAGTATCTAGTTGAACATTTGAAAAATTAATTAATAAGTTCTAGGGTGATCTTTGAGGCTACCTAAGGGATTAAGAACCCTTTAGGGTGAACAAGTGAACCTAAGGTATTAAGAACCCTTAGGGAGAAAGATAACTAAGTTTAGGAAAGACTGCATCTAAGTTAAGATAGCTCATTATGGAGATGAGATGAATAGCTTAACTAGAAATATGCATAGCATGGCTACACAGATTGACTTGTGTATGGTATGGTGATGGGCATTTACCTTAATTAAATAAAGGTGATAAATTTAGCTCATCAAGAGTTATGAGAGGGATAAACTTATTTGCAGTAACACCTTATACGCCTACATAGATGGACTTGTGTTAGGGTATCTAGTGATATATGGCCCTTCAAAAAACTTAGGGTATTTGAACAATAAACCAATTAGGTATTGATTAGGGATTTATGAATCCTTTCCTTAGTAAAAAAACAAATGTTTCATTGTGTTTTCTTGTAACCAAATTTGGGTCATTATAGAAAATCGAATAAGAAATTGATAGCATCTCAAGAAGATACATTAATCACTGGGGGATCGATGAGGCCAACAGACTCTTACCAGTCTTAAGGTAACCAATGATTAAACCAATTATTGAATATTAGAGGTTTAAATAGTAAAACCCATTAATGTTTTGTTCGAATAATCTTAGATAAAAGTAAAACAAAGTTTTTGCTTATCTAGGATCCAAAATATCATTGGATCTCATGTATAAAATAGTAAAGAGACTTTAGATGGGTTTTAGTCATATGCAACTGACTACCTAAGGGACCTCAGGAGGATAGCTATATGTTTCAGCTCTCTTGAATGGATAACAATAGAATATATATCTTGGAGGGGTGTCCTCACTTCACATTTTAGGAATAATGTGAGAATTGAGTATGTTTTAATCACAAGTTTCTATAGGACTCAAAACCTAGATGGTCAAATTCATCAATGGAAAGCAGTGCATAATATGAGAGTTTCAAGAGAGGATTTATATTGGATTATTGTTGGGGATTTTAATGCTAAATTATCATCCAAATATTAAGAAGGGGTGACCACAACTTTGGACCAACAAGATTGGCTTATGATTGTCTAGGTCAATGCATTAGAACCAACTATACTTAGACTAATAAGAGGAGGTAGACACATAGAAATAAGGTGAAGTTAGACCATTTTTTGGATTTAGATAAGGCATTTGTGGAATGGATTCTAAAATTTTAGATTTTGGAGGGTCTAGTTATGGATCACTTCTCCATTATATTGAAATAGGGAATCAAGACAGGGCAACACCACAAAATTTTTAGATTTGAATAATTTTGGTTACAAAAGGAGAACCTTTGAATGAAAACTCCACAATGGTGGGAAGAGGGATGATTGACACATGGGAAAACAATTTTTAGATTCCACAAGAAACTTTACTATGTCAAGGATCAATTAAAACAATAAAGGTGAGCTAAAAATTTGTTAGCGTATCTTTATTATAGGGTTTATGTTGTTAATTGGTTATTACATTATTAGCCTATATGTTGAAGCATCCTATTTAGATCTGTTTTCATCGGGCTAATCTAGGATTGCTATGTATTATTTAAAGGATAAGTTATTAATCAAATTTGTTTGTTCTACTTACATGGTATCAGAGCCATGTTGCATTCTTGGCATTTTTCTCGAGATGCACGTTGGGCAATTGGTGAGGCCTGCATGAATTTTGAGACCAAGTTGTGGTGGGTCGTAGAGGCTTCATTTCTTCACAACCTACATGGATCTCGCTTGTGGCTACAATCCATTTGAATTTTTGACCTGGCCTAACAGAGACCAGGCTCTACATGGTTGGGTGACTAGGAGGAGGACAACAAACCTTAAATTGGGAGCTAACTTGGATAGGCCCTACCTAAGATCTAGGACATGACATGGTGGACCCTCTAACCTAGGTGGACCTAGGAACCTAACACACGTGATCGAGCACCTAGACTCGAAAGGAGAAAAAGTGGCACTGGAACCTAAGCTGATTATGCAGCAGGAGCAGGACACATGGATGATTAAGGCTAAGAGGAATTTTTCTTATCGTGATGTACAAATTTCTTTGATTAGGGTTGATTACCCAAAGGTAATCATTTGCTTTGGTGTCATGTATTCTTTTTAAACCTTTTTTAGCCTCCCGCATGTCCCATGTGGGACTATTGTTCTGCAAATAAAAAAATCAATTTTTTTTTCGACTAGCGTGAGTGAACGCCACCATCCGTAGTAGATTTTTGCCATCAAAAATTTGCAGATCTTATTGCTACGATCAATATTGAGTGCATAATTGGGTTAATCATTTGATTAAATAGTTTACCCCTCAGAAGATGTAGTCATAGATAATGATGGATAGCTTCAGTCAAAGATCTACACAAGCGTGTGCATTTTATTGTGTGTTTACGGCTTTGATCTGAGACAGTATATGTGCACTAAAAAAGTAGCTACAAGCATAGTGCATAGGCGACGTGATGCTCTAAGAGGTGGAATATCACCCCACCCAATTTTTTGCAGTAATTCTTGGAGACCAATGTTGATATCTCCATTGAGGCATCTCTACGACCCCTGAGCAAAGAGGACCTTATGGATTTGTTTTGTGTGAGGTTTCCTATCTTGTTGGCCACATCCAGAAGCTTGAGTGGATTTCCAAAGGAAATAACCATCGAAGGATGGTAGCAGCACCGCTTCGAAGGGAGAAGTCATCACTACGATTTAAATAAAGGGTCTTTCCCTTTCATTTTCGTCGAGGCTCGTAGCTCGTTCGGTTGGTGGTCGAGCGCCAAGGCACTGCTAAAGCTCAAGGTCGGGGGTTCAAACCCCTTCGACCCCCCCTAGGTAATAATTTTTATTTTTTTATTATTTTTTTTTAATGTTAAAAAAAAATATTTTAATTAAATATTTTAATTATTTTTCTTAAAAAAATAATTAATTTTTTTAAATATTTATTTTTGGGAAAGTTATTTAATTAAACTTTAATTTTTTTTTAACATTAGAAATTAAGATTTTTTTTCAAACTTAAAAAAGGGGGGCAATTTTTTTCACCTACATGTTGCATAAGTGAAGGGGGGAGAGTGAGAAAAATTTTCAGCATTTTTGACAAATTGGCATTTTGTAAAAGGTGCATTTTCGGTGGAAACCGACACCTTAGTTTCATTTTTTGGATGCTTTCTGATGTATGTTGCATTTTCCTTTACATTTGCACTACCTCATTAAGTAAAAACAAAGCACTCCTAAGTTCCAAAAATTGAAACCCATCCGTGCAATTCAATTGCACCGTAGTGTTCGGTATTTACGATACCTCTGGCCCACACTTACAGGTAATGTTGTCGTGCTTTGGGCTACTATATCTGCCACCTAACATAGTTGCAACAATGATGTCTGAGCTTGTTCTCTATTAATCGTCGGGGAGATATAAGTTTACCATTTTGCTATTTTTTTACTCCATTCCACTACCCTAATCGTTCTTGTGTTTAGGCGTAAATCCTGATGAAGTGTCTCTCCAAAGTGTTTAGGGGAAGTTACGCCCCACGCATGAGGAGAACCTTCTATGGTAGGTGCCATCAATGAGACGATTCCCTTTTAGTACCGCCTATGTTCCACGTATCATTTTGCTCTCACATACCTATAGTCTCCCTCACGTAAGGGCGGGTATATAGAGAGGTTCGGTATAAAGGCCTGGCAAAGGTATATAGAAAGGGGGACCATTTGGTGATATAAGGAACCCTCATTATGGCTGCTATCCACAAGTACCTGATAGATTCTCAGTTACTGAAAGGTTCCAATTACACACCATGGAAAACTAAGATGAAGGGTATCCTCCAAATGGAAGAATTATGGGATGTTGTTTCTGGAACAACAACAAGACCTTCACCAATAGTTGGATCAACTCAAGCTACACCCCCAACTATAGATCAAATTGCATTTGACAAGAAAGACACTAAGGCAAGAGTGCTCATCTTGCTTGTTGTTTCAGATGAAGTTCAACCTCACATAGCTGACACAGAACATGGTAAAGAGGCATGGGATGCCCTTAAAACCATTTATGAGGGTAAGAATGAGTCCACCATTCTTTACCTTCAATCTCAACTTCACAGTTTGAGTATGAAGCATGGTGAGACAGTTGAACTCTTTCTTTGCAGAGTGGCTGAGTTGAAGTCAAAGTTGAATTCCTTGGGAGAGCCTGTAGATGATAAGCTCCTTACTTCAGTAGTAATGAGAGCTTTACCTGATTCTTACAGAATGTTGATAACCTCTCTTCAAGTGTCACAGAGAAAAGTTACCTTTGTTGAGTTGGTCAATATGCTTCAGGAAGAGGAGGCTCACCAACTTCAAAGAGATGAATCTTCTAATACAACCCTCTATTCCAACAGGAAGGGTTCTAAGAAGAAGGGTAATTTTTAGAAGGGAGGAAATTCTCACAAGGATTCCAAGGGAAAACAACCTCAACAAACAAAATGATATTGCAAAATTTGTGACAAAGACACCCATGACACAAATAGGTGTTGGCACAAGAACAAGCAACCTAAGAACAAGGGCCATAACAAACCACAAAACAAGAACAAGCAACCCAAGGTGAATGTTGTTGTTGAAGAATCTGACTCCGATTCTAAGTGGGCACACAAGGTGCTCATGACTACCACAACCTCCAAGTAGAAGGATCCTGTATGGTATGTTGATTCTGGCGCCAGTAAGCACATGACTGGCGACAAATCATGGTTTGAAACATATGAGGCCAAGGAGGGCAAACCTGTCACTATTGTTGATGACAAAACCTACAAGGTTCAGGGAGAGGGTACAGTTTTAGTAAACCTTCCCGATGGCAAGTGTCAGATTGAAAAAGTCCTCTATGTTCCAGGATTGGCAAACAATTTGTTGTCAGTCACACAAATTCTGGATAAAGATATGGTTGTTGATTTTCATGTTGAGGATGGCAAGAAGTGTTGCTCTATTACCAGGAGGGGTAAGAACATTGCAACAACTTCCTATAAGCATGGCTTATTTGCCTTAGATGCTATCTCTACTCCTCATGTTGCCATGACAGTCTCTACAAAGGAGGCAACTTCCCTATGGCACAAGAGATATGGGCATCTTAGTTCTGGCTACTTACTTGAGCTAAGTAAGTATGAGATGGTAAAGGGTCTTCCTTCCCTTTCCTCTACATTTCCAGTGTGCTCTAATTGCTTGGTAGGAAAGCAACATAGAGTACCATTTGAGAAGAGCTCTACACGAGCAAAGAAACCTCTGGAGTTAATTCACACCGATCTGTGCGGTCCTTTCACACCAAATAGTTGTGGGGGGAAGAGGTATTTTTAGTTGTTTGTGGATGACTACTCACGAAATATGTGGGTTTTCTTTCTTCATCTGAAATCTGAAGCCTTTAGTTTCTTCCAGCAATTCAAGAAATCTGTTGAGAAGGAGTCAGGGACTTCTATAAAGACCCTCCGCTCAGATCGAGGGGGGAGTTCACCTCTAAAGAATTTTTTGCATTTTTGACTGCACATGGAATCAAGAGACAGTTTACTACTGCTTATACTCCTCAGCAAAATGGAGTTGTTGAAAGGAGGAACCGTTCCATCATGGAAATGGTTCATTGTATGCTCACAAGAGCCCATCTAGAGCAACAATTTTGGGCAGAAGTTGTCACCACTATAGTATATCTGTTGAATAGGGCACCCACAAAGGCCCTAAAAGGAATAACTCCATAGGAAGCATGGAGTGGTCGGAAACCCTCCATCTCTCATCTACGCATTTTTGGATGTAAAGCTTTTATGCACATACCGAAAGAGAAAAGGAAGAAGCTAGATGAGAAGACATTGAAATGTGTTCTTCTTGGCTATGATGAGCACTCTAAGGGTTATCGTTTGATTGATCCTTTGACCAAGAAGATTCATGTCAGTAGAGATGTTGTTTTTGATGAGGCTTTCACATCACAAAGCACATCTGATGTATACCTAGATCTTGTGGAATCTAAAAATGAGAAGTCTCCTTCGTCACCTCAGACTGGAGGTTCTTCTTCTTCTTCTTCACCATAGAAGAAGAATCCAAAATGGTATACAAGTACTATCAGAGACTCAAAGTTATCCACACCACCAGATTTGACTTTGAATAGACCTCGTACTCGCAGTATGGCTCGACAGGATAGAGCAGTAGCAGAGACTACTGAGGTTGATGATCTTTGTCAATATTTCGAGGAGCTTTCAGTAGATCCAGAGAGAGAAATAGAGGATATGGACGTGGATGATGATAGGGTGTTTATGTCTTCACTGAATGAGCATGAACCTACTTCTATACAAGATGCCCTTAGTGAGCCACAATGGAAGGCTGCTATGGATGTTGAGTATAAGTCTCTAAAAAAGAACAAAACTTGGGAGCTTGTCGATCTACCACACGGAAAGAAGCCCATTGGCTGCAAATGGGTGTACAAAGTCAAGTACAAGGTAGATGGGACAATTGATAAGCATAAGGCCCACCTTGTTGCAAAGGGCTATGCGCAAAAGGAAGGCATTGACTATGAGGAAACTTTTGCACCTACTGCTCGGATGACCACCATTCGAGTTCTTTGTGCTATGGCAGCACAGTTTGGGTGGAAATTTCATCAGATGGATGTCAAGAGTGCTTTCCTGAATGGTGATCTCCAAGAGGAAGTCTACATGACACAACCTGAAGGATTTGAAGTGGAAGGCCAAGAGCAGAAAGTGTGCAAATTGGTCAAGTCCTTGTATGGTTTGAAACAAGCTCCTCGAGCTTGGTATATAAAAATGGATAATCACCTCCTGCAACATGGGTTTAAGAGATGTCCGTCAGATGCAAACCTCTATTTCAAGAAACAAGGTTCTGAAATAGTGTTGCTTGTACTCTATGTTGATGATCTGATCATTACAGGCAGTTCAAAAACAATGATCTCTACTGTCAAAAGAGACTTGTGTAAATATTTTGAGATGACAGATCTCGGACTTCTCCATTATTGTCTTGGTCTAGAAGTGAGCCATAAGGAGCACTACATCAAGGTGTCTCAGAAAAAATATGCCAAGACATTGTTAGAAAAATATCGCATGACTGATTGCAAGCCAATGGCAACTCCGATGGAATCAGGACTTCAGTTATCACGATATGATGATTCACCTTAGGTAGATGGTACTCTCTATCGACAATTGATTGGGAGTCTCATATATCTGACGAATACTAGGCCAGATATCGTATTTGTTGTCAACTATCTTTCGAGGTTCATGCAGGAACCTAAGACTACTCATTGGAAAGCAGCAAAACGTGTTCTTCACTATGTCCATGGTACAATGGAATATGGCCTAGAATACAAGAAGAATGATAAATTCTTCTTGCAAGGATACACGGACTCTGACTATGTCGGGTCATATGATGATCGTAAGTCAACTTCAGGATATATATTTCATCTTGGATCTGGTCCTGTCTCTTGGCACAACAAGAAGCAACAGGTGGTTGCTATCTCATCTATAGAGGTAGAATATCGTACCGCACGTGAAGTCGTGTGTGAAGTGATATGGTTGCATCGCATTTTGACAAGTATGGGTCATCCATCCAAATCTCCAATCCACTTGTTCTACGACAACCAGGGTGTTTTGAACCTTGTTAAGAATCCAGTGCATCATGATAGAACCAAACACATTGACACACAATGTCACTTCATTCGAGATGAAGTTCCAAGACACCGAATTCAGCTTCAGTACATTCCCACCAATGCTCAAGTTGCAGATATTTTCACCAAGGCACTTGCACGTGTCAAATTTGAGATGTTTCGCAGCTCTCTATGTATTGCAAAATAATGTAATAAAGGGGGGATGTTAGCATATCTTTATTATAGGGTTTATGTTTTTAATTGGTTATTACATTATTTTTCAATCTATTGAAGCATCCTATTTAGATCTGTTTTCATCGAACTAATCTAGGACTACTATGTATTGTTTAAAGGATGAATTATTAATAAAATTTGTTCATTCTACTTACAAGTTAGACTTCCAAGCCCAAAGATATCCATTGGTAGCAAAATGAGATGAGTTGCAAAAAATCTTCAAGGAAGGAAAAAATTATAGAGCAACTCAAATAAGAGGATCACTACACCAAAAAATGGCTTTAACGACGGCTAAAATAAGGTGTTTTTTTTGTGGTAAAAAACTACCCTAATAGACCCCAAGAGGATAATTTAAAACTACCCTCTTAGGGTAACTGCCCTCTTATATTCACCCTAAGAGGGTGGTTATAAACTTCACTCTTAGGGTTTACCCTCTTAAACCTTAAAAATTAGTTTAGAAGCATGTACAAGAAGTAGGAATTTTGAGTTTTTAGATGCACGGGAAGTGAGAATATTGAATTTTTGGTTGTGTTGCTTTTAAAATTTTAGAGTTAGAAAGCCCTTTCTTTCACACTCATGTCGGTTGATTTTATATATGAATCTCTCTCATGCTTTGAAATATAGCTTTGAAATTTCAATGTACATGTATCAATTTCTTTTTATTTTGGCTTGTGCTTGTGCCTTTGAATTTTTCTTTTTTCTATGGTATAAGACCAAATCTTGGCCCTGCATTAGGGAATTCAAAAACATGCAATGATGTGATGATTCATCCTATTTTATTGGAATTCTATCGTAGGTGATGTTGATTCATGCTTTTCAATTCTATAGGGTCATCATTTTGTTGTGATTGTTATATTTAAGTTTTTCAAGGTAATGTTGGGTTATGAAATGTTATGTTTGGGTAAGATATTGTGATTTTCAGCATGAATTCCTACAATGGATGATTTCGTATCTTGTGTTAGGAATATCTAACATCAGATTTTTCTAGGTCACATGTTTTTTACTCCTAAATGAAATGATTGTGAGAGACCATGAAACTTTATGACAAGCTCTCCAATTGTTAGTCAGGAAGCTCTACAAGACAAAACATTGGGTCTTTTATTTTAAGAATCTATCATGCCTCTTTCATTAAAGGTTTTTAAGGAGTTTCAAAGCATTCTATGGACAAGAATTTTATAAGAATGGGGTTGAAATTTTTTTTTTTTTTTTAATATTAATGTTTTTTTATGATAATCAATTTTTTTTAATATTAATGTTTTGTTATGATAATCAAATTTTTAATTTATTTTCTCTTCAAACAAATTTTTACCATACTTTTATAATTGGGATTGCAGCCGATGTGATTAAATAAATGTTTAGACACTGGCTTTGCTTCCAATATGATATATTTGTTTGGAAATATGAGTGTGCAACTTAAGCTCATCCTTGGAAACTCTGTAGGCATATTTTATATTTTTACGGTAAGAGTCACAAACATCAGCTCATCCTTGGCAACTCTACATGCATATTTTATGTGAGAATATTACAAAGATGGTGCTGAAATTTCCTAAAATATAATTGCACTCATCCTTTCTTTTCTATCCTTAACTTTTTTCCCATTTTTTCATGATGTAATAGGTAATTATTGCATAGAAAAAAATCATTTATCTATCATGGTTGAAGGTTATTTTACCTAAATAGAGATAATTTTATACATGATAAAATGTTGTCATTTGGATTTTAGTTTTGGTTTTATCAATCATTTTAGTTTTTGGTAAATTAAATTTGGAAAGATATTTTTACATGTCAACCACATTTGAAAAAAAGAAGTTATGTCCATAATGGTGTTTTATTGACTGTTACCTATTCTATAACAAGAAATAAAATTTACTTATTCCTAGTGACTATAGAAAATAATTTAGACTTACGAATGTCGTCATGGTCAAAACTTGGTGGTTTTACTTCTCACATTGGCTTTGGGAAATAATTTTTTCAATTCAAAGAAATGTATTTTAGTTTCTAATCGAAAGTTACACTAGAAATTTTTAGACACCCTTCATTCTGATTCAAATACTCGTGCTAGTATTTCTCCTTTGTCTTTCAGTGAAACACACAAGGAAGATAAACTTGGAAATATTCTATTGTCAATAAAATAAATCTTGGAGTATGCACATATCTTTAGCTCCTCTTTTATTTTCTACTATTTTAACTATTTTTGTTTTATTTTGATATAAAAAATTTATCTTTAATAACTTTGTTTAACTAAATTTTAGGCCTATGAAAGGGAAAATGTATAATATTAGTACTCATGTTAGAATTCAAAGTCTATAATTTTTATTTGGGTTGAATCCTCCTCTCGGTATCATATCCCTCAGGATCTTACGAAGAATGGTTTCAATGAAATAATACAAATTCACCAACTATTTAAAATGAAACACTACAATACATTTGAAATAGATAACTAAGAAAAGCAATGCTTACCCTTATTTTAAAAAGTGTACAAATTCATAATTCATAGTTGAGATATTTGTTGAGCATTTTGAATATTTGAAGCTTGTCCAGTTTATTGCAATTATCCTTGGTTCTACTCACCTTTTCCAAACTTGATCAATGTTTCTTCGAATATAAGTAGTAAAGTTAATGAGATTTAAATCACAATGGGAGGATTGCATCAATTTACAGATAATATTAATAAGAAAAATTGTTACTTTTTCTATATATGTGAAGATATTTAATGTCAAGGTCATACAAGAATTTTTTGATATCAATAACAAAGAAAATATCTAGATTATGTTCAACAAGAATGATTAAGACCTTGTAAGACTATGTCTATTATATCTATGAAATTCAAATTGGGAGTGGTAGTAAGACTATGTCTATGTGAGGAGGTTTTGACTCACATACAATTTGTGGATGACATAGGAATGGTGGGAGTGGCAAACCTCATGGAAGCAATAATGATCATATATACTCTTAATGTTTACCTTAGGGCCACAAACCAAGTCATCAATGATAATAAATCCAAAATTGTCTTCTTTAATCTTGATCAAAGGCTTCAAGATAGAATTTTAGAGATCTTAGGATTCATGAGGAATTTTCTCCCAATGGTCTATTTGGATATCCCTTTGCATTTTAAAAAAATAAATATAAACATCTATAGGAATATTTTAGATTGTATAAAAGAAATAATAACCATCGGTCTCATAATTGGTTAACATTTGGGGGTAGATTAACTTTTTATAGGCAGTCATTCAGGCCATTCCAATTTATAATTTGTATCCTTACTACCTTACATACCATATGGAAAGAGTTGGACAAGATGGCTAGAAAAATTTTATGGGGGAGTAAAATGAGAGAGAAAACGAGCATTAGTAGGTTGGTAGAAAGTAAGTCATCCTATGGTAAAGGGAGGTTTAGGACTAAGGATATTAGAGATAACTAATGAAAGTTTGGTTGGAAATATTTACTAGAGGTGGATCTCCCATCCAACTTCTTTATTTAGTAGAGTTTTATCTAGTTAATATTTGGGATAGGTGAAACCAAATTAGGTGAGTCATTTCTCTTTTGATAGTAATGGGTCTCTAGTGTGGTAGGATCTGAAGTTAGGATGACAAGCAGTGAAATATGGATTATTTTAGAAATTAGTGAGAGGGAAGAAGGTATAAATTTAGATAAATTCAAGGGATAAATGCCCACCTATCATTTTTGAATTTCAAAAATTGCAACAATAAAAATTTCCATGGAAAGTATGGGTTAGATCAAGATTAAAATTTATTTCAAATCCAGTCAACTGAGGGATTATAGGTTTAAAAGTTTAAGAAGTTAGATGAGTGGCTAATTTCAATCCCTTCAAAATTGACACCCATCATGACTAAAATCTTGGCAAAATGATTTCTTACACGTAGAGATGAAGAGGATGATTTAGCTTGGGGATATAGGAGCCTTGGAGTATATATAGTGAAGGATGGATATGATCAAATTCTTATACAAGCTCCTCATCGTGCACATAAAGTTGAGGATTAGAGAAATTTTTGGCAGTCCAAGGTTTGGCTAAAAGTAAACTTCTTTACCTAGTAGTTTTTCATAATGGAATTCTTATTTTTGATAATATGAGATGTAGGGAAATTTTTGGTCTATCCCAATGTGTTTTATGCTACAAATTTGAGGAAACATATGACCACTTGATGTTTGAGTGTTTGTTCATCTATCAAATCTAGGATCAATGGTTTTTAGATTATAAAATTTGATCCAATGGTGATTTGAACTGAATTAATATTTGGAAATATGGAAGAGGGGTAAATTTAAATTTGAAGTTTTTCATATCGGGTGGAATCTTAGATTAAACTTTATTTTGTGGTAATTATGGTTGGATAAAATGTTAACTTTTTAGAGAAACCTTTTCATCCTTGGATGGTGTTTGGTAGGTCATTTGGAGCAAAGTCACAAAAACTATGGCAATATATGCTAAGGAGGAAACTCAGTCTGATATTGGGACAATGGAGAATGAAGCTAAAATGCAAGAGAGGTAAGATAGATCTAGTTGAAAAACACCCCTAGAAGTTTAGATTAAAATTAATATTGATGGACTTGCATATGGTAATTTGGATAGAACTAGAATTGGAGTGGTCTATAGGAATCATGTTGGGACAGTATTGTAGTGGAAACTATAGGGTCTAGGTAGGGCCATGAACGGTGAAGCAGAAGCCTTAGCTATCAAATTTGCTTCTATATAGGCAATAAGACAAAGTTATAGGAGGATAAAAATAGAATCAAATTCTCAAATCTTGGTAGGATCTCTATATTGCATGAGTAACTTTGCTTTGGAGACATGGAGGTTAAGGATTATTGTTATCCAAATTAAGGAGTTTTAGACGGAATTAGATGATGTGATTTTATTTTATGTGGGTAGAGCTCTAAATAAAGTGGTAGATTTCTTGGCTAAGAGTGGTATTGAGAAGGAGATCAAGGTTTAGTGGTATAGTATCATGGTTGTAGAGGATAAGAGTATTAGATGGGTTGGTGAACAAATCTAGTGATTAGCTAATTTGGACAACCATTGTAGATATATGGTTTAGAAAATTTGGCTCCATTGTAAATCTATTTTTAGTGCTCTATTCAAAAGTGGTTAGTTCTTAGGATCTTAGATTTTAGAGTTATGGAATTTTGTTGGAAATTTAAAAGGAGGAAACAAGTGCTCTTGTTGGCTAAGGTTGGGAGGAGTCTCATCCCAACTTGTAAATAATCTTGTTTTAATTAAAAAAAAAAATTATTATATATGATTATCTGACACTCCAAATATCATTTAGATGGAGTTATTTAATTTTTTATAATATATATATATATATATATATATATATTTAAAATGTAATTGTTGATAGATTCATTTCTTTAGTATATAATAGAAAACATATTGTAAAATATATCATATTAATATAAGATTCATTTAGGTCTAAGGTGTAGACCAATTGGTTCATCCAAACCCCATAAGGGAGGTGGAGGTCCAAGGTTCAAATCTCGGCCTCGTCGAACTGAACGTTGTTCCTTTCCTGGTGCTTTCAATGGCGTAAAAGGTTTAAAATGATTGTGGCATGGTGTTTATAGGGACAGACTGCGCAAAGATCTGTGTGGCGACTTCAGGGCGGACATCACGAATCACTGTGGTGGCCATAAAAAGTTGGACGACTGCTCGGATTCATGGCGGCTACCGATTCCACCATGTAAAATTAAAAAAAACAAATATATATATATATATATATATATATATATATATATATATATATATATATATATATATAATTCATTTAATATCCTCTAAGGAAGGAAATTTTCACATCGATGTTTAAGTATCCATTTTCCCCTAAATGAATCATTGTAATTCAAATAGATACATAATGGAGTGTATTTATTTCTAATTTCATTTAGGTTCATGTATGTCTTTCTACATTTTTTTTATGTGTTTGAGAAGCTATGAATTACTTAAATATCAACAATTGATATAAAAATATATATTTAAGTTGATTTTCTATAAACTATTAAGATAGTATTTTTTTGTGCTTATTAAAATATGCATATTTAAAATAAAATAAAAAATCAATATTCTCTTTAGGAGTACTATAACGTGTAAAATGTGAAAATTAAAAATACAAATTGTATGAAACAAGAAAAAGTAAAGATTCTATAGTAAACATGTAAAGAGCAAATGTAAATAAGGAGAAAGTCTCATCACTTCTTGTTTTAGATCCTTGGAGAAATTTTAAAAATAAGGGATTCTTATGAGTAAGAGAAAAATAATATGAAAGTAAAGTCATTTATAAAATTCTAAATTGGAAGAGTTTCCTAACTCAAAGTATGAATGCTCTAGTTGAGGACAAGAGGAAGAATGAGTCTATGGTATTCCTTATCCAGGAAATAAATGTTATACTAAAAGTAATAATTAAGAATGAGATGATCGGATAAAAGAGATCTTCAACTTGATTTTTTAGATGAGACGTTTTTCGCAGGACTGCCCAAACTGCCGAACTCTTTTTGGCCATATCTCACTCATCCGGACTCGGATTGAGCTAAAATTTTGAGGGTAGATGCCTGAAAAACCCTAGAACGTCTCCACCAATTTTCATATCATTTGGAGCAACACAGATCCTAGCGCATCCCTATGTGTGAACGACATATTTGGCAAGCGGCTATGCGAGGGTTTCATCTGGGTTGAGTGCAAGCAGCTCCAGAGGTTGGTTTTTAGGGCCTTCGGGCCCTAGCGGCCAATATTTTTGTGGTTTATGCTCAATATTTTAGCAAGAAATGTTGTAGGGGATACAATATGGGTTAGAAATTTGTCTTTCAACAGATCATACTATGAACTTGAGTGACAACGGCTTCCAATTTGCTGCACAAAAGAAAAGTGAAAACCATACCTTTCCACGACGTCTAGGGCAAGGATTAAAGAGATCACGAAACAAGTTTCAAGCAGTTGATCAAAAAATGGCTCATATCTCAAGTGAATCTGGTGCTAAGGTGCACCCACAAAATAATTCTACTATGAAAACCCCTATCAAGGGTAAGAATTTTGAAGACTCAGTCCCAAAAATGAATTTTAGGGATGCCCTTCATGGTGGACAGCCTCAACCCAATGCTAATATCAATATTAGGGCTTCCCATAAACCTCTAAGAATGCCTAAGATTGATCCCAGGAAAACGGAGTCAGGATGTCTTAAAGCAGCTGATGGAACTCCTATTGTTAAGCTTGATATGGGTAACATTCAGACTGGCATTGAAGATTTGGAAAAAAGAGGACTAATTTGTTCGGTTCGTGGGTTTTCGTCCGAGTCTATCTGCTTTCAAAGTCTGGGCTGCAAAAAGTCTGAAAAACTAAAGGTGAGTTACAAATCTCTATTTATCCAAATGGTTATTTTCTTGTTTTATTTGCTAATAATGAAGATAGAGAGAAAACTTTTCAAGGGGGTCCTTGGTTTTTTGGAAGGGCAGGGCTTTTCATGAAGCCCCGGCATACTAAATTTAAAGCCGAAGAAGAGATGCCTTCTATAGCTCCCGTGTGGGTTAGACTCTTTGGCCTCCCTATTGAATTTTGGAATCCTACTATTTTTTCTTCAATTGGAAACTCTTTAGGAACTTTTATGATGACTGCTGATTGTACTCAAAATTTTGAACATATTATTTATGCTCGGATTTGTGTTTTAATGGATTTTGACAAACCCCTACCTAAAAATATCACATTACAATTTGGGGAAGACACTTGGGAGCAAGTAGTGGACTATGAGAACATTCCTTTTCGTTGTAGAATTTGCCATGAATATGGTCATTTGGCCAGTGCTTGCCCAAATAAAATTCCTGATCAAAAGAAAGAAGATATAAACTCAGCAGGTTTCCAAATACCTAAGAAGAAGAACACTCAGAAAAAACCAGTTATGAAGGATCAATCAAAGTCATCTGCTAATATGTTTGAAATCCTTTCCACAAATGATGTCCCAAGTGAGGAAGAGGAAATAATGGAAACTAAAATCTTAGAAACACAATTTAAATATGAAGGGAAGAACTCAGAGACAAACCAACAAATCAAAGGTTTTCAACAGAAAAAAAAGGAGAAAATTTACACAAGAAAAACAATATTTCAAATGTCAAAACTTCAAATAATGCAGGTCCCAATATAGACTCCGTTGAACCATCTAGTAAAATTTTGGTTGTGTACGAGCATTCTTCAAGGTTAGAAGCCATCTCAGATTCAATTGGAATAAGTCAAGAAATAGGGAAAAAAAATTGAAGATGGATTCTAATCAAAAAGTAGGTCGCAAGACCAATCAATATCATATGGTAAAAGAAGGTGAAAAGCTTGTAGAGGAAGGTAAGATTAATGCCCTTCCCAACTTTTTTAGCCCTGGTATTAATGAAGATCATCACTTGGAATATTAGAGGACTCAAAGGGAGTCTTTCAAAACAAAATGAAATTAGAAGAATGATTCAGATTAAATCATCCACATCTTGTTTTCCTTCAAGAAACAAAGATGTCAATGGAGGATATGGACTTAATTGCCAGTAAAATTTGGCCAGCTGGAAAAGTGGTTTCCCTCAGCTCCCAAGGGACTTCGGGTGGCATTGCTTGTCTTTGGGATCCAAAAGAGGTAGTTATTCACCATATGGTTGGCAGTTGGGGTTTGTTGGCTATAGCTATTCAAAGTAGACATTCCAACCAGATTATGCTCTGCATTACTATTTATGCTTCGACTTCTTTGGAGGAAAAAAGAAGACAGTGGAAGGATATTACTCATATTATCTCTCATTTTCCTAAATCTTGGATCTTGATCGGAGGAGATTTCAATACCATCCTCTCTCTGGATGAGAAAAGGGGGGAAATAGAAATTTGGACAAAAGCACCGACCTCATGAGCGAATATATTGCAAACCTCCATCTTGTGGATATCCAACCGGATAATGGCCTTATGACTTGGTCTAACAGAAGGCAAGGCTTAGCTTGTATAATGGAGAGATTGGATAGGTTTTTGCTCTCTAAAAATTTCTTAATCCATGGTCACATTCCTAAAGTGAAGACTCTTAATAATGTTGGTTCGGATCATTGGCCAGTCATGGTGGAAATGTGGAAAACCAATGTGAGTTTCTCTCCTTTTCATTTTCAATTAATGTGGCTTAGAGACATTTCCTTCAGACCTCATGTGCAACAATGGTGGAAGGAAGGTAAACCTAGGCATGGGACTAAGATGTTCTATTTTGCCAAAATACTGCAATACATTAAATCCAAAATCAAGACTTGGAACTGGAAAGAGTTTGGGGATGTTCATAAAAAAAACATGAAGTTATTGCTCATCTTGAAAATTTGAATAAGAAAATCCATTTAGATGGCCTCACAGAGAAGAGAAGTGCAGATGAAATTAAACTCACAACTCAATTTAGAGGAATGGGAAAAAAGAGAAGAAATCTTATGGAAGCAAAAATCTAGAATTCAATGGCTCAAAGAAGGAGATCGAAACACAAATTTCTTCCACAAATCTCTTCTAGCTCGAAGATCTCACAACTTTATTTCTTCCTTAAAATCAGATTCTGGAGATGTTGTTTATACTTGGGATGGCATGAACTCTATTGTTGTTGATTACTTTTCCAATATTTTTGTTGCTACTCCCCTTGACTCAGCTTCACAATATAATGTTCTTCAAGCAATCCCTTCTCTTATCACTTCTGAGGAGAACTCTATTTTGACTGCTCCTGTTACTATCAATGAGCTTCAACAAGTAGTTTTTAAAATGCAAAAAGGGAAAACCCCAGGTCCTGATGGTTTTCCTATTGAGTTCTACCAAGAGTTCTGGGATATCCTTCATGTTGATTTATTAGAGGTGGTGGAAGAAGCCAGGAAAGCCAAAGAAATTTTGAAGGTTATCAATAAAACTTATATTACTCTTGTTCCAAAAGCTCAAGAGGTTGATCATATCTCAGCTTTTAGACCTATTGCTTTATGTAATGTTCTTCTCAAAATCATTACTAAAATCATGGCAGAAAGGTTGAAGCCTCTTTTGCATAAGATTATTTCCCAGAGCAAGGGGGTTATGTGGAAGGACGTCAAATAGTAGATGAGATAGTTCTTGCTCAGGAAGCCATCCATTCCATGGATATGCAAAATTCTCCTTCCATGTTCATTCGGTTAGACTTATCCAAAGCTTATGACAGAGTGGATTGGCACTTCCTTATCAAAGTTTTGAGGCAATTTGGTTTCTCTAAGGATTGGATGGATTGGATTATGGGATGTATCTCTTCAGTTTCCTACTTAGTTCTTATCAATGGTAGGCCTTCTCAGTCTTTCCTAGCTTCCAGAGGTATTAGGCAAGGTGACCCGCTATCCCCTTATTTATTCATCATTCTTGCTGAATGCTTGGGTAGGACTATAACCAAAAAGAGGGAAAACAAAACCCTTGAGGGAGTTACCATTGCTCATGGAGCTAGACCTATCTCTCATCTTCAATTTGTGGATGACTCTACTCTTTTAGGTAAAGCTACAGTTAAGGAAGCTTCTAATATTAAGCAAATCATTAGCTGTTTTTCTAAGGCTACTGGGCAGTTGATCAATGAAGACAAATCTAAAGTTATTTTCTTTCACTGCTCTGGCTAGACAAGAATCCATGGTCTTGGATAAACTAAGATATAAGAAGACCTCTCTTCCAATCACTTATTTAGGTATTCCCATAAATATTCAAAGGCAAAAAAATAAATATTGGAATTGGTTGTTGGACAAAGTCAAGAAGAAAATTGGAAAGTGGACCAACAAGTGGCTTTCTTCTGGGGGTAGAATCACCTTGGTAAAATCAGTCCTTCAAGCTATTCCTATTTATGTTTCTTCCATTTTGAATATCCCAAAGGTTGTTCTTCGAGAATTGGATCAAATCAGTCATCGTTTCCTTTGGAGTGGTACTAAGGAGAAAAGAAAATGGGCCTTGGTGAAATGGGATACTTTATGTCTTCCTAAGAGTGAAGGGGGGTTAGGATTACGGTCTTCAATTAATAACAACAAAGCTTTAGCTGCTAAATTATATTGGAGGATGTTGCATAACCCCAATGCTCTTTGGGCCAATAATCTCCGTGCTAAATATGCCGAGAACAAAAGTCCTGAAGACCTTGTTCGCTATCAACTTCCTACCAAAGGTTCTCCCATTTTAGCAGTTCTTAAGACTCGGTGAGGATTTGATAAAGAAAAAATTATTTTGGATCATTCATAATGGTCAACATGCAAATTTTTGGACAGATTCTTGGGATGGTCACAAGCCTTTGATAACTCGGTTTCCCGATTGGAGGCCTTGGATGGAGGAGCTTCACCGAGCTAATTGGATAAAGGTGGCTAATTACTGTCGGTACCATACCTGGTAATTCAAAGGTTGGTAGATATTGGATCCCTATTGAGGACTGGCCTATTCAAATCCTAGAAAGGCAAAGACAAGATATCCAAGGCATCCTTCATATGAGATCCCTCTCTTGGTCCCATGAAAAAGATTGTTTTGGATGGAACAACACTACTAAGGGTGAGTATTCAGTTGCTCAAGGTTATTTGACCTTATGCCATAATAATCCCAACCATTCTTCTGACATATTTTCTCGATTGTGGGCTCAAAAGCTCTGGCCTAAGGTGAGGTTCTTTAATTGGATTTTATTGCATCGTAGGGTGCTTACTGGTGAGCAACTTATGAAGCGTGGTTTTCATGGCCCTTTTAGATGTGAAATGTGTGAAGAGAATGTAGAAAATATCAACCATATTTTTATTGAGTGTACTTTAGCCTCTGAGCTGTGGAGGAGAATGGCCACTTTACTTGGCTTACAATGGTCCAATTTTTTTACTTTTGAACAACTTTGGAGGGATTGGCCTAATCAAGAGGGTGTTGATCATTTTATTAGGCAGTTAGTTTGGATGGGTTCTACCATTCTTCTTTGGAATATTTGGAATGAAAGGAACAACCAAATTTTTAATCAAGATAGGAAGGATATTCACTATATTTGGCAAAAGACCATAGCCAACTTAGTTGAATCAGTCCATCATCTCCTTAATCACCCCCAAAACTCCCACCAAATATGGGATCAAGTGATGCAAATATTGAATATTAAACCTTCTAAGGGCAACCAACTTAAAGGGAATGTGAGTATTAGTAAGATGGATAGGAATAGAAATTGGCAACCTCCTCCTAAGGATTTTGGAAAAGTCAATACCGATGGAGCCTCTAGAGGGAACCCTGGAAAAGCCAGTGTGGGAGGAATTGGTAGACTTTCAGATGGCTCCCTGGTTTTTACTTTTGCTGAGAATTTGGGTATTCTTTCCAATAACCTTGCTGAGGGGTATGGTATCCTTAGAGGCCTTCAAGAGGCTACTAAGGTTGGATGGGAAAAGGTGTTAGTTGAGTCCGACTCTCAACTTATGATTAATCTCTTGAAGAATCCTTCTAAGAATCATAAGGTGGATTGGAGAATAAAAAGAATTATTGAGAAGATTCAGTTAATCCAGATGGGATTTTTGAAAGTTGATTACAATCATGTGGTCAGAGATCAAAACAAGAGTGTTGATGCTTTAGCTAATTGGGCTTTGGACAAAGGTGATCTTACTTGTTATGGCCACCCTCCTATATGGTGGGCTTCTCAAATTAGGGAAGCTCTTCTTTCTATCATTTCTTTGGATGGCTCCAGTTCGGAAGGTACCTAGTTTCTTCTTGTTTTTTTTTTGCTTCTCTTTGGTTCATTCAGTTTTTTTTAGTTCCCTAGCTCATTCTATTCTTTATTTTGTTTCCTCTGTTGATTCTTGCCTTAATAGTCTTCTGGTCTAGATAGGTCATTGTTTTGTTCATTTTTTATTTCTTTTTTCTTTTTTGTTTTTTTTGTTTAGTTTTTTAAGGTGGGTGGGTTTTTTTATTTTGTTTTGTTTTTGTGTTCTTTGTGTTGTTTTTTGTTGTTCTTGTGTTTTTGTTGTTTTGTTTTTTTTTTTATGTTTTTTGTTATTGTTCTTGTGTTTTTTTCGTTCTTGTTCTTGGGTTTCTCTTTGTTTGTGTTATTTCGTGTTTTTATGTGTGAGTGTTTTCTATGTTTTTTGTTTTTGTTTATTGTCTATTGTTGGTTGTTTTTTATTTTTATTTTTATTTTTTTTAATTTTTTAGGTTTTGGTTGTGTTTATTTTTCATGTTTTTTTTGGGTTATGTCTTTGTAGTGTTCTGTTGTTTTTGTCTTGTTTGTGTTTTGTTATGTGGTTCTTGTGTTTTTCTATGTGGTTTGTGTTGTGGTTTCTTTTATCTTATTGTGCGTGTTTGGTTGTGCTTTTGTTTTTGACACACTCAAGGAGCATGTTTTTTATTTTATTTTATTATTTTTGTTGTTATTTACTTATTTTTAAATTGGTTTTGTGTGTTTGTTTGCTCCTTGAGTATGTCAAAGGTGGTAGGCCAGGTCCGAGTCCTGGGCATTTTTGGTGGAATGGATACCCCTGCCTCCTTGGGTCTTACCCGAAAGTGGCATCCCTTTTGGGATGTTTTCCAAAAAAAAAAAAAAAGAATGAGATGATCAAGCATGGCATACTAGTTCTTAAAAGCATAGGGTTAATATGTAAGATCAACAAAAATAAGTCAATTATTTCAAGCAAATACAAGTCAATTCTTTCAAAAGTACAAAATTGGATCAACTATGAAAGTGGGGAATGAATTCAAATTACTCCATGACTTTTATTTCAAAATTACTAACACATCATCTTATCTAGTTTAAAAAGCAAGGATAAAATTATGGGTGTCTACCCATGATTTAGTGGAAGAGACATCCAAAGTTTAAGATCATGAAGTGACAATTATTTTGTGGGAAATTTTTTTATTAAAATATTTCTAATATATGTTTGGAATTTTGAACTTCCATATCTACTTATCAATAAGGATTTTTGAAGAATATTTGCAATAATCTAAGGTTGTTCATCTAGGAAGGACGAACTATTAAGGTGAGAAAGCATGTAGAATACAACACAATATCTATTGCCATGGAGATTTGAAATATTTACTATAATCCATCAAAATTAAACATGAATTAAAAAAATAGATTCAACAAAAATATCATGAAAATATTGCATTTTGATGCCACAAATACTATTATATTATGCACCTTTAAGATATTACAAATTAAAATGTGATGGAGAAAGAGACAAAAAATTTAGTTATGAGAGAAACTTCAAGACAAAACAAGAATATCATACTATATAGTAATCTAGATTAGATAAAGAATTTTCCACTTCTAAAAAGTAGTAAATAAACACCTATGGTAAATCATTATTTAAGATACTTAATTGTTACTTATGTAATCTCTATGGCCCATTATAAACCTTGTGATGGTTAAAACTAACTTGTATTTAACCTAAATCTCACTTGTTATGTTAGCTTGTGTTTACTTACATAATTGGGGTTTTGCTATAGGTATAGTTACCCTACATGCACAACATCCATTGTATCAAAGTATTATTATTCTTATCTATAGATAATATAGTGATCACTTGGTACTCAAGGGTGTCTATCATATATATCTATCTTTCATCCCTTTTACACTTACTATATAAGATTTGGTGAATGGATTGGTTTTGTTTGTATTAGGAAACTGGTGTGAAATATGACATGGTATTAGAGCAAGTATGGAGAAATATTGCTTGGTCATGCAAAAAAATCATTTAAAGCCCTCAATCATTCTTTTGAATTCTGGAAATTTTTATTTTCTAAAGTTTCATATGTGATTTTTGTATAATAGGTGAAGAGGAGATTTTATAATATTTTTATACTCATCCTTCCAATTATTCTGGAGAATTTTTGCCTTCTTCATTCTCTATTTCATTTTTTATGAGTTTTATATGTAAATTTAGATTCTACATTGCATGATGAGCATATTCTTTCTTCCTCATAGAAATTACACGGTACTTTTTCCAAATATAAAATAGGGATATATTACTTTTTTTAAGAGTTATTACATCATAGACCATGTCAAAAGTTAAGTGGTATAACCATCCCTCATAAGGTACATGCATGTAGCATAGGACAAGGTAGTTGCAAGTTTTTTTAGCATTTTTAATGCCTAAATTAGTCATCCTATGTATTGAAATACCCTTCACTACCATAATACAATCATTTGAAGTAGTAAGATATAACATATAGTATAAGAGCAAGTAGAAGGAAGAAATAATTCTCCTAATCCTCCTCTTGCTTTAACACAGAGAAATCTAAGGTGCACTCTATTTAAGAAGAAGTTCTCAAGGGTAAAATTGCCCTATATAAGATTGTGACCATGAAGAAAAAATTCAATGGCACATTCAAGAAGTTTCATGGTGAAAAATCCCTATCAAAAGGATTTCAATCCTTAATTAATACAAAATTTCATAAAGCCTTAAACAACTAGGTCAATCCTAGTAATAAAGACATCATTTCCATTGAAAGATAAGAAAGGAAGCTATTGAAAGCTCCATAAAAGTTTAAAAATGAAGCTATTGAAAGTGTAGAGGAGAAAAACTACCCTACGATGTATGATTCTTGATTGGATATATTGGGAGATGAGGTGATCATGGGGGTATGTTATAACTCTACACTCGATGGGCAAAGGGGAAGGGTTCACAAAAATGGTTATAGGACTCACTTCAAGTCCAAGGTGGAATGTATTTGTATGTGTTAATTAAGCATGCACCTATGTTTGGCCTTTATAAAACTAAACTATTAAAAGGAAAAGAACAATGTAAGATATACAAGATGTAAGAAGACAAGAGCTAACTTTAGAATGACTTTTCTTGAATGATCACTAACCCTAGGATTGCAAAGTAAAACCTTTTTAGTAAGGGTCCAAGAGAAATGCAAAAACAAGGTTAAAAACCCTAGATGCACACTATGTGCTTTTATTCTGTCAAATGCCTAGAAATTTGATAAAATTATTTTCTTTACTTGTAATCTAGGTTTTAAACAAAAATGAAATAGAAATCAAACACCAAACAACCTAAAGATACATTAGGGCACTTATTTGATTCGATGGTTGTTCCAAGCTTTATCTTGTGTTCATAATATCCCACAACTTCAATCCTATAAAGTAATTTTATAGAACCCTCAAAAATTATGATTAGTGTTAGGGTCCTACTTAGGCCACTATATAACTGTGCTTGGAGGCACATAAGTAAATCCCCCTAGGTCCTTTTAGCTAACCTTTAGAATACAAAAGTGAAAGTTGAAATTTTTAAAATATGAACAAATAGAATATAATGCAAAAGAATAGTATGATGAACAAAGTGTAAATTATGCTATTATGCTCTAAATACAATATGAAACATAGATCTAAGGTTTGGAGGTGAACTTCTACCCTTAAGCTTGACACAAATAAAATTGTGCCCTATATGGGGCAATCACAATTTTTCTGTTGACAAAATCATGCCTTCTAATTATGGGGTGTGATTTTGCAATAGAAATTAAAAGTAATAGATTAATGTAGATGAACCAATAAAATATGCAAAAATAATTAATATATGAATGCAAACAAGTGAAAACAACATAGTAGTAGTGAAAAAGCAAATAAAAGTATGAAGACCTCCAAGATAGTAGACTCCTCCTTAGAGCTCCAACACTTATCCACCAAGGGAAGCAACACAATAAATATAGTAGAAGAGAACTCCATAAGAATTAAACAGCTTCAACAAATCACTTGGCACGTTAGCAATCAGGTACTTCTTACTTGTATTATGACTCTTTTAAAATTGCTCTTAGAACTTATTCTTGAGAGCTTATTCTGGTTTTTGGAAGGGAATAAGGATTCAAAGCTTTTATTTATAAGGTATTTAAAACAAGGATGGGCAAGAAAACCAAAGAGGAACCAATTTCAAAGAGGTCAATTTGAAAAATTAGGGTTTTCTAAGAGAAAACCCTAGCTAGGAAAAATCATGCCTCATAAGGGTCGACTATGATTTTGTCAAAAATAGGAAAAAATGAGGGAAAGGAAGGGGAGAAAGACCCAAATTTGCTTTAAATAAGTTGGAAGGTATCTCTAAGGATCTAGGGAAAATGACTCACTCGAGTGGATCATATTTTTGCATCTACATTTTATCCCCTATTTGATGCATTTATGGCTTAATAAATGCATCAAAGAATGATGTAGGTACCTATGGGAAGAGGATAACAAAAAATAAAAATGATTGATTGGTTTAGAAGAAATGAGCAATTTAAAAATGGTGTCATTCTAGACACTTTCTAGTTTTACATGCAAATCAAGGCATTAGGGACATTAATGCCTCTTAGAATAGGGTGCCCCCTTGAGGTTTGAAATAAATGCAAAATTCTTGATAAAACTTGAAATGGCAGATGTAGAAGAAAGAGGATAAAAAATAGAAAAAGGAGAGGAGAGATAAAAAATAGAAAACAATAATAAAAGGGAAAAAATGTAAAAACCGTAATTCATTTTCACCATATGAAGAAGAGGAAAATATCTCTAGAGAAAAGGAGAAAACGGTGCTTCCCACACATCGTTCAGTTGTTGTGAGGATTGAGGTTAGCACATTAGTGGAAATATTATGGGTAAGAGCTAAAATCATCCCTCTAAATTAGGCTACGTTAGAGTTTAGGTCTTGTTTAAGCAATTTTTTTTTCTCTAGAAATCATTGCATGTGACTCGAGTACAATTTTGCAGCATAATCATGATTTTTCTTGGTTTTGTTAGAATTTCCCAAGAATAGATATGCAAAGCATTACAAAGACTATGAAGAAAAGAGTAGAACTGATTGATTATTCCAAGGATCAACTTTGTATAAATAGCAAAGTTGATCATTGAGAGCCATTGGATTACAACTCAAAAAATTTGAACTAGTCTAAACTGAGAGTTCACCTGACTCATGGAAGAGTGGTAACTCAAGTAAGTCTATCCTAGTAGAACTTAAGAGAATAAATATTTATTCTAAAACCCCCCTTAAGTGATACTAGGGGTGAATGTAAAAAATGAGTCCCGGAAATAGGGCCTGATGAGGTACTCATGTACAATGATTCTTATTGAAGAGATGGTAAAAAAAACCACATGGGAAAAAACCATATTTTCAAAAAGAAAAAGTAGAGGCATGTCTTCGGATGGTGAAGATTGTCCTCATAGAACAAAAAAAAAGAGTCTCGAAAACTAGGCTTGAAAGGACAGTACAAGTATAAAAGGAGAGAGGTGAAAAAACAAAAAGAGAGAGCTCGGAGGAAGATGTCCTCATTGAAAAAAAACAAAGAGTCCCAACAACTGGGCCTGATGAGGTACTTATGTACAATGTTATTATATATAGGAGAGATGGTGAAAAAACCACATGGGAAAAACCATCTTCCAAAAAAAAAAAATAAGAAGAAAGGAGAGGTGAAAACCTTTGTGTACCTTTCTAATGCATCTGCCTTACCCCAAGTTTTTCTTGCAACTGAATGTAACGCGGAGAAGGAAAGGATTTGGTGAAGATGTATGCAATTTAATTTTCTATGGGAATATAGTCCAAGTGTATTTCCCCTCTCTGAATATGCTGTCGAATGAAGTGCATGTGAATTTCAATGTGCTTGGTGCATTGATGCTCAACTGGATTATGGGAAATATGAATTGTGCTCTGATTATCACACCAAAGAGTAATAGGTTTGTCATGAAAAAAACCAAATTCTCTTAGTATCTGATGAAGCCAAAGAGCTTCTTGACTGGCCAAAATTGTTGCCCTATATTCTGCCTCTGTAGATGATAATGCTACTACTTATTGTTTTTTGCATGACCAAGCAATTGGTGAAGAACCAAGACAAAAGACATAGCCAAAAGTTGAACATATGTCTTCTACTGAACCTGCCCAATCAGAATCTGTGTAACCAATGATATCCATGGATTTTCCTTCATATAAGAGCCCAAAGTGAGTAGTTCCTTGCAAGTAGCATAGGATTATTTTTGCTGCTTGCCAATGGCTGAAATGAGGTTGATGTGAGAATATAGATATCAAGCCAACAACATATGAAATATCTGGGTGAGTATGAGTGAGGTATAATAGACTCCCTACAAGATGTCGGTATAGAGTAGCATCACATAGAGGGGATTTTTAGGAAGTACTTAGAGTGACTCCAGATTGAAAAGGTGTATAAGAAGGCTTACAATCAGTCATCTTAAACCATTGAAGAAGGTCTAGAGTGTATTTCTATTGACACAATGAAATTCTTGCATCTATTTGATTTATTTGAATCCCAAGGAAGTAATGAGCTAAACCCAGATCAACCATTTCAATTTTTTTAGAAAGGGAGTCTTTTATAGTTTGAATGTGAGAAATATCACTACCAGTGAGTAGTAGATCATCAACATAGAGAACAAGTATGGTGATTTTTTCTTCATCTCTCCAAATGTAGATTGTGGCATCAGACTCACAATGAGAAAAACCTGAGGAGAGAAGGAAGGAGTCCATTTTTTCATACCAAGCTCTAGGAGCTTGTTTGAGACCATAGAGAGATTTCCTCAGTCTACAAACAAGGGAGGAGTCTTGAGTGAATCCAATAGGTTGTTCCATGAATATCTCCTCTTTTAAGTCCCCATGTAAGAAAGCACTTTTAACATCCATCTAAAAAATAGGCCATTTTTGGGAAGCAACTAGTGCAATAACCAACCTAACAAAATCCATTTTGCAAACTAGTGCAAAGGTTTCAAAATAATCAATGCCTTCAATTTGTGAGAAACCTTTAGCTACCAAGAGAGCTTTGTGTTTGTCAATTTCTCCATCAGGTCCATACTTAGTTCTGTAAATCCATTTACAATGAACTAACTTCCTTCCTTTAGGTAGAGGAACTAAATCCCAAGTTTTATTTTTATTAAGGAAGAGAATTCATTCTCCATGGCATCATCCCATTATTTTATACCAGTTGCTTCTTTGAAGGATTGAGGATCTATGGAAATGGACTGACAAACAAGACCAAAACCTATGGAGTTGCCTAATATGGATGATGTAATATTTTGGATGTAAGGAGTCAACTATGGTGTGGCCCCATTTTGGAATTGTGGAAGGAGTAATTGGTGTGGCAGGACTTTGAGTTGGAGTTTGGAGTATAGGATCCTCATTTTGGTCATCTTGATCATTTATCTCCAAAATGGGATCTTCATTATATTGAGGCTCTAATATTGGAGATGGCTCAAGATAATTAATGTTGGAAGAGGATTGTTGAGGATATTTATTAGGGAATGTTTCATCAAATTGAATATTTCTATGAAAAAAGACCTCATGAGTTGTGGGATCAAGAAGCATGTATGCTTTCATTTCCTCACAATAACCAACAAAGATGAGTTGCTTGCTTTTCTTATCTAGAGCCTTCCTTTTCTTCTTTGGGATATGTGCCCAAGTAGTACACCCAAAATTTTTGAAGAAAGAGACATCAAGTTTTGAGCCAGTCCATGCTTCCTCGGGAGTCAAATGGCCAAGAGCTTTATGAGGTGTGTGGTTTTGAATATAGTTTGCATAGTTAATTGCCTCAGCCCAAAAAACTATTGGAAGATCTCTTGAGTGAAGCATACAGTTTGCCATTTCCTTTAAAGTTCTATTTTCCTTTCTACAATGCCATTTTGTTGTGGATTATGGGAGACTGAATGTTGATGAATTATGCCATGACTTGAGAGAAAATTTGAGAACTCATTACTAAAGTATTCCCCCCCATTATATGTACAAATTTGCTTGATTTTGCAAGTGGCTTGATTCTCAACTAAGGCCTTGAATATTTTGAAGTGGGATAGAACATCACTTTTATATTTTAGAAAGTAGACCCAAGTTCTTCTGGAAAAATCATCAATGAAGGTTAAGGCATATTTTGCTCCTTTGAAAGAAGGCTCTGGGAAGACCATCAAGTCACTATGGATTAATTCTAGAGGGGATGAGGCTTTTTGAGAACCACTTGGGTGGAAAGGATCTTGATGTTGCTTTCCAAGAGCACATCCAAGACATACTCCATCAATAGAAGAGACTTTTGGCAACCTTGTTACCATTTCATGGGTGTTTAACTCCTTTAGATAGTTATAACTAAGATGTCCAAACCTTTCATGCCAAATTTTGCTTTCAAGATCTCCATGTGCAACAAAATAGGAGGCCCCTTATAAATTTTTGAATCCCTTGAAGTAAAATAGGTGAGTGTTATGATCAATATCTCCTTTTGCTATGAGAGAGTTTGGTTTTTGAAAGTCTCTTATCTCAACTCCTATTGGTGAGAAGAGAACTATTTTACCTTTTTCATAAGTACAAATCTGATAGATGGAGAGGATATTTGTAGCTATATTTGGGACATAGAGAATATTATTGATATAACCACCATCAATGGATATGTCACCTTTTCCTTTAATCGGGATAAAGGATGAGTCACCAACTTCTATGCTACATGTTGAACTTGAGGAGATTGAAGAGAATGACTTATGTGAAGAAGTCATATGATGAGTTTCCCCTGAATCTAGAACCCAATATTTTGATGGAGTTTTTATATTTTTGCCTTGAACATTTAAGGCTTTCCCTATTTCCTTCTTGATGTCTATTTTGTGATCCTTCATTGCTACCTCTAGTTGTTGTAGTCTTTTCCAACATTTGTTTATAGAATGTCCATTCTTTTTGCAATGTGTACAAGTTATAGGGCCTCTTTCTTTATTTTTGAATTTTTTTTCTTTAGTAGAGGTGGATGCTACTAAATATTTTGAGGAAGAGGGAGAGATCTCATATTTTGCAAGTTTTATTTCCTCTCTAGTTAGCCTATCACAAAACTCCTCTAAAGAGGGCATTTTAAAACTTGTACCAAGTGCATCTTTTGTAGACAAAAAGGTGGTAGCAAAAATTTGAAACACTCCATTTAACTTAGAAAGAATAAGATAGATGCATTCTTCTTCTATTTTATCCTTACCACTACCTTTTAGTTGAGTGAGGACTTCTTTAAATTTGGTGAGAAAGTCAACAATATTATTGAAGTCTTCAGGAGATAATGTTGTTAACTCTGCCTCTAGTTGCATTGACCTTATTTGATCCACTTTACCAAAAAAGTTCTTTAATTTTTCCCAAATTTCAAATGGGGTTTTACATTCTAAAATGTGAAACCATAAGCTTTCATTTACATTTGTGCTTATAATACCCATTGTTTCATACATCTTTCCCTTATGAACAAATTTTTCATATTCTTTTTCAAATTTAGGTTGCTTCTCTTCTAGCAAGTGTGTGAGCCCTTTTTGAGAAATGAGATTTGATATTTTGGGCTTCCATGTGTGATAGTTATGAGGGGTGAGTGGATCAATTGTATTAATTTTGCCAAAGAAAATTGAAGTGAACCAATAATCCCCCATTTAACTTCAAGAACCTTTTAGAGAATACAATGATTCTCTAGCAGAAACACTTGTTTAAGGGAGGTAGTAGAAGCCCAAACTTTATACCAATATCTTCAATTTACCCACCCTTACATGAGGGAAACTATAAGTAAATGAGGAAAATTGATACGTGGAACATAGGCTTATGAAGCAAGAGTAATCAGCTAGACCTCTATACCGAATCTTCTCAATTACCCACCCTTACGTGAGGGAAACTATAAGTCAATGAGAAGAACAATACATGGAACATAGGCTATTACAAGGATATGGGATTAAATTGATGTGCTTTTTGAAACTTGCTTTAGATTTCAAATGTTCATGTGTTTTTAGAAAAATAGTTATGCATGCAGAACATTTATAAGAGGTTGAAATTGAGATGTAAGCTACAATACCAAGTGGCCAAAAGTTTACCACATTTAGATCCCACTACCAAACTATTCTTTTTATCTGCTTGCTTAAAGGAATATAGAAAAAATAAAGGAATGTGTAAACAAAGTCAAGGATCCAAAAAATGATGCAAGGACCAACACTAACAACCCCCCTGAAGTATTGACAATAGGTGTAAGAATTTGCACCTAAAACCCCCCAGAAAAGATATTTGAATTATATTACAAATGGAATTGTCACTTTTTTGAGAGCTCAAAATAGGCACAAATAAACATAAAAAAAAAATGATAGTAGTCCTTGAGGAGGTTACAAGGATATTCTCACTTGGAATACCTTTTTAAAAAAAAGGCAGAGAATAGTGAGATGATCTTTAAGAAATTTCATACAAAGCTATTATTTTTGAAGAGAAAAACTTTTTTATATTTTAGCATCTGATAGCATCAAGTTTATACAAGGTTGCTTATCAAAAAATAATAGTGTCCTTCCTTTGAATAAAAATTAGCACCTTCAAACTTGGATTACCCATGGAAATTTAACGCCTCAATCCTCTGATCGTCTATCCCATAGACAATTTTAGCTGCAGTAAAATGATGATGAGCTCTATGCTTGAATTGATGTTCGAGCTATGATCAACATGCTTGCTCTACGGTTGAAGGTATGCATCCTGAATCTTTTCACTAGATTTGACGTCCTAGCTGATATCGACATCCTAGCTTTGTGGTCGATGGTATGCAGCTCCAAGTTTAGCACTCGATCAACGTCTTAGTTTCGAAGGTGCCAAAGCTCCTTGTTGACATCCCAGTACTACGATTGAAGGCATACATAGTCTCTTCTTGCTAAATCCTTGAATCGTCAGTACATATCTTCCAAGCTATGCAATGGAATAAGAAGGCAATGATGGCTATCTAATATTAAATAAAAATAGACATTAGCAACATCCACAAAAACTTGGAGAAGTTTGAGATTAATTTAAAATTTTAGAGTGTAATATATCTCATGAAGGAGAGCGCCAACTTAAGTGTAGTTAACACTTCGGATTCTTAAAGTGAATCACTTTATATCCTATAAGGGAATAAATTTACCACGTATAAATGTGGTACAACTGGCATGAGGAAGTGGACACCAAGGAAATATTTCTCCACCAAATTTAATGCAATATACTCAATGATGTTGAAGTACACACGTGGTCAAAGGCCAATGTGTATGTATTTGGCTTTGAGGATGATGACACTTCTGGCAGTCGAAATGAAGGAGACTTTGCTTTATGCAAACATTGCGGCTTTGATTATGACGGCATCTTCATCAAGCGCAACAATGGAGACTCTAATGACATCTTCAGCTTTCTTCAAGGGGAGAATGATGGGTGTTGCAGTATTTATGGTGGGCATCGAGACTTCAAAAAAAATGGTATTAGAATTTTGAATGAAACAAAATGTTAAAAAAATTCAAGGCCAAGTTTGCGATAGCAATTTTTGGCCAAAAAAAAATTATTTTCACTAAAATAGTAGTGAGCTTCCCTTTTTTTTTTAGATATTTGAAGAAGACAATATCATTCAGAAGAAAACCATTTTACATATATCTCAAAAAAAAATATATAGTTAGAAAGAACTATATAAAAAACTATTTTTAGACTTGAACAAATGTAGTGAGTAGTCTACAAGAGATACAATGAACCAGCTCCTAGAAACTTCAAGAGAGAATGCTAGAAAAATCTATCCTGCTCTGGTACCATGTTAGAATTTTACAAAAAAAAGACATGCAAAGAATTACAAAGACTATGAATAAAAGAGTAGAATTGATTGATTATTCCAAGGATCAACTTTGTATAAATAACAAATTTGATCATTGAGAGTCATTGGATTACAACAACTCAAAAAATTTGAACTAGTCTAAACTGAGAGTTCACCTAACTCATGGAAGAGTGGTAACTCAAGTAAGTCTATCCTAGTAGAACTTAAGAGAATAAATATTTATTCTAATAGGTTTATGGTGGTGAATGAAATCATACCCCAAAAACATGGGGTACAATTTCATGATATCATGACTTACAAGCAAGGGGTATGATTTTGACAAAGGGGAGAAAAATGAAATCGCACCTAAAGCTAAGTGTGCATGATTTTGTAGAAAAAGAGAAAAAGCAAAATTGGCAAGAAAAGAAGTTGAAAAGCTAAAAAATTTAATAATTATGAATTATTAATGTACACAATGAACTGATGAAAAATATTATTACATTTGTGGATGTACCATGATGTACTAGAGAGTCAAGAGTGATGATTGATCTCTTTGGAGGTGGATCTATATGGCCTTTCATAGGTAAAGAAAGGTACCCTAGAGGCAGTGGGGCTTCACCACTTAGTAGAGATACCTCAGGTAGAGGCAAATAGAGTGCTACTAATACTGTTGGTGGAGAGGTGGAACCCAAAATTGTTGACCTTTTGTTTACCAATGGGAGAGATGATAATCATACTAGAGGATGTGTGGTGCATCTTGTGCATCCCTATCATAGAGGGTAGTTTACAGAGCACAAGGGTGTAAGCTACATTGTAGATATTGTTGGGAGGTTGCACACACCAGTTCTAAGAAACTATGATCTTGGTTAATGAGATGGTAGGGTACTATAGGTTTGATGCTTTGATGATAGTGCTCTATGAGGTGGTGAAGGGATTGTTGATGTGTCATACTAGCAGGTGACATCTATCATGGGCACTAGTGGGATTAGTGGTAGACATGAAAGATCAATAGGTTAGATTTGCATGGGATCCATATGTGTTGGCCCAGTTGTACAGGATATTATATAATATTGTGTACAAATTCTATATAGGGATAGTTTGTATAACATTTTTGTAGGTGTGGTGTTGGGAGCATATAGCAATGCAGAGACAGTATGCACTTCTAGGGCCATTCCAAACCTATAGTGGCCTGTAGCATACATATGGTCTAGGTCTTATGAGTGAGTCCAAAGGACATACATTGGGAACCTACCACTATGAAGGTAGGTAATAGATGAGTTTTTGGAGCCTAAGATAATATGGTGAATGTGGCATCTACACCCTATATGGATAGAGGATAAAGAGAAGCTAGACAGGGTTAGGAGGATAAGGTGGTTCTCTATGAAGAAGAAGGAACTGGAGCTCTTTATATTTAACTAAGTCTAGTGGCAATTTGATATCTTGCAGGATATCTTGAACTTGGGTGACTATTGGTATAGGCAAGTATATTGGGACCCATCGATATTTTAAGGGGATCATAATATGAGTATATGGGTAGAGGATGACTTGGATACCCCACTCTATTTATATCTAGGGGTGGGTGATTTTTAAGTGGCTCTCAAGTACTAGATATGGTATAGGGGTGTCATGTTTCTAAGGATCTCTCCACTAGTATCGATGTAGATATGCTAGCTCATGAGTTGGTGCATGCACCTAGCACTATGAGAGGCCACTTGATGCTCTACAAAGTAGCAATGGTAGGGCCAAGAGGTCCCATAGTAGAGACAATCATGATTCTAATTAGAGATAGTAGTGATGGCCAGCACTTCTACTAGGACTAGGGAGGTAATAGTGATCAGAGTTATCCCCACAATGGTCAGAGTAGGATTGAGCAGAGGGACTAGAGAGACCTCCATATCAATAGCATCCAACTCAAGTAGGACCACATATCAAGAATACACAAAGAGGGAGACAAAGATATTACAAGCTCAGATAGTAACCTTGTGGAGGGAGATAGGTCTACTCCAAGAGGATAGAGGGGCTAAGGAGTGCACTAAGAATTATATATACAAAGAGGGACACAAAACGAGTGAAGGTAAACCATCTTTAGGGAGATGTGAGTCAAGCTAGATCAAGATCACCAGTAGTCTCGGGTAGAGGGGATGGTTGTGGTCAATAGTAGCTAGTAGGGTGATGAGATCTACCTACTACAATTAGAGCTATAGAGGGTGGAAGAGAGGTTGAAGGTAGTTGTGTAGAGGGAGATATTCTACCATATGGTGTACTATTAGGCAATTTTAACAGAGCTATGAGTGCCACTACCTTCATCCCTATATATACTAAGCCAAACATGGTCTAGATAACAGATGATTTCATGGTCTATGAACATGCCCCCACTAGGACCACCTTTGATGGATGGAGTAGAGGATATATACTCCCAAACCTAGGGAGAGGATCAGGATGACATGCTAATTTTTTAGTGTGTCATGCATCCCTAGGGATGGTTGAGTGTATCGTGTTTGGACTATGGTACACCAACTAGGTAAACCTATGTACCTCTTTCTATCTCTCAAGTAATATCATGTTGCTTTTTAGTGTCATGTGTGTGCTTATGTGTTTCCTTTTATTATGTTTTTAATGTTTATTATAATGTTTATACATAACATGATTTAACTATGGAATGCACTAACCTAAAATGCAAATGTATGGATGCAATGGAGTGAATGCAATGCATGAAAACATACAAAACAAAGAAAACATAGGAAAAGAAGAAGAAGAAAGAAAAGGTAATAAAGAAGAAAAAAAAACACAACTTTGAATGAAATCGTGTCTTATAAAAATGGAGTAAGATAATGTTGTAGAGTAAAACTGCAACCCAAAAATAAGGGGCACAATTTTTAAAAATGAGAAGAAGAAGAAAATAAATAAGAAGAAGAAGAAAAGGGCCAATAAAAAAATATTGGGAGGGGGTTGAGGTATGATTCTTGGATCAGTGTAGACTATATTATATCAATCTGAGCAAACAATCATAAATCAAGCACAAATAAAAAGAAAAAGAGTGACATCTCTTCAGATATGTATGATCACAAATGGCTAAGATGGAGGTTACCCCTCATGTGTGGCCATGAAGCTATCCCATATAGGTGATTCACTAAAATATGGATAAGGATGGAGCAAAACCTTCTATGGGTATAATGCTCACTAAGATGGATGAAGAGATACCCGCTAGGATATATGCTCACAAATGGACAAGATGGAGACTACCTCTCATGTGTGGCTATGAATATATAATGTAATGGGGTGTAATGTATCAAAGTTAGCACTATCCCATAGGTGCATGGTGTGTGTAAAAAAAATATGTATGGATAAAGCAATTAAAATAAGAGGTGAGTTTGTGCACATGCTAAAAATAAAAGGGAGGAAGAAAGCAAAGAGCAAAGAAGATTTGAATTCCTTGATATGAACAGAATATGATGGTCATTGGTAAAACTTTCAAGGTCAAGAAATACAAAAAGCAAAGAAAAAGGAAAAAGAGAAAAAAATAAGAGCAACAAAATCCCTAGGTTAGGGACTTAACTAGGCATCAAAGTCCTAGTGAGAGTACAATGCATGTGAGCTACAACCTAACTAGGTTTCATCACGTGCCATTGTCACAAGATCCCCAAAAAAGCTATATGATAAAGCAATCAAGAGCAAGAAAAAATTTAATTATGACAACTATAGATGCAATTTGCAACACAATATTAGGCAAATCATGCAAAATATGATAGGCAAGCATGTAGTATGAACAGACAAATGAATGCAATGAATGCATATGTAAGGTATGTCTAATTAATAGTTTATTTTTTTATTTTTAGTTTGTTAATGCAAGTGAGAAAAATGATATTTGACACATAGTCCAATTGTGCCTCCTATATTAACAAAAAAAATAGGCATATAAGGGACTGATCCATAAAATAAAAATCTAGAATGGGGAACATCTTGATGATCAAAATCACAAGGAAGCTCCTTCATAGTTTTTTCTATGTTAGCCTTTGCACAAAAATCTTCACAAACCATTATTGATCTATTTTTCTTAACAAAGTAAGGGGTGACCCCTAATTTTTCAAGATCTCTATAAGATAGTGAAGTAGGGTCTCCTTTAGAAGTAGAAGATTTGTTAGTGCATATCAAATGCATCTATTTTATTTCATTAATTAAAGCACCTCTTTGGTTGGTTAAGGAGGTTACCCAAAAGAGGGGAGTTGGTTGGGTAACCAACCAACTTAATTGTAACTTATATATACCCATACGAAATCAATAAACATGTTCGCTTCATCATTTTCATTGCAGATTTTAACATGGTACCAGAGCAGTGCTAAGATCAAGGCAGAGCGAGCAAAGCAAGCATTAGAACTAGAACCAGGTGGATCGAGTAGAGGTGGAGCGAGATTAGAACCAGGTGGATCGAGACAAATCTAAAACCCTCGAACACGCAAAATAGTGACACGTGGAGGGACTAGACTCACCTGGTTCGAAGGCGAAAACCAGCATGGCATGATTACCCACAGGAAACCAAAGTACCTACTACGACATTTTGATTAAAAAATCTTGCCATTCTCCTTGCCTTGAGCATGTGGGATAAAAGGGCATAAAAACAAATTTTTTTATTATTCTTCTATCGTAGGACGTCGTAGATCGAAAATTAAGAGATCGTAGTGCCGAGTTTGAGCGTGGATCGAAGTGCCTAAAACATGCCTCCTTCCTCGCTAGGTCATGTTGTGCGTTCAAGCATGGATCGAAGTGCCTAAACCTACCTCCTTCCTCGCCAGGTTGTGTTGTGACGACGTGTTCTTTCTCACTCTCCACAGGTGCCACCGCAGAGGGGTTCCCAAACCTCAAAAACCTCCTTAAGGGGGCTTTCACATATGTCCAGACTCACCTCTGAGTGTGGCTAGGGTGGTTCGGCATTTCAATTGTGACGGTTTGGTGGGGGGTTCCAATCCCACCAAAAGTCATCTTTTTTGCTGACTTGGGCTTATTGAAAAAGGTTGTTGATGGCGTTTGTTTCAAAGCTCACTGCCGTCGAGTTGGTTTGGTCTTCTTCATTTGGAAGGTGCGCTTGGGAGTTCCAATCCCACCCCCGCCACATTTTTTTCGAATGAGACTTTGTTCAAAACAACCTTTAAAAAAAATCAAAAGTTGTTCCCACCAACACGCAAAGCAATTTTTTTCAAAAATAAAAAAGTTGCTAACACAAAAAAATATTTAACACAACAATATTTTTTTTTTGTTGTTCCAAGTTGCTCATAAAAAAACAACAAAACAAAAGCAACATTTTTTTTGCTCAAAAACAACTTGTTACACCACCATTTTTTTGGAATTTTTTCCAAAACAAAAAGGGGGGAAATATACTTCTTTCTTGAAAAATTCCCAACTCAAGGGGGGATACTAATACATCTCCTCACTCTCATAATGGCAACTGTGCATAAATATCTCTCCGATTCACAATTGCTAAAAGGACCTAATTTTGTTCCATGGAAGACAAAGATGAGAGCTATTCTTCAGGTAGAGGATTTATGGGATATCGTCAGTGGCATTTCAACACACCCTCAAACTGTAGGAACAGATCAAGAAGCCTGGGATAAGAAGGATAAAAAAGATCTCATGTTTGTCCTCCTTGCTACTACAGATGAGGTCCAACCTCATATCTGTGATGCCAAAACCAGTCATGAGGCTTGGGCTGCTCTAATCACTGTGTATGAAGGAAAGAATCAGTCCACTATTCTCCAACTTCAAACTCAACTCCATACCCTCAGTATGAACTCTGGGGAGATAGTTGATTTATTTCTTTGTAGAGTGGTAGAACTGAAAGCCAAACTAAATGCTATGGGAAAGCCAGTTGTTGATGATGTCTTGAACTCAGTCATTTTGAGAGCATTGCCAGATTCCTATAAGATGTTGATCACTTCCCTCAATGTTTCTGGTAGACAAGTAACTTTTGTGGAGTTAGTGAATTTGATTCAGACTGAGGAAGCAAATCAAATTCAGAAATATGAAGTGCCCGATAATGCCCTTTCCACCCAACAAAAAGGTAAGAAACAAGGTCGATTTCAAATCGAGGGTGCTTCTTCTAAAGGAAAAGGGAAACAAAATCAACAATGGGATAAATATTGCAAGATTTGTGATATGAATAACCATGACACCAACAGGTGTTGGTTCAAAAACAAGCAACAAGATGACCAATCTCATAAAAAGAAAGGAAAAGAGAAACATAAATATAATAAGAAACATAAGCAGCCTAAGGGACATGTTGCTCATGTTGAATCCAACTCGGACTCAGATCCCCCCGAGTCTGATTCAGACTCTGACTCTAAAAGAGCACACAAGGTGCTCATGACCCATACTTCATCTTCCCAGATTGATGTTGTTTGGTATATTGATTCAGGAGCTAGCAAGCACATGACTGGAGACAAATCATGGTTTGACACATTTGAGGAGAAAAAGGGAAAACCAGTCACCATTGTTGACAATCAAGTCTATCAAGTAGAGGGTGAAGGGAATGTTTCTGTCACTCTTCCAGATGGTAAATGTCAGATAGAGAAGGTTCTCTATGTCCCCGGATTAGCCAATAATCTATTATCTGTTCCTCAGATGCTAGATAGAAAAATGGATGTAATGTTTCGAATTGTGAAAGGCAAGAAGAAATGTTTTATAACCCACCAAGATAAACATGTTGCGACAGGTTCTTACAAGCACGACTTGTTCATTTTAGATGCCCTTTCCATGCCTCATGTTGCCTTGGTGGCCAGTACAAAGGAGGCCACTTCCCTCTGGCATAAAATATATGGGCATCTCAGTTCAGGATATTTGCTCGAATTAAGCAAGTATGAAATGGTAAGAGGTCTTCCTCATATTTCTTCCATCTTACCAGTTTGCTCGGATTGTTTAGCAGGAAAACAACATCGGGTACCATTTGAAGCAAGCTCCTCCAGAGCAAAGAAACCTTTGGAGTTGGTACACACCGATCTGTGTGGTCCTATGTCAACCAGTTATGGTGGCAAGAAGTACTTTCAATTGTTCGTTGATGATCACTCCCGCAAGATGTGGGTGTTCTTCCTCAAATTGAAATCAGAAGCATTCTCCTACTTTCGCCAATTCAAGAAACTTGTTGAGAAAGAGTCTGGATGCCTCATCAAATCCCTCCACTCCGATCGAGGGGGGAATATACTTCCAAAGAGTTTTCATCATACCTAAAATAACATGGGATAAAGCAACAACTGACAACAGCATACACACCTCAGCAAAATGGCGTTGTCGAAAGGAGAAATCACTCCATTGTGGAAATGGCTCGTTGTATGTTAAAAGGAGCACATCTTGAAGATCAGTATTGGGTAGAAGCAGTAAATACAACAACATACCTCTTGAATAGAGCACCCACAAGAGCTCTACAAGGCAAAACTCCACAGGAAGCATGGAGCGGAAAGAAACCCTCTATTTCTCATCTACGAGTTTTTGGATGTAAAGCCTTCATGCATATTCCCAAATAGAAAAGGAAGAAGTTAGATGAGAAAACCCTGCAATGTATCTTTCTAGGTTATGATGACCATTCAAAGGGATATCGCTTGATCGATCCGACAACCAAGAAAACACATATAAGTAGAGATGTAGTATTTGATGAAGCTTTCACATCACATAATACCTCTACAATAGTATATCATGAGGATGATGAGCCTAAGCAAGGAGTTTCACCACCTCAAAAAAGGATTCCAAAATGGTATACCAGTACTTTGAGAGATTCTAAATTAACCTCACTTCCAGATATGACCCTAGACCGACCATGTACACGCAGTATCACTCAGAAGAAGAAGGCAGAAGCATCTTCCTCAGAAGTTGATGAACTTTGTCATCAGTTTGATGAACTGTCTGTGGATGCAACAAAAGTTAGCGAAATGGAGGATGAAAGGGTTTATCTGACAACATTGGATGAAAATGAACCAACAACTTCTCAGGAAGCTCTTAGTAAGTCTAAATGGAAGGATGCTATGGAAGCAGAGCATACATCTCTCATGAAAAATCATACTTGGAAACTAGTAAATCTGCCCTCAAGAAAGAAACCCATTGGTTGTAAGTGGGTATTCAAAATAAAGTATAAGGTAGATGGTACAATTGATAAGCATAAAGCCCATCTGGTTGCAAAGGGCTATGCTCAGAAAGAAGGCATAGATTATGAAGAGACATTTGCTCCTACTGCAAAAATGACTACCATCCGAGTATTGTGTGCTATGGCAGCTCGGTTTGGGTGGAAGTTACATCAGATGGATGTAAAAAGTGCCTTTCTTAATGGTGATCTACAAGAAGAAGTATACATGACTCAACCTGAAGGATTTGTTGTCAAAGGACAAGAACATAAAGTGTGCAAACTAATCAAATCCTTGTATGGGCTAAAACAAGCTCCTCGAGCTTGGTACATCAAAATTGATAGTCACTTATTACAACATGGATTCCAGCGAAGTCCGTCAGATGCGAATCTCTATATCAAGAACAATGGATTTGACATAGTGATTTTGGTGCTATATGTAGATGATTTGATCATAACAGGTAGTTCAGAGAGTATGATTGATACAGTGAAAAATGACCTCAAATCATCTTTTGAAATGACAGATCTGGGGCTTCTGCATTACTGTCTTGGTTTGGAAGTAACTCAAAAAAATCATCATATCATAGTTACACAGAATAAATATGCCAAGACTTTGATTGAGAAGTATCGAATGACTAACTGTAAGTCAAAAGCTACTCCCATGGAAGCAGGACTTAAGTTGTCAAGATATGATCAATCTCCACAGGTTGATGGCACTCTCTATCATCAACTAATAGGGAGTCTCTTATACCTAACTAATACCAGGCCTGATCTTAGTTTTGTTGTGGGATATCTTTCACGGTTCATGCAGGAACCCAAGGTAAGTCATTGGAAAGCAACAAAAATAATTCTACATTATGTCCATGGTACAACAAATATGGGCTTGGAATACAAAAAGAATAACAAGTTTTATCTACAAGGATACACGGACTCCGACTATGCTGGATCTATTGATGATCGAAAATCAACGTCTGGATATATTTTTCATCTTGGGTCTGGCCCTGTCTCCTGGCATAGCAAAAAGTAGCAAGTAGTTGCTATTTCTTCTACAGAGGCAGAATATCGTGCAGCTAGTGGAGCAGTATGCGAGATAATATGGCTACGTCGCATTCTTACAAATATGGGTCTTCCAAAGAATCTTCCACTACATTTGTTTTACGACAATCAAGGTGTCTTGAACCTTGTCAAGAATCCAATTTTTCATGATCGTACCAAACACATTGACACAAGATGTCATTTCATTCGAGATGAAGTTCCTAAGCATCATATTCAGCTCCAATACATTCCTACTAAAGAACAAGTTGCAAATATTTTTACCAAAGCACTTGGACGAGTCAAGTTTGAAGCTTTTCGCAAAGCTTTATGCATTTTGCCATTAATGTAATAAGGGGGGATGTTAGCGCATATCAAATGCATCTATGTTATTTCATTAATTAAAAGGCTCCTCCATGGTTGGTTAAGGAGGTTACCCAAAAAGGGGAGTTGGTTGGGTAACCAACCAACTTAATTGTAACTTATATTTATACCCATACGAAATCAATAAACATGTTCGCTTCATCATTTTCATTGCAGAATTGTAACAAGATTTACCATCATAATGCATAAAATTTATCATATTACAAAATAAAATGTTAGAGGGATAAGGGAATCCCTCATCCTCATCACTCCACTCCAATATTTGATAATTCAGCATTAGTTTTAATGTGATCATCATTATCGAATGGTAAAGTTTGGTTTTGGTTAGGAATGTAGCCTATGCTACACCTCCTAGGCCAAAATTTGACACCCAAAGGCTCCTAAATGTCATTTTGTTGGGGTCCCAAACCTTTGCCAATATATCCCATTCTAGGTAGGATTTTTTTAGGGAGTGGGTAATCATTGGATAAGAAATAGCGGGTAAAATAATGTTCCATAGTAGAAGGGTTTCTACCATGGATATTTTCTTCAAAGGTCGTTCCTACAAAGATAAAGGTACATGTGCCAACGAGTACAACTTCACCCTTCTTATGAGGTAAATGCATAGTCCTTGGTGAAGGTGGTAGCTTGGAAATATCTAGAAGAGTTTCTTGAAAATTTTTATTAACTTGATCTTGTGATGAAACTTGGATTCGAGGTTCCTCAATCACTTTTAGACTCTTGATTTTCTCATATATTTGAGATAAGGAGCTTGTAGGAGCAAATTATGAAACTAAAGTATAGATGTTAAGACCAAACTGATCTTGCTTGACCATCGAAAAATATTTTAATGTATTAGGGTTGCTCGAAATGATAAAAATTTGATCCTTAAATTTAAACTTCAAACACTGATGAAATTTTGAATGGATAGCCTTCATCACATGGATCCAAGGATGTTTGAGAAGAAGTTTAAAATATGCCAAGCAAGGTACCACATATAAAAAGTTATCTAAGATCTTATGTCTAACCCTAAGGGGTAGAGATACAATGCCACAGGCCTCTTGGGACTCACTGAAAGCCTTGATGATAATATTAGATTTGGTTAGGTCTTCCTCTTTTAATCTAAAATTTTGGAAAAATTGATAAGTGCATAATTTAAGGGAAGAACCATTATCAATCAACATTCGCTTGACAAAGTTCTCCCAATAAATATTTTGATGCAAATGGAAGAATCCCATTACAAGTTTGAGTAAGGCATATTGTCATCAAAAACATGACATGATGTATCCTAAGAGAACCTACAATATTAGCTACAACACTAGGAAAAATATCTATAGGGATAGATTGTTGTCCTATAAGTTCCAAAAAATATTCCCTATGAATAGGAGAATTTTGCAAGAGTTATAAGATAGATATCTTGGTTGGGGTATCAGCTAACTATTTTTGAATGTCAAAGGAGACTTTAGGTTGAGGTTTCAACACTAAAGGTGGATTTTCTATTCTTGTGCTCCTTTTTTGGGTATTCTTCAAAACTAAGGGAGGTTTTGAAGGTGGGTTGGATGAAGAACTCATCTCCTACTAAGAATTTTGGTTCAATTTATTCTATGTTTTTTGACTTATAGTTACTGCTATCATACCAAATACATTAGCATATGGAGGTGGCACATTCTTATAGGACATTTGATTTGTTACCTGTTGACCATGCTTAGGGAGAGGATCTTGAAAAATCCCCTGTCTTGATTTATTGTGGGTTTTTTAATGTAGGATTTTGATTGCTTGTTGAAGTATTGGTATGATAACCTTCTATAACAAGGTGTCCTACATAAATTAGGTTCTAAACCATATATTTCAACCTCTTACAATAATTTATCGAGTGCCCCTCCACTCTATGATACTCACAATGTTGACCAACCTTATACCAATTAGTTGTGGTATTTGGTTACCTTATAGGAGGTAACTCAATCATATTAGCTTCCAAAAACTTCTTTAGGACCATTGCCATAGGCATGTTGAGTCTTGTGAAATTCCTTTATGGAGGTTTTGGAGGTTGACTAGGCACAATATTTTCTAGGTTGTTAACAATACTATTAACAGACCTACTATCTGTGACTCCATAACCTACCACATGCTTGTTCTTATACTCAGTTTTAAATGTCCTATATTCTTTCACTTTAAGTTGTCCTCTTCTGATAAGATCTTGTTATAACTTTCTTGCTAGATCAATTGCTTGATCAAAATATGTGATAGTCGATTTCCAAAGCATAATACTATTGCTCTTGGAAATTTTCAATATATATCTCAAGCATGTCTTGAGGAGGTGAGGTATATCTTGAGCATTCAACTAAACTCCTCCAATGAGACAAAAATTATAAGAAAAATTCCTCTTTATCTTATTTTAACGTATAAACATCTTTCATGGTCATAATATTTTCAACATAAGCACCAAACTATTGAATAGTTATCTCTTCAAAATTCCTCAAATAATGTTTGGGCAATTGATAATACCACTCTAATACCATACCACCAAGACTCTTAGGGAATTTTTTTAGTAATAACATATCATCATATATGATATCATGGAAATTTGTTCTAAATATTCTTAAATTCTCAATTGGATCTTGTGTTCCCTTATAGATAGGCAAAATTAGCACGGAAAAATTCTTAGGATAGGGTCTAGTGGCAATGATGGGATCTAAGGGTTGAGTGCACATTTCTCTATAGTTGTAGGTGAAACTAGGAGGTTGAATCATATCCACTCTTGAAACCAATTGTTTCACCATATTAGTTAAACTTTGTACCTTAGGATTGTTGTTATGCAATACCCTTAGATTCCATAAGGGAGGGGTATAGGTAGGATGTTGAAAGGGTACTTGGCCCATGTTGGAGGTATTGATACTATTATGGTATGGGTTATGATATGTGGTATATTTTTGGAGAGGATAACTAATAGTTGGTGGAACATAAGCAATAAGGTTGAGTTTAGTATATTGAAGAGGAAATTGAAAATAATCTTGAGTGGCAATATTGGTTGGATAAACTTGTGAACCTCTTCCAATGTTGATGGTTATAGTAGTGATATAAGTTGGTTGATGGATAGGATTACCATGATTTAAATATTCAAAAAAAGGATTATTATGAATGCATCTAGGAGAGACTACTAGAGGAGAAGGAGTCTCACCTCTTTTGAGTTGAGCTTCTTGTTCCATAGCCTTAAGTAAGTCTACCCTATGGTGTTTCATGAAACCCCAAACATGATAAAATTATTTAAAGAAGTAGCTTCCATTGGATCCTTCAAGGGGATCATATTTTATTTTATTTTCAATATTTTCTTACTCTTTTACATCAAGGTTAGGGTTCTCTCTATCAATTTTATCATCTTCTTGGGGAACATGACCAGACTCTAGATGCCTTTGTTGAATTCTAAGGAATGGATCCATTAGAAGAAATAAAAGGATAGAAGAGAAAACTAATGAAAGACACAAGAATATTTTTAATATATTTATTAATAGTCTTCTAATTCTAAGGAAACAACTAAGTGGTTTTCTTTAAAAAAATTAAAAGAAAATCAACAAGGAAAAGGCTTCCTAATTTGTCCACTAACACATGTCTTTCACATCGGGTTCACCAAATATGTAGAGGAAGAAATCTACCCTAGCGCATATGATTCCATATTGGATATATTGGGAGTCAAGGTGATCATGGGGGTATATTATAACTCTACATGTTATGTACAAAGGGGAAGGGTTCACCAAGAACGATTTTAGGAGTCACTCCAAATATGAGGTGGAATGTGTTTGAATTTGTTAATTAAGCATGCACCTATGTTTGACCTTTCTAAAACTAAACTATGAAAATGGAAAGAACGATGCAATATTCACAAGATGTAGGAAGACAAGAGTTAACTCTATAATGAATCTTTTCTTGAATGATCACTAATCCTAGGATTGCAAAACAAAGCCTTTTGAGAAAAGGTCCAAGAGAAATGAACAAACAATGTTAAAAACCCTATATAGACATTATATGCTTTTATTATTTCAAATGCCTAGAAATTTGATCAAATGTTTTTCTTTAATTGTGATCTAGGTTTTGAACATAAATGAAATAGAAAGCAATCACCAGACAACCTAAATATCTATTATGGAACTTATCTAATTTGGTGGTTGTTCCAAGATTTATCTTGCATTCAGTAATGTTCCATATCTTCAATCTTATAAAGTAATTTCATAGAACCCTAAAAAAATATGATCAATGTTAGGGGTGCTACTTAGGCCACTATATAACTATACTTGAAGGCACAGTAGTCAAGCGCCCTAAGTTATTTTAGTTAAACTTTAAAATATAGAACTAAAATTTGACATTTTTGGAAAATGAACAAACAAAATACAATGCAATAGAATAGTATGATGAACAGAGTACAAGTTATGTTATTATTCTCTAAAAATGACATGAAATTCAGATCTAGGATTTAGAGATGAACTTCTACCCCAAGCTTGACACAGATGAAATTGTGCCCTATATAGGGCAATCATGATTTGGTTGTTGATAAAATAATGCCTTGTAATTTTGAGGTATGATTTTGCAACAAAAAATAAAAGAAATATATTAATGTTGATGAACCAATAAAATATGCAAAACTAACAATATATGAATACAAATAAGGAAAAACAACCTAGTGGTAGTGAAAAAGTAGATAAAAGGATGAAGACCTCTAAGATAGTAGACTCCTCCTTAGGGCTCCAAAACTTATCCACCAAGGGTAACAACACAATCAATGTAGTAGAAGAGAACTCCACAAAGATTAAACAACTTCAATATATCACTTGGCACTTTAGCAATTAGGCACTTCTTGCTTGTATTATCTCTTTTAGAATTTCTCTTAGAACTTGTTCTTGGTAGCTTCTTCTAGTTTTTCTAGGGTAAAATAAGGCTTTAAATCCTTTATTTATAAGGTATTTGAAAAAACTATGGGTGGGAAAACCAAAGGGAAACTAACATTAAAGAGGTCAATTCGAAAAATTAGGATTTTCTAAGAGAAAACCCTAGCTAGGCAAAATTGCACCTCATAAAGGCCAACAAAAATTTCATCAAAACTAGAAAAAAAAATAAAGGAAAGGAAAGGGGATAGGGGCCCAAACTTGCTTTGGGTAAGTTGGAAGGTATCTCTAAGGATCTAGGGAAAATGACTCACTCGAGTGGGTCAATTTTTTGCATCTATAGAAATATCCATAAAATATTGCAAGAAAACTATTGAAATCTCCATAAAAGTTTACAAAGCTATTGAAAAAATCCTTTAAAAATCATAAATAAATAAGCCATTTAAGATTCTTAACAATTCAAGTAAATTGAGAAGATAGAAGCATTGAAAAAACCAAATCAATAAAGAAGAATTAAGTTATAAACTTAAAAAAATAATACGTTACAAAGGAATATGGCAAAAGTGTAGGAAAGGTATAGTTGAAAGAAATCAAACTTCAAAGAAGCTGGATTGAAAAGAGAAAACCAGTCTCTTCTCACATAGAGGATTTAAAACATTGAGTAAAGACTATATATACAAGCATGCTTTTTCTACACAAATAGATTATTTCAACCATTGGATGCTACAAGACTATTACTAAACAACAATATTCATTGCAGATGTTTCAAGACCAGCGTCAAACAAAGAAACAATTTCAAACATCATGGATGTTGTAATATTGGCATCAAATAAATAAATGACATTAAATCATGGACAAGAGATCCATGAAAGTAATACTCATTAGAGCTATTCTTCAATCCCAAACTTGAGAAGTTTTACTTTGGAACAACCCATGGAAAAATATAATATAGTAGTTAGAAGAAGCAAAATCTCTAGAGCACTTGGACACATGGTCCATACATAAAGCAAAAATACCACATCATAGGTAATTCATTGTTTAACCATTGATTCCGAAGAAGACATGATAAAAGGAAGAGTGAAGCTCTATAAATATGTAATCTAGAAATATTAAGAGAAGAAACAAAAAAATAAATCTCCAAAAATATGAGATGAAATGAAAATTGAGTGAAAAAATCATTCATGAAAAAAATAAGACAACAAAAGGAAAAATTAGCATCTAAAATATTTTAGGGTACTTGATCAATGAACATGTTGATTTGTGAATATCCTAATTTGTGAAATCATTCTCATAAAAAAAAGAGTGAAAAACACATAGAAACACCCTATTGAAATTTCCACCTAGAGGCACTAACTTTTGGCACAACCTATCTTAAAAACAAATTCAAAGTTATGTCAAGCACTATGATTCAAATACCAGTGCACAACAATCAAGAGCACTAAATTAGTGTATTTCAAAGAATTTAGGAACCTAAGGATAACTCAAAGTATGCCCATTTTGATCAAATATTAATAGAACTTGGAAACAAGAAGAAAGGAAGAAAATATTCCTATTTGTGAAAAGAAGCAAGTCTAATTTGCACTGCAATTCGATGCATAAAATATAATGAATAGAGGATGTCGATAGAAAAATACAACTCTAATAAATTTTTGAAAAGCATTTAAAATTAGTAGAAAAGGGAATTAGAAAGATCATTTTTTTTTAAGAAGAATGAAGTGATTCTCATTAGTCATTTGTAAACATCAACCTTGAGAATACTTCAAGATAAAATTAAAGTGTAGATATTGGATGCTTGGTTACCTAAATAGCACATAGAGGTCACCCAAATGACACATAGCAAATTATCTCTCAAATAAAAGGCTCATGAAAGAGCATTGTAGATATCATCGATGTTAAAGCAATTTATCCAAGAAGGTTTCAAATTTGAGAAGAAATTAATAGGATCCTTTCACTATTGATAACTTAAAAGCACAGTAACAAAGGTATTGTTCAAATTTTTACCATCATAAACTTAGAGTTTGAAGTAAACTCACCATGAAAGCAACATATTGAACATAAGAGAAAGTACCACCTGGAGATTTTTTCAAACAAGAAAAAAATAAAGCTTTTAAAGAGAAGAATATTTCAAAGGAATATCCTATAGAGGAAGTAGCATTCCCTCTACTTTTACTCAACGAAACATAATCCATTCTTGCAAATTTTGAAGCATCAATTGAAATTAAAGTATAGGCATATATATACTCATTAGAAAAAAAAATGAGGCTAACTCAATAGAAGAAGGATATTTGAAATTTGTGAAAGATTGCCATGGTTAGTGCAGAATGAAATTTCTTTACTAGATTTCCAATTATTAAGGAGAAACAACTATGATTCTAGAAGAACAAACTCATGAAACAACTTGAGTTTAAAGAAAGCAATAGATGGAAGCACTTCTCATCCTACTATAAAATCAGAAGATCAAACAAATTTTGGCAAGGTAGACAAAAAAGCAAGACTAATTATCATGTTGAAAGTAGCAGATGAGGTCCAAGCATACATTAAAATATACAACCATGGCCAAGGATGCATGTGATAATTTAAAGACAATATTTTGTAAAAGGATCAAAAATATATTTTATTCCTCCAAATCCTTCTCCATTGTCTAAATATGAAGAGTGGAGAAAATTTGAAATCATGCATGAGGAGAATTGTAGAATTGAAAGCATTGGGAACTCAGGTATCTGATGGTATGTTCATATTTTTTTGATATCGCTCCCAAAAATATATAATATTTATGTGATTACACTAAATATTACCAAGAAAACATCAATCTTTGAGAATTTGGTCAACCTACTTCAAAAGGTAGAGGTCTCACATACTACAAAATGAGAAAAGTTACTAATTATAGGTCAAAGAGGGAAGCAACCATTCAGAAGAGGCATGAGACCTCCATATCAATTTCAAAAAAGGAATAATTTTCAAAAAAATTAGAATTAGAGAAATGACTCTCAAAGAGGTACTTTCAACACACAAGAAATATACACACCATCAGGGAATGTTGACATATTCCATAAAAAAATGGATCACCTTTATGAGAGATGAATTAGCAGCATGAAAAGTCATATTTAGAATAGCAAAATTAAAATTGGATAAAGGCACATCAAATTAATGTATCCAAGTAAAATTAAATTAGATAAAAAATAAGAAATAAATGAATAAATAGGAAATGTGTATGTTGCAGAAGAACAACCTATCCAATCAAAACAATTTTGGAACAATGCATAAACAACTAAACATGTTACAGAGGAACTTGAAATAGAATATGGAAAAGAGAATGAGAAATCTATATTCAAAATTTGATAACACATCAAAGGAATCATGAATATATCACATATGATCCAAGTATGTATCTCAAAAACAAAAATAAGAAGTTTTAATCATCAAAATATATGTAGATGATTTGATCATCATAGGGAATTCTAAAAGAATGATTCAAGCCATAAAGGAATATTTGAATAAATACTTTAACATGACCAACCTATGACTATTCCATTATTATTTAGGTCTGGAGGTAAAACAATACAAAGAAAAGGAACAAGCAAATGGAACATTGAAAAATAAATCTTATCAAACAATTAAAGACAACAAGCAAAGCCACAAGGAACTAAAGACTACACTCCAACTAGAATGAAAATAATTGAAAAATATAGAAATGATATCACTTCAATAGATGGATCAATACAAAATAGACTATTAGAAACATCATCCAAAAATCTAGAAAGAAAGCATCAAAGAGAAAAAATACCTAGAGGACTCAATCCTTGAAATGTTTCAAGAAATTTAATCTAGGAAGAAAATAAGCACTTCAATTTTTATGACTGCAACCTACAAAACAAATCAATTACTATATATAGACACCAAAATCAAGAATTTTAAATCCTAATTAATTAATCACAACTAATTATTATGTTTAATATTAATTAAATTAATTAATATTAAATTAAAATACTCATGTGCCTAAGTATTAATTAATTAATTAATTAGTTGGTTAATTATTACCTAGGCTCCCCTTCCATGTCACCTCCACCTCACTCCAATTCCACCTCACATCCCTCATTCTAATCATGCATGAGAAAAGGATTGCACACCTAGTTCTAATTTGCATAATTAGTTCTAATGTGTACACCCAATTCCAGATTGCACAATTAGTTCTAGATTGCACATTTAGTTCACCATGCACTTTCAGCTCAATTTGCACATTTAATTCACCATGCACTTTTATTTTAGTTTGCACACTTAGTCACCATGCACTTTTAATTTAGTTTGCACACTTAGTCACCATGCACTTTTAGTTTAGTTTGTACACTTAGTTCACCATGCACATTTAGTTAACTTCGCATACAAGTCTGGTGAAGATTCCAAGGAGCATGTTTGTTTCAATTTGCATGCATATATTGATAATAACTTTTAGGTATGTCCATCTAGTGATAATCACAAGGTAATTTTATATTCCTGTACAAGCATGTACTTTTTATGATAACATCAATATAAAGATAAGACTCTTGGTTACACCACTTAACTGGCTAAGTCACCATCCTATCCATTCCCCTCAATAATTCTATAAATGCATCCTATCCTCCTTCCTATACAATGAGGATGGTACATGCATCGAAGCACTGCTAAAATATTGAGCTAACCCCACATTCAAATCACCTAAGAAATTACATGCAACCATAATTATCCCATGCTAGATGTTGACCATAGTAATATGTAGACTTGGATCCAATTTTTAGTAGCCATAGGACACCATAGCCCATGATCATCTGACCCTATATGGTCTTAGTCTTTGGTCATCTAGACCTATATTTTTGGCATCCAATCCATATGCAAACTTCCAAATGCAACCTGACATAAATTAGTGCAACTAGTTGAGTCACCATCCTATCCATTCCCCCTAAGAATTTTATAAATGCACCCTCTCCTCCTTTCTAGAGCATGAGTATGGCACATGCATTGAAGCACTACTAAAATACTATGCTAACATCGCATTCAAATCACCCAAACAATCACATGCAACCATCATTATCCTATGCTAGACATCTATCACAGCACTTCATAGGCTCAAATATAGTTTTTGATAGCCATAGGACACTATAGCCCATAATCATATGACCCTAGATGGTCTTAGTATGTGGTCATCTAGACCTAGACGGTTGGCATCCAGCCCACATGTAGACTTCTAAATGCAACACCATGGAGCCTGACATAGCATGGCACAACACGATGTAGCACAATACAATAGCAACAAAAATGGAAGTAAATGAAGGATAAGATCTATGTATTGGCTATTTAATACTTATCTTTTATATAAATTCATTACCTTCCACTTTTTTATTTTAAATTAGTTTTACAATTTAGGACTCACTTTGGAATGCCCTATAGGTGTTAATAGCAAGTTGCATTGTTTTTACCTATAAAGGTATTCAAATCCGTATTATGTCCAATGAGTAAATATAGGTACAAATACATAGATATAACAAGTAAATCTAGATGCAAGTATACAGATCCACCAGACACATCATATATCACTTTCTATAGTATTAGGATACATCCAGCCCTCAATCATCTAACCTTAGATGGTCTTATCATACAAATTCATTAGCCTCCCTAACATCATACAAACAATCATCATACAAATTCATCAACCTCCCTAACATCATATAGACAATCATCATACAAAGTCATCATCCTCCCTAATAAGTGATATTCAAACATCTTCTAGTCATAGATCGAGTAATTCTAGATGATCCATATGTAGACATAGATCTAGCAGATACAATAGACCCAGATTGAGTGAAGTGTCGGTCACGAGAAACCTACCCATTTAGTGGTGTATCGATAGAAGGACCTAGGCACCATGTTATTTGTAAAAGAGAACCAACCCCTTAACACTTGTACAACCCTTATGAAGGTTAAATTGTAATCAAAAGAGGACAAGGACACAATATAATATACATATATATATATATATATATATATATGTATATATATATATATATATTTTTTTTTTTTTCTTGCTTTATTTATTTGCTTTTACATGGTGCATCTCTTTATCATCTACACTATCAACAATAATATGAGTGGTATAGGGACCTAAATCCAAGCACTAAGTATCAACCTTGGTACTAGAAAGTATTGAATTTATTAGTTTCTAATAAATATATTTGTAGTGCATGATTAGTAGAACTCGACATTTCTAAGTATCAAAGTAATAATTTTACATTAAGGGAGGAATTTCTCTCTTAAATCCCAACATCACCCTAGATATTATTCTTTGGTCATTGGTAAAATGGAGCTTCTGAATATGATGTATTAATGGTGGGAGGTGTTTTAGGAGTTATTATATCATATACGATGTGATAATACAAGTGGTATAACCACCCCTCACAAGGTACATGCATGTAGTATAATATAAGATAGTTGCAAGTTTGCTTTAGGTTTTGTTATACCTAAATTAGGCATCCTATGCATGTAAATACCCTTCACTACCATAATATAGCTATTCAAGGCATTAATATCTAACAACTTTATTGAAATTGAATTTAAAGGGATTAAATTTCTTGTGTGTGTGCTTTTCTTCAATTTTGTGTGCCCTCATTCCATGTTGAATATGATATCTCTCTTTAAAGAGAGCATGCACGTTCCTACATAAGTGTAGAATACACCAAGGCAAATATAAAGTAATCTTAAAAATATTTAATTAGAATGGTTATGGGATCAATTTAGCACCATTCCCTTTTGAATTTTTTTCACGCAATAAGCACCAAAATTATATATTATTTGCCTACTTTTTGATCAATTACAAGGATTGATGATTTAGTCTAGTAGGCATTGGCTTGTGCATGCTAATAATAAGGTGTTGCATTCTAAATTCATGACTTCCCATTTTGAAAAAAGGCATTCACATTTATTTTGTTTGAGAATATTCTTTAAGGAGGCATCAAGGGCCTCGGACAGAAGTCATCTGATACCAAACAGACACAGAGCACAATCACCACCAACCTTTGGCCTTCAAAAATAGCGTAGGACCATAGGTAGGGGAACTATTATTCCTTTTTATTCTGATTTTAAATAAACATTGGTTTTATATAAGAATATTTAGGGATTTTGGTTTCTTTTTGCTTTCTATACTGTAGATGACAAGAATTTACTTTTGCTTAGGCTAGAATAGTAAATTGATTTTCTTTCCTTGAAAATTGTGAAAAACTTTCATGCTCATTTTAGGAGTACATAATTTTTTATGTCCATTATAATCATATATTACCTCTGACTTACTATTTTTAATTCATATATAGTGACATCTATGATTGTATGACCCCTGGACAGTTTTAGATATGTGGTTTTCCAGACCTAGATGATTGAGTTTAGAACCTTCATATAGTGTAGTTGCATTGCATAAGAAAAAAGAAAAAGAAATTTGCATCACATACACTACATGTTTCATAAAAACATAAGTGAAATTGGATTTCATCACCAACAGTAAATCAATACCAACGATGTTGGAATTCATCTCTTTTCATTGGCTCACCCCCTAAACATCATAATAGCCCCCATAAGCAATTTTTTGAAATTTCATTGATAAATCTCCCTCTTGAGAGTACCTCAGGGTGGGTTAGGTTAGATACCCCTTTTTTCACAAGGTTTAATAATATGTGGATCCATAACTATTACTATTGTTTTATCTTACTTGAGGGTGACACCAAATTCTAGGTAGACTAGTAGCAAGACTCAGATAGCATGGTCTCTTTTGGGAGGTTAATTTGTCCTTTTAGGTTATCATAAGCCACAACCATCCTAGGAAGCCATTTCAATCATTATTGTACCACTTTGCATTAGAGAGGTGGGCATCACAACACCCAGTTAGACTACATTCCACCACCACATTTATAGTTTTAGGTTTAGGTTCATCAAACAGACAAAACAAAAATCCAAAATAATAAACAAAAAAAATTAAAAAAATCCAAAAAAATAAAAAAACAATTCCAACACATCTCACAAACACATAAAGCCAATCATTAGCATACTAAAACAAAGAACATTAAAACTATTATTTGTTTGATTGTTTTTTTGTGTAGATAGCAAAATCCACTTTCACCAAACATCATCATGATCAAACCACAAGCCAACCTTCCATCCATTTTTCTTGCTTATCTTATGGTCTTGACTCAAAGTCAATTCCAAGCCCAAGCTCGAGCACAAAACACCGCCCAAACCATAATGGACTAATCTAATTAGGCTTCCCATCCATCCACTACTCATTTAACTTAGTAGGAGGTAGCTTTGCAACCACCCTAAGGTAGCTTGTCCAATTACACCCATGAGCACACCACCAACCCACCTAAGACACATAATTTGGGTACCACTTACCACCACATCTCCACCAGTATTCCTAAATCCACTGGTCTAGGGACCCCTATGTCCTTGGATTATATCACCCTCATTGATTTTGATGCTACACATACCCTCCATGGTGGCCCTTTTCCTCCACTAGATTTGACATGCCCATCCCTACCACTGTTGAACATTCCACCCCATTTAGTCTTCCTCATGTCCCAAGAATAGGTCTATGCTCATGCAACCTATTCTATCGAGCCACATCCTAAGTTTTGCATGCCCATTGAATACTTTCCACTTGGGGGATCTAATACCCAATCCAATGCAAGCCATATATCCATATTTATGAATCCAAGTCAATACCACTGATGAGCATCAGAAATGCTCATATTTTGTATCATTTTCTTGATTATTATGCGGTTGTATAATATGGATTGTATACTTTTAAGAATGATTATATAATTATTTGATGAAATTATGCATGTTATCTAATTCATGTGTTTTCAATGTGCTTTTGTGGAATTGTAGTTGATTTAGTTAGATTTGGATCAGTCGAGGTCTTTTTATGGACCTGGCACTTTGTTTCTTTCAAGATCAATGCAGAAAATATAGGCGCCTTCCTCTTCTAGGAAGGCACCAAACATAAGTAGGCACCTTCCTCTTCCAGGAAGGCACCAAGCATAAGTAGGCACCTTCCTCTTCCAGGAAGGTTCCAAGGAAATACAAGTGCCTTCCTCTCCTAGGAAGGCGCTAATAGAAGGCCAGTGCCTTCCTCTTCTAGGAAGGCACCAAAGGAAAAGAAGTGCCTTCCTCTCATAAGGAAGGCACTAATGGGAAGGCACCACTAGAAGGCAAGTGCCTTCCTCTCATAAGGAAGGCACCACTAGAAGGCAAGCGCCTTCCTCTCATAAGGAAGGTGCCACTAGAAGGCAAGCGCCTTCCTCTCATAAGGAAGGCACCACTAGAAGGCAAGTGCCTTCCTCTCACAGGAAGGTTCCAAAAGAAAATTGATGCGTAGTCATTATACCATCATTAATTCTCAATGAATTTGTCAATCCAGGGCTGTGTACAAGGCTATCTGCGAAAGAAGAGGCAAAACAACTATAACTTAGGTCAATCTAGAGCAACAAGTCTTATTGGTGAAACCAGTTGTGTGGGGGGTTTTAGGACATTCCTATCTCTAAATTGCATGAATTAAACCTTAATCTAAGTTGCAAAATTGAAAACTAATCATTAACTGCAAAAATGAAGTCCTAATTACAATTGCAGAATGAGACCTAATTATATTGCATAAATAACAATTGTAGAATTGAAAGTCTAATTCTAATTGCAGAAGGAAAATATAATTACTTTTGTAATAATGAAAATATAATTCTAATGTGGAAATGAAAACTTTTAAGGCTCTATAATAGAAGGTTGTCAATCTTTTATGCAGGAATTGACAGCAAAACATAAAATGCAAAAAATTACAGAAAACAACAAATTCTGGAAATAACAGTCTGAAATAAAATGGAAGCTTTGCTAAAAGTAAATATTACAGCTAAAATATTAATCACAATATTAATCTAAGCATAAATAAACTAAGACTGTAGATATTGTCAGCTATTTACAAGCAATTGAAATAACAAGTTCTACAACTCATTCTGCTATAGCAAAATCAGAATAAAAACCTGCTATTAGTCCTCCTCCTAGGTCTGGAAGTGGCCAGCCTCCTTGTCTAGAAGAAGATATGAGTCTCTCTCTCTATATATCTTAATCACACTCATTTACAAGCAATATGAAATAGAATTGGTGCACTTTATTGATTAAATAACATGATTACAATAATTCTGCTGAAAACCTGTTACAGGACTGTAACAGTCAAATTCTACCTATTTTTTGCTCTTTCCTAGCTTTCTTACTCTCTCTACATATATTACCTTCTACTACTAGGCTCAACCTGAACGGAAGCAATATTTATAGATGTCCTGTGATCTAATTACAAACAAAGAATATCTCAAAAGATCTAATCCTACAATGCTGCAACAAATTCTGGTTTTATCCTAGAAGAATATTAAAACTTGATATTTCCTTTAATGATGGCTTTGGTCGGAAATTATGGAAAATATAGATGGAAGATCTTTTCCTTTACCTTTTTTGACCTTTATTTCCCTTTTTCCAGCTTCAGAAATCGATCAACAAGTCAAAAAGCACACTCTATTTTCATTCCGAAGATAAGTGGCTTCATTTTGAAGACAATGCAATTCTCATTCCGAAGATCGCTCATTCCGAAGATACTGCAATTATCATTTCAAATATAGTGCAATTATCATTCCAAATATCCACTCATTCCGAAGATAATGCATTCTTCATTTCGAAGACAGATCCTGCTTCATTCCGAAGATGATGCAGCAAGTTGTCATTTCGAAGACCAAGTTTCATTCTGAAGACAAATTGTCATTCTGAAGACAAAGTTTCTTTCTGAAGACAAAGTGCAACATTCATTCTGCTGTCATTCCAAAGACAATTTCAATCTAAATATAATACAGTAGACACTATTTTTGGCATTCTTGTTTCGAAGATTAGGCAGAAATCAATATTTTCATTTTCAAAACATGTTTTAAGTATGCCAACTCTTATGAATACCTGTTATGCTAATGGTTAATCATCATATACTATACACCAATCATTTTACAATGAAGAAATGTAATAAATATATACCTGATAAAAATAGTTAATGCCAGTTTTGAAGAATGACTACCTTTGTTGATATTCTGCTGAGATTTTCTACAACATTTCAAAACATGTGCACTTGGTGAGTTTGTACAATGATGGTTCAGAAATTTCTCAAGGTTATGCATGCCAAAAAACTAGTTTTCATGCATACCAACCCAGTAGTGCCTTAAGAAAAGGTTTTCACTGCTGAGTTATTCATTTTTCTCTTTTTTTTTTCTTGATTTTCCCCTTTTTTTTCTTTTTTTTTACCTCTCCTTTTCTCTCTCTTTTTTTTTTATTGATTTTTCTTGATCCTGATTATGCCCATGAAGGAATTTCATGATTTCCCCTGAAACCATGCCCATGAATGAATTCATACTCATAATTTATTCATCTTTTTGTTTTTTATTTTTTCTAATTTTTTTGTATTTTTTGCTTTTTCTTGAAATCCATGATCATGCTGATTGTTTTGAAGTGGAAGAGGGAATCTCTTCCACTTTTTGTGTATCCAAACTATCAAGTTGTTGCAAGAATTCATCTTTAGTCAGAGGTGTATGGTACACTCTGAGGCGATGTCCATTCACTACCAACTTTCTTTGTGATCCATCAATAGGAGATAGACGAGTTGCTCCATTGTCAAATACCTCCTCAATCCAGTAAGGTCCCAATCATCTAGTTCTCAGTTTTCCAAGGAAGTCCTCATAGCAAGAATCAAACAGTAAAGCCCAATCTCCTTGTTGAAGTTTTCTCTGTTGAATGTGACTGTCATGCCATAGCTTCCTTTGCTCCTGAATTACCTTAGTTTGATGTAGAGCATCCAATCTAAGTTCATCCATTCAGCTACAGAATCCTGCCTGTCTATGCCTACGACAATTCAATTCCAATTTTCAGTGTTGTGCACAATGTTAGTAGCTCAAATTCAATAGGTAAGAGAGGATTTTTACCAAAGACTAGTTCATAAGGTATGAATCCAATAGTGGACTTCCAAGTAGTATTGTAGGCCCAAACTGCTTCAAGTAATTTATCTAGCCAATTTCTCCTATGAAAAGCTACTATTTTTGTCAAGATGCGTTCTAGTTCCCTATTTGTTACCTCAACCTAGCCATTTGCTTATGGGTGGTAAGGTGATTATTTCCTATGTTTGATTTCATACAATTCTGTAAATGCTTTTATGACTTTGGATGCAAATTGGGGTCCTTGGTCTGTGGTGATAGACCGTGGAGCTCCAAATCTCTAAAAAATCTAAGTATACAAGAAATCAGTGACCTTCTCTTCATGAGCATGTTTGAAAGCATGCACCTCTACCCACTTTGTCAGGTAATCAGTGCATACTAGAATATGCACCTTTCCTTGAGAAGGTGGATCAATAGGTCCTACAAAATCAATCCCCCACCTCTCAAATGGTTCATGAGTGAATTTCCCCATTCTTTGGCATGCATCACAATGCCTGATGTACTTTTTTACATCCTTGTGAAGAGATGGCCAATAATATCCTGTCCCTAAGATTTTCCTAACTATGCTTTTTATAGAATAGTGTCCACCTGAGGGTTCATCATGACAAGCTCTAAGGATATCATACACTTCATCCTTTCGGATGCACCTACATAACACATGGTCAGGACTACATTTAAAAAGCATACCCTTAATCCATTCAAAAGAACTCTGTTTGATCAATTTTTTTTCTATTTTGAAGTGAAATGTGGAGGAACTTTCCCTATGACCAAATAATTGGCTATATCTGCAAACCAAGGTGATTGGACTGATATAGAAAATAGTTTTTCATCAGGAAAAGTGTCATAAACTAATTCCCCTTCATCTGTGTTCCGCAACCCGGACAAGAAATCTACCACAATATTAGCTTTCCCTGGTTTGTTGATTATAGTGATATCAAATTCTTGCAGCAACAGCAACCAAAGAATAATTCTTGCACTTACCATAGGTTTATTCATCAAATACTTAATGGCTGTATGATCTGTGTTGATAAATATTTGATAACCTCGTGATATAATGCCTAAATTTGTTGATGGCATAAATTACCGCTAGGAATTCCTTCTCGGTTGTTGTATAATTTTTCTCGACTCCGTCAAGTTCTTGCTAATGTTGTAGATGGTACAGTTTTCACCATTGTCAATTTGTCCTAATGTTGCTCCAATTGTTGTATTGGAGGCATCACTCTATATGTGAAATGGTAATGTCCAATTAGGTCCTCTGAGCACAGGTGGAGTTATTAATTTCTCTTTCAGAGCTTCAAATGATTCTTGACACCTTGCAGTCTAGGAGAATTTAGAATCTTTAGTCAATAGGGAAACATGGGACTGGCTATTGTACTAAAGTTGGGAATAAACCTGCGATAAAAACCAATGTGTCCTAGGAAGCTTCTGACATTAGTCTGAGTTTTAGGAGGAAGGAGATTTTTGATAATTTCCACCTTCTTTGGATCAACTTGGATCCCTTCAGGAGAGATGTGATGACCAAGAACTATCTCTTCCTTCATCATCATGAAGCATTTTTTTGGATTTAAGGATAACTGGTATGTTTCACAGTGAGTTACGACTTTGTCAAGATTTTCCAATGTAAAATCAAAAGTCTGTCCACATACTGTGAAATCATCCATGTATATTTCAAAACTTTTGGTGGTCAAATCAGCAAACATTGTTGGGACTGCTCACTAAAAAGTTGTTGGGGCATTACACAAACCAAAATGTAAAACCCTATAGGCAAATGTTCCCCATGGACATGTAAAAGTTGTTTTCTCTTGATCTTCAGGTGCAATCTGAATTTGATTATATCCACTAAATCCATCAAGAAAACAAAAGTATCTTTTTCCAACGAAGAGTATCTAACACCCGATCTATGAAAGGTAATGGAAAATGGTCTTTGTATGTCACCTTATTCAACTCTCTATAGTCTACACATACTCTCATTTTTCCATTTTTCTTAAGAACTATTACCAATGGAGAAACCCATTGGCTATCCGAAATTGGGTAAATGAATCCTACTTCCAGAAGTTTTTCAATTTCTTCTTTCACAATATCTCTTAAGGCAAGATTCAATCTTCTCTGGGGTTGTCTAATTGGCTTGAATTCTTCAGTATAGATTTTGTGGGTACATATATTAGGATGAACTCCTGACATATCTTTATAGTTCCAAGCAAAAGCATGAACATGCTTCTGCAAGACAACTATCAATTTTTCTTCCTCTTCCCTAGTAATCTGGTTGTAAATGTTTAGAAATTTGCCTTACTGAACTTCTATTTGTTTTGTATTTAGAAGGACTGAATTCACTCCTTCATACCTGGTGATTAGGGGATTAAGAGGACATTGCTGAGATGGGAGAAAAGAAGCAGTTTCTGTTTTATTGCTGCTTGAGGGAATCATATCTTGTATGGAACAGTGAGAAGGAAAAAATATATGATGGTGCCATCCATGTGGTAGTGAAACAGAGTTTCCTTGTGATAGTACAAATGGTTCATCTTCAAATTTTTGATTCTCCTCATTACTTAACAACTGTTGGATATTTGTTGCTTCCCTCTCTAAACCTTGTTCATGCAGAACATTCATCAGGATTGTTTCATTTTCTAAATTTTGTGTCACTGAGGTCTTCTGTGTGTTCTCTTACTACTAAGGTAGCTAGTGTAGAAATGACCTCTTCTTGGTTCTTCCTCTGAGTCGGAAAACCATAATTGACCTAAAAATTTGCTAGATGGTTTTGCAGGAGGATATAAAGAAATTTGTTTCAGATCAATACCATTTGAAATAGTCATATTTCTAGATCTGCATTCTATGAAGGCTGTTGCAGTTGCAATCCAAGGTCTTCCCAAAATAATGAGATATCCATGTGCTGAATTTCTTGGTTGTAAAACCAAAAAATTTGCAGGGAATTCCCAAGAAGAAACTTCTATAGGGACATCTTCAATGATATCTTCAGTTTTTGCAACTAACCTATCAACCATTTCTAAAACTATAAATGTGGGGCTGAGATGTTTGAGCTATAATTGTTTCATTGTATCCTTGGTCATGACGTTTATTGCAGCTCCTAGATCTACTAAAACATTTGATATTGGTACTGAACCTATGGTAACTATGATAACTAGACTTCCTGTGTCACTATACTTTAGAGGTACTAGTTTTCCAGATAAGAGATCAGCTATATTTCCTTCAACCTGCACAGTCTTGGGAAATGCCTTCCTTTTTCTTCCTGCTCTTTTAATGCATAAATTTTGGACAATACTGTTAATATCTGGTATTTCCTTAATGGCTTGCAATAAGGGCAATGATATAGTTAACTTTTTGAGTTCTTTGACTAGTTCTGACTCAAAAAATTTTGGTATTGCATTGAATCTTTTAGGATATGGAATTATCCTTGGTAATTGTTCTTCCTGTGGTTCTGTTTTTGTCTCTTTCTCTATTGTTGGTTGAATTTTATTTGGTTCCAATTTTTCTTCTGTCTCTATTATTGGTTGGATTCTATTTGGTTCTGATGATTCTTGCTCTTCATTTTCTTTGATTTCATTTGAAACTGGTTTCGATACAACTTTTCCTGAATGAATTTGGATGTTACTACAATCAAGGACATTAATTTCAATATTTTCTTCAGCTTCAGCCACATAGACAGGAGGTGTCTGTCTTATGTTGTTTGGATTAGTGATTGGTTGAGCTGGCAATTGAGGTTGTTTCACTTGCTGTGTTTGCTACTGTTTTTCTTGAAAATTTTGATTAGGTGCAGGAAACAAATGCTGAGTTTGACCTTGATTCCTTTGCTGCCTTGGATAGGACTTGTATTGCTGACTCCACTGTGGTTGGTTTTGCATCCAATGTGGATTATTATAATTTTGATTCCAGGCTGGATTGTTTTGATTCTGAGATGGGTTGTTTTGATTCCACGAGGGGTTGTTTTGATTATGATTCCAGGCTGGGTTACTCCAATTTGCTTGTGGCCATTCTTGGTAATTTGTCCATTGAGGATAATTCCAAGGATTTTGGGGTGGTTCTGATTGTCCCCAAGGCATAGTACCAGGATTATACCCCTAATTTGTAGGAAAACAAGGGGGATTTTGGTATTGAGAGAAATTTCCCCCTTGTTTCGGTCCAATATAGTTGAGTTCCTCAGTCTGATTTTCTAACACAGTTTTGAGTTGTGGTAGCAGGTGGCATTGATCAGTTGAATGCCTTTTTGAACAGATACTACAAATGGCTGAGATAGATGTTTTATTCAAAGGACATTCCTGCAAAGCATGTTTATTTCTACATATTAGGCAATAAATTGCCAAGGGTTTTTTCTTTTTTGCTTTTGTAGACATTTCCCCTAAAGTAGTGTTTAGATGCACTAGAATATCAGTTTTGAAATTTGCAAGTTCCTCTATTAGGTCCTTCACATCAGTGCCATTTGTGTAGCTTTTTCTTCTTCTCTGCTTAGTGTGAGAGTAATTCCTATAGAGATCCACAATTTTATCATTACTAAGAGTGGTTACATCCCCTTTTCCCATCAAATCTAGAACTTCTCTGGATTCATCTTGCAATCCTCTCAAAAATATGGTTTTACATAATTTTGGTTCTACAAGTCCACATCTCCTTTGAACAAAGGAGAACCTATCAAGATAATATTCCAATGTTTCATCATCTTCTTGCTTAATTTTGAATAACTCATATTTTCTATTCCTTACATGGCAATACTCCCAATATTTGTCTAAAAATACAGTTTCCATTTGATCCCAGGCTCTTATGGAATTAGGCTCTAAGCTCATGAACCAGCGTAATGCTGAATCCTTGAGTTTTGAGAGAAAAACCTTAAGTTTTTGATTGTCATGTATATAATCATAGGTCTGACACACTACCTTGAATTCAAACAAAAACTGATCAGGATCTTCAGATACAACACCTCGAAAGGTTGGAAGTACTAAAGGTGAAATGGTTTTCATGGGAGAGTTTTGTGTTGGATTTAGACGGATAGGATATTCATATTTTCTAGAAGGTTGGAGCATATCCTGATCATCTCCTTCATTATGGACATAGCCATGTTGGCCATCTATATTACCTCCTTCTACCATAGTTTCCTGTTTGTTGAGAGAAGTTAAAGCTTCCCAAATTGTTCTCTCAAGAGGTCCAAGTCTCTCTGTTGATGATGAGTCTAATGAATTGTCTTTCTTAGGATATTCTGATGATGATAAAATTGGTGATTTTCCTTTCTCAAAATGTTCTAATGATGGTGAGACTGATGATTTTTCTATCAATCTTTCTTGTAGTTCAAACACAAGTGATTCACCCCTTAGGCATGAAGATATCCTTAATGGAACAAGCTAGGGATCCTTTGGGGTAGTTCTACCTTTTTCATACCTAGACTTATTCATTCATGTTTACTTTTAAATGACATAAATTAAGTCAATAGTTGTTATCTTCCTCAGCTGTTGTATTCATATTTTAACCTAAATTTTCATAACTTAGTCTGATTACAGCTATTGGACTGTTTGTTTTCTTCTGGAAACACTATTACTCAGCAACGGCACCAAAAAGATGCATAGTCGTTATACCATCATTAATTCTCAATAAATTTGTCAATCCAAGGCTGTATACAAGGCTATCTGTGAAAGAAGAGGCAAAACAGCTATAACTTAGGTCAATCTAGAGCAACAGGTCTTATTGGTGAAACGGTTGTGTGGGGGGTTTTAGGACATTCCTATCTCTAAATTGCATGATTTAAACCTTAATCTAAGTTGCAGAATTGGAAACTAATCATTAACTGTAGAAATGAAGTCCTAATTACAATTGCAGAATGAGACCTAATTATATTGCATAAAATTCAATTGTAGAATTGAAAGTCTAATTCTAATTACAAAAGGAAAATATAATTACTTTTGCAGTAATGAAAATCTAATTCTAATGTGGAAATGAAAACTTTCAAGGCTCTGTAACAGAAGATTGTCAATCTTCTATGCAGGAATTGACAAAACATAAAATGTAGGAAATTACAGAAAACAGCAAATTCTGGAAATAACAGTCTGAAATAAAATGGAAGCTTTGCTGAAAGTAAATATTACAGCTAAAATATTAAGCACAAGATTAATCTAAGCATAAATAAACTAAGACTATAGATATTGTTAGTTGTTTACAAGCAATTGAAATAACAAGTTCTACAACTCATTCTGCTATAGCAAAATCAGAATAAAAACCTACTGTTAGTCCTCCTCCTAGGTCTGGAAGTGGCCAGCCTCCTTGTCCAAAAGAAGGTATGAGTCTCTCTCTCTAGATATTAATCACACTCATTTACAAGCAATATGAAATAAAACTGGTGCACTTTATTGATTAAAGAACATGATTACAATAATTCTTCTAAAAACCTGTTATAGGACTGTAACAGTCAAATTCTACCTATTTTCTGCTCTTTCCTAGCTTCCTTACTCTCTCTACATATATTACCTTCTACTACTAGGCTCAACCTAAATATGAGCAATATCTATAGATGTCCTATGATCTAATTACAAACAAAGAATATCTCAAAAGATCTAATCCGACAATGTTGCAACAAATTTTGGTTTTATCCTAGAAGAATATTAAAACTTGATCTTTCCCTTAATGATGGCTTTGGTCGAAAATTACGGTAAATATAGATGGAATATCTTTTCCTTTACCTTTTTTGACATTTATTTCCCTTTTTCCAGCTTCAAAAATCGGTCAACAAGTCAAAAAGCACACTATGTTTTCATTCTAGAGATAAGTGGCTTCATTCCGAAGACAATGCAATTCTCATTCCGAAGATCGCTCATTCCGAAGATACTACAATTCTCATTCTAAATATAATGTAATTCTCATTCCTAATATCCACTCATTTCGAAGATAATGCATTCTTCATTCCGAAGATCCGCTCATTTCGAAGACGCTGTGTTCTCTCATTCTGAAGATATCTGTTCACTCCGAAGATACTTCAGAATGAACAAATGTGTGCTTTTACAATGATTTCTTCTGCATCTCTTAGGTGGGTTATCTCCTAAGATCAAATTCTAATGGTCTTCATCTCTGTCCACATGTGAATTCCATGCCTTGCTACTTATGGACAGCTGGCTGAAATTTACATGGGAAAGACTAGTTTTTGCTGCACAGCAACTGTTTGCTTGCACTGTTTCCATATTTAGGTGAAATAAATGCTTGAGACAAATCAAAACATGATTAGTGAAATGCTGCTATTATTCTAAGCATATCCCATTTTAACAAGTCATAGCAAAAAGAACACAAAACTATGCAAAAAGTCTGTAAAAATTAGCATATAATATTCCAAATACATTGATCATGCAAAATGGTTAATATACAGCATATTGAATCAACTTAACTAACATATCAGATAAAACATAAAAGTTTATAGGCAATTTTAGTGTTCAAAACATGTTATGATTGAGGCATTTCCAGGCCTCATCAAAGATAATTTCCTTCCTCTTCCAAGAAGGCACCCACGATAGTAAGGCACCTTTCGCATAGAGAAGGCACCCGATATGCTTAGGCACCTTCCTCATATGGAATGCATCCCTGTTCTTCGCTCGTTGACCAGACAAGAATGACATGGAAAACAGCGATTGGTGCAGTTCCAACTCTACATCTTGTAGAGCTAAATTGGGGATCGCACCAATGTATGATAACATCCTACCAATGCCAGGCGAAGAACAAACCAATCAGTGAACACACCACTATTAGAACCGAATGCCAATTTTAGCAGACATCGATCACATTTACCAGAATGTCTTAGTTTAGTCTGGAATGAATCGACTGTTATAACTTCTTTGTAATAGAAGTTTTGTGGGTGTGCTATATAAACACACGCAGACCTCTCTGAAGATATATAGAAATAGATATATAGAGAGATGAGATAGAATATTTTTTATAGTAATTGTAATACTTTGATAATTGTAATACAGTTCTAAGAGTTTCTAAGTGCGTGTTCAGTTGGGAGGAAGCTGCTGGAGCCTAGGCCCACTCCAAGCCAGTATTTCTTCTATTTTTCCTATGTTTTTCTAGATTAGTTTAATGCTTTTATCAGATTGTTTATCACATTGTTATTTCCAGTATTTGTAGTAGGTTTATTTCTAGGAATGTGTGAATATTTCCTTTCTATAGATTTAATTGTTTTTTACATAAATCATTGAGTGTATGAATGATTGACGATCGTTTGAAACACCCCCCAATAGTAGAACTAGCGAACTTATCTCAAGTGGTATTGTAAGCAATATTATTCAGACCCTTCGCAAGTTTACGAAGCTCCCTGGGTTGATAAATTAAATGCATGGGCATGTGACAAAAATAGGAAAGAAATTAACCTTGTTTTGCCCACAACAACCACCATGCCTATGTTAACACATGTCATTTTCTTGTGTCTACTCTATCCACTTCATCCCATATACCATAATTTTCACCCCAAGAACCAAACCCCCCATCTTCGCTAGTGTCCTAAGGATTTTTCTTCACATAATCCCCATCATGGGCCACTCGACCACTTGTCATACATGATTTAACATCTCTACAACAATACTAGCAACCATCTACCCAACCACCAGATTCCAAATCCTATGGTCAACCACCCCTCACACAACAATACTAATAGATTTTATCGCAATTATACCAAAAACCTCCACTCTAACAATACCAACAACTATTGCTACAACAATGCCAGCAACCTCTACTACAAAAATACCAGTAGATTTTTCCATAACAATACCAGCAACTTCTATCGCAACAATACCAATAGATTTTGTCATAACAATACTAGTAGCTTTCACTTCAACAATACCAACAACTTTCATTGCAATATTACCAACAACCGTCACCCCAATAGTACCACCAAAAACCTCCACCCATACCATAGTACCATTAGCAACAACCTCCACCCACGCTACAAAATCAATAACAACCACCCATCAGTACCAACAATTGTCATTACAACAACAACCTCCACCCATGCTACAATGTCAATACCAAACACCCATCTAGTACTAACAATTGCCATTACAAAAACAACCTCCAACCTATCACAATACCAACAACAACCACCCATCCAACATCAACAACCTCCATCCATGCCATAATTTCAACAAAAATCACTTATCCAACATCAACAGCAACCACCCATATGATACCAACAACTATCACTACAACAACAAAAACCACTCATTCAATACCTACTACCACTATAACAGTAACTTCCACCTACTTTGCATCATTAGTAACAACCCATACAACACCAGTAGGTCAGCTAACATCAATAACAACAACCACTTGCTCAACATCAACAATAATATCAACAACCACTCCCCACACATCAACAATAGTTCAACTAGCATCCATCATCCAACCCCACATACACTCATCACCAATATACTCAACACCATCAATATCCATCTTTGGATTTCCAAGTTGGTGCTTCTCACTCAATCATCTTGGCTACTCTGGAAAAATTTCAACTATTGATTGACAAGGTTGATAGTTTTGCATTACAAGTTGTGGGCACTGTATATAAAAAATTTATGCTCAATCAACTTTAGAACTACCCCATTCACCCTTTGATACCATCACCACCATATCCTCCCCTATTTGTGATGCAAAAAATCAAAAAAATAAAGGGGAAGGAGGACTCTCAATAACATATAAGCAACTTTATCAATGCATGCTACCTTATCCATGATATTGATCCCCTTGTGCTTTGCACATTTTTTCTACCCCTTAGGGGGGAGCTTTAGATTGGTTCAATAACTTATATATACATAGCCTTTATAACTTCAAGCAATTTGCCAACCTATTTCTAGAATGTTTTTCCCTCATTGTCAAAAGTATAATAACACTTATTGATCTTTACAATCTTTGTTAATTTGATGATGACTCTATCTTGGATTATGGTGCTCGATGAAGATATGTAATAACAAAACTTCCCTTTTCTCTCCCCATCATGAAGCTGACATGATTGTTTACGAGGGGTTGTTCAAATTCAATATCTCTACTATTACAACTCCAAAAATATTGTACACTCAAGAAGGTTTTAGCACAAGCTAATACTATTGAGGACATAAAAATCCAAGAGGGCAAATAAATATCAAAAAGAAAGAATGGAAAAATAACAATTCTAAGGGCAATTTCAACAACCAATAAAAGCCTAATCAAGTTAATCAGGTGGTATTGAGCAACTCAAATACTCCTAATCAACAACCTCAATAATCATAGTGGTTGTAATCGCAACAATTTCAACCTCCAACACAAAAACCAACATACCATGCCATGCCACCTCCTACCCAATTATAAAATCCTCCATAGCTAGAAAACCATACCAAATATCCTACAAGGCCCCCTCACAATTTCCCTATGATTTCTAAGATGTACTCGACCATATTAAAAATAATTTATGAAGCACAAGCAATATCATTGCCAAAAATTAAAATGGGAGACCCCAATAGGCCTAAAACCTAGATCATACAAGTAGTATGAATATTGTGTTTACCATAGGTAGAATGGTCATGACATCAATGATTGTATTATACTCAAACATATGGTCTAATACCTTATCGAGAAGGGGTTCAATGTCATAGATAATCCACTCATGTATCCCAATTAGAACCTCAGCATTTATCATAATTCCTTACCACAACACGAGCCAAACCAACAACTTCACACACCACCGATGGCCAACACCTCCCTAACCAAGTTCACCACCTCAAAACCATCCTCCAGCATCACAATTTTATAGGGATGATCTATGTTGATACTAAAAATCAATGATATCATGATTGAAAAATCCGATCTAGTTTTCCCCCAATATGCCTTCATCCTCTACTTTTCCACCTCCACCAATGTCATTCGTACCTCACCCCCACGACCAATCATATCCCTCATAAATCACCTCACATAGAGGATCAGTATGGTATCAGATAAACTCTTAATTTATGAGCTCATACAACAATCACCTCCACATCACGAGGCATTGATGGAAATTCTAAAGTCCATTGACCTCCACACTTAAGATCCAAATGCTTTTGAAAATTTTGTGGGTAGCGTCAAAACTTGCATGAAGCCTGCAATTACCTTTTATAATTTTGAGATTAAAAATTTACCAATAGAGGCACTAGATCCTCCACTGCATATTGTAGCTCATATAGACCACAAGTTGTTCAAATAAGTTTTGGTCGATATCAACTCCTCAATCAACATCATCACCTTCATTGCACTCCAACACCTCCACCTACCACCTTCACACATAGTCTCATCCACATTCACTCTATGGGCCTTTAATTATATTTTGTGCTCAATACTTGGGATGATTGTTCTACCTATTCAAGTAGAGGGGAAGACCATTCATACTTTGTGTCACATCCTTCAAGGAGAATTGCAACACAATATCCTGCTTGGAAGCTCATGGATTCGGGATAATGTATCCCCTCAACCTTACATCATTATCTCAAATATGTTCATGATGACTACATATATTGCATCTCCATTTATGAGGAACATTTCAAATCTTGTAACTTGCTCTCCAATTTGTATGAACCTCCCCTACCTTCCACACACCTATACCTTAACCTAACCTTGCTTGAACCAGCTCCCCAACCAATGTTATCACATCTTGAACCATCTTTTCTACCACTAATCACCCATCCAACTTCTTATCCTACTTCACCCAATTTATATTTACCCTCCATTCCACCATACTATACTTACTACATTACCTCAGTTACTTCATACAATCGCCAATCTCAACCATCACCTCCATATTACCATCCACCTACCTCCACTTCCACTCAACCCCATCACATTAGGTAAAAATCACCCCATACCAACCATTATTTGTCTTCACAAAATACCCCTTTTCACCCTCACATGCATCCCACATCCACAAACACCCGATCACTTGCAAACAACCCTCCACCTTCACCTACACCTTCACATCCCCTACTTCACTCATCAATCAATCCATTTGTTCACCAACCCCAACCAATCACTCTCACTTACCTACCTTCCCCATCCACAATTTCCTAAATCACCACCACCATCACCTCTCTCTTCACATAAAAAGCCTAAAATATTCCCTCCACAAAGCAACTTGAACCACCACCTCAACCCACCGCTGAAAAAATTACCACAACTTTCACCTCCACCTCCACCAATCCCCATCCCACCATACCATAAGTCACTTCATTCTCCATGTAGCCTAAACCACCACCACCACCAAATTCATCCACCATAGTTTCATCCATTCCAGTTATCACCCCATGTTCATCTGCAACATTACCCTATTTGAAATAGGATGTTGGACCAGCTCCTGCATCACCTTCCCAACCTACGTAAGTCATAGTCCACATAACAAATCCAGGAATAGGTGAGTATCTAGTGCATGATATCACATTTATACCTCCCATAATCAAATAAATTAGGGATTTTGGATACCCACACATAGGTGCTATTATTCACATGGGTCTCACATCTAATTCATCAAATTTTGTGAATGCCAAAGTTGATACCTCCTCTAATGTACCTCTTGACAAAAGATCCAAATCACAATTTTTTGGTGACACTAATTTCCTATCAAATCCCTCCTTCGCTCTATGATATTTCTAACATTTCCATTAGAGAAAATTTACCCTCAATTTCTACGAGCAAGGATCTCATCACATCATCAAACCACATTACCAACTCCTTGAAGAAAATTTGGATTAGGGTATGACAACCATTCGTCAGATGATCTCCTTGAGAAACATTTTCACCATATTACCCTTGATCTCAAAGAGAATAGAAATGATGAGTACACTAACCCTAAGTATGTTAATTTATCACAATAAGGCTTTTTCCAAGTTGACACCATCCACATCATCCCATATGATACCTCAAAAGATGAATTAGACAAGCTACTAGAGGTACTTTTAATTAATTTTGATAGCTTCAAAAAAGACTCTTCCCTCATAGTCTCCCTAATGGATTTCCTAGATGATGATGATATTTACCAATAAATATTCCTTGTTCCACTTTTCATTTTTCCCATGCTCATTCCTTGGGAGCATCCAAATGCATCAATGCATCTGCCAGCTCCACTGCCACCAATCCAACCAAACCTGTGTCTACCCATAATGGACCAAATCCTACCCCATGAGCATACCCCTAAGAACCCTCTCTCTAATCTACCAAATCCCTTTATCCCACACATCAACATGGTCTCCATTGACTTGTGCACACCTCTTTGTAATCCATTCAATCTACCAAATTCCATCAACATTGATCAAAGTCTTATTGACTTTGAGACCATGTCCCCCTCATCGTCCCTTGTCAATTTTCTTCCATCCAACCAATTGCTCCATAAAGCGAATGTCTACATCTTGCCTACCTTGTTTCCCTCTCCATATGTTGTTCATCACGTTGACATGATGACACTAAGGTACATATTTTCAAAAATTTAGTGGATTACATCCACCTCATTACAACTCCTCACAAATTAGAGGAGGGTTCCCACATACTCATCGAGGATACCACCGATATAGACCTCACATCGATCTAGATCACCCATAAATCATTAAACTTAGAAATACCCTTTCTACCAAATAAATGGAATAGTTTGTTGCCTTTCTCACTAAAGACAAATATTTTTTCACATGATCTTACAAATATATGTTAGGCATTGACCCTAATTTAGTGGTCCACAATCTCATATTCAGCCCTGATGCAGAACCAATAAAGCAAAAACTATGGAAGATTCATCCTACCATAGCCCTCATGGTTAAATAAGAATTGCAAAAAAAATAGATGTAGGTTTTATTCAACCCATCGACTACCCATAATGGGTTTCCAATATTGTACCCATTAGCAAACCTAACAGGGAGATACACATTTGCATTAATTTTTTATACCTCAACAAATAATATTCTAAAGATGACTACCCACTTCCAAACATGGATATGCTCATGGATTCTACCACTAGCCAAGAAATTATTTCCTTGATGGATGGTTTTTGGGATATAACCAAATTCGAGTTAATCCCAATGACAAACATAAAATAGCTTTTGCAACACCCTAGGGAATATTTTGCTACAAAGTCATGCCATTCGGTATGAAAAACATATGTGCTACATATCAACATGCCATGACTTATATCTTCCATGATTACATGCATAAAATAGTGGAATATTATGTAGATGATCTATTGGTCAGATCAAAAACATGTCACAAGCACATTAATATTTTACACAAAAAAAATGATCAATTACTCAAGCACAAGGTGAGACTCAACCCTAAGAAAATTTTATTTGGTGTCACATCTGGAAAACTCTTAAGTTTTATAGTCTCCAAACAAGGCATCAAATTTGATCCAAACAAAGTCAAAGCAATCATCAAGATGCTGCCCCCTATGAATCTCAAAGAACTACACAAATTACAAGGAAAAATCCAAGCTATCAATCACTTTATTACACAGTTATCATACAAATACAAGCCTTTCAACCAACTATTGAAAAAAATGGTTGCCTTTACATGGAATCAAGAGTGTCAAGATGTGTTTGATGCCATCAAACAACATCTTGCATACCCACTTGTGTTGAAATCACCTTGACCAGGTGTCTCATTTCATATGTATATATCCACCACTAACTTTGACCTTGGCACCATGCTAGCACAAATAACGAATCTAACCATGAACAAGCCATTTGTTACATCAGTTAAACTTTCGTGAGTTATGAGACCAAGTATGCATATGTTGAGAAGTTATGCTTAGTTGTTGTTTTGCAACTAAGAAGCTTCGATACTACATGATTGCTTATACCACCTATATCATGGCCAATGAAAATTTGTTAAGGTACATGATGATTTGCACCTACAAAAACAGTAGAACATCCAAATGGATAATTATTTTAATGAAATTTGATCTTGAATTCATTAGCCAAAATCCATCAAATACTAGGTAATCGCAGACCAACTCACTAAAGCTTCATTACCAAATGATCACCCACTTAATATCAAATTTTCTAATGATTATGTATTTAATATCACAAAACATGAAAAGAATGCCGAACCTAAATATGAAGTTGATGTTATCTTTTTCTTTGATGAGTCCAAATGCAAACAAGTGGGAGGTGCTGGAGTTGTTTTCTTCATGCCTCAGGGGCTCCTATGCCCTTGTCATTCAAAATAAACTTCCCTTTCACCAATAACAACATAGAATATGAAGACCTAATCTTAGACCTCTAGACTACTATTGCCTTAGTAATCAAATGAATCAACATCTTTGGTGACCCCCAACTCATTGATCTACCAATCTGAATGCCTAGTTTTGAAGAAATGTAAACAACTTGTTGATAATTTTCTTGAGCACTTTAACTGGTATGAAATAAATAACACACCTAGGTTGACCAATTATTTTTTGGACACTATGGAATATCTCAAATCACTCATACCACATAATACCTTTGATAGTACTACAAATATAAAGGCCCTCACACTTTCTCAAGCAGCTATTGAATAGAAATCTTACCAAAATAAAGAGAATTTTAATTTTATTCAAACAAAGCCATAAAATTATGGCTTCTCATAAATAAAGTATTTCATAAATATAGGTACTCTACTTGTAGATTTTTCCTCAACTACTAAATGCACATTCAAACAAAAATTGGTGTGTTACACATTCTTGGGAGATATTCTTTATCATCATGTCTTTGATGGTGTTCTCCTACATTGTCTTGAATCGCAAGAGGCAAATTAGGTTATCTCTTGAGCCCATGATGGAAATTTTAGTGATAATTTTAGTGGGATGACATTTGCAAAGTGTATTTTGTGCATGGGTTACTATTGGTCCATAATGGAAGTGACTATTACACACATGTCAAAAAATGTTCAAAATTTCAACATCATGCAAACTTAACTCATGTACCATCACAGGTGTTGCAACCAATTCAATACCTTTGGCCTTTCTTGTAATGGGGTCTCGATCTCATAGGAAAAATCTCTCCTCCTTCCTCAAGGTGCCATACATTCATCATCATAGCTACTGAATATTTCACCAAGTGGGTTGAGAGGATTCCTCTTACTAGTACAATCAGACCTCGACTTGCAAAGTTCATACTCCATCACATCATTTATCATTTTGCTATACCATCAAAAATCATTCTTAAAATTGACACTCCATTCAAAAATAAGAATATTCAAGTACTTTGCACTAAATACAATATTCAACATAGTTTCTTGACACCTTACTATCCTCAGAGTAATGGACAAGTTGAGGTCACCAAAAAGACTATCATAGCCATTCTAAAGAAAATAGTCAAAGAAAATAATAAATATTGGCACCTTCAACTACCCATAGCATTATGGGCTTATCGAACATCTAAAGCTATTGTATCATGATAAGGAATTGAAAGCATATAATATATATAATAATTTGAAAAAAAGGAAATAACAAGAAGGAATGCTCTCTTTTATTAATCAAGTGAATATTCAATTACAATTCATCCCTCTAAGGGATACCAAATCTTGATACAATGTTACAAATGCAAATGACCCCAAAATGGGGGAATATGTGCTTCACAAGGTCTTCATGACTCCACCACTTTGTTTATATGAGGGATTACTTAGCCACCTCCATCTCTTTAGATTAAGAAACCAGATCTTGATGATCCTTTTCTCTATGATGCCCTGAAATCTACACACAAAGAACTTCAAGAAATATTAGCAACATATGAGACTTGTATCCTTGTTAGTGCAAATTGTAAAGCCAAGCATAAATGTGTATAAAGATGCATAAATATACCTGAAATATTGATAAGAAAGCATGAAATAATGCTTAAAACATACAAAGGAACCTAAAGATGCATGTAAACTTGCAAATGAAGCATAAATAACCTAATGTATGTAAACTTGCAAATGAAGCATAAATAACCTAATGTATGAAAACATGTAAAGGAAATAAAATATGCCTATGAAACTGATAATGAACCATATAAATGCAGTAAATATGATTAATCTATGCTAGATAAAATTGAATATATGCTAAGAAATGTAAATCTATGGCTAAATCATGGAAAATTGCATGTCAAAATCTAGCCGCTATCACTCATAGCAACTGGATCTACTAGCCATTGTTGCAGTCAATAGCTAAGACTATAGGCTGCTATCAAAAAAAGTGGTCGTAAGAGAAGTGTTTTGCCTCTAAAATCTAGCTTGTTAAAGCTCAATTTCCTAGACATATTGATGTTCAAGGGTCACATGTGTCTTAGAACACATAATTGGTAGTGTATTGTCTCACATTCATGGTTGATTTGTTGATAATTACAAGCTTGCTTCTCAATCTATTGGAAGCTCCATTGAAACAACAACAGTTGTCACTCCACAATTGGACAACATTTTGGCACTCCTCAAGGGATACACAAATTTGCTCTTCAATTTGGTAGGGCTTCACTATGGTAACTTCGTGATCCTTATGCATCTTTGGGAGGTCTATAAATAGAATTTCTCAATTCCTAATATTGACCTCTCAAGGAATCCAATATCAAGAATCAATTGGCCTAAGTGGTTGGAAGGAACCCTCTAGAAGCTTTACAACCCAAAACTGCTCAAGAACCGTTACAAGTTTTTTCATTGCAATTAATTTTTCTTGGATCATGGAGCCTTAGTTTGTTATAGGGATAGCTACTCTCACTTAGAGTGGCTAGGGGTAGGATGCCCTTAGCTAATATAGATAGGTGTAGCTAAATCTTAGCTTCTCTGATCGTAAATGGATGGGTTCTTAGCTATTAATGCCATCAACGACTAAGGGTGTATAGGCCTAAATTGCCTAAAATGAGTGGTTGGAATCATTGCTTGGTCTTGTAAAGGTCCAATCTCATTCATATGGTCTGCAAAGGTGCCCATATGAATAGTCTACTAAACATGACATATTTTAGGTGTCTACATATGCCCCTTTTGGGATGCATTATGTGGAAAAACATGATGTTAAGCAAAAATAAATCATCTAAATCCATATTGTAGGTTTGTTGATGTTCATTGATCTGTTCAATGTTAGATGCCCCAATCATATAAAGGGTATGCATATTAGAATCATTGCTTCCAACAGGATGAAAGGCTTAGCTTTGAGTAAAGCTTTGGATATGATCTACATAAATCGGTATGGATTGTTCGAACGATAATGACCAAAAAATAGATTACCAAAGATTTAGTTCAATATGTATGTTTTTCCCTAGTAGAAGGGTAAGCTTGTGATAGTTGTTAGAAATGATTCGTAATATGAATGCAATTTACATTATCGAGTGATCAATTTTTTATTTTGATTATGAATGTTGATATTATGATTACTCCCTCAAGCGATGATTTGATGAGAAAAATACAAGTGATGAAAGTGATAAGTTGCTTGACCAAGATGATTGATTTGGATAGTTCAAGATGATTGCATGTTATTGTATGGTAGGTCCTAGTACAATTGTGACTTCAATTCTTAATAGTAATTGTACATCTTTATCCTGTGGAGTAGTCTGACCACAATGGTCTTCATATGGAATCAAACTGATAGCAATTCCATTTAAGCTTATGCTGAATCACTATGTTCGATGATCTGATGAAACTTCATAGGATAAATGAAAGGAATACCTCATTCACATGGGGCAGTCTGGACTCCATGGCCTTCTTCGAGATTGAAGTGAAGATATTTCAAGTCAACAATAAATAATTTGGTTCAAATAGCCTTATGGTAATTTACTCATCTTGTCGGATTGCATGGAGCGCAAGTTGCTACAACCGCCAAGTGTGTAGAATAAATAACTAGATACGAGGCATATTTGAAATTTGATTTAATTGATTTTTTGTTATTTTGATGATTTTTTAAAATTTTAGATTGGTATATATGCATTAATATCCATTTTAAAGCTCCTCATGGTGATAAATATTGAGCATTTATTGTTGGTTCTTAGCCATTGTCAAAATATGCAACTGGTTTTTGTAATTTTCTTAGTCGTTGTCACTATCAACGGCTAGTGTTGCCCTAATCTGCATCCATTGTCGATGTCAATGATCGATGAAGACATGGAAAATATAAAAGAAAATTTAGGGTTTTATTCTTCATTATTTCCAATTGGCTTAAGTGACTAGTGAGTTTTGAGGGAGAGAAGGAGAAATCTAATATGTAACACTGCCCGCACGTAACCTTGACTACCATGGTAGATCAGCCTAAGATCTCTACTAGTGGTAGAGTTGGAGCTCCTAATGTAGGCTCTCCATATCTCTCTAATGATTTATGCACTAATAAAATTAACCTCACTAAGTAATGAGTCTCATTAGACTATTTGTAATGAACCTCACCTTAGTTAGGTTTATCATTAGGTTAGCTTAGATGGGTGGGTTTAAATTTTAGGCAATTTTGGGGTAGGAAATGACCTCGCGTACGGTAATTTCCATAGCCACTATAGGTGTTGGTGACTTCCAATTTTCCAATTGGGGTCCACTGTCACTATGGACAGCTAGGTTCAAACCCCAACGATCAAAAAATAATCATTGGTAGTTAGCCACTATCGACATCAACGGTGATCGTGGCAGTTTTCAACACGCGTGGCTAAGGAATCTTAGCAAATTATTATTTTTTAAATATGAGGGTGATTTTACACTATGATTTTCTACACCTTAGACCTTGATAGCATAGGTGCAAGAGCCTAATTTTTTTCTTAAGTTGCTGCCCCAATTATATCGTGCAAACTAGGATTGGTTTAGTGCCTTGGGCCTTAGTTACATTGTCATATTATTGATGATCATGTCATACCAAACCTATATTATAGACCTAGCCCATCGATGGGATGCTAATACTAATACCTTTCATATTTTTATTAGAGAGATGATGGTGACACTTGAGGATGTCTACCAAATTTTAGGATTCCCATAGATGGATGGGCTATCACCTCTTCAACTACTACAATGAAGACCATAGTATTTAAAAGGGTGTTTGGTGATAAGCACATTGAGGCATTGGGTAACATCGAGCATGGTAGAGTTTTTGTGACCTATTGGTTTCAAGAGGATATCTTCTCATAATATTAGGTCGTTCTCATGCACATTATCTGTAATGTGCTATCACTAGACACCTCAGGTATGAGGTTCCCTTGAAACCTCTTGGTGATGGTTTAGGATTTATTTGATAGTACGAGGTCATAGATTATGGCATAGGGGAGTGCACTGCTAGCTCATATCTATGATGAGCTATACCGGATTACACGGTGGGGGCAAGTAGGTATTGTATGCAGCCTACTACTACATATCTTAGGATGGGAGCACATCATAATAGACATACCTGGAGGATTGTCCCTAGAGATTATAGTATTAGATATGGTAGTACAGTGCTATGGTTCTAGATGGCCACAAGATTCAGAGATGCACCAGATCAGATTTCATGTTGGGGATATACAACATTACATGGAATTATTGATAGGACTCCAGGTGATTCATATCATATGGAGGCTCTATTTGGATTTCCTATCTTGGGAGGAGGTTGATAGATACTTGGATTGAATGAGGCATGATTGATAGATAATTAGGTGCAATACTAAGGTAATGGAGCTCTTCCACTTCTCTCGAGTGACTAGGTATTTCAGATTTACCCAAGATATCCCATAGGATTCAATCCTCTACCACTGCCTTAAGGTAGATATAAAACTTCCATGTCCTTAGGTTATAGCTTTGACAAATAAGGATGATGCTCTAGGAGATACAGGGGTAGTAGATGTTGGGACTACGGGTGAGTATGACACCTCATGGATCTCTAGGCTATGATAGAATGGCAGTACTCTAGGCCACTTTAGGTATGGGGATACTATTGAGACTACATCAAATTATCCTCATGGGAAACGAGTGCATATCAAGATGAAGGGTGATTGGGGTCAAGATGCTACTTAGGTGGAGGAGCCATATGGGGAGGAGGAGGCCAAGGAGGATGTCCCTGATGCTGAGGAGTCATCATTGTGAGCTGAGGTGCATAGCTTACAAGAAGAGCTACAGATAGACAACCATCAGATCATGGAGAGGTATACCTCTCTCACTACAACTAGAGCCAATTGAGTCTAGGATAGACGCAATGGCGAGGGTATGAGGAGGAGAGGAATCTCCTCTAGGCTCATCTAGACTCAGCTTAGGTTACTACTGATAAGGTTACTACACAAAGGGATCTATTATAGGTATAGCTTGATACCAATATTGCTAAAAGAGATGCTCTAAGGACCCAGCTAGGGACTACTACTATTGCTCAAGGGTAAGCTGTAGCAGGATAGGTTATAGTAGGTACCCCTGTTACATGAGATGTAGTAGCATTGCAGGCATAGATGACTAGGTTTTAGGATCTTATTAGTTAGTATGATGTTGGGAACCACTCTGATAGCATATATATTAGGCATCTAGAGGGGTAGGTGGATTTTTATGGTGGCATTATACCTACGCGATCAACTATAGGAGGATCTCACAAGATTCAAAGTGAGTCTAGACATTCCTCAGTGCACCCTAGTCACAAGTCAGGGGATCAATCAAATATATAGATACGCACCAGATCTAGGAAGCCTCATAGAGAGGGAGTTAAGGGAGGAGGCAACTTAGGGGGTGTAGGTGCTGCATGATAGACATGATGTCTTGTATTATTTTTTAGTGTAAGGTTTGAGGACCTATACTATTATAGTCTGCAAGAATTTTGTACCTCTTATATTTATATTTTGACACACATATTTATATGATACTCCTTTCTCATTATGTGTATTATATTTTTGTCTTATGTTCATGTTATGCATATGTGGATGCAATGCTTATATGATGTTTTGATTATGCTATATGGATGCAATGTATTGATGATATGCACTAGCTAGATAATAGATGCTATGATCTAGATGTATAGATACATTACTATGTATGCATATATGGATGCAAAGGTGTACATTAAATGCATGTTTAATTTGCTTCAATTGATTATGCATTTAATCTATATGATATGATATGATATGATAGATGATGTGTATTGTAATGCATTAATTACATGAAGATGATCTAATGCAAATAAACATGTATGCTTAAATTACTTAAAACATAAGGAATGAATCTAATATTTGTTTAACTAATGGATAACACCATAGAATGTATAAAAATTATGACTGTAAATGGTAACTCTTATCATAAGAATTAATCATTTAAGCATCCATATGTGAGATGATACGATGTGTGATGTATGGTTTTCCCTTATAAGCTTTTGTAAACTAAAAGATATGCACAAAATAGTCAATGGCCATCTAAATATCATTGCTAATATCTATCCAATATTTATCCTATTTCATGAACACCCCTTAATAAACAAAATCTCATAAGGAAAAGTGTGATTGGTTGATAAGATGATTTGTTACTGTAAGGAATTTTTGAGGTTTTCCATGATACTCAATCACCCTAGTTGATTAATCAAAAGTTGTATAATGACTATACAGGACTCCTGAAAGATAAAATTTTTTGTTATGAAGACCGAGATATTCATTATCTCTATGTGTGCAAGTGAATTTATCAGATAAATCATAAGACTACCTCATTGTCAGGTGGAATTCATTTAGCCCATTGCTGTAATGAGGATCACCCTATGCTCATCCTGAACCTAAATTTGGATGTAGTTGGATTAGACTACTAGGTAATACATGCCACCTAAGATAGCTCATTTGTAAATTGTTAAGAACTAGCCCATTATTTTTTTTGAAAATTTTGAAAAAACTTGTATTAAAACAAAGATCAATTACAAAAAGGGAAGAGACTCTTCCCATTCGAACTCAGAGAGAACACAATATTACAATAGAATAAGCAGCTTGTCATGAAATTGCAACACAAATCTTCTCCTTAGGTCGCGAACAAGCAACATGTCATGAAATTGTGACACCTTTCCTCTTTTTCCGCGAAAAAACAACATGGTGCGATATTGCGACATTTTCCTCCTTTGGCCGTGAAAACTCAACAAGTCGTGATATCGCGACACTTTTCTCCTTTGGGCATGAAAGTGTAACATGTCACGAAATCGTGACACCTTTTCTCCTTTGGCCGCGAAAAGGCAACATGTCGTGATATCGCGACACCTTTTCTCCTTTGGCAGCGAAAATGCAACATGTCACGAAATCGTGACACCTTTTCTCTCTTGGCCGCAAAAAAGCAACATGTCACGAAATCGTGACACCTTTTCTCTCTTGGCCACAAAAAAGCAACATGTCATGAAATCGTGACACCTTTTCTCCTTTGGCCGCAAAAAAGCAACATGTCATGAAATCACGACACCTTAGCTCCCTTGGTCGTGAAAATGCAGCATGTCACGAAATCGCAACACCATTTCTCCCTAAGCTATGAAAATGCAACAAGTCGCGATATCGCGAAAACTTTCCTCCCCTGGCCACGACGAAGCGACATGTCACAAAATCATGACAACTTTCCTTCCTTGGCCATGACGGAGCGACATGTCGTGAAATCATGACAACTCTCCTCCAGCGATCATGACGGCGCACCATGTCACAAAATCGTGACAACTTTCCTCCAGCGACCACGACGGTGCACCATGTCGCAAAATCGTGATAACTTTCCTCCAACGGCTGTGACGGCACACCATGTCGCAAAATCGTGACAACTTTCCTCCAACAACCATGATGGTGCAACATGTCATGATATCGTGACAACTTTCCTCCAAAGCAATCGCGATCGTGCAACATGTCACGATATCGTAACAACTTTCCTCCAACGACCGTGATGGCGCAACATGTTATGAAATCATGACAACTTTCCTCCAACGACCGCGATGGTGCAACATGTCACGATATCGTGACAACTTTCCTCCAGCGATCATGACGGTGCAACATGTTGCAAAATCATGACAACTTTCCTCCTACGGCCGCAATGACACAACATGTCACAATATCATTACAACTTTCCTCCAACGACCACGATGGTGCAACATGTCGTGATATCATGACAAATTTCCTCCAGCGACTGCGATGGTGTAACATTTCGCGATATTGTGACAACTTCCCTCCAGCGACCGTGACGGCGCAACATGTCGCGATATCGTGACAAATTTCCTCTAGTGACTGTGATGGCACGACATGTCATGATATCATGACAACTTTCCTCCATTTGCTTTTTCTTTGATCATTGGCTCAAGGATCTTTCAAGACCCTTCCTAATCACCTCATCCTCAATAGCCATGTCACTGTGAAGCTGGACCCCTACCTCCTTCTCAGCACCCATCTTAGCCAGGAAGTCAGCCACTTTGTTTAAATCTCGACTCACATAAATTGGAATCACATCATCTAATTCCTTCCATAATTCCTTAATTTGAGTGACAAGAATCCTCAACCTCCATGCTTTCAAAGCAAATTTCCTCATGCAATCAAGAGCTCCAACCATTATTTGAGAATTTGATTTAAGAATGATCCTCCTATGGCCCTATTTCACTACCCAAATAGAAGTGGATTTGATAGCTATGGCTTCTGCTTCATTGTTTTTGGCTCTTCCCAAGCCTTTCAGTTCCCAATAGAGCACTGATCCATCATGATTTTGGCAAACCACTCCAATTTTGGCACTACCCGGATTGCCCTTTACAGCTCCATCAGTATTAATTTTAATCCAACCTTCTGGTGGTGGTTTCCAAATAGCTTTGTCATGTCCCTCTTGCTCTTCAACTCCCTCTTCCATTGGCCCAGTAACAACCTAAGTTTCCTCTATACCATAGATAACTACAGTTTCTGTGACTTTGCTCTAGATGACCTGCCAAACTCCATCTAACGAGGAAAAAATTTCTCTAAAAATTCTAGCATTTCTCTCCAACCAAACTTGCCACCAAATGAATTTTAATCCAAGATCCCAAAAAATTTGAAGAGCTTTAGATTTAAATCTACCACTCTTCCATATTTTCCAGATATTAGTCCGATTCAAGTCACCATTAACTTGAATTTTATAGCAAGAAATCCATCGCTTCCAAATCTGATGTGTGAAAGGGCACTCAAACATCAGGTGATCAGTTGTTTCCTCATTCTTGTAGCATAATACACATTGATATGGACCGATGATTCCTCTACATATGAGATTGTCAAAAGAGAGAATTCCATTGTGCATAAACTGCCAAGGAAAAAAGTTTACTTTTGGCCAGCCCTTGGAGTGCCAAATATTTCTCCAATCCTCTACCGGGAATGAATAGGGGGAGGCTCTGGGAGGATCTTCTCATATCTGTCCTTCACTGTATAGACACTAAGCCTCCCATAGCCCCAAGATAATTCATCCTCCTCATATCTACCTGTGAGAAATATTTCTGACAAGATTTTAGTCATGATGGGTGCCAACTCCGAAGGGATTCAAATTGGCCACTCCTCTAACTTCTTAAACTGCTTAAACTTATACTCCCCTAGATGACTAGTTATGAAATAACTTTCAATGTGGACCCATCCCTTGGTTTCTATGGCTATTTTTATTGGTTGCAATTCAGGAAATTCAACAATGATGGGTGGGTATTGATCCCATGAATCTTTCCAGAAATGTGCCTTCTCCCCTCTCCCCACTTTCCAAAACAATCGATCTTTAAAAACCTAAGCACCTATCTTGAGAGCCTGCCACACTAGGGATCCAAGACCATCCAAAGGGAAACAACCCACCTTATTGGTCATTGTTATAATTACAATGACACTGAGATGGGGGGGGTGAATCAGTGTGTTCTTTAAAAACTTCTAAAACAATTAGATTTAAAACCAGCAGCAGTTTAAAACAGATAAGAGAAGTACTAAAAGCATCACACATAACACAACATTTTAACGAGGTTCACCAATGTGGCTACTCCTCAAAATGACTGCTTGGACTACCATCCAAATCCAATCAAATGCAAAGCTACAACTTTACATAATCATTCACCAGCACCAACTGGTAGGAGCACCAACCCCTTAGCTTTATCTGCTTCAACAGAATGGAGCACCAACTCCGATTTTTCCAGCACCAACTGGAAAGAGGCACCAACCCCTTATTCCAAGCTGCAACTTGGAGATCAAAAAGATAATAAAAGAGATATAACAAAACTTTATTCCTTACAGTCTATTGTTTTCTGCATTCTGCTTCTACGTGAAACTCTTCGCTCTGTCCGATCACTCTTTCGAACTTAAGACTCCATTTCTCTACTTTGCGCTATGCACTCATGATTTTCAGATCCGAATGAGGACTTCGCATTCGACTCGATCAAACTTCATGCATTCACGCTTCATGCACTCACTCACTATCTCATCGCTGCGATCTCTTTCCTTCAACTCCAATGAATTATCACTTTGCTCACTCTCGAGTTCGAAGCGACCTTCTCTCTGCTGCACCCGAACTTCTTTCGCATATATCGCAACACCCTCACTTAACTTCGCAACAGTCCCCCTTTTTATAGAAGAGAATACCACATCAAACATATTCGGCTCTTACACAAACACGTCGGCTGCAAACCCTAATGAAGACAACATGAAACCCTAGAATTTTCTTGGCTGCTTAATCTTTGTGACTGTCAGCTGCAAACCCTAACAACGTCCACCGTAAACCCTAGCAAGTGTCGGCTTTAAAACCCTAGAGATGTTCATGGTAAAACCCTAACACTTGTCGGCTTTGAAACCTTAATAAATTCTGCTGTAAATGCCTTGATGAAGTCGGCTTTGAAACCCTAATCGATCCATTGCAAAACCCTAGCAAAGTTGGCTTTGAAACCCTAATCGATCCATTGCAAAACCCTAGCAAAGTCGGCTTTGAACTCCTAGGCATTGTCGGCCTTGATCCATCTTGTCGGCTTCAAGCGCTGCTACTACCTCTGTCACCTTTCTCGATGCTGTTGCTACGTAACACTAACTTGTCACGATATCGTGACCTTTTTTTGGCCGTACGCCTCCATGCGCTTGCTGTCGCGACATCGCGACCATTTTGGTCTTTGCAAGCTTTCCTCGCAACTTGTCACGATATCGTGACCGTTTTGCCCTTTGCTGACGTCATCATACTTCTTGTCGCGATATCGCGACGTTTCCGGTTTCCAACAGCTTTCCTCGCATCCTGTCACGAAATCATGACCGATTTGGCCTTTGCTGACGTCATCATCCTTCATGTCATGAAATCGTGACGTTTTCGGTTTCCGTACACTTCAAGCTTCACGCAGTAGCGAAAACTCAACAACTTTGCCTTGTGCTTCCAACTTGCTTTTTCTTGAGAAATTTGACTTGTGCCTTACACTTTTTGACTTGAAGTTTGATTGCTGTATCTTTGATGTCTGCACTTTTAGGCCTGTAGCGAAATCGCTACACCTTCGAGTTGAGTGTATTTACCTTGTAGCGAAATCGCTACATCTTTGTCTTGCGCACCTTTTACCCGTAGCGAAATCGCTACACCTTTAATTTGTGCAACTTCTTCACGTAGCGAAATCGCTACACCTTTAATTTGTGCAACTTCTTCACGTAGCGAAATCGCTACACCTTTGATTTGAGCCTTTGCAACTAGTAGCGAAATCGCTACAACTTTTTCCCTTAACACTTTCTCTCTGCTTTTGCCAGCGAAAATTCAACATGTAGCGAAATCGCTACAGTTTCTCAAGTTAGCCTCTTGGCCTCCGATTTGTCATGAAATCGTGACATTTTGCCTTGCACTTTCTCTCTCCTCACTTCCGTCGTGAAATCATGACATTTCTTGCTGCACTTTCTCTCTCCTTACTTTCGTCGTGAAATCGTGACATTTCTCGCTGCATTTTCTCTCTCCTCAGACTTGTCGCGAAATCGCGACAGAAAACATGTCGCGATATCGCGACAGTTTTCTAACTTGTCTTTTTCTTCGAATTTTTCTATCTTCTGCATCTGAATGACTTCTGATCTGTCTACCCACTGCATCCTTGGATCTAACTTCCTGTGTTGACAACAATGACAACCTTCTTGCAGCACCTTGCTCAACAATCTCCCCCTTTGGAATTGTTGGCAACACCTTCACCTTCCTGTAACTCTTCTCCCCCTTTGTCAATAATACCAAAGGGCTGTTGTAGACTCTCCCAGAGTCCATCCTCACACTTCTCAGGCACAATTTGACTCCCCCTGAGTCCATCCTCAAACACTCAAGTGCTCCCCCTGAGAAGGTGATCCTCGTAGCTAGTCACTTCTTAGGAAGTGTGACTACTCCTAATTTGCTCCGAAGATACTCAAATACTTCCTTGGGCAAAGGTTTTGTAAAAATGTCTGCCACCTGTTTTGTAGTTGGGACATAGTCCAATCTAACTTCTCCTTCTCCAACTTTTTCTTTCAAGAAATGATACTTTATAGCAATGTGCTTAGTCCGTGAGTGCATTACTGGATTCTTAGAAATGTTGATTGCACTGGTGTTGTCACACTTTACTGATATTGGTTCACTAAAATTAATACCTAGATCTTTCAAGGTTTGTTTCATCCACAAAACTTGTGTGCAACATGTTGCTGCTGCAATATATTCTAGCCTCAGCTGTAGATAAGGACACTGACTCTTGCTTCTTACTTTGCCATGCAACCAATCTATCCCCCAAATAGAATGCTCCTCCACTGGTACTCTTTCTGTCATCAACGCATCCAGCCCAATCTGCATCTGAATAAGATATAAGAGTGAAATATTTGCCTCTTGGATACCACAACCCATACTCCATGGTGCCTTTGAGATACCGAAAAATCCTTTTAACTGCTGTTACATGATTCTCTTTAGGATCGGCCTGAAATCGGCTACCATACGGTATCGCCTGTAGAATATCAGGTCTAGTTGCAATTAAATATAGTAAGCTTCCTATCATTGATCTATACATGGTTTGATCCACAGGTGGAGATTTGTCTTCTTTACTTAACTTGCAGCCTGTTGTCATGGGAGTGCTGACTGGCTTGCTGTCCTCCATAGTGAACCTCTTTAACATCTCTTTCACATATTTGATTTGGGAAATGAATATACCTTTGTCATTCTGATTAACCTGTAGCCCCAGAAAGTAAGATAGTTCACCAATCATTGACATTTCAAATTCATTCTGCATCTTGGTTGCTAAGTCTTTACAAGATTCATCTTTGTTGCTGCCAAATATGATATCATCCACATAGACAACAAGAACAATGAGATGCCCACCTTCTGTTTTCACATACGGATTACTGTCCACTAGACCTTTCTTAAATCCCTGTTGAGAGAGATAATTATCTAGCCTAGCATACCATGCCCGTGGTGCTTGTTTTAATCCATACAGTGCTTTCTTTAATCTGCAGACCAGGTTGGGATCTTCACTGATTTGAAAGCCATCTGGTTGTTCAATATAAACCTCTTCTTCAAGTTTCCCATTCAAAAATGCAGATTTAACATCCATCTGATAAACTCTGAAGTTCTTGTAAACTGCTAGTGCCAGAAACATCCTAATAGCTTCCAATCTAGCCACCGGTGCGAAAGTCTCTTCAAAGTCAATGCCTTCGACCTCGTGCATAGCCTTTGCAAACCAGTCTTGCTTTATTTCTAATGACCTGACCGTCTTCATTTAATTTATTACGAAATATCCATTTGGTGCCGATTACATTCTTGTTTGTAGGTCTAGGTACTAACTCCCAAGTTCTGTTCTTTTCAATCTGATCTAACTCTTCATTTATTGCCTTCATCCAGCTGTCATCTTTGCTTGCTTCATCTATGTTTTTGGGCTCAATGCTGGATAAGAGAGAGTAATTACTTATTACTTTCTTTCTTGTCTGAATGCCAGCTGTGGGATCTCCAATTATTTGGTCTTTAGGATGATTTTTCTGCCAGTTGCCCATTTTGAACTTTCTGTTTTCTTGTACCTCTGAGTCATCTGATAAGTTACCTGCATCAGCCGTAGACATATTTTCTGTGCCATGTACTTCATCCTCTTCAATGACTTCTTCGTAGATAGGGTAGTTTTCTTGAAGATTGACTATTTGTTTCCTTCCTTCATCGAATTTAACGTCTGCACTATCCACAATTTTCTTGAGTCTCTTGTTATAGCATTTGTACGCTTTGTTGTGTGGAGAATAACCAACAAACACACCTTCATCTGCTCTATCTTCAAACTTTCCAAGGTTGTCATCTATTTTTCTGATGTAGCACTTACAACCAAATACTTTGAGATGTTTTGTTGTTGCTTTTCTACCAAACCACAGCTCATATGGTGTTTTGCATTCATGAGTTCTTAACATATACCTGTTTTGAATGTATACTGCTGTGTGAACTGCTTCTTTCCAGAATCTATCTGCTATTTTGCTTTCTGCCAGCATGGTGCGTGCCATTTCCTGAATTGTTCTGTTCTTTCTCTCTACTACACCATTCTGCTGAGGGGTTACGCTCGCTGAATATTGTCTCCTGATACCATATTTTTCACTAGTATTCTAAAAATTCATTCGAAATGAATTCTCCTCCTCTGTCTGATCGCAAGCATTTAATCCTTTTCCCTGTTTCATTCTCGACTAGCTGTTTGAAGGTTCTGAACATTTCAAAAGCTTCTGTTTTATCTTTTAGAAAGAATATCCAGGTCATCCTGGAAAAATCATCAATACACAGCATGAAGTATTTGTCACCGTTTATGCTTTGAGTCCTCATGGGTCCGCATAAGTCTGTATGAATGAGTTCCAAAGGTCTGCTAGTATGATATTCTTTTGTTTTAAATGAAACTCTGGTCTATTTTCCCTTCTGGCATGAAGCACACACACTGTTTGTAGGTTTCTTAATGGTTGGAATATCTCTTACTGCTTGTTTAGAACTGATTCTTACCAGATTGTCAAAACTTATGTGTCCAAGCCTCTTATGCCACAACCAGTTTTCTTCTTCTCGTCCCATGAAGCACATACCTTCTAAAAATTCTGAGAGTGTGTACAGATTGCCAGACGTCCTTGAGCCGGTTGCTATTAATTTCCCGCTCTTTATTTTTCTGACTTCACAACCCTGCTTCTTGAACACCACTTCATGTCCTTTGTCACAGATCTGACTTACACTTAACAGGTTATGTTTCAGACCATCCACATATAGAACTTCTTCTGACTTGATTTTCCCTTCGCTGATTTTGACCGATCCTTTACCTATTATTTTGGCTCCATCATTATTGCCGAACTTCACAGAACCACCCTCATATTTCTGTAGATTTTCAAATTTTTGTTTATCACTTGTCATATGACTTGAGCAGCCACTATCAAGAATCCACGGTACATATTTATTCTGAGCTCTAAAAGCAGTCTGCACTATTAAGGATTCCTGTTCTTTCCTGAGCTGTTCCTTTTGTTTCCATTCTGTCTTAACTATGTTGTTGGGTTCAAGCTGGGATTTCCCTTTTTCAGAATTTTGCACATATCCTTCAGATGAACTACTATTGTGTTGTGCCTTATATGGTTGAGTTCTTCTTTTTTGAGATTGAAATGGAACAGACATACTACGATAGTTTCTAGCAATATGCCCGAAGTTGTGACACTTAAAGCATTCTACCGCATAACTCATTAGAGGAGCAAAAGCATTTCTACTAGTGAAGCTTCTTGGACCTATATTATATTTGCAGTCAACAATTTTATGCCCATAATTATTACATTTAAAACAGAAACCATAGAAATAGTGATTAAACCTGAAAGATGGTCTTGGCCAATTTGTTGCTGGAGCTTTAGATCTTCCTTTCTTTTGATGTATGATCTTGGTAAAGCCATCATTGTCAGCTGCTATTTCAGGACTGGCATTGCAGCTTTCTTTTGCCTGATTTGTTTTTCTTTCCACAGCCTGTTTCTTGTCTTTACAATTTTTACTTTCATCATTGCTTGCTTTTGGTCCAGTTGATGATTCTCCTTCAGGAAAGCCGAGACCAAATTTGATACCTGTGGATCTTTGATTACTTAGAATTTTGTCCAGCTTCATCGAAATTTCTTCACGTTTTAAATGACAGTTGATTTTTCGATCCAGCTCTTGTATCTGTACTCGGAGACTCACATTTTCCTCTTCCAATTTGCAGCAGTAGTCAGTCTTCATGGATACTTGTATTTCAAGATCTTCGGACATTTTCTTGTATTCTTCTGTCTAAATTTTTAGACTGGCAATAACGTCATTCGCATCCTTAAGTTTCCTTGACATTTTTTCATTCTTCTTTTTCTCAGATTTCCATTCCATAAGAGCAGACACCAGCTCACCCTCTAAATCAACTTCAGCCTCAACTTCTTCAATAGATACTTCAGAGTTCATTCCCTCTATGTTTCCTGTGTTTTCTGCCTCTTCTGACTTGTCTATTTCAAATGCCATGAATAGAGCCTCACCTGTTCCTTCCTCAGAGTCTTCACTAGAACTGTCCTCTGAAGATTCTGCATTTCGGGAAATAAAGCTTTTCTTTTTGAAGTTGCCTTTTCTGAAGTTTGTTTTCTTCCTCCATTCACTTCTTTCCTGATGCTGAGTTTCTTCACCTTTGTTCTTGTTATTGAGGGGACATTTGGTAGCAAAGTGTCCAATGCCTCCACAGTCGAAACATTTAAGAGGTAGCTTCCCTTTGTATTTTCCTTTTCCTTTCTTCAGCTTTCTTACGAAATTTGCTTCCATTTCATCCGAATCATTCTCTTCTTCAGATTCGTGTTTTGTGCTCTTGCCTTTTAGAGCTTTGAAGGCTGCTTCTCTATCAGTGGGATTAGATCTTCCTATTCTCATTTCAAAAGCAGTCAAAGAGCCATGCATCTCATCCATACTAAAATGATTTAAATCTTTGGCTTCTTCTATGGCAGAGACTTTTGAATCAAATCTAGGAGGAAGTGATCTCAATACCTTTTTCACAATAGCAGCATCGGTTAATTCTTCGCCAAGACCTCTTATTGAATTTGTGATCCCATTGACTCTTTGCATGAAGGTCTCTATGTTCTCATCATTCTCCATCTTTAAAGATTCGTATTGAGCTCGGTGTGCTTGAAGTTTGGCCTCCTTGATCCGATCATCTCCTTCATGAATTTTCTCTAGTTTATCCCAGATATCTTTTGCAGATTCACAACTTATGACTTTGACTAGCTCACTGTCAATTAGTCCACACATAATAGCATTTCTTGCTTTTGAATCATATTCAAATGCCTTCTTACCTGCAGTGTCTGTTGGAGCGGTGGCAGGAGCTTTGTAACCATTAACTACCGCACCCCAGATGTCAAAGCCCAAAGCACTGAGATATGTCTGCATTCTAATTTTCCAGAATGCATAGTTTGTTCCATCAAACATTGGCGCTTTGTTCGAAGAGAATCCTTCACCACTTGCCATTGCGTAACTTCCAAGATCACCTTAGCTGTTTGAGCCTGTTCAGGAACTTGGCTCTGATACCAATTGTTATAATTACAATGACACTGAGAGGGGGGGTGAATCAGTGTGTTCTTTAAAAACTTCTAAAACAATTAGATTTAAAACCAATAGCAGTTTAAAACAGATAAGAGAAGTACTAAAAGCATCACACATAACACAACATTTTAACGAGGTTCACCAATGTGGCTACTCCTCAAAATGACTGCTTGGACTACCATCCAAATCCAGTCAAATGCAAAGCTACAACTTTACATAATCATTCACCAGCACCAACTGGTAGGAGCACCAACCCCTTAGCTTTATCTCGCTTCAATAGAATGGAGCACCAACTCTGATTTTTCCAGCACCAACTGGAAAGAGGCACCAACCCCTTATTCCAAGCTGCAACTTGGAGATCAAAAAGATAATAAAAGAGATATAACAAAACTTTATTCCTTACAGTCTGCTATTTTTCTGCATTCTGCTTCTACGTGAAACTCTTCGCTCTGTCCGATCACTCTTTCGAACTTAAGACTCCATTTCTCTACTTTGCGCTATGCACTCACGATTTTTAGATCCGAATGAGGACTTCGCATTCGACTCGATCAAACTTCATGCATTCACGCTTCATGCACTCACTCACTATCTCATCGTTGCGATCTCTTTCCTTCAACTCCAATGAATTATCACTTTGCTCACTCTCGAGTTCGAAGCGACCTTCTCTCTGTTGCACCCGAACTTCTTTCGCATATATCGCAACACCCTCTTTTAACTTCGCAATAGTCCCCCTTTTTATAGAAGAGAATACCACATCAAACATATTCGGCTCTTACACAAACACGTCGGCTGCAAACCCTAATGAAGACAACATGAAACCCTAGAATTTTCTTGGCTGCTTAATCTTTGTGACTGTCGACTGCAAACCCTAACAACGTCCACCGTAAACCCTAGCAAGTGTCAGCTTTAAAACCCTAGAGATGTTCATGGTAAAACCCTAACACTTGTCGGCTTTGAAACCTTAATAAATTCTACTGTAAATGCCTTGATGAAGTCGGCTTTGAAACCCTAATCGATCCATTGCAAAACCCTAGCAAAGTTGGCTTTGAAACCCTAATCGATCCATTGCAAAACCCTAGCAAAGTCGGCTTTGAACTCCTAGGCATTGTCGGCCTTGATCCATCTTGTCGGCTTCAAGCGCTGCTACTACCTCTGTCACCTTTCTCGACGTTGTTGCCACGTAACACTAACTTGTCACGATATCGTGACCTTTTTCTGGCCGTACGCCTCCATGCGCTTGCTGTCACGACATCACGACCATTTTGGTCTTTGCAAGCTTTCCTCGCAACTTGTCGCGATATCACGACCGTTTTGCCCTTTGCTGACGTCATCATACTTCTTGTCGTGATATCACGACGTTTTCGATTTCCAACAGCTTTCCTCGCATCCTGTCACGAAATCACGACCGATTTGGCCTTTGCTGACGTCATCATCCTTCATGTCGCGAAATCGTGACGTTTTCGGTTTTCGTACACTTCAAGCTTCACGCAGTAGCGAAAACTCAACAACTTTGCCTTGTGCTTCCAACTTGCTTTTTCTTGAGAAATTTGACTTGTGCCTTACACTTTTTGACTTGAAGTTTGATTGTTGTATCTTTGATGTCTGCACTTTTAGGCCTGTAGCGAAATCGCTACACCTTCGAGTTGAGTGTATTTACCTTGTAGCGAAATCGCTACATCTTTGTCTTGCGCACCTTTTACCTGTAGCGAAATCGCTACACCTTTAATTTGTGCAACTTCTTCACGTAGCGAAATCGCTACACCTTTAATTTGTGCAACTTCTTCACGTAGCGAAATCGCTACACCTTTGATTTGAGCCTTTGCAACTAGTAGCGAAATCGCTACAACTTTTTCCCTTAACACTTTCTCTCTGCTTTTGCCAGCAAAATTTCAACATGTAGCGAAATCGCTACAGTTTCTCAAGTTAGCCTCTTGGCCTCCGATTTGTCGTGAAATCGTGACATTTTGCCTTGCACTTTCTCTCTCCTCACTTCCGTCGTGAAATCGTGACATTTCTTGCTGCACTTTCTCTCTCCTTACTTTCGTCGCGAGATCGCGACATTTCTCGCTGCATTTTCTCTCTCCTCCGACTTGTCGCGAAATCGTGACAGAAAACATGTCGCGATATCGCGACAGTTTTCTAACTTGTCTTTTTCTTCGAATTTTTCTATCTTCTGCATCTGAATGACTTCTGATCTGTCTACCCACTGCATCCTTGGATCTAACTGCCTGTGTTGACAACAATGACAACCTTCTTGCAGCACCTTGCTCAACACCATCCAATTCGAAGAGCTTTAGATTTAAATCTACCACTCTTCCATATTTTCCAGATATTAGTCCGATTCAAGTCACCATTAACTTGAATTTTATAGCAAGAAATCCATCGCTTCCAAATCTGACGCATGAAAGGGCACTCAAAAATCAGGTGATCATTTGTTTCCTCGTTCTTGTAGCATAATACACATTGAGATGGACCGATGATTCCTCTACATATGAGATTGTCAAAAGAGAGAATTTCGTTGTGCATAAACTGCTAGGCAAAAAAGTTTACTTTTGGCCAGCCCTTGGAGTGCCAAATCTTTCTCCAATCCTCTACCAGGAATGAATGGGGGGAGGCTCTGGGAGGATCTTCTCATATCCGTCCTTCACTGTATAGACACTAAGGCTCCCATAGCCCCAAGCTAATTCATCCTCCTCGTCTCTACCTGTGAGAAATATTTCTAACAAGATTTTAGTCATGATGGGTGCCAACTCCGAAGGGATTAAAATTGGCCACTCCTCTAACTTCTTAAACTGCTTAAACTTATACTCCCCCAGCTGACTAGTTATGAAATAAATTTCAATGTGGACCCATCCCTTGGTTTCTATGGCTATTTTTATTGGTTGCAATTCAGGAAATTCAACAATGATGGGTGGGTATTGATCCCATGAATCTTTCCAGAAATGTGCCTTCTCCCCTCTCCCCACTTTCCAAAATAATCGATCTTTAACAACCTGAGCACCTATCTTGAGAGCCTGCCACACTAGGGATCCAAGACCATCCAAAGGGAAACAACCCACCTCATTGGGGTTAACATGACCCAAATATTTACTAGTTAGGATTCTACTGAATAAGGAGGTTGGTTGGGAAATCCACCTCCAGTATAGCTTTCCAGCCAAAGCTTTATTATTTAGCTTGGATCTTCTCAGTCCCAGCCCTCCTTTTTCCTTGGGTTGGGTTACTTTATCCCAACCAACTAAGGCCCATTTCCTCTCTCCTTTTACTCCTTCCCATAAAAATCTTCTAGCCATATTGTCCAACTCTTTCCAAATAGTATGTGGGGTAGCCAAGATAGAGAATTTATAAATTGGCATGGCCTGAATGACTGACTATAAAAAATTTAATCTACCCCCATAGCTTAACCATTTGTGAGACCAATGATTCATTCTATCTTTGATACCATCCAAAATATCCTTCCAGATATCTATTTTTAGTTTTTTGAAATGCAAAGGAACCCCCAAGTAAACCACTGGAAGAGAAGTCCTTGTGAATCCCAAGATCTCTAGAACTCGTCCTGTAGCCTTTTATCAAGATTGAGAAAGACCACTTTGGATTTTTTATCATTGATGACTTGGTTTGAAGCCCTAAGGTAGACATTAAGAGTATCTTTGATCACTCTTGCTTCCCTGAAGTTTGCCACTCCAACCAATCCTGTATCATCCACAAACTGTAAGTGAGTCAAAAATTCTTCACCCACCTTGATACCTGTTAGCAAACCTTGATGTATTCTCCTCAAGAAAAGTCTACCTAATCCTTCAACAAAAATGAGGAAAATATAGGGAGAGCAAGGGTCCCCTTGACGAAGACCTCGAGAGGCTCCAAAAGGTTGCGAGGGAAGACCCTTGATTAACACTAAATAAGACGGTGTAGATACACAATTCATGACCCAATCTATCCAGTCCTGAGAGAAACCAAAGGATGCCATCATCTTTGACAAGAAACTCCACTCCACCCTATCATAAGCCTTTGACATATCTAATTTAATGAACATTCCTTTATTACCAAATTTTTGCATTGTATGGATTGCCTCCTGAGCAAGAACCACCCCATCCAAGATCTGCCTACCCTCTACAAAACCCCCTTGCTCTGAGGAGATAACGTTATGTAAAAGAGGTTTTAGCCGTTCAACCATTACCTTTGTGATTATTTTATAAATCACATTGCATAAGGCAATAGGTCTATAATCTAAAATATGAACCCCCTCCTCCCCTTTTGGAATTAAAGTGATGAAGGTATGATTTAATGCCTTAAGCATTCTTTTATTACCTTTGGACTCCTCTATGATAGCCAAAACATCCTCCTCCAAAGTATCCCAAAAGGCCTAAAAAAACTCAATTGGAAAGCCATCTGGTCCTAGAGTTTTGCCGGTGCTCATTCCAAAGACCACATTCTTCAGTTCTTCTTTATCAATGGGTTTAAGAAGGGTCTAATTTTCTTCTTTAGAGATAACAGAGGGTATGACATCAATAACTTTGTTTTAATCCTCTACATCTTGCTCCATACTTTCCTTAAAAAGTTTAGAAAAATAATACATTGAATGGGAATGCATACTAGGAAGAGTATCAAAGGAGTGTCCATTCTCATATTGAAGAGCTTCCATGTTATTCATCTGTCTCCTAGCACAGGCTGACCGATGGAAAAATTTGGTATTTCTATCACCTTCTAATAACCAAGTGGTTCTTGCTCTCTGTTTCCAGTAGGTCTCCTCTTGGTTATTAATTTCCTCAACCGCTTTACGCAAGGCATCATCCTCGGCTTTGAGCTGCTCTGTAATTGTTCCTTCCCTAAAGTGTTTTTGAACCTCATCCCATCTAGACACCAAAGGAGCTCTTTGGAGCTAGAAGTCTGTCTTGTTAGCTTGCCTCCATTGTTTCAGTTGAGCTTTGACATAATGAAGTTGTTTGTGGAATCTAAACATTGTTGTCCCAAAAGGTAGATGACCTTCTTCCCACCATTGTGGAATTTTCTTTTGAAGATCCTCTTTTTGTAACCAAAAATTCTCAAATTTAAAAGGTTTGTGATGTTGCCCTGTCATAATCCCTCCCTCCAACAAAATGGAAAAGTGATCTAAAACTGGACCCTCCAAAATTTGGAATTTTGTATTCCATTTTACAAATGCCTCCTCTGAAACCAAAAAATGGTCTAGCTTTACCTTCCTACTATGTGGCTCCCTCCTCTTGTTAGTCCAAGTAAAGTTGGTTCCAGGGCCTTTAATATCCACTAAGTGAAAATCCTAGACTTGGGCAATTAGAAGTCGATCCCTTAGGTCCAAAATTGGGGTTCCCCCTTCCTGATCTCTAGAAGATAATTTAGCATTAAAATCCCCAGCAATAATCTAGTCTAAATCTTCCCTTGAGGTCCTCATGTTATGCACAGATTTCCTTTGGAGCCTCTGGCCATCAAGGTTTTGAGCCCCATAAAAATTTGTGATTAAAACATGTTCAGCTATGACATTATTCCTAAAATGAGATGTGAGAACACCCCTCCAAGCTATATGTTCTATTGCAGTCCATTCTAGAGAGTTCCAAAGAGTAACAATCCCCCCTGAGGCACCTTGGGCAGCCACATCCATATGACCAATGCCCCTCCATATTTTGTTAACTATTTTACACATAAGATCTAACAACATTTTTGTCTCCTGGATAAGCAAAAAATTTGTTTTGCATTTTCCTAAGAGTCTTTGAACAGTAGATTGATGGGTTCTACTGTTTAAACCCCTAACATTCCATGATTGTATAATCATTGAAAACCTTGAGAGCAGTAAGAATCAATTGTCCTCACCGATCCTCCAGTGATCAGTTTGTCTCCTTGAACTGCTAGCAGGTCCTTATTTGATTTTCTACCCACTCCTTGAGAGTTGTTATTTTTTGATCTCTTTTCCACCTGAGTTATCCCTAGGGTTGGCCTTTCTCTATTCTTTTTTGCTATTCCCATGCTGACATCCTTGATTATTGGTTGTGCTTGGGTGTGCACTATCAATGCCCCTGCATTCTCTGACTGCGGTAACTCAGTGTACTCAATTACCTGTTCTATGACGGTGGGAGATGAAGGAGAAGCTTGAGCGTGGATGTTATTGTCTTCAATATTCGCATCCACTCCTTCCATAACTTGATCCTATTGGTCCACTAGTGTCTTAAATATTTCATACCTATTGGTTGGCTTGAATTGTGTTTGCTATTTACCATTTTTCTTTTGCTTTCTCCTTCTTTTGGGCTGTTCAAAGCCATCTTTCTAAACATCTTTACCCTGAGGAGTATTGGTTGGTTCTTTGGTTAGAGTTGACTTACCCTCCCTGGGATGATTTGGCATTCCAAGTTGGGCCTCCATTTTTGTGTTCAAATTATTTGGACAAAACCAGGCCAAATGCCCATATTTGTGGCAAACTCTGCATCTGAAGGGCAGAGCCTCATAATCTAGCTATTGAATCCAAGATAGTCCTACCAGTTCAAGTTCCACCTCTGCCGGTAGAGGCTGGCTAATATCCATTTCCACACAAATTCTTGCAAAAATAGTTGTGTTTCCTTCTATGGTGTCTTTGGAGACACCCAAATGTCTTCCAAGGGAGTTACCGATCATTTCCATAACCTGCTCACCCCAAAACTCCATTGGAAGAGCATACAAATGGATCCAAACTAGGACAGTCGTGGGTTCAATACGAGGATCGAAACCCACTCTCCAAGGTTGAACAAATAACCCTGTCGGACCATGGTTCCTCTTTTCTAATTCAAAAGCCCTATTTCTATCGGCCAGAGAAGAAAAACTAACAATGAAATACCCATTGCTAATAAACCATAAGGAGTACTCACCATGAGGCTCCCAGTTTTTCCTGACCCAGGTATGCAAGAAATTCAGGGTAGGGTGAATACCCTTGAATTTACAGATTAGATTGTGGTTGGCTCTATATAAGATTGTGTCTTCGACCATCTTTGGCTCGATGACAATCTTGGGCCTTGATTCGGACTGTGGAAGGCATCCATTGACTCGTTGGGCTATTGATCTCTTTCCAGCATTCTTGAAGAGCATATGAAGAGCATTTCTCTGAGCTTCGTCATTAGAAGATGGAGAATTATCTTTTAGCAAGTCTACAAAAGAGCTCTTTCTCCCTGTGAGAGGATCCAGAGGAGTCCCCATTGGACCCTCCTGGGGCAGCAGACTTGCCTTTAGATCCACAGTAACCAAAAAAACACTACGGCAACCCACCTGATGCCCTAGATTTTCCTTAGCTCTAGAAACCCTAGAACATCGCTTCTCGCCTGCTCTGAATTTTTCCCTAGAACTACCCCATTGCTAGGTGGGATTCATTCAACCCATTATTATAATGGGGATCACTCAATGGCTTCAAGTACTGACCATTCCAGGGATTCAAGCTCTTCACCCCCTTATTTTATTTTGATTTATTGGGATACTTGCTCATGCTTAGTGATGAAAATCATTTATTTTACATTTTATTTTCTTTTGGAGCAAGGGATTTGCTTAGTGATGATAATCACTATTTATTTTTCTTTGCTTTGATTTGGGATTTTTCTTATTTTGTATGAAAGCAAGGGATTTCTTGGGTAGGGGGGAGCTTGTCCTTTTGTCAATGATCAACATTCTAGACCATGCGCATCACAAAATGAGCAAGTAAAAACCTTTCACTTAAGGTAACTAGGACCACTTTGTAGTGTTCATATTTCCTTGTTCAAACTAGGATTATTAATGTTTAAATTGTGATAGGATTTTGAAATATGCAAGGTACTATCAAAACTAGACCTCATCTTCAAAAGCAAAGATAGCTTTCTACAAAATTTGAGAAGATCACTAGGTATGGCTGAATGACCAAAAACCCTAGTATATTCCTTATAGCAATAGGAAGGGTTGTGTTGAAAAACACAATTACTCACAAGGGATGATGGATGATGATGATGTAAAGATGCATGATTAACATACAAACGTGGTGTCATTTGTAAGATTGTAAACACAACCTATCCTAATGCAAGTGCAATGGATGAAAATACCTAATGCAATGCAATTAAATGAATGCATATGCAAAATGTAAATGCAATACAAAATGTAAATATTTTTGTATTTTTGATGTTTTGCAATATTTTTGATTTTATTGCTTTTTGATTTGTTTGGATTTTTGATGTTTTAAATTGTTTTTGTTATTTTGAGTGCTTTTCAAATGTTTTTGGATTTTTGATTTTATGTATGAAATACCTTTAGATGAAGAATGTTGAGAGGTTCAGGCTCTTCAACACCTTCTAGCGATGTTAGGCGATAAGTACCAAGTCCAATCTTCTCTGAAATGATAAATGGACCTAACCAGTTGGTCATAAATTTGTCTCATAGATGCGGTGGTAGGTTTGAGTTCTGTTGGTTCTCTTTTAGCACAAGATCCCCAAATTTAAAGTCTCTCAGGTGGACTTTATTATTGTAAGCTCATTTTAGCCGATCTTGGTAAACTCGAAGATGCTCAAGAGCATTCACGCGATGTTCATCAAGAAGCATCAATTGATCTAGGTGAGCTTGTCGCATAGTGTCATCATCGATGAACTCTTTCAATGCGATGCGCAATGTTGGAATTTCCAATTCCAAGGGCATGATGGCCTCAGTGCCATATACTAGTGAGAATGGTGTTGCCCCAGTGGGCATCCGTATACTAGTCCTATAAGCCCATAATGCAAGAGGCAATTGAATATGCCAATATTTATGATTTTCTTGAACAATCTTCTTTAAGATTGCTACCACTATTTTATTTGAGGCCTCTACTTGCCCATTTTCTTATGGATAATATGGAGTTGCAAAACTATGTTGAATATTATACTTGGACGTTAAAGCCCTTACAATTTTATTTTTGAATGAAGTTCCATTATCCGATATTATTTTGGATGGTATCCCAAAATGACATATTATATTATGGAGTATGAACTCCACAATACATGCTCCTATCATTGTAGTTAAAGGGATTGCCTCCACCCATTTGGTGAAATACTTAGTGGTCATTATGATAAATGTGTGTCAGCCCAAATATGGGGGAGAGATCTTACCAATTAGATCCAAACCCCACTGAGCAAATGGCCAAGCCGCTTGGATGGGTTGTAAGGCCTACGATGGTAGGTGTATAATATTAGCATGATACTGACATTTAATGCATTTCTTGACATACATTGTGCAATCCTTCTCCATAGTGGGCCAATAGTAACCCATTCGAAGGATGCGCTTGATGATGGCCATGCCATTGAAATGGCCATTGCATGTACCATCATGAGCTTGTGAAATCACCCAAGCTGATTCTTGGAGCTCAAGGCAATGAAGGAGAATTCCATCATAGCTATGATGATACAAGATATCTCCTAACAAGACATATCTAGTCACTTTTTGTTTAAATGCTCTTTTTGTGGCATGCGATAATCCCTATGGGATTACTCCAAGCTTAAGGAAATCATGTAATTATGATAACCAATCTTGATAAGCAATGACTTCGACTGATTGGATGATGTGTTCCTACTGTAATTCGACTTGTACAAATGCATATTGGGAAACAACCTTATGGAGAATAGTGGTACCATTCTTCGTAGGACCCTACGAGATCAAAGACCCCTAGGGTGCCTTCTTCAGAAAGTCTCTAGCTCTATAGAACCACTCATGGTTTGGTTCTATATGAATCATGTGGACTGATTCATGATTTTCTTGAGCCTCACATCGTATCATGGATTGTGATAGTATTTTTACCTGGATGGTAGTGAAGTCAGTAGATAGATTTTGAGGGATTAAGGATCCCAAATATGCCATAGTGTCTACAAATCTATTGGATATTCGAGGGATTGCCTCAATGTCATACCACTCTAGTTGGGCTAAGTAAGTGTCCACAAGTTCCTTGTATGCTTTCAATATGGGACACCTACACTGATAAATTCCCTTAACTTGATTTACTATGAGAAGGGAGTCACCAAAGATATTCAACTTTTTGATCTTCATGGTGAGTGTTGTTTGGAGACCCAATATTAGGGCCTCGTATTCAGCATTGTTATTGGTGCAAGGGAAGTTGAGTTTAAATGACAAGGGCATTGGAGCACCTTGTGGCATGAAAAACACAATCCCTATACCACCCCCTTGCTCGCATTTTGAACCATCGAAGAACAAAGACATATCGACTTGATTATCTGGTTCTTTAGGTTTGGGTGACTCCAAAATGCAAAGACTACATCATCGAGAAGTTCTATGACAAGAGGCCTATGATCCTAAAGAGGAGCCTCTACTAGTTGATCAGCTATGACTTATCCTTTGATTGAATTTTGACTGATGAATTCTAGGTCGAATTCAATCAATAGCATGATCCACTTTGTAGTACATGTGTTATGATATGTCTTGCTCATCATATACTGCAAAGGATTTTGTTTTGATATAACATATATCGTATGACTCAACATGTAGTGGTGCAACTTCTTAGTTGCAAAGACCACTACTAAGCACAACTTTTCTATGTATGCATATCATAGCTCATAACTAACCAGGGTTCGACTGATGTAATATATCACCTACTCTTTGTCTTGCATATTCTTCTAGGCTAGCATGGTTCCTAGTGCAAAGTTTGTGGTGGATATATACAAAAAAAATGGCACATCTGGTCTAGGTGGAGCTAATACTGGTGGTGATGCCAAGTATTTTTTGATCTCAATGAAGGCTTTTTGATAGTCTTCATCCCAGTTAAATGGGACCCCCTTGTGTAGAAGTCGATTCATGGGTCGACATTTATCCGATAACTACGTGATGAAGCACTTTATGGATGCTACCTTGCCTTGTAGGCTTCTTAATTCTTTGATGTTTGTGGGAGGGCCCATTTCTAATATAGCCTTGACCTTCGCTAGGTCTACTTTGATCCCTCATTTAGAAATGATGAATCCCAAGAGTTTACCTAAAGTTACGCCAAAGATGCATTTCTTGGGGTTCAACCTGACATTGTGCTCTATCAGGCGATCGAAGACTTTCCTCAGGACCTCGATGTGCTCTTCATGCAATAATGACTTGGCAAGTAAGTCATCAATATAATATTCTAATATTTTATGCATATAGTCATGAAAAATGTATGTCATAGCCCGTTGATATGTGGCACCAACATTTTTGAGGCCAAATGGCATAACTTTATAGAAAAATATTCCCCATGGAGTGGTGAAAGTGGTTTTGTGCTGATCTTCAGGTTTAATCTGAATCTAGTTGTAACCAAAAAAACCATCCATGAGAGAAAGCATTTCATGACCTGTAGTTGCATCTACAAGAGCATCGATATTAGGCAATGGAAATGAATCCTTGGGTGTTGCCTTATTGAGGTCCTTGAAATCTATGCATATGTGGATTCTTCCATCAGGTTTTCCTATGGGTACCATGTTTGATACCCATTCTAGATAGTCAATGGGAATTATGAACTCTACATCCAACAACTTTTGCAGTTCATCTTTAACCATCAAGGTGATGGTTGGATGCATCTTCCTAAGTTTTTGCTTGATCGATTTCTTGGTAGGGTCCAACGAAAGGTTATGAGTAACCAATTTTGGATCCAGACCTAGCATGTCCTTATAGGTCCAAGAAAAGAGATCAGGTCTCTCTTTCAATAGAGGAATGAGGCTAGTGCACTCCTCAAGAGATAAGCTCTCTCCAAATTTAACCTTCCTTGGATTGGTGGGATCATCACTGATATCCACTTCGAAGGTTTCCTCTATTGACATATGTGATCCCTCCTCAAGATGGTGAGGCATAGGGATCAAATGGATGTCATATACTAGGTTTAAAGGTTCCACAAAATTAGGATCAACCTCAGCATGATAGACATCATGTGCACATCCTAGTACAAAATGGAATGGTTGTAGCATTTCTTCATTAGGGAAGAAATATTTAGGCTCTAGGGGTGAATTGATGTGATCAAAATCAATGGCCTCATGATTGAGGTGCAAAGGTTTTGAAGGGTCAGATGGATTGTGAAGTGGAGTGGTCAGATCGATGGAGATCATGTTAATGGAATGGAAGAAATCTCTAGGACCACATGGATGAAACTCACTATTTTTAGGTTCTCCCCCATGCTCTAGATGTGGCTCAAGTGGTATGGGGATCACTGGGTCTACTCTAGGAATAGACACAATAATTGGATCCTCAAGGGGAAGCAATTGCCTTAAGTTTGAAGGACCAAGAAAAGCTATGTGATATATCTCTTCTAAATTCACTGGTCTCCTTTGGATGGGAGGACCTAGGAAGACTGCATGATAAATTTCTTCCATGTCCATAGGCTCCCTAAGATGACGTAGATGTTGAGGCCCTAGGTAGGCCATCTCTATTTCATCCTCATATTCCTCATCATATGAGAAATACTCACCATCATCTTCTTTAGAGTTGTGCCCTGATTCATCTTCTTCAAAAATGGATTCTGAATCAGACTCTTCATTTAAGCTAGGGCTATGAGGTTCAATGCCAACTTCATCGACATACTCATTATTTTTGATAACCCAGTCGATCCTTAGGATGCTTTCTAGGGTAGCCTCCATAGAAATGTTCTCATGATAGACCAAGGGTGGCTCTATGGTAACCATGGTCACAGGCCAATTACCCCTCCATGAGTGTGAAGGGTTGGGGTGATAGGGATTCCAATCAATGTCCTCCCCCAAGCCTAGATTCAGATGATCCAAGGATGCTGCTAACAATTCATCTTGCCCTCAAATGTGATATCCAAGGCCAAACCTATCAGTCGATAGTTGGTACTATGATTGATAAGGAGTTCTACACCCTTGCTCAAATAAACCTAGCCCATAACCATACCAATGGTGACGTTCAAAATACCTAAGGGTGAACTCTAGGTTGGATAGATAATGAACGTTAGTAGTGAATGGTTCATCATCATCATCCTCTATGGGCAAGCGATCTATGACTTGATCCAAGCCCCCATAAATAAAATTAGTTTGATTGGGTGGCACCCCTAGTGGTACCACCATTCCAATAGGAAAATAGGGGGCTTGAGGCCTCCCCATGTCTTGCATAGACTCTATAATAGGTGTGAAAGTTACATTCTACACAAGATATTCAACTAACCTAGGGTTAACTAAATGAATCATCACCTATGGTGCAGATGATGTGGTTGATGACACAGGTGAGGCAGGTTGAGGTACCTCCTCGACTACATTGTGTAAATTTTCCTCTTCCATAAGATTTGGAATTTCCATGATTGCAATGTTTGGGATTACCCTAGGTTCCTTTTCACCTAAAACTACCTTTAGCTTCTGATCATTCTTTAGTTTTGATGATGTTGTAGGCTTTTCAGAAGTAATCATTGTACTAGGGGTTGGTTGCGGTGTTGACGTAGAAGGATCGATATGCACTGACTTTGAATTACCCACTAGATGTCTGATGGGAGATGTAGGTCGAATATCCAAGTGAGTAGATGGGAGGATGAAGTCTCTCAACAAGTCAACCTGATTCACATATTTAAATGGCTCTTCATCTGATGGGACCACATGTACTTGTCCCTCATGCACATACTTGATGCATTGGTGCAAAATTGAGGGGATGCAATGCATGTCCCTTATCCATGGATGACCTAGGAGAATGTTGTACTGCATAGCACCTTCTAGAACATGGCACATCATCGAGATGGTTTTTAGCCCAACTTGAATAGGAAGGACTATTATGCCTACTATCGAGCACAACGCATCATTGAATGCTCGTAACATAAAAGTTGAGGCTACAATATGTGACTTAGGGAGGTTCAAGTTTCCTAAGGCTTTAGTGGTTATTATATTGATTGATGATCTTATGTCAATCAATACCCACTTGAAGGGAGTGTGATTAACACACATGATGATATGTAGTGATAGGTCCGCTATAGCAGTGGATACCATTTTGATTTCATGATCATAGAATCTGATCACGGGTTCCTGACACTGCTGCACATGCCCCATGAAGTTAGTAAAAGCTTCAAGATTCTGGGGTTGAAGTTCTATGGCTTTCAATATTTCCATTAATATCTCCCTATGCCTAGGAGATTGTTGTATGAGCTCATATATTGATAGCTTCATCGAGGCTATCTGTAGACTCTAGGTGAGTCTATTTCTGATTGTTACCACCGATCTTGTTGGTGGGCCTAGAAATGGGTTCTGCATTGGCCTCTATTGAGGTGCAACTTGAATATGAATGGGCACTATAGGAGGGTCTAGTTGATTATACCTCCTATTTCTAGTGACCACATTCACCATACCTACAAATCCTTGAGTAGGTGGATCAATCCGCACTTGGTTGACTTGTCCAACATGGTTCCTTGGTGGCTCATGATTTGGTAAGGGATCCTTGAAGATTCCCATATTTTGATTATCTGGTACCAAGGGATTGTCGATTCATAGCTCATCCCTATCGATCATATTCTGCACCACATGTTTAAACCCATGGCACACTTCTATGTCATGCCCCTTTTGTCTATGGTATGGGCAATAGTGATCTTCCCTAAACCCCTTGGGCTTAGGATGGTTAGGATCCAGTAGCTGCACTTCGAGCAATCGAAGTGCCTTAGCCTCACATAATTGATTAAAAATTGATGCCAAAGTCTTTGACAATGGTGTAAACTAGTGAGGTGGGTGACGTTGCTTATCTTTGCCCTGATTCTTATTGCATTGATTGTACTGCACAGGGGGAGGTTGTGCCTGATAATTTTGTTATTGTTGGCTTTTTTCCCCTTTGGAAGGTTCAACATGACTTGATTAACAGGCGTAGGTTTGGCCTGATGATTTTGATTCCTCATGTTCTTATTATTCTAGTATTTCTTAGTCCAGAGTTTCAAGTCTCCTTCTTGCAACTTGATATCCTCAATGACTTTGGCTTGCACCAAAGCCTCTTCGAATTTTTGATACTGTTGTAGTTGAAGCAAAAGAGAGATGTGTTTCATATAAATTTTTGTAAACATTCAGGTTAATTCTATGGTTGGGATGGAGAATGGAAGTTTGGCCATTAATTTTCTCCACCTATTTCCATAATCTATGATTGGCTCATCATCGTATTATCGTAAAGTAGCCAGATCAGTCAGATTGGTCTTTTTCTTGATGCCAAATGAGAAGCATTCAAGAAAGGCATTCACCAACTATTCAAAGTTGGTAATGTTGTGCCTTGGTAGCTGGTTGTACCATTCTAAGGCTAGGCCTGAAAGGGTGATCATGAAAGTCCTCAGCAGTAGGGCATCATTATTCTGAATCTGAAAGCATAGATTCATGAAACTAGTCACATGTTCTTGTGCATCATCATCACCTCAGAATTTGTCTAGCTTTGGCATCTCAAAATGATCGAGATATGTCGGACTAGGGATCGAGGGACACAGAGGTTGATTATGAATCTTATTTAGAGTAGGCTTTTGGTAAGTCGTACCCTATTTCTCAAGAGATTTAATTTTCTTAGCAAGGACTCTATACGCTTTAGAAGAAATGATTTCTTCTTCCCTTAGTGACCTCTGTGGTGCAAGAGGTGGTAAATTTCTCTGAGATCGAGATGGATAATTGTGCTCATCATCCACATCTATAGAAGAGGGTTCAGGATACTACTGATCTTGGCCATCTCTTTTTGATTCCTTGTACTGACTATGCCCAGGTTGATCTAGCATTTGATGTTATTGTTGCCTTGAAGCGTGCTAGGAAGTATGATGAGTGTGGTGCTTGACTTGCCTAGGGTGCAGCTCTGGATGTGATACAACATATCTAGTGTTATGTTGCTCCTTATATTCACTAATGAGAGGTAGGTTAGCCCTAGCTAACCTATCCTCTCTCTTCATACTCCTTTGATCGAGGATGCATTGCTCTCTTAAGTGGTGCTCATATAAATATTGCCGAAGCAACATTTGTCATTGTGTGTCATCTTGTTCGAGCCGCTCATACTTTACGTGCAAATCCTCCAATTGATCTTGGAGTATTTTCTTCTCTTTGTCTGAACAAATCCTATGTGCTCGATCTACATGATCGATTATGTAGGGTCTTTGGCTTTGTAACTTCGTGCGAGGAGTTTTATGAGTATGAGCTCCAACAGATTGATCCACTACACTCTTGCCTTTGTCTGTAAAGACTGCATTGGTATTGTGTTGAGGCCTTTGTTCTATGCTCGCATGCATGGATGGGGCATGTGTGTTATAGGGGTATTTTGAGCATTCCCCTTGGGCATAAGTATGCCTCTCTCTATCCTCACTATGTGTACTCTCAGAACGAGAGTGGGTAGTAGAGGTCCTATGCTCTAATATTTCTAGAACTTGATTTAGTCCATTGAGCTGACTAGTTCTCCAAGGTTGGTTAGGAGGTGTACCATTTACCCCAATAGTATTGAGATCTAGCACAAAATTCCCATGTTCAATGTGGTTTGGACTTCTTGTGGGTCTATGATTTGATGTAACCCTTTCATATTACCCCTCATTGGGTGGATCTTGTCTATGTCTATCTTGTGACGGTGGGGGTCTTGAACCACCCTCATTTCTATCATGAGAGGATCTTGTATTTTATCCTCTAATTGGGGTGTCCTGATGAGAACCCCCATGAGTTGTGTTATCACCTCTAATGCTACCTGAATATTGTTCAGGAGCATTATGTATGGGAGGCTCAACTTCATTATTTTATGTGTTGGTTGGGGCATCAATTTCTACCTCAATCATGGATCGAGGGTGGTGGCCCCATGTATTGACCATAGCTTGTGAATTATCTCGTATGTAAGTTTTAAGGTAAACAAAGTATACAATATGATTATCTCTTTTAAGTTTTCTTTGTGATCCCTAAAACTATTTTGTGCATTTTGATTTGTTGATAATATAATCTAACTCTTATCATGTTTTACAATAGTTGATGAAGCTCTTAGATTGTTCAAATGTTTTCACCTATATACTTGCACACACCAAAATATGGGGATGAAATCCATACTCGATGAGGTAGCATAGGTACTACCAATCCTCACCCAACACACCATAGTCAGCTATACACCCTCCAAAGAGGAATGTATGCAATTTTCCATGGATAGGATAGTTCTTGGATCGGCCTTGGCCACGGATGGGTCTCGATGATACAATGTCAGACAAGCCAACCGAGTGGTAATAACTTCCACCATTGGTCTTGATCAATGGGTTGGATGTGAAAGCCCAACATCGCTGATGTTTACTTTGGATCATGGTGTGTGTGTGTTCTTTTTAATTTGCATGAAATAAATATGCATCAAGAAGCATTCAAATGATTTTTCTCTATATGCCTAGAAATTACGTTTTATCTTCAGAGAATGCACAATTAAATGCTGTTTAATTTTAGAGAATGCAAAATGTAAATTAAATCATGAAAATAGCCTTTGATCAGGCCTCAAGAAAGCATACCTAACACATAGGTTAAACAGTGGTCATTATTTTGTATAGCAGGCAACAGACTTGGCCGCTATACAGAATAGCAGTTAGAAATCCTAGCCATTAGATTTTAGGGTAGCTAACAACATAGGCCATTATTCCTAAAGGTAGCTAGTAGCAAACATGGTATTTTCATGAATTTACCCTTAATTTTTGCTATGTTTGCTACTTAATTCTACAATTTATATTCACATAGATAGAATACAGATAGAAAAATAGAAAATACAGAGAAGACCACTTACCATGGAATCCTCATCTGATGAAGAAATAGGTTGTTTACTATTTTGACTATGTTTTCTATTGGTCGATGTCAATCAGGGCAGTTGTGATGCTAGCCACTAATGCCATCCATGACTGGGACTGCTAGTCGATGTCACTCAGAGTGGCTATACCTGCAATAAAAAATAATAGAAAAATATGAGCTAACATCCGACAAAATAGGCCAATCCAACTGTGATCACCACTTGTAAAGCTCTGAAAACCATACATCTAAAGCTATTGTATCATTTAAATCATATAATATATGTAATAATTTGAAAAAAATTAAATAACAAGAAAGAATGCTCTCTTTTATTAATCAAATGAATATTCGATTACAATTTGTCCCTCTTAGGGATGCCAAATATTGATACAATATTACAAATACAAATGATCCCAAAATGGGGGAAGATGTACTTCACAAGGTCTTTATGACTCCACTACTTTACTTATATGAGGGATTACTTAGCCACCTCCATCTCTTTAGATTAAGAAACCAGATCTTGATGATCCTTTGCTCTATGATACCCTAAGATCTACACACAAAGAACTTCAAGAAATATTAGCAACATATGAGGCCTCTCAAAATGAGGCTTGTATCCTTTTAATGCAAATTGTAAAGCCAAACATAAATGTTTATAAATATGCTTGAAAGATTGATAAGAAAGCATGAAATAACTTGAAACATACAAAGGAACCTAAATATGCATGTAAACTTGCAAATGAAGCATAAAGAACCTAATGTATGAAAGCATGTAAAGAAATGCCTATGAAACTGATAATGAACCATAGAAATGCAGTAAATATGATTAATCTATGCTAGATAAAGCTAAATGCATGATAAAAAATGTAAATCTATGGCTAAATCAAGGAAAATTGCATGTCAAACCCTGGCCGCTATCGCTCATAGCAGCTGGCTTTGCTAGACGTTGTTGCAGTTAGCAGCTAAGCCTACGGGCCATTGTTGAAAATAATGGCCATGGGAGAAGTGTTCTACCTCTTAAATTCAGCTTGTTGATGCTCAATTTCCTTGATAAATTGATGGTCAAGGGTCTCCTGTGTCTTAGAACATGGAATTGGTGGTGTATTATCTTGAATTCATGGTTGATTGGTTGAGAATTGCAAGCTTGCTCCTCAAGCTATTGGAAGCTCCATTGAAATAACAATAGTTGTCACTCCATAATTGGATAGCATTTTGGCACTCCTCAAGGGATACACAAATTCATTCTCCAATTTGGTAGGGCTTCGCTATAGTAAATTCATGATCCATTATGCCTCTTTGGGAGGTCTATAAATAGACTTTTCCAAATCCTAATCTTGGCTTCTCAAGGAAGCCAAGATCAAGAATCAATTGGCCTGAGCAGTTGGGAGGAACCCTCTGGAAGCTTCGCAGCCCAAAATCGCTCAAGAACCGTTGCAAGTTTATTCATTGCAACTAATTTTGCTTGGCTTGGGGAGCCCGAGTTTGTTACAGGGCTAGCCACTCTCACTCAGCATGGCTAGGGGTAGGCTACCCTTAGTCGCTATCGATAGGCATGACTAGCACTTAGCCAAATTGATCGTTAGTGGATGGGATCTTAGCTACTGATGCCATCAATGACTAAGGTTGTATAGGCCTAAACTACCTAAAATGAGTGGTTAGAACCACTGCTTGGTCTTGGAAAGGTCCAAGCTCATTCATATGGTCTACAAAGGTGCCCATATGAGTAGTCTCCTAAACATGACATGTTTTAGGTGTCTACACTTGACACCTTACTATCCTCAAAGTAATGGAAAAGTTGAGACCACCAACAAGATTATCAGAGCCATTCTGAATAAAAAAATAAAATAAAATCATAAATATTGGCATCTTCAACTACCCCTAGCATTATGGGCTTATCAAACAAGTATCTATACACCAACCTGGGAAACATCATTCTTGCTTTTTTATGGTATAGAGGCCATCATGCACCTTGAGCTTGAAATCCTCTTGTTACGCATATCATTAGGAGAATTCATTTATGATGATACCGTGTGGCAAGAACACCTTGATCAACTAAATATGCATGATGAAGGATGAATCAATGCACTAGAGCATCTTCACATCTATTAAGATAGGATCAAATGTACCCACAATAACAAAGTTCATCCTCAATAATTTTGCATAGGTGATTTATTCCTCAAGAAAAATCAATAGAATTTAAGCCTTTCATCACACATGCATGAAAAGTTTGTTGCCAACTGGCTTGGTCCATTCATCATAACATAAACATTTGGAATCTGAGCATACAAAATAGACACTCTCAAGGGAATTGAGGAACCTGGACCCATTAATATCCTTTATTTGTGTGCCTTTAATGCATATCTCATAGCTAGCATTGTCAATACTCAAAACAAAATTATGAAAAAATAAGAAAACATCAATAATACAAAAACATCACAAAAATCATCAAATATATAAAAACATCACAAAAATAAAAAACCATCCAACCATTGGATGGCCATAATAAGAAACTGTCTGACACACAGACGGTCAAAAAACAACACAATCATTCAATCATCAAACGACCATTATAACAAACCATCCATCAAGAAGATGGTCAAAAACAAAAATCAACTATCTAATCCTAGGATGACCATAATCACAAACCATTTGACATTAATATGGTCAAAAAAATAAAAAATCACCAACAAGCAATAAAATTCACACCGCTACAAAGTGTGTTGCATTCACACACATCACATTATTCTATCATCACCAATAATACTTTGGTTATCATTTGATCCATGATTTTACCAGTTTGCTAGGATTGATTTTATCACATTAATAAAAGGCATCTTCCTTATGGTATCTACCTTGTGTCACCCCTCATTATACATAATTTTACTATATTTTCCATCCATCATCCCAATACCCATTCATAATACCTAGATGACATATTGTCTTTTTCAAGTCTCTAGTTTTGAGACTCTTTAGCTTATTTTGGTCGTTCAGCCATACTTAGTGTATCCTTCAGCCTCCACTGAAAATCATTAGTCCTTGAGTGCTATAGGTCTTTCGGGTGACCTCAAAATTTATCTTTGACCATACACACAAATCACACATGAATAAAATTTTGGTGCCTAGAAAAGAGGACCTCATGATTCGCTATGGCCATAAAGAGAACGATTTTCCCCACTCATCCCATCATGTGCATGATCTAACCCTGATAATTAGCAAAAGGACAAGCACAAATCCAAAAGACAAAAGTATTCAAAAAGAAGCAAGCAAATAAAAATCTTTAATCCCTATAATTCTTATGTCCTTAGATCATGGGGCTAACCTCCATTGGGGCTATAGATGCTTTATTGAAAGTGGAGTACACCCTATGTGATGACATTTCTATCACATTAGCAACCTTCTTTTGTACAACCCTATGTACGCTTGTAGATGAGCTAGTTTATTGGAATATGTCATAAATGATGAGTCCAACCTTGCTCAAAATTAATAATGAACATTCACTGCACATATTTTAGTATTTAAGAAACTTTAATAACTTGGCTGATATTAGCATCTTCAAGTGCCTATTTGATTAATAGATAATTTTTATTGATGTCACTAGGATGTTTGAGCATCATGAAAGAACTTTCAGATTCTTCATCCCTAGGACATGCAAAAGTACAACTCATGTCATATTTACCTCCACAATAGCATAGTTATTGCAAACCATCCCATCACATCAATGTACATCCAATTCACATGTATGTTAGTACCCTTGGGTTGACACCCTTGATTAATTAATTAAAGTCATGAATAATGATACATGTTTAAGCATTTTTCAAAAAATAATCAACATATTATGCATATACTCATTGCATCCATAAAAATATATGCATTCAATAAGCCATTTCATCACATTACACACATATAAAAAATACATCACATAAATAAAGTGCATCATATCATAAATCATCATTAATAAATTACATATACAGTCTCACCTGCAGGCTACATATGTATGAACCATCACACTCATCATCATCAAAAATAGATATAAGGTAAAATTGTGAAAATTCTTACATCACTCAGTGTGCTCACATCACCCCCTATTGCTCTCACTGCTACCCTCAACCTGATCTTCTCAAGTCTACCTACTGCCACTCCCACAACCATGACCCTTGCCACAAAATCTCCCTATCCCTGAGGCCTAAGAATTCAATACCCCTACAAAATGAGGTACATAGAGCTATTGAAGGAGCACCTGATGCTCTACTCTTTTTACTTCAAGAGGATTTAAAGGATGATAGTGATGGTATTGCTATATCATTAAGTAGTAGGGTTTTTTCCATTAACCTTACTTAGTTCATCTACCACTATAATTAAGCCATCAAGACCCTTGATCCCTAACTCACTATAGATATTTGTGACCTCTCTATCTGCAATAAATCATGTTTTTCTATACTGCATCATGCTCTACCTATAGTGCATCTCACTGATTTAGCAACCTATCCCACTCCTCCTATAGTCTCTACAACTAAGCCCATAGCATATCCCACTCCTCTCAACTCTACCACCTCTACCACTCCCCATCCCATTGACTCTACTCCGAAGTAATGGTAGTCTCCAACTCTACCTTCTACCTATCCAACACCCATACCTTATTATATATAATAGCATACCCTATTTTAGTTGTTGCTACCACTATCCTCCTCTCCTCCTGAGCTACCCTCTCCTTCTCATCCTCTCATGATGGTCCTACTTCAATATCCATTTAATGTTATATCTATCACCCTAAAGCTCCTTAGGTGCCTCTTAGCCATTGCCCTCTACCCCTACCTAGAATACCTACCCACAAAACCATGCATCATACTCCAAATTTATGCTAGAATCCTCCACATCCAACTCTATTAGTACAACATCCACATCCACCCCAATAGGCTCACACTTCATGTTGTAACAACCACATTCTATCATTGGCTATACACTATTGGTGGTAGAGGAATGCCTTGTCATACACCAAATTATCACAACACATAGGTGTACTAAAAGAACTCATACTTTATCCTATGGTGACCTACCACCCATCACCCCTACCACACCCATACCAAGTGCATCCCATCCTCATCCTAGGTTAGATCGCCCTTCGATGACCTCCATATGGCCTCCTCAACCCACAATAGTAAAAATAAGTTATAATAATGTGTCCAAACCCCTAAAAATTTGTCTCATACCCTCCTAATCCTTACCCCATCTCATGGTGTAATTAACATTTTTCCCTAGATCCTAATGTGCTATCCAAGGCAACCCCACTTTTCACCTAATTGTAAAGTGCTTCCATACCCAAATCTATAGTATCAAATTACAATCAAAACCAGATATGTTTTGGTGTCATATCTCATATAGCTTTTTTTAAGTCTATGCTTGTAACACTGGAGCCCATACCATCACCTTAGGCTCCTCTATCAAGTCCTACACCAATCCAAGCAAGTTCCATGAGAACTACGCACCTAATGAATTTGACAATGCAATATTGAAAATCAACATCATCAAAATTGCATTCCTCATCATCAACCATCGCAATCAATAATGGCTATCGACATCCATACTCCCACTCTCCACATCCACCACCTCCTAATGGTCCCTATACACTTTTTTCAACATATCATCCCTCTGATATGTTAGTGTTGTCTCAATCCTCACACCCTCCAGTGGTATTCTAAATATATGATACATATCCTCAAGCATGATCATGATATCCCCCATGAGCATGTGAAAGGTGTAGGTATCGATATCCCACTTATTTGCTAATGCCATAAAATATGCATGATCTACATGCACATTCTCTAAATTAGCTACATATTATAGTCCCATTAGATTCAACCACTTCTAATATTTTTTTGATAGTCATCAATGAGCTTTGTAAAACACACCCTTGAATAGATGTCTCAATCTTAGTCATATATGCTATATAACAAATAAATCACAAAATAATTGAAATTATCTAAAAAAAATCAAAACTCACACATAATAATAGTTTGGGTACCTAATGACCATTTCACATAATCGTCTAACACTCAAACAATAGTAACATTCAACTATCTAAACTATGGAAAGCCAATGATCGCAACCATCAAATAGGCAAACAATCACCACAAACTAGTTTTCAATAGGTACTCATCACCAGTATGGTCATCTGATAGTGGACAGCCTTGAACCACCATCGTTCACACCCTAAATGGTCATAAAACATACCACAAATTTGCAAACACACATGCAATAACATGATAACAAGAAACTACAATTAAACATACAAAATTGAATTTATTTTAGCCAAAATGTAAATGAGAAAGGGTAATTTATATTACTTATCAGTCATGCACTTCCTTCAATTCCAATTGCTCCACATCCCATAGTCATTTTGTCACCTCCACACACAAATTGACAAGACCTCCATGTCTTTTTTGTACTCACACACCTCACTCACCTCTTGTTCCTCATCTAGAATGATGAAAATGACCACTCACACATCAAAATATATGTTTTATACCTTTCAATGTCTGATCATCCAAGACAGTCACATCGTGACCATCCCATATACTTAGGGTTTTCCACTATCCTAGATGACTACATATTTAAAAAAACATCCAACCACCACCTATCCAATTTCATCCACTCATCCATTTTCTAATCTCAATAAGGTCAATCACCTCATTACCACGATCCATTTTTTTCATACACTCACCGCTTGAGGGGGTAGATAATACCAACAAAATCATACCTCAAACAAGATCAATATGCAAACATCCATTTTGGACTCAATGTCTATCCAAGAACCTTGTCTATGACTAATCATACACCCTACTCTATTAGGTCTAAATGCAAAAACCGTAATCAAATCCAAGTGACAACCGATCTAGGTCGATGTTTGTAGGTTATGTGTCGATGCTATAATAAGAAATTATAAAACATGAGATCACTTACCATATGACTAACTTGTTTATAAAAACTAAAGCACTCACCAATTTATCAATGACAAGAGTCAAAGGCACTTGTCACCTTCCATCATTGGAGCATCTCACATTGATCCTGATCTAGGGAAATCAAACATCAACCCCCCAAACACAAAAGTCATCATTCATCCACACAACTACAAGTGTCATTTATTTTTGCATCGCATTGTGTTTTCACACAACACAATATAAAAAGGAGTATCTATAGACACCAAAATCAAGCATTTTAAATACTAATTAATTAATCACAATTAATTAGTATGTTTAATATTAATTAAATTAATTAATATTAAATTAAATACTCATGTGCCTAAGTATTAATTAATTAATTAGTTGGTTAATTATTACCTAGGCTCCCCTTCCATGTCACCTCCACCTCACTCCAGTTCCACCTCACATCCATAATTTGGGTCATGTGTGAGAAAAGGATTCCACACCCAATTCCAATTTGCATAATCAGTTCCAATGTGCACACCTTGTTCCAAATTGCACATTTAGTTCACCATGCACTTTTAGTTCAATTTGTACATTAAGTTCACCATGCACTTTTAGTTTACTTTGCACACTTAGTCCCCATGCACTTTTAGTTTAGCTTGCACACTTATTCATCTTGCACTTTCAGTTTAGTTTGCACACTTAGTCCACTATCACATTTAGTTAACTTTACCCACAAATTTGGTGAGGATTCCAAGGAGCATGTTTGTTTCAAGTTGCATGCACATTTTGATGATACCTTTAAGGTGTGCATATCTGGTGATAATCATGAGGTAATTTTATCTTCTTGTGCAAGCATGCAATTTCTATGAAAACATCCATGCAAAGATAAGACTTTTGGTTACACCACTTAACTGGCTAAGTCACCATCCTATCCATTCCCCTTGATAATTCTATAAATGCATCCTCTTCTCCTTCCTAGAGCATGAGGATGGTACATGCATCAAAGCACTACTAAAATCTTGAGATAACCTCACATTCAAATCACCCGAGCAATCACACGCACTCATCCTTGTCACGTGCTAGATGTTAATAACAACACTCTATAGGCCTAGATCCAATTTATAGTAGCCATAGGACAACATAGCCCATGGTCATTCACCCCTAAATGATCTCAATATATGGTCATCTAGACCTAGACAGTTGACATCCAACCTATGCATAGACTTCCAAACACAACATGACACAACTCGATGCAACACGATGTAGCCTAATGCAACACAACACAACAGTAATAGCAATGACAACAAAGGAAGGGTAATATCTATGTATTGGCTATTTAATACTTCCTTTTTATATATCTTCATTACCTTATATTTTTTGGTTTTAAATTTATTTTAAGATCCGAGTCTCACTTTGGGAATTCCTACAAGTGTTATTAACTAGTTACTTTGTTTCCTCCTATGCAAGTATTCAGATCTAGATTAGGTATACCGAGCAAATCTATATGTAGATACATATATCCAGCAAGTAAATTTATATTTAGGTATATAGATCCACTAGACTTGTTAGATCCTACTTCCAACAATAGTAGGAGATGTCTAGCCCATGGTCATCCAACCTTATATGGTCTTAGGATGCAGTTGTCTAGCATATCGATGGTCATTATACAAAGTCATCAACCTCCCTAATGACTAGTATTTGAATGTCTTCCAATCATATATCTAGAAATTCCATATGATCTAGACATAGATGTAGATCTAGCAGATACAATAGACCTAGATTCAATGAAGCGACGATTACAAGAGACCTACCCATCCAATGTTGTAGTAATAGTCACAAGAATCCTACCCTTCCAGTGTTGTAGTGATAGAAATACATAGGAACCATTATTATTTGTAAATTGAAACCAAACCTTTAACGCTCGTACAACCCCTATGAGTTTCAAATTATAATAAAAAGAGTACAAAGGCACCATATAATACATACATATTATGTTGCTTTATTTATTTGCTTTTACATGGTGCATATTCTTATCGTCTATACTTTCAACAACAATATGAGTGGTATACGGACCTGAATTCAAGTACTAAGTATCAACATTGATATTGAAAAGTATTGAATTAATTAGTTTCTAATAAATATATTTGGATTGCATGATCATTAGAACTCAACATTCCTAAGTATCAAAGTAATAAGTCTACATTAAGTGGAGAATTTCTCTCTCAAATTCCAACATCACCCTAGATATTATTCTTTGGTCATAAGAAAAATAGAGCTTTTGACTATGATGTAATAAGGGGGTATGTTAGGAGTTATTATATCATAGATAATGTGAGAAATCAAGTGGTATAACTACCTCTCACAAGGTACATGCATGTAGTATAGGATAAGGTAGTTGCAAGTTTTCTTGAGGGTTTGTTATACCTAAATTAGGTATCCTATGCATGTAAATACCCTTCACTATCATAATAAAGCCATTAAAAGAATTAATATCTAACAAATTTATTGAATTTTAATTTAAGGGGATTAAATTTCTTGTGTGTACCATTTTCTTCAACCTTTTGTGCCCTCGTTCCATGTTGGATGTGATCTCTCTTTAAAAAGAGAATGCATGTTCCTACATAATTGTGGAATACACCAAGGCAAATATAAAGTGCTCTTAACAATATTTTCTTAGAATGGTTATGAGATCAATTTAGAGCCATCCCTTGTTGAATTTTCTTCATGCGACAAGCACCAAAATGATAGGTTATTTACATGCTTTTGGACCAATTGCAAAAATTGAGGATCTAGTCTAGTGGCCATTGGCTTGTGAATGATAAGAAGGAGGTGTTACATTCTAAATTCATGCCTTCCCATTTTGATAAAAATCATTGACCTTTGTTTTTTTTTATAATATTATTTAAGGAGGCATCAATGACCTCAATAGAGGTGAATCCATGTATTTTCTAGTTAGTTGAAGCACATTATAGATGCCATCTTATATTTTCAATCCCCCATGAAAAATATTTTGTTGTATTTTCATCTACATGTTGTAGGTATTTTTCTATTTTTGGGGGGATAAATATATTTTATGCCTCAAGGCATGTGTTGAAATATTGAATGGCATGAAGGATTTAAATCCTGGTCAACCCATGTTTGAATATCTTTGAGGTATTTTGAATTATTGGATATATGATGTGGATCCTAATCCAATGTTGTGGTCAATTCAGCCTTCTTCAGTGCCACAAAACCTATTTTTTGACCTATATGTATCAAATCAACAAATTAAACCTTGACATGTGTTGAAACCTCATTGGCTATCAACATCTAATGGTGAATAGGTGGAAGATGATGGGTTTCTTTGAGCACCAAATAGTCACTATATTATTCACAAATAATAATCACAACACTCTAACACAATGGATAGAATGTGTATAGGATATTATACCAATATAAAAAACCAATTACATAAGAAAACCTAAGTTGACATAACAAGTGAGAAGTAGGTTAATCACAAGTTACAAGTTAGGTTTAACCATCATAAGGTTAATTATGTACCATAATCGTTATATAAATAATAATTAAATACATTGTATAGTTATTGATAGGCCTATAAAAATGTGCAGCATTCATTGTTGGCCTTGGATATAAGTTAAATTAAAATTTTAACACCCCATCATAAGTTGAACTAAGGGACCAAGAAGAGAAGATGTTAGTGACAATAATATATTTCCTCCTATAATGGATGATCTAATGGGATTTTGCAATTTAGAAAGATTCAACTAGGTCCCCCTAATCATTTAGAAGTTTTTTTATGTGAAGATGCCCCTATACTTGCACAATAATCTCTTTAGGTCAAACTATAATTATCATAGCCAATATGATATGCTCCTATATGTTTAAAATAACATATTCTCTATAGCTCCATATGAGACATAAAATCCAAGAATACACCCTCTTATAAATTGCTCCAATATCCTATAGTCATACAATGCAAGACTTGGAATCATGGATTTCCCTTTTACAATACACTTTACCTTATTTGGAAACTTTAATTTACTTGTGGGACACTTGATTATTGTGACCAAAAGTGGATTGCATAAGACTATTTATGATAAGAACTAATATAATTTTTTGAGTTCCTTAACGCATAATAGAAGAGAGAAGAGATTGTGAAGTATTAATCTTCATGAATAATTTGAACCAATAGGTAAAGGAAATCTTGATAAGAGCACATTTTAAATATTTTCTCTATGTGCCTCAAAATTTCCAATAACTACTTTTTATAACATAAATTGAATTGTCTCTTCAATGAATAAGGATTAGAGATTTTGATTATATAATGTACTATAATTATTTTCCTTTTGAAATACCCTAATAATATTTGAGTACTATCATGTACAATTTGTACCCTAACACTATAATAGGTCCTTAAGTATATGTCATCAATGTAAAAGGGTCAAAAAATCATGTAATTTAAAAATTTGGGGCTCAAATGCTTATATGCAAAAGTTATTTCCTACAAAATATTTTTCCTAATAGACATCGAAAGTTGAAAAAAGTTCATCCTTTTTATGCTTTATTTATTCTATTTTTTATTGGAAATTAGTATGAAATCCAAGGGATATAAGGGATAAGGAAGTATTTTTTGTAGGTTAAATTATAGAAGGAAGTAATGGTACTAAGCAAGATGCAAAGGTAAATACTAAAATAATAAGATAGTATAGGTTAACAATAATGTTAGAATAAATTTAGTTTGATAAGTATGATATGCATATTAGTGTATCATATTCATGTCTAGTATTGTTACTACCTTTTAATAATTGTTTTTGATGGTAGTTAACTATCTACAGTATATAATTATTCTATATGTTGTATAACATATCAATATGATATTTTGTCAATTATTGATTCTTTTATAATATTAGATCTCTTGATGGGATGGGATGCTTGTTATCCCACCTATTTTTTTGAGTTCCAAGCTTGATATGTGCTCTTTGTTACCACAAAATTATTTTGACTATTTTTATGAGGCCTATAATGATGGTATAAGTCCCTATCTTGTTGCATGGTTTTAGATCTAGCATTTTTACAGTAGTTAGAAACTACCATATTTTCATTATTAAGTGTTGTCACAATCAAATTGCATCCACAAGTGCCTATTGTGATAGACCTATCATTTCCATAATAGACTAATTCTTAGTTATGGTTGTAACATTTATGTATTTAATCTAATAATATTAGGACTATTACATCATTGTTAGGGGTTTTTTATGAAGTGTTAATAGATTTCATAATGCATAAGCTGGTTATTAAATTTTATGACAACTAATTAAAATTGGTGGTGTATTGTATTATAAATATGATATATTCTTGATAATAAAATTGTCACCTTGATGGTTCTAACATGTGGCATTATAAAAATCCATGAGCAATATACCTAAGTAGGATATCAAATTTAACAGATTTCATAAAAATGAAGATTTTGATTTCCATTTCTTATTTGTTTTATAGATATCAAATCAACATGTTTTTTTTATTGCTTCTTGATTGTCTTGATTCATTTTATTAATAATTTGAAAATGCATTGAGGAAGTCAATATCCCTTTCCCATATAACCTTACCAAACAAGATGTAAATGCTATTCAAGTAAGGTTATTTATTAGTTTGTTGGTAAGCATGACATGTATAAGTATATTCCAACCCAATATAATAGATAAGAATAGTTGAGGATATGTGATGTCATGTCCACTTATTCATGAGCCCAGAGCAATGATTGGAATGCTATATAATATATGATTGCATAACATTGATTTATCTTTTCAACTTGAAGAGGATATTTGTTGTCTATTTTTTGTTATTGTTTATTATGTAGGCTTGAAAGTGATTTTCCATGTAGCTACAAACTTCTTTGAGGTTTCCTCTATAATGAAACCAATTCCACATGTTTTAAGTTGAGTTGCAAGTTCAAGTATGTATGTGTTAACTACAAAAATAAAAATGGGCCATCTTAGAGATTGCAATTATTTTCAAAAAATATTCAAAAGAGTCATGTCATCATTAATGTATTGATATGATATTACTATTATTAAGTCATCAGTGAAACTCTCCAAAATAAGAGTATTCCAACAATGGTTATCTAGCTTGGATAATTGAAGGTCATTTACCAAAAATTAAATGTGCATAAAACTCATCGACAACATAGCCATTTGAAAGGACGTACATGCCAATATTAATATGGTTGTTTTAAGTGTAGTTTACACAAGATCATCTATTCATGGATGTTCTATTGATGATAAATTCATACACTATATAACATACATTCATGAGTTATAATGCAATACTTGGGTTATCATGGATGAAGTAGCAATATCATCCTTTAGGTCACATGCAAGACCATTCCCTAATTTCATGGGCCATCTAGATAAAGTTATGGGTCACCATCACTCACATAGAATTATCTTCTTATTAATATGAGTAATCTAATGCTAAAATCCATCATGAAGGCAATGTAAAGGTCATCATACAGAGTGATCATATGTCATATTGAATGGGTCATCATGAACCATAGGTAAATTTGTATAATATAAATTAAAAGGTTGTATTAATACATGTGAGCTAGTAAATATTATGTTGTTGTTCACTATCTTGATAATAAACAAGTCATTTAAAGGGCTAAGTCATCTTAGAGTAAGATGTAAGAGTCAGTTCATCTATTGCTCAATTCATATGGTGTTAGAGCCATGCACCTTGTATATAGGAGACTTTAAAATAGAATTTATATTAGGATACTAAAGGGAGGAAGATTGATTATTCTCTTTAGGGAGAAACTATGTTCATGATTGAAAGTTGTCATGATAGTTTAAGGATGTTAAGAGATGTCATAAACAAGATTAAGATATTAAGTATCTCAATGTTTGATGTTAGTTGCCCTTACAACATTGCAATAATAATAATATAGCATAGGTATGACAAAATCATTAAATTAGATGTAATAGGAATAGTTAGAGGTGCTTTAAAAAATATAAGGTCATCCAAGCCTATTAGTTGGCTATGGTTGGCATCCTATTTTTTTTTTATCACTCATATTTTTTACTTGTTTATTAATATATTTTTATACATTCCTATGTTTCCATTAAAACCATGAACTTGAGAAACAAAATCATTAGACTTTATTGTTCACTAGCTAAAAGTATACGACTTGCAATAATTTGATGAAGAGACACACATTGAAGACCATAATGGAGTGCTAATGCATAGAAATAGTGAAGATAGCATGGCTGAAACAAAGCTGTAAAATGACATCATCTCCCATTTCATTATAAGAATATGATTTCATTCAATATGACCATAAGATCTCCATTGCTTATGAGTTGCCTAGTCACAAAGATCAATATAATATAAAATTTCTCATCCTAGTTCAATATATACCATCAGATTGATATTAAAGATGAAGAAATCCTTTGACCAATCATGGAGGCTTGTGTGACATCATAATTTTAAGGAATAATGTTATTATTATTAGGTACTTATTACATTATTTTATGATGTAATTATTTTACCTTAGGAGATTTTAGAATTGTTATTGCACCTCATGAGAGGTTGAATAATAGTTATATCTCATAAGAGGTTGAGAGAAGCTTAATAGTTTGAGAATGTGAAGCACCAAGAGTTTGTTGATATCAGTTCATCGCTCAAAATTTTCCATGTAGCGTTCTTGAATCACATGTGTGTTATTAAAAAATTAACGTCCCTGAGTACCTCTTTAGATCTTTGGAATTATTAGTTTCAAGTTTCAAGGATGGTTCTTAAATCCACCATAAACACCTGGGCCTTCACCTAATCCTATACAACCATGTTATTCAAAAGGAGGTTGAGAAGGCAACCCTTGCCATTTTTGGCAGCCCTATTGGGCTACCCTTTGCCTCGGTCCCTAGTGACGATGATTTAGAGAAAGGCTCTATTGGAATTATAAAAGGTGGATTGAATCCCTTAATTTCCTATGTTGGCACTTCATCCCCTACCAAATTTGAATCATTCCAATGCTTGTATAGGACCAATGCTTTTGGAGGAAAGTGCAAAAAACTCAGTATCATCAATCAAGATGAGGACACTCCTAAGAAGACTCCTGTGAAGTTTAAAAAATTTAAGTCTAAGGATGCTCCTGAACACTCTTTAAAATTTAATAAATCCAAGAAGAAAGTCAATTCTAATCCCCCATCCAACATGGGGCAACTTCTCAACTCTAATTTGACTATGCTCCTCCAAGCTCGCAAGATGCTTAACACCATCAAAAACTAGAAATATGAAAAAACCTAGGCTTTATATGTTGAGCATAGGGTTGAATCTATTGAGAAAGATCATCCTGAAACTTTTGAGTAGCCTGGTTTTTTGCATCAGTGAAATTTTTGTTGAAGTGAAGTGTTTCTTCGTTGTTATTGGCTCTCTCTGTCTATATCTCATGGTGATGGGTTGTTCTGCCTTTGTGATCATCTTTTTTTTTGTTTCATTGAGGTCATATCCATTGACACTACCTACTTTTGGTCTTTTGAATTCATATCTGTTGATATGGCCTCATTTTGGATTGATCCTTTGTTTTTGGTTGTTCCTTTGTAAAAGGTTTGGGGTTCCTTTCAAAATCCCATTTTCAATATATTAAAAAAGAGTTTTTTGAGATGCTAAGAGATATTTCATTGTATGTACTAATATACATTATATATTTAATATGGATTAAATGCAAATAACATCCTTGTTTCAATTCATTAGTATCAAAGCAAGAGTTTTTTCCATCTCTCTACCTATTAGTTATCTCATCATTAAATTATTTTTCTCTTATTCTCAATATATTTCCCACCATGAGTAATTAAGTATGTCAAACCCGTATTTCAAGTAACCAATCAACAAAGAGAGACATCCAAAGCAACCATGGAAGAAGAATAGGGAGAATCCACTAGAACATCTAGTACCTTAGATATGAGAAGCATGTAGGGAGGCCAACATTGTATAGATATACATTTATCTTTTCTTTTATTTTATTTCTTTCTTGAATCTTGTACCCAATAGGATAAGGCTATGTGGGATCTACATTTCAATAAGCAAAAACCCCTATGAGGCACCAATAATGTAGGTAGAATAACTAGCCCACATCTATCTCTTCAAAAGGAGAAAATTTTACTTTTAATATTTTTCCATTTTTCTAGGCTAAGTGGCTTCAAATACTTATCCAGCATTTGAAACAATCATCAGACCAAAAATGAAGGTAGGTAGGGCTTAGCTAGCCCGAAGTAGCACCAAAATACTAAATTTTTCTATGTATGGAGAGCTACCAAATTTTTGAGACGTTGATGTTAGCAATAAGCATAAAATTATCTAACATCTAGTGTGAATGAAGCTCAAGTTTTTACTAAGGTAGAAGAATCATATTTTTTTTTAGCATCGATTCAAGTTTTGATTATGTATGAGGCATGGCCAAAAATTTAAAATGCTAATGTTAGCAGAGGCTTGGTAAAATTCCAGAATCTTGCACATTAAGAAATAATTTTAGCTAACTATGGATAAAGATCCAACATCCAATGGCATAGCAGGGCCTGTTAGGTGCGACAAAATTTTGGCTATGTAACAAAGAAGGCCAGACTTTTAAATACATTGGCATCAACATAGGCTACATAAAATCCAACACAATAGAGAATAGAACCAAAGTAAAAATTATTCTAAGGAATTGAACCTAACATATAAAGATAGAGTGCTTTGCAAAAAAATCACTAAGTGTTGAGTAGCCTCAAGATTCTAAAATTCTAATGTCATCATAAGGCATATTAAAGTTTGGTAGAAGATATAAGGTGGTGTTGGATGGGAAATATTTTAAGGAATAAAGTTAGGAAATGAAGTTTCCAACATCCAACATCAAGCACTATGCATAGGTATGTGGCTAAGTATAAATAGTGGCTAGATTCAAAAGGCACTAATGTCATCAAGGTCAACCAAAAAACTCATTATCAAGATAAGTATAAAACAAGAGAAAGCAAAAAACCAAGCTAAGTATCAAGAAGTTCCAAACAAATAATGAATCTAATGTTATGCAAACAAAAGAACCTGACATCTGCATAATAAAGAGTTGGATTAATTTTAGCTAATAAGAGAGGGATATAGCAAGATATAAAAGTGTTCGAACACACTCCTAATAGTCATAATATATTGTCAAAGAATATTAACATCCAAGAGCTTTCTTGATTGAAACCTATACCAATGTAGTTGGGCTAGTCGTGGGGTAACCTAAAGTAAAACAATCTTGTTAGATGATCCTATGGATTAGATGTATACATATAGGTCACTACTCTCTCATATGAAATTGGATAAAGCCACATTAGCATCATGGCACCAATACAATTGTAAAAAAATGATCTAGAAAAGAATGTGCATGTGCTACACCAACCTGGCAGTCCTATAGTCTATCTTGAAAGCAATGATGCTAAAATGACTTAATGTAAATGTAAATCTATATATACTTGAATGTAGCTCATTCAAAGTTTTGGCTCTTTAGCTTTTACAATTGCACATATTGTACGATTGAAGGTTATATGCCTCTTAATGAAACTTGAAGTGTTGTTTGATCTTTATCAAATACTATTGCAGAATATGTATGTATGATCTTCTCATTAAGCATTTTTGTAAAAATTGAATGAATGGTTTATTATGTTAAAGAGTTATTCTACTATCTGGATTTATTTTTGGATTTTTTCTAGTTTAATTCCTAAAATTCTTAGATGTGTATGCTTAAAAACTTAATATTTGCAACATTTGATGATATTTGGTCTATTGGGTATTTTAGTAATTAAAATAATGAGACTCTCATGCATTTGTGTCTCTTGATGTAGTTGAATATTGATAGTTTAAGTCCTAGCTTGTAACCTTACACATTTTTATCTCTAGTTTTCAATTCCTTATAGTTAGTTTAGCTAGTGTTATAGGAATCGACCTACTCTTAAGGGTGACTCAAAACCTATTTTGGGTTTTCCAATCTTGGTGGAGGTGTTGAGGTTGCAACTCATCCACTTAGGCAGATTTTGTACCAAGACTATCTAGTAATATGGAGAAGTAGTGGTTCAAGGTAGATTGCTAAAATAGGAACGTTAGGCTATTGGCAAGCATCATCGTGGACCTCAAACTCTAGTAGATGCATGTACAATGCAAAATTTGATAGTAGCATAACTTCGACAAGGACTTGTTTCTTTGTACGAGGATCTACTTCTCTAAGAAAAATTTTGTCATCAGTAATAGTACCAATAAGCACTATAATTCTATCTTCCTTTCCCCCATCTAATGAACAAGGAAAGAGAGAGATACAAGGTAATACACTAATATTTTTTAGATACATGCTCGAAATAATAATTCTAACAATTTTTTTTGTATCTACATGGAGTGGATGATATTTTTTTAACATGGTGACACCAAACATACTCTCTAAAAATAAAGTGTTAAAAAATACCTCTCAAGACCTCCATGGTGGAAAAATCATTGGTAATTTCATCGTCAAATTTTTTTGTAGGAAGAAGATAGCATAGTTTGAACAATGATGGCTATTAAAGCATCAATCATGTACACATGGATTGGACTAGCTTGAATGGCATTAAAACAACCTTACAAATATTCCAAGCTATACATTCTAAGTTCAATTCTCACTATTATAATTTTTCTCTAAAATGATATATTTTGTAAAGGATTAAAAACCACATTATTTTTCTTCATATATGTAGCCTTAGGTAGGAGAGTTGGCACTTTGAAAGAACATATAAAATTTTAGAGTAGAGGTCAACGGGTCAAAACCCACTAAGACAAAAAATATTGTTTTTACTACTCTAGAAAGTACTTATTTTATTTTTTTTGGTAAGTTAAGATGAATTAAAAGTGGGTTTTTGTCAAGGATCCCAAAACCTGATTACAACAAAATTGAAGAGGAATAGTCCAAGGAAGGACAACAGGAAAGGCATTTATTTTTGCAAATTCTTATAGTTTCAATTACTAACTATAGTGAATACTTTACAAAAATTAAAGAGGGGATCATAAAAAGTTTTATGAAAGATGCATTTCATGACTAACACCTTCAAATTTTTTTAAGATATTTACTAAACAATATTTTTTCATATTTTTTATACCATAACACATATTCTTAAGTACACAAATAGCATTTGGTATCAATTGTACCTCTAGCTCATGTTCACAAGTAAAATTGTCATGTTGAGATACATTGTATAGCCTAATATAGCCTTCATAATGGAATTTGGGCATAAAACCTTTAAACAATAAGGGAGATATAAGATCATATTTCATATGCTTTCACTCCATATTCATACCCCATTCATCACTATCACTAGGTGTAAATCCTAAAATTGAGAAATTTTGAGTATTGAAGGAAGTTATGCTCTTGTACAAATATTTCTCTTTAAGCAGGTGTCATTGATAGGAAATTGATTTTCTATAATATCATTGTACCTTGTATCATCCTCTTCATGTACCTTAAGGTCTCTCTCATATTCAACTATGTATATCAAGAGGACTAGCTTCTTCCATGTACCATTGAGTGTATAGTAAGGGTGATTATATAGAAAAGTTTAGTATATTAGACTAGTTGTATCTTGAAAGGGGCACCATTTTGGGAGTCATAAGGAACCCTCACCATGAAAATATGTACTTCAAGGTTCAAACTTTGGATCTTAAAAGACTAATATGAGAAAAATCTTGATTATTGAAAAACTCTAGGACATAGTTACTAGCATAGCCACTCGACCTGAAAAGGATGAAGATGCTCAACAAATTTTTGATGATGTAGATGCCATAGCATTGATGATCATCAACCTTACCATCATAGTTTTTGTTTAGGAACACATTTATGAAGAACAAACATATAAAGAGGCATGGGATACACTTTCTACCATATTTTAAGGGAAGAATGAATCAACAATACTTAACCTTTAATATCAACTTCACACATTGAGAGTTCATGATGGAGAAAGCATTGAGATATTTCTTCATAAAGTTGTAGATTTTAAAGTTATATTTAATACCATGGGTGAACTAGTGGAAGATAGGATTTTAGTACCCATCATACTTTTAGCTTTACAAAATTTATTTTGAGTGTTGATCACTTGCAAGTCTCTCATAAAAGGGTGTCTTTTGATGAATTGGTAAATTTTCTTCAACAGAAAGAAGAAACCAATCAACTGAGGGACCAGTTAACAAATTATGCACTCACTTCTAAAAATATAAGATATATAAGGATCCTTCTCCATCATCATTATCACAAAAAATATAGAAATAAAAGAGGTATTTCCATATCTGTGAAAGAGAAAAATATGATACAAAATATTATTTGTATAACTCTAGGACTCAAGGGAAAAAAGTTTTCCAACCTCCTTAGAAGAAGCTCCAATTCAAACCTCATCCTAAGTATAAGAAACAAGGTCATGTTACACTTGAAGATTCAAAATTTGACTACAAACAAGACTCCAAATTGGCACACAAGGTACTAATATCCAAAGTGATGACCAAACCAAATGATGGTATTTGTACATATATTCATGTGCTATAAAGCACATTATTGGGCATTTTATTCAATTCCTCCACTTATATTGATGGGGGGGTATACATCCAATAATTTTTCAAGGTTTTTCACACATGGGATCAAGTGATAACTCATTACCGTATGCACTTAATAATAGATCAGGATTACTAAGAGAGGAATCTATTCCATAATGGAAATGGTTCACTGTATGCTCATAGGAGCTGATCTAGAGTAGTAGTATTGGGTTGAAGCTATCTCTACTATAGTGTATCTTCTAAATAGAACATCTATAAAGGCACAGAAAGGGGTTACACTTGAACAAGCTTGGTCTAGGAGGAAGCCTTCAATTTTGCATCTCAATATTTGAAAGTAAGGCATACATGCATGTGCCAAAGCAAATAAGGAGTAAATTAGATGCAAAGACCTTGTCTTGTATATTTCTTGGCTATGATGAAGTTTCAAAAGGTTATTAACTAATATATCCAATCATAAAGAAGGTTTATATAAGTAGATATGTGGCTTTTGATGAAGAATTAAAAAATAAGACAAGCATTAAATATTTTAAGGAGTTGGAAGATGCCACATCTCTCATTGTGAGTATTGAGTCAAATGAAAAAGTTCATGAAGTACCATGAGTTGAGTTAGATAAGGAGTTTCACGAAGATGTACCAAAATTTATTTATGAAAAATATTCTTTGCTCCATCACAATAAAGAAATATATCAAAATGATTCAATAGTATAATCAAGGATGCTAAACTTGATGCATCACCTTATCTCACTTCTACACATCCACGTACTCATAGTAGTACATGACAAGAAGTAAATCTAGGCTTGATGAATTTAGTAATGGAGAATTAAAAAGTAGCATCAGTGTAGGATGCACTTAGTTTGTCATAATGGAAATCAACTATGGAAGCAAAATATACATCTCTAATAAAGAATAAAATATAGGATCTTGTTGATCTACCAAAAGGAAAGAATCCCATAGATTGCAAGTGGGTCTTAAAAATCAAATATGAGGTAGAAAATTATATTGATAAGTATAAGGTGTAGCTCATTACAAATGCATATGCACAAAAGGAAAAATTTGATTATATAGAGACATTTGCACCTACAACAAAGATGACCACCATTTATGCACTTTATGTACTAGCAACATAGTGATTGGAAACTTTAGCAAATGGATGTCAAAAGTGCCTTCCTCAACGGTGATCTTGAATAAGAGGTATACATGGTATAACCTAAAGGATTTTTTTTCAATGGGCAATAGTAAAAGTTTGAAAACTGAAAGAGTCACCATACAGGTTGAAGTAGGCTCTTAGAACCCATTACATCAAAATTTATGATCACCTATTGCAATATGATTACACTACAAGTCCCTCTGATGTAGATATCTATATCAAAAAATTTGGATATAATATAGTGATACTTGTGTTGTATGTTGATGATTCGATCATCATTGGTAGATCAAACGAATTAGTGGATATTGTGAAGAATGGCTTGAAAAATCCATTTGACATGACAAATCTAGGACTTTGATACTATTGTCTTGTATTTGAAGTTTGATAGATAAAATCACATTGTGGTCACATAGACAAAGTATGTCAAAATATTAGTAGAAAAATATAGGATGAAAAATTATAAACCTAAGGCAATGTCAATGGTGTTAGAATATTATAATGTGCACTATACCTTCATCTTGACACTTGTCATGTTCTCTTGACACTTGTCATGTATTCATATAGACCTCCTGCCTATATATTGTATCATTCTTGTATCAATAATATATCACATCTTATTTTAGTCCTAACATTTGGTATCAGAGCAGGATTTACCTGCCCTGTTAGTTTGAGGGGGGATTTCTATCATGGAAATCTCCCCCCCTATTTTTTTACCTTCATATTTTTAGCTCCCTCATTATTTTTGAAAACTAGGGAGTATGCTCTCCATCCTTGGATGGATCAGAAACTAGAAGTTGGAAGATTAAATTCTATCATTTTTTAAGACTGATTTATTGGGGAGGAAAATTTTATTTTGTGTCTATCCGCAGAAGTAATTTCTCCATGGAGAAATGAAAAACGAGATACCATTCATGGCTACCAATTTTTTGAGGGGGTAAGACTTTTTGGTTAGTTTGAATTTTTAGAGGTTTGTAGTAATCCTACTAAAACCATATTTTTTTATTGGGTTTAGTGTTGGAGTATGCAATTGGTCATTTATGGATGTGTTCCTCATCTTGTTATTTATAGGAGTATTAAAAATAGGAGTCATGTGTCAGACCTACATTTTTTTGGTGTTTTGTTTAATGGTGGTTATTTGAGCACAGCTACTTTGTGATCTGGTGTGGTATACCATTTTAAAAAAAAAACACCTATAGTTGTTCGATGCCTCATCTACGGATCTAGTTGTCATTCTATTTTTGCAACATTATCTCTAGATCGACAACTGTTGGACTTGGGAGAAACTTTTCTCCAAAATATTTACTACAAAATAATAATCCACCACCACGCAACCATAGTGCCACCTGAAAGAGCCAAACTAGACATGTTTTTTAGATCTACAGTCCAAATCCAAAGTGCATATTATCCCAACCCCTCACTTTGACACTAATTGAAACTATTGTTGTTCAGTTATGGATTTTTGTTTTCATTGTGAAGGGTTAGTGAGGGTTCAAATCTGTGGAAGTGCAGATCCTCAAGTATTTGACTTGGCCTAGCTCTATGGGGATATTTCACACAAATATTTGATGTTCTAAATATTTCTCATCGGCCAAAGCAGAGATATCCCTCTAGCATGATCAGAGGTAATCAAGTGGATGACATTGTCATTATCTTAGAGGATAAAGTGTGGCAATGGAAGCACTACTAGCATGATCAGAGGTGAGTGAGTAGGTGACATTGTTGTTGTCTTAGAGGATAAAATGTGGTAATGAAAGCGTTGCCCTCATCTTGAACGATGAATTACAAGAGAATTTGATGACTAAGCAGCCCGTTGGTATCATGAATTAGCCCTCGCCTCTCGATGAGACACGCACCAAACCCAAGCTAACCCACTAATTGGCTATGTAGTTTGTCATGAGATTTATAGAGTTTTTTTTATGTAGATGCAGCACCCTGTCACACTTTAGAAGAAATTAGAAAAGCATTGCAGTGTTCCCATGCATTTAGGATCAACGGGAGGGATTGACTATTCCCTGTGATGTAGAGGAGTTTGAGCATTTGCTCTGGCTTATCCATTTAAGTTAGACAACCTCTAAATAATCAAATGAAAATGTGGAGAGGTTAGTGGAGGAGTTCATTGTGAGAGCCTCGGTAACAAAGGAAGAAATTGATTTACCCAGAACTTCATGTTTTTTTTTTGAACCGCTCACTCCATAAAACCATTTGAAAATAGGGAATAAAGTCCAGATACAGTCTTGTCTATTTTTACATACAATTTCAAATAGCCCATGTGAATTATTTTTTAACCATGTAATATTTAAATATTGCTTGAAAGCAAGGGGACATTATTTGTAATGTGGAGTGGGACCACCAAAATAGGTGAAATATTTTATTTTTCTCCACAAGGGAAGTAGAAGGTCCATGCAATTTTCCCTACATGGAAACATTGAGAGTCTATTTTTTATTCCACCATAAAGCGATGCCAAGACAATATTCCTGATGTGCATATGCTGCCTAGAGAGGCATGTTTTTTTTTCCACAAGATGAAGGTCCCATTGACACCCAAACATAGGGGTATTTATAGTCATCGAAAAGATTTTTCCAAGATGGACACATTGGTGGTGTCCAATTGTAATTTTGAGGTTGTTTCATTTGTATTTTTAAGCCTCAAATATTATTATTATGGAGTGCACTCTCGGTTGAACCCGACACTCCCAAAGCACTTGTATGTGATCCTAGTACCTAGTCACTTTCTCTATAGCACCTAGCGGATGTGGTGGCCGGTTACCCATGCATTCTGGTAGGATGAGGAGGTCACCATAAGGACAACTACTCTAGGGACTACAGACATAGATACCCTAGACTCTATCCAAGAAGTTTTTGGATCAACTTTTGAAGACTACAAACATAGACACTTCAAAATATTCTATTCTCTTCTTTCTTCTTCTCCTCCACATTTGGATTCTATGGCTCATTTTATTGTATTTTTTAGTGCATTTTTGGTAGAGATCGACACTCTTATATGGCTCGTATTTCTTTTGTATTAAGGTGCATTTTTGGTAGAGACCGACACCTTCTAGATTATGTTTCACCATGAGGGGGATGATATTCATGGTGAACCTAGTCAGTGACCTACAAGAGGCAATGTACCTAGAGGATGACTTGCAAAAGCAACAGACCCAGAGGAGGTTGACCTTGAGGCACCTAGGATGACCCTAAGGCACTTAGATGATGGACCCAGAGGCAACAGACTCATGGAAGTGGTTGACCCTGAGGCAACATATCGAGATGTATACACCGTTAATCTAGCATTGTTCACAGTTGGAGATCCAAGCGCAAAGAGCACGAGCCTAGACCAAATCATGTAATAAAGGAGGATGTTAGGGTTCTTTTAGAGAAGTCAATATTAAGGGGGGATGTTATCTAATGTTGACTTATTTTTTTCTCTATAGTTAGGATAGTGCACATTAAGGAGTAATTTTAGAATATTATAATGTGAACTATGCCTTCATCTTGACACTTGTCATGTATTCATATAGACATCCTGCCTATATATTGTATCATTTTGTATCAATAATATATCACATCTTCTTTAAGTCCTAACAAATGGAGCAAGGGTTACAACTATTAAAATATGATAGTCATATCAGATATCTCATACTCTTTACTATTAGTTGTATTCATATAGACATCCTACCTATATATTGTATCATTTTTGTGTCAATAATATATCACATTTTCTTTTAGTCCTAACAAATGGAGCAAGGGTTACAACTATTAAAATATGATAAGTCACATCAGATATCTCGTACTCTTTACTATTAGTTGATTGGAATCCCCACATACCTAAAAAATACTAGGCCTAACATCAAATTTGTTGTTATTTATCTTTTAAAGTTCATATAGGAACCTAAGGTAAGTCATTAGAATGCAACAAAGAGGATGTTACATTATGTTTATGGTACAATATAGTATGTCCTAGAGTACAATAAAAATGATAAATTATTTTTGCAAGGATACATGGACCTAGATCATGTCAATTTTTTAGATGATAGGAATTCATATACATATGTGTTTTGTTTAGGATTTAGATCTATCTCATGGTATAGTAGGAAATAACATGCAGTGACATTGGCATTCATAAAGGTAGAATATTGAGTAGTACAAGGAGTTTTGAAGCAATATTATTAGAAAGTATACTATCAAATATGGGTGTGTACAAACATTGACCAACACTATTGAATTATGACAATCAAGGTGTTCTAAAGCTGATCAAGAATCTAGTTTTTCATGAAAGAATAATGCACATTGAATCTTAGTGTCATTTCAATCAAGAAAAAGTTTAGAATAATTAAATTCAGCTCTATTTCCCACTGATTATCATCTTGTAGATATTTTCACAAAGGCACTTGCACATGTAAGAGTTTAATTATTTTGTAATTCTCTTTACATAGAAAATAATGCAATAAGGGGGGATGTTAGATACATTATCACATTATTTGAGGTTTTTACACTTAATAGAAAATTCCATGGAAGTTGCATCCATTACATCTCCTTGAAAATGGATATAATGTATTATATATGCACTATCAAAATTAGGAACAATGTTGAGACACTTTCGTATTATGCTCTTAAACTATCACAATCATTTCCATTCTAAAAAAATTGTCATGTTATCTTATTTTCCTTTGTTTTATCCTTCATCATCATGTCATGTATGAAACCAAAAAAAATTAAATCAAGTGAATTACTCTCTAATGTGAGCCCTTAGGCCTACCCTATGTTAGTCAATGGAAAGGAAAAATTGAACCCTACTAGACCAACCACTTAACCCGGATGGTCTTGCACCAAGATGTATACTAACACAATATACCTAGGGGGTATATAACCCCTAATAAGGCCCAAGGGGCCACTGATTACCATTTCACCCACCATGTTGAGCATGAAATGCTTACTTCCTTTCTTGTACACATTGCTTTCCATGATTTAAGTTAATCGCTTAGACTTAAATTAAAATAATTTAAGTCAAAACTTCATGAAATCTTCTCATTAGATGGCTTCAAACCAAACTACTTTAATAAAATATGGTCATATACCTAGTAATGAATCATTTTTCTTGCCTAATAGACTACTTTAAGTTAAAAATTGCCCAACTCTACTATATCAAATGAATTTCTCAAAATAAATAGATGAAACACTTGCCAATTCAAGAAAACTATGATAGAGTTAAAGAAACTTTCCAAGTCCTATAGTCAAGTGAATCACTCACTTTAGCAATCAAATAGCTTGAAATTGTGAGTGAATCATTTTTTTTCCAAATCCTCTTAAGTGCCCATAAAGTGAGTGAATCACTCCAAATTGCATGCAAATCACTCTAATTGGGAGCAAAATAAATCATTAATTAGAAGCCGACTAATTTTTTTATTTTTCCAAATAGCTTGTCTCCATTTATTCTCATTTATCATCTCAATCCATCATGGATACTATTTTTGCATCTATCAACCCTTCATTACCTGAAGCATACCATTTTCACCTTCTACTACTATTGCTTCACCCACATCTACTATACCTTAACCAATACCAATACTTCCAAAGGAGGTAGAACCTTTAGGAAACAAGAATAAAATGAAGAGAGGAAAGAGAAATGTATACGAATCCCCTTCCCAAAGAGACCAAAATAATTCCATGATGATCCCTACTAGAGGATTGAAGAGGGAAACTACATTCATCCAATTGACTAGGTTTGGAAAAAAACCCTTATGAGGTTCAACCTAGGAATTAAAACTAATTTTGGGAGCATAAGCTATATTTAGATATCTAAGCTAGAAAAAATCTTAGTACTACAAGTATGAATTTACCTTGAACTAATGGAAATAATTATGGAGAAATATGATCCTTTTGGAAGAAGTTTCAAACTATCTCAATGGATTGAAGACACATTTTACATAAGGGATAAAGATATAAAGAAAATTCTCAAGGTGGAAGATAACCCAACAATGTGGTTGTCCTATAACCCAAAAATTCAGGACTTCTACTATTAATACATGAGAACCTACTAGAAAAATTGTTAATCCTGTACATGAAGAAACAAAACCTGACAACTAACTTTAGTATTCCATTGGGGTTATATTTTTTCAAATAATATGTATAGATGGTACTATATAGTATAGCTATGTTTTTGGAGGAGAGAAGTAACCTAAAGCTCTACAAATTACATATTACCCTATTTCACATTGTCTAGACCTACCCAAGGAATTTGTAGATGATTGAATGTGCCTAATACATTGTTGACTAGATGGTTTGCTAGATAAATACCTTCAAATAAGAAATAAAATTCAATTGCACCTCCTAGTTGGTCTAGATTTACACATAAAATATATATCAGTTCCCAACCCTTCAACTAGATCAAGTAGGAGCTAATGGCCAATCCCTTTAAATAGTTGAAATCATAGACATAACCTCTTAATAAATTGGAAAGACCTTCTACCACTTCTATGATGAGATGTGCAAGGTAATCATCAAGAAATTCAAGGAAAACGCTCCAAGTTTTTCCAATAAGGAATGATAGACCATAATATTAGGGGAATTGACAAGTGGATATTTCTACCTAGAGAATACTTAATTCTTCATCTACCCTTGTGGCTTTTCAATCATCCTTTTGAGTTTATTTTACATACATTAGAGGATATGTTCAATATAGAGTATGTGCAAAAACTTTATTATGTGGACCTAAAGTATTTTATGGGGTAGAAGAAAACCACCTTCTATCCACTCAAGCAACTAATCATAAATATTACACCAAAGTTGTATGGGTTCAACCAAGTGGTGGAGGTGAGGCTAAGAGAAATTGGATAAAATCAACTAAGAGATCATTGTATTATGATATACCATGTATCTTTCATAAAATACTAAGGAATGAGAAGCTAGATAACTTCTTCACAATGTGAAAAAGATTAACATTTAGAAAGAGGAAAATACGAATAAAGAATTAACCCTTTCCACTCAAGGGATTGACCAAAGGTATGAAAATGAAATCCTAAGTTGGTATCACAACTGCAATAGTGACATGCCTTATACACCAAGGATAAGGATAAATTTGAACTATATGTAAAAATAAATCATCAAAAGGTAGGGTAACTTAGGACATTGGGGTATATAGATAGCATGGAGATAAGCACAATCATAAACTCTACCAAAGATGACCTATTTAATGATGAGTTATTTTCCATATGGGATATAATAAACCCTAAAAGTGTGAAAAAGGCCAATACCATTAGTGAAATAGTAGGAGGAACCTTGATCTCCTATAGACCAAAGAAGACATTCCATATCTGTTGCACTAATGAAACTCATAGTAGTAAGTTCAATAGTAAGGTAGACAAAGATCAAGGGGTAAATGGATTTTGAAAAATATGGATCAATGTTTAATAAGGTTGAGGTAACAAAAGATAAACAATACAAACAACTCATCTTAAGGAGGGAGAAATCCCTTAAGGAGGATCCCACTCTAAGCTGGAAATAGACAACTTCATGGTCACTTTTTCTACCACTTTCACTTCTCTACCACCATCTATTAATCCCCCTTCTTTCTCTATTTATTCTTATTTTATTCCCATTTCTCTCCCTTCTCTTTCTTCTATTCCACTTATTGTTTCGTCCACTAGTGTATTTCATGGTTCTCCAAGGGGAACCCTATCTCCAATGGTTTTTACCACATCCAAGACCATGTCTATCACTTCATTCCCATCACCTACCATCTAGTTCTCCACTACACAATCCTTTCTCCTAGCTCAAGGATAGCTAGCAATGTTATTTTCATCATCTATGTCCTTTCCAACAATGTCATTACTAGCTACCATGCTAGTATAGCTAGCTTCACAAATAAATCCCACTACTTCCACTTCATTTCTCTTGATCATCATTTAATTTTCTTGACTCGCTTTACCTTCCATTCCCACACATCCACCTCACCCATAGTCTTATAGGTAGTGATTCCCACCTTCCTAGCTCAAGGGGTTGAATCTATAGAGGCACCCCCTAAAATTAACATGACTACTAGGCCAAGCATGGTCTTTGCATAAAAAGTGATGTTTAAGCCTAAAGAGGCAGATGTCACTAAGTTTTTTTATGTATTTACATTCAAAGAGAAGAAATGGAAGAAATAATACAAATAGAAAAGTAAAAAACTCCAAGGCCTCTATATCCTAGCCTTTCTTGGGCGAGATGATCCTTCATGGTGGTTCCTCTTCTCCATCCAATTGTTTGGGGTAGTTTTCTTGCTTGGCAGTTTTGTTTCTGGTTTTTCCTTGGCAAGATACCGATTTCTACTTTTTTCCCTGAGCCGAAATTTTCAAAATTGTATTCTTCCTGGATAGACGAGAATTTTAAAATTTCCTACTAGGTATTCAAATTTCTTGATGGACAGGATTTTCATTTTTTTCTTTGGGTGGGATTTTTTAAAAATTTTGTGGTTTTCTTTTCCCACTTGGGTGGTATTTTTTCTTTTCCCACTTGGGCAGGGTTTTTTATTTTCCCACTTGGGTAGGATTTTTTCTTTTTCTGCTTTGGGTAGGTTTTTATTTTACTTTTCCTCTGGTATATCCTTTGGCCTATCCTTTGGAATTTCCTTTGGACTTTACTTTGGTCTTTTGTTTGGTCTGTTAACCTATTGTAAAAAGGTTTTGGGACCCCTTTAAAAACCCACTTTTAATAAAATTTTAACTGAGGGGACAAAATCTATATCGTTGAGGCTATAGAACATGACCCTTACAAAGTAATAATATTTTTTTTGTATTTAACTATCAAAGCATATGAGCTAAACCTAAATAGAATAAACCCATACCAAATGGTCCAACTTGTAAATCATCTCACACTTGGTGTAGCCATGAAATTTGGTTGTCTTCTAGTTAAGCATATAGTAATCCAAAGGAAGAACAGGGATTGTGAAGCATAAGTGATGCATTTAATAAACCAAAGAGACAAATATATAAAGAGAATGAAGATCTAAGATAATATGTCTTGAAAAAAATTATTAAAGAAGTAGATCAAGAACCTTAAATCTTGACTTACTAAGGCTAAAAATAATCAACAACAAATGGAAAACCTCAAAGAACAACTCATGTTGAGTAAAATTGAATAACTTCAAGAGGCCTTAAAATGAAAGGTCTAAATATTATAGATTGGATAACAAAATATGTGAATATGATAGTAGATCCTGAATGATTCAAGTCCCTTTGGGAAAATATAAAGGAAGAGGTAAAGAATGCTTATGAGTACTTCAAGTTGACTTGCTTTATAGAAGAAAGCCTAGAAAATATTGTAGAAATGATTGAGCGAGTAGAAGAACAACTATTTGCAAGAAGTGAATAGTAAGAGGTACTTAAACTCCTCTCATCCATGATAGCATCATAGGCATAATAGCTTAATATGGACCAAAAGACTTAGAAATTAATGAAGATCCCAGATGTCCAAAGAAACCTTTAAGCTTATAAAGACAAGCTAGCATCACTGAAGATCCAAGTGCAAGAAATGAACAAAGAAATCCATGGATTAGTTGTCAAAATTTCTAATATATTTTGATCTGCAAATGCAAATCCTATATGATGATATCATCGATGCTATGTTTGAAGAAAAAGGGCCAAGCTAATCAAGGGAATGCAATTGAAAATTAAAATAAATATGGAGCTAATGTATGCCAAGCTAGAAGAGCTAACTAGAAAATAGGAGGAACTATCAAAAAAATATTTTGAAGATCTGATAGATGAATCAAGGGACCTCATCTAAATCTAGTTGTTGAGATATGAAGAGTGGCAGACATTGTTAAGATTGTTGCCTTAGAGAACTAGATAAAGAGAGAAATTTTTGATAATTTTTCATGGAGGTCCAAATTTTATAGACTTTATACCCAAGGATAAATGCATGCTTTGGTATCTTATTCCAATAAAGTTTGGCATCCCATAAAGTATCAAAAAATATAGAACCTCAACATTACCTTGGGATTCAAAATTTTTAAAGGAACATGAAGTAGAGAAATAGAAAATTGATGCCTTAAGAGACCTCCCAAAACTTATCTAAGTCTAGAACAAGTATGAATTCACTTGCAAAAGAGGTTGATTGGATATAAGGAGATTCACTTACTAACTAGAGAAAATCAATCAATAGGTCATGAAGAGATAAATTTGAAGGCTTGAATCCTAAAAATAATTTAAAAGCAGTATTTTGACATGAAAAAACACTAAGTCATTTTGGAATTCTTCTAAGCCTGTTAGAGGTATAATTAGAGTTATGTAAAATTTGATGATGCATCAGTTTTCCAAATATACCCCCAAATATTTACATTTGGTAGGAGTAACTGTTTGTCACCCAAGGTAAATCAAGGATAAATATTTACTATAAGTTGGATTCTAGGGTTCCATTGTAGTCATTTGTTATCATTAATAATGTAGATCTACACTCTATGAAACCCACGTTGTGTTTTAACCTCATGAGATTGTAATAAATTTTACAAGTGCTTATGCATTCCATGAGTGGCACTACTCTCTTGGTTTGTTAAGGGTATGGCAATTATGGCATTGCACTTTTATCCCATGTCATTTTCTTATCAATTTCATATCTAATGAATGGATAGACATTGATTTTATTCCACTTCTCATGTGTTAATTAATCACACACTTTCCTCACTATGGTTTAAACCTGTATTTGTTCTTAATCACTCACACACTTAAACTTTCATGTATTTTTATATTTGCATTTTCCATTTCACAATTTATTTTTTGCACTTTAATTTAATGCAAGGAGTATTTAATGATGACAATAATAATTTGGCCTAAATTTAGAGGTTGGGAGAAGCCATTGGCACTCCCTTCCAATTTTTTTGAAACAATCATTGGGGCACAAATCTTAGTTATAAAGTTAATACAATTCCTTGGTTCAACATAAGTATTTTGTAAAAGCATTCCATCAATCATCACACAATAATTGAATAAAATATTGATAAGAATAATCTCTATTGAGAATTTGTAAGAAGTTTTCTCTTTCCACAATAATAAGACAATAACTTTGATGGGCTTCCTACAACTTTCTTCTAAAAAAATTATGATTTGTTAAAGAGTGATATGTCGAGCATAGTTGAAGAGGCCAATAAAAGAAGCCTATAATAAGTGATATTAATACCACCTTTATTTACATTGATTTCCTAGAAAGGGAAACAAAATATTTTGATAATTTTTTTCCAATGAGCTTTTGTAATATAATTTCAAAAATTCTATCAAATAGATTGGAATTCATTGTAAAGTGTGTTATCTTAGAGTAACTAGGTGTAATTTTTATGGGAATAAATTCGTGATGGTGTAATCATTCCACAAGAAATCAATTTCTCTACCCATTCCTTGAAAACATAAATATATACATTACATATAATCAAATCAGATCTTTCTGCACTAAGTTCTTAGAAATTTTGATTTTGATCAAGATTGGTGTGGATGGATTAAATTTTGTTATAATACTCCAAAATATTTTATTTGCATCGATGGATCCCCTATTGTATATATTAATCATCCCTTTGACCCTTTTAGAGAGACTATTATCTCCTTATTTATTGTTCTTGTTGAGGTATTGAGGTGAGATTTTATTAGGGCAAAAATAGAAATAAAATTAAACAATTTCAAGTTATAGCAAATGGTCCCTTCAAATGTCATCACCATTTAGTTGGTGGTAATTTTTTTGGGGGGGGTAATACCTTAGTCAATAATGTCATAGAGTTTAAATCAATTTTATCATTTTATGAGAAGGTTGTCAAACAATTGGTTAATCTAAAAAATCTATGATCATTTTCATTAAAACTACCTTACATGTACATCATATTACTACTATGATTTTATAGTTTAAAGTTAGAAAATTAAATCAACATAATTTGGGTATTCCTTTATCTCATGAAATAAAAGAGAAGAATTTTTTGAATCATTTTTGGATAGAACAATATCTTTTTTGGCAAGTTGGGAAGGTAAGTTATTAACCACGAATGGAAGGCTACAACTTATAAAGACTACATTGTAATCTATCCCTATATTGGTATCATTTTCAATATTTTCAGTAGGTATTACATCCAATTTGATAAAATTCAAAGATTTTTTAATTTGAAAAATAGTTTAGTAGTTATTTAGGTTTCCTCTTCATACATGGGATAGGGTCTATAAAGAAAAGAATATTAGAGGAGCAAGATTTCAAAATTGTAGACTAGTCACTTTGAATTAGGGGTAATATTTGTCTAGAGATTATTCAAATATCAATGAAAGAGTTGTAAAAAATGATACTTCAAAAATATATAGATTTTATTGATACAATAAGAATTTAAAAAAGAAAAGCCCTCCCTAAAGGCTCAACAAAATTGAGATTCATATTATATAGTTTGCATTTGATAAAGAAACATAATAGATTGTTAATCAATAAGGGGAAATCTATAAATTTTTTGTCTAATGATTGGTTAAAGCCTTATACTATTTTTTTAATCCAAAATGGCAATCAATGGCTTAGCTTGTAAAGGTTCAAAAGTTGAAAATTATATTAATGTGAGCAACAACTCCAAATCTTGAATTTTTATTAACTACCTAGTGAAGGAGAGGACTTAAGCATATAGTGGACGAGCTTCAAAGAATGGTTCAAAAATTTTATTTACCTATTTTTACATGGAATTATGGTTTGGAATCTATCAAAATATGGTGAATACTCGATCAAATTGCAATATGATTTGGAACAATTAAGATATACTACTATCAAATATTTCCTTGGAAGAATGTTTGGTAACTTAAGGCTCTCCCTAACTCATCAATTAAAAAGGTTTTTCTATTGTAATTTTACCAATATAAAGGTCCCCTATGATTTTTAAGCTTAACTAAGATGATATTTTTTGGTGGACAACATACAATGGAAGAAAAATAAATCTTATGGTTTGTTACACCATATACCTTTAACTCAATAAAGATTTTGTTATTGGTCAAATACTAGAATTAGGCACATTAGATAAAAGAAAGTGTTAATAAATAAAGACCACTTTAAATTATTGGTTGGATGCCACATGCATCATCTTATAATGTAACAACTCATTCTATTTAAGATTACCAAATATTACAAATAAAAAAACCTTTCTTACAAGCCATTTAAGATATCATTTTCTTCTATTGTGTCATCATATCCGGCTATGTAAAAGGTGTACCCAATGCAACTGGAGGTTATAGTGGTGACAAGGAGCAAGATTCGAACTCACGAAGAGGCGTAGAAAATTATAATGAGTTACCGATTCCTCTAGTATAATAAAGAAAAAGGATCATTTTCTTCTAAATCAATTTCAAGACAAAAAATTTTAAATAAATTATATTTATATATTATTCCATGCTCGATAATTTTTCATCTTAGGATGACTATTGCTATTCCTTACTCTCATTTCTATAGTGTAGTCATTTCCTTTATCACTCCCATGCTTCCATCAACACCAACGAAAAAGGAATACTTATTTACATGACATTATGAGTCAATGAGTTAAAAATTTTACCCCTTTAATGCTCTTGGTCATTCTACGGATTTTTATTTTTCCTATGATATTATGAAGTAGGAGTTAAAACTATAACTCCTTTTATGTTCTTAGTCATTCCATGGATTTCTAGTTTTCCCATGACCTTACAAATGAACAAGTTAAACCTTTAGTTTCCTCTATGGTTATGTCATTACTTCATTTCTATGTCTATTTGAGGACCCCCAAAGCAATGGATATTCTTTTCTTCCATATTCCAATTTGAACCAATTTCAATAATGTCAACCATCAATGTCCTAATGTGGGCTTAGTAATATTTTTTTTTGTTTTTGAATACTCCCGTATTTATTCTTCCTTGAAGACAAACAAATAATTAAATAATTGCCCCCTTCTTCTAGTTATAATGTTACCCTTTTGAGTTCCATATATCATTATGACACCTTACAAAAAGGTAATCAAAGCTTTTTAAGGTGATGCTCATTAACCTAGTGATCTATGTGTAACAATTCTAGGATCATATCAAAATAAGGGCTTTATTTTCTCAAAAATATAATATCAAAGTGAATTCATAGTACCTAATTTGATCTATGTTAAAATTATGAACTATTTTTCTACTTTTATTTTCATTATAGTAAACAATAGACATACATTGAAGATGTCGGTGTATTATATTCAAAATATCATTGTGGTGAAATTTTTATTTTATTGAAAAATAATAGAGGCATATATCAATCTTTAATAGTTGAATAAATACATAATTTTTACAAGGCATAACTTCCTAGGTGCCAAATTTAGATAATACAGATTTCTCAATGTGCACAAATATATTGTATATGGTACAATACTTTTTTTATAATTATAAAATTGAACAACTATACATACAACATCATCTTAATTTATTAATTCCAAAACAACTCATCAAATAAAAATAATATATTTTTATAACTATCCAAAGGTTTTCTATGCTTCAAAATATGAATTAAATCACAATATGATATTTCCTACTATTTGTTGATCATCTAAAGGAAAGATATCACCAAGGCACTTTACCGCCAAACCAAATAGTATTTAAATGAATACTTGTTTCAACTTCATGTATGAAGTATCGATCCTTTAGGAAGGGATAGATACATGAAATCCCTCTAGTTAAGAGATTTTATTAGTGCTCAACTACTCATGCATCAACATGCAACAATTCCAAGAACATATGAGTAAATACTCACAACTAGATCTCACTTTTATGCAATGATCAACTTGGACATAGGTAATACAACTACTATGTATGCTATAATACCTATCCATATTTGCACACCCTAACATGCATTTCACCCTTCCTATAAAATAAATATCCTATGAATGTACAAATTAATGTATTATCCATAGTTCATGGTGAGCTAGTCATCATAGTAGAATCTCTCTCTCTCTAGATGGAATAGTCTATATAATTATCAAATACCATTGAATGATTTTATATAAAATCACTCATCTCATGAGAAGATAAATTATTATGCTTTGTGTAGTTGAATTTTAAGAGGTCCACTATCATACCATGCACATGACAATCCTTTTTATATACTTCCTAATATAATATTTCATGATTAGGAATACAAAAAATTAATTTATGGGATGGGGAGGAGAGGTTTGCATTACATTTTGGATAGTTTCCTTGATATCAGCTAAGGTCTTCTATCGGATATAGTGAATATCTTCTTGAACATCTTTAAAGATCCTATTTTTTCTTTCTTTCCAAAAATTTATAGTGAATATCTTGTTGAACATCTTTGAATGTCTTATTGTTTTTTTCTTTCCAAAAATTTCATAGTAGTAAAAAAATGTTGACCCATACCATCTCCTTCATAGAACTATCCATGTCATCCATGTTGGGACATGTACACCAAGCTTACTCAAAGGAAATGAACATGCAAGGTCTAAAATCTAAGAGGAAGGCCAACATTTTTCATACATGGGTAGCCAAGGGACAAGAAAAAAAAGTGATCTAGAGTCTCTCCATCTCCACAATATATCACACATCTATAGGGGTCATAAAAACCTTGCTTCATCAATTGATATCCTATAAGTATCCTCTTATGGAAAAGAAGCCAAATAAAAACCTCACTTTGGGCCATAATGGTAGTTGCCAAAGTTGATTGAAGACACCACCAAGGGGGTTGGTAGCATACTGACATGATGAGAAATATCCCAAGGCTATTGTATAAACACTCTTGGAGTGAAATCCATAGTCAAACAAGTTATTTGCTTAAGACCAAGAAAGAGATTGAGCTCTAAGAACCATCTAAATATCTTCCTTCTAAGCCTCCAATGCTATCATAGGCCACTCAATAGTTGGGATCCACATTCTTTCATGCCAAGCACCATCCATAATATTTTGTAACAGTGGAAAACTTTGACCCACTATTCTCTATGAAGTTGTTCAATGAGGGGTCTCCATTGAGGAAATTGTTGGATCAACATGAGATACCCATACAGGTCTAAGTCCAAAAAAAAAATTTCGACCATTGTTGATAATCTAGAACAACTACGTCTTAATCAATGTTTTCCCCATCCTCAACATCACTAGAATTGAAGATCATCTACTGGGTAGCTGATATCTGGTAAATAATTTCAGTAATTTATATTTTGCATATTTAGCTCTCAAATTCCAAGCCCAAAGTGCATGAGGGGTGTTGATTAACCACCAGTACTGTTTAGCTACTGGTACTTTATTATTGTCGATCATTGATCTAAGGCCCAACCCACCTTTGTTTTTGGAAGGTATAACTTCCCCCACTTCACAAGTATTCATTTGTGTTCTGCTTTTGCTTTTCTCCATAAGAATATTTGATTGATTTTATTTAGCTCTCTCAAGAGAGCTTTAGGGATATCCAAGACATAAGAGATATAGATAAGAATATATTGAAGAATGATTTTACCAAAATGAGTACCTCTAGTGTTGAGAAATGTAGCTCGAATAGGAAATTCTTACACAATATTTAGTATGAACATGCTAGAAGTGGTTAGATACATTTCGAATTCTATTTTTAAATTCACTTAAGTGATTTTCTATTTTTAAGTTCGATTAAGTGATTATATTTTGCAATTCACTTAGATGATTCTATTTTGAAATTCACTTAAGTGATTTTCTATTTTTAATTTCACTTAAGTGATTCTATTTTGTAATTCACTTAAGTGATTCTATTTTGAAATTTGCTTAAGTGATTTTCTATTTTTAACCTTACATCTCAAGATGATATGAGATCTAATATTAGGGCTAGAGAGATTAGGGTTACCTTTTTCAAGGATAAAAGTAGATGGTCAAGAGTTTTTTATACATAGAAATAAGAGAAGAACAAATTGTTGGAGAAAAACTACAAGCTTAGGAGGAGAATAACAATAAAATTGGTAGCCAAAAATACAACAAGCGAGTAGGATGTCCTATTGTAGTTGTAGCCTCATTTATTTGTAATATTTTAGGTTCAAAAATATATTTGATTTCTATTGTTCATGTTGCATGTTTGAATAAATTCTTTTTGGATCTGATTTATTTCAAATAATATAGGACAACAGTTATCTAGGATTAGGAAAATTTACATGGTACTAGATATAGGTTCTATGATTGAGATCCTCAATGGTTTATAGCATTAGATCATTGCTGGATATTAAAAAAAATTAGAAATTATAGGGTTTCATATTTTGTGCTTCAAGAACTAAGCTTATTTGCAAGATAGTTTTTTTTAGTCATTCATATCAGATCTAAAAATTTGTACAGTAGATCTTAGATATGGTAGCAATTGGCCTCATATTTGAGGATAGATTGGAAGGTGCCTCCAATTTCTTGCCCTAGAAAGTTAGGGTAATGTTCTTATTGGAAAAAAATGATCTCTAGGACATTTTCAAGGATGATGTGACTCTATATTTAGATCTACAGCAATTGGTAGCTCATAGAAAGAAGGAAGTGAAGGCCAAGTGGATTATCTTGGATGCAATGAAGGATCACCTAATTCCTCACATATCTGAGAATACTAAGGTAAAGGATATTTTTGATGCCCTGGTTAGCCTCTACCAAAGCGAGAACATAAACAGAAAGATCGTGTTATGGAACAATGGAGATGACCATATCTAACATCGTTACTAGTTACCTGATGAATATCACGTAGATTTGTGATCAACTAGTAGTAGTTGGGGAGAAGGTTGAAGACATAGAGTTGGTGAACGTGGTACTTAATGGTTTCTTAGCTTCATGGGAATCATTTGTCAAAGGCATATATGCTCATGAGCACCTTCCCACCTTTGAGAAACTATGGGATGATTTCATCCAGGAGGAGACTTGGATGGAGTCAAAGACCAGCAACAAATGTGGTGACAATAACCTAGCTCTATTTGGGAAAACCAAGAAGGGTAGAGGTCAAGGATTCAGTAAGGGTAAGGTAAAGAATGAGGAGTCAACCTCACATTCAGGGAAGAAGAACTTGAGCAAGATCAAGTGCTTCATTTTTCATAATCACGACCATTATGCATCATAGTATCTAGATAAGAAGGGTAAAGGAAAGCAGCAGACATAGGTAGTAGCCTCTATAGAAACTTAGATGATCGAGTTTTCTACCAAATTTGAGAAGTATTTCTCATTGGTCTCTTACCTTTCTACTAGCACAGTTTCAAGGGATGCTTGTTATGTGGATAGTGGGGCTTCTTGGTGCATGACATCGGCTCGATAGTGTTTTACCAGTCTACAAGAGCAGGACTCAGGGGTTCAGGTTGAGCTTGGTGATGATACCAAATATCCAATTGAAGGAATTGGTACCATTCCTTTTCAACTCCAGTCAGGAAACTCTTTAGACTTTGATGATATTTTTTTTGTTCTAGGTCTCAGGAAGAACTTGCTTTTAGTTTCGATTATGGAGGATAAGGGTTATGTAGTGGAGTTCAAGAACCAACATGTCCTTATTAGACCAAAAAAATATAACCCAAAAATAGCACAAGTGATAGGGGTTAAAAAGGTAGTCTATACAGGTTGTAGGGTGAACCTATTCAATCCCTAGTTCATAGTAGTAACAACTTGTGTGAGTTGTGGCATAATAGGATGGGGTACCTACACCATAGAGTATTATGTATTCTGAGGGAGATAGTGACATGTCTTCTAGAGTTTAGCATTGAGTAATAGGGAGTGTGTAAAGGGTGTACGCTTGGCAAGCATGCCAAGGCTATTTCCCAAACAACAAGTATAGGTCTAAGGATATATTAGATCTAGTACATTCATATGTTTGTGGACCAATATCAGTAGCATCAGTTTTAGGTAGCATGTACTATGTTTTCTTTATCGATGATTTATCTTGCAAGACATGGATCTACTTCTTAAACACCAAGGATGAATTCTTTAGCAGGTTTCAGGAGTTCAAAGCTCTAGTTGAGAATCAAACAAAGAATAATATCAAGGTCTTGAGATCAGATAATGGGGGTGAATATACCTCCAAGGATTTTAATGGTTTTTGCAAGCAAGCAGGAATCAAGAGGGAGTTGACTATTCCATATAATCCATAACATAATGGGGTTGTAGAGCGAAAGAATCGATCTAGCACAGGGGTTGTTAGGGCCATGATTCATGACTAGGTCTTGTCGATGTTTCTTTGAGTAGAAGCATGCAACACAACAATCTACATTCAAAACAAGTATCCTCACAAGATCTTGGACAACAAGACACCAAATGAGGAATTCACTAGTGTGAAACCAGAGGTGAGTCATTTTTACATCTTTGGATGTCCACTTTAAATCCATGTTTTAGTAGAGAAGAGGACCAAATTGGAGCCCTCCAGTAGAAAGGTTTTATTTGTAGGTTATAGTGAGACTTCAAAATATTATAGGGTTTATATTCTAGAGAAGAGGAAGATAATAGTGAGCATGGATGTAAATTTTGAGGAGGATGTTGCATCTAGGAAGTCCCATGAGCCTATTCCAGTGATAGATAATGAGGAGCAGGAAGCTTCGAAGGTTGAGCCAGGGTCACCAAAGACACTAGTGGTTTCCAATTCAAGATAGTAACCTTTAGGTGAGGATGTGGAGATATTAGCCCCTTCCAGTTCTATCAATAGATCTTTATGGCTTACACAAACATTAAGGGATGCTCAAGAGTATGTTGAGACTCCTAGAAGCATGATTAGGGAGATCAAACCTCGAAGGAATTTTTCAAACTACATGTAGCTAATGAGTAACATCATAAATTCAAAGCCTTTCAATTTTTAGAAGGCAACAGACCAATAAGTTAGGCGAGATTCCATGGTGGAGTACACCTCCATCATGAAAATTGATGTTTGGGATATAGTGCCAATATCGGAGAGGAAGTCAGTTGTGAGTTCTAGGTGGCTCTACAAAATTAAGCATGTTGCATATGGTAGCATCGAGAAGTTCAAGGTAAGGTTTGTGGTGAGAGGGTTCTCCTAGAAAGAGGGAGTGGACTATGAGGAGAATTTTTCTCCAATCGCTAGATACACTTCCATTATAGAAGTTACATCTTTAGCTTCATATATGAGATGGTGGATTCATCATATGGATGTGAATATAATTTTCCTTAGTGGTATCATTGAGGAAGAAGTTTACATAGAGTAGCCTTAGGTCTTTAAGGTAAATGGGAAGGAGTCCCAGATTTGTAGGTTGAAAAAAGCCTTATATGGACTCAAATAGGCACAAAGAGCATGGTATTCTAGGATAGATGGATACTTGCAGAGTGTGGGCGTCACCAAAAGTGATGCAGATCCTTATCTATATTACATATTTTTTGGGACTGATCTACTTATTTTGGTACTATATGTAGATGACTTATTTCTTACAGGTGCATAGAAGCTCATTGCAAGGTGCAAAGCAGATATGGCAGCTAAGTTTGAGATGAAGGACATCGACATGATGCATTACTTCTTGGGTTTGGAGATTTGGCAGAGACCAGGGGAGATATTCCTTGGGCAGGGTAAGTATGCAGTTGATATCTTGAAGAGGTTTCATATGGAGGACTGCAAACCTATGGCCACACCCATGATTATTAATCTAAATAAGGTGACAACTTCAAATTCATAATTGGTGGACCCTACGGTGTACAGGAGGTTGATAGGATCCTTGACGTATTTGATCAACATTAGACTAAATATATGTTTTACATTAAACACCTTGAGTCAATTCATGGTGGAGTCAAGGTAAGAGCATTGGGTAACAACAAAATATGTGCTCAGATACTTGAGGGACATGATGGAGTATGGTCTAAGATATCTTGGAGATGGTGAATTGAGGTTGTGGGGGTATACAAACTTAGATTGGGCAGGCAATGTAGCATACATGAAAAACACCTTTGGGTGTTGCTTTAGCTTGGGATCAGGCATGATATCTTGGTTCATTAGGAAGAAAAATTTTGTGGTACTTAGCTCAATAGAGGTTGAATACATGGCAGTAAATATTGTTAGTTGTGAGTCCATATGGCTTCTCAAGTTGCTTATAGTATTTATTGATCAGGAGTTGGATCTCATGGTCGTATATTGTGATAATCAGAGTGGTATCAAACTCTCTGAGAATCTAGTATATCATGACAATTCCAAACACATAGACATAAAATATCACTTCATATGAGACATGATTTAGAAGGGAGTCATAAAGCTCCAGTATATTCCCACATGTTAGCAGGTAGCTGATATTCTAACCAAGCCCTTAGTGAAAGGGAAGTTTAAAGCATTTAGAGATTTGGATTGGTGTAGAATTCTTTCCTTGCTAAAAGGGAGTGTTGAGAAATGTAGCTCATAGAGGAAATACTTGCACAAGATTCAGTATGAATGTGCTAGAAATGGTTCAAGATATTTTGAATTCTGTTTTAAAATTCCCTTAAGTGATTTTATATTTTTAAGTTTACTTAAGTGATTCTATTTTGTAATTCACTTAAGTGATTATATTTTAAAATTCACTTAAGTGATTTTCTATTTTTAAGTTCACCTAAGTGATTCTATTTTGTAATTCACTTAAGTGATTCTATTTTCACATTCACTTAACTGATTTTCTATTTTAACCTAACATCTCAATATGAGATGAGATCTAATCTTAGGGTTAGAGATATTAGGGTTACTTTTGGTGTGAATACAATCACTAGATGAGTGGGAGCATGCTCGACGATCCTCGACCAGCATTGAATGACTACCTGACCCAAAAGAGGCAAGGGTGATCGATCTTCGAAGAATTTTGGCTCCTTCGGTTCCAGCTACCTACATCACAAAGGGGGAAGGGAAAAAGGGAATGAGAAAGAAAACAAAGGGAGGTCATAGCCGAAACTAATAAATATGAGGTATGGCCACATCAAGACATAAACGTTTGATATCATAAACGCAGATAGCAGCAAACCACCTAACAGATCATCTCGTCTCATCGTCACTTTTCGTTTGGTACAGCTGGTAAGGGTGAATTCTAGAACCAGCGAGGGTTGTAAGAAATCCAGATAGCTAAATTAGAGTGCTCCCACTCGATCAGCTTTAACAAAAATAAAATCTTGACAACCAGGGATGGATGTGAATTCCATAACTGCCCAACCAAAACCACAAAATCTAGATATCATAATTAAGTGAACAAGCTCAGACTACCATCGCAAAAATAAACATCCATACTTAAGCAAATATAGATTGAGAGACCAAATAGTGATATACTATTATTTATAAGGTGGAGAAAAATTACAAATAAATTGTAAAGGCCACAAATTTGTGCTTTGGAATGGTGAGCATTCCACTATTATAGGATTTTTTACAATAAATTCAAAATACAGCATTAATGGCATCAAGCGGGATAATATACTAGAATGGTTGGAAAATTTTTTGTGGCTCTGTTCCAGGAGAAATGGTGGTTTTTCGGACGGATTTAGGTGCTTCTATATCAATCCAGGCCTTTTATTACTCTAACCTTGTTGTTGGGTCATAAATTTACCCTGCCCCTTCATGCCACAAGAAAGCCCTAAATTGATTGCTTTGAAGTCATGCATTTTAAATTATTTTCTTCATGCCCATAAACCAAAAGTACAGGGTAGTTGAGATCATTAATGCCTATTCCTAAGGATCTCCCATGCTTCTCCCTTGGTGAATGATGATCTCATTCTTGGATGGTCATTTAGGCACAGTTCCTCGTTTGACCACCTTCCCATTTCTCCACCCTATATATGGGTAACCCGATTTGGAATTTCACTATTGCCTTCCCAAAGTTCCACCCATTCTTGGTATGGAAATTTGGGAACAAAATTTCCTATGTTACTTTCTCATTCCTTCATCCATCTTGGGCATGGGTTTTAGGGTCCAAGTCTTCCATCTAGAAGTCAGGCAAGAATTTGAGGTTCAAATTCAATGCTTTCCTGTCTGCCTATCCGTTTGTCCTTCCTTTTGGATCTTAATGCTTCAAAATTGGACACTCTGAATTGTCAACATCTTGCCCAAAAGAATATTGGGTGAAGGGGGACCAAAATTAACCCACACTCTTGGTGACTCATAGGGAATTTCCACTTGTTAGAAATAGAAATCTAGATAACATTCTTCCTTGAAAAAACACAACAAAAAAAGGGAGGGACGGATATTAGGATAAAAAGAATAAATTGGGAATAGGGTTATCCAAGATAAAGCTACCAGAAAAAAGATAGGAAGAAGGAGCGCACAACATGGCATAACACAATGAAGAACAAGAGCCAAAGGAATATACAAGAGGAGAAAAATAAGCACAAGGAAATAAAAGTTGAGGAAATTGATACGCGAACTAGGAGGATAGAAGAAGGAGCTAGTACCTAAGATGGCTAGTAGTGGCCACCACATAGGGTGGAAGGGGGGGAGAGAGAGAAACAATGCAAGAAGGAAACAAAAGATAAAGTAACCCTAGAAATAACCTCTTGAAATAGGCCTCCATTAATATACTCTTTTATAGCTTGAGCCACTTTCAAGAATAGACAGAATGCCAAAGATATTTGTCTATGCTGATATAGCCCTTCTTTCTTACGCAATTCAGCAAGAATCTTCTCAACTCATCAGAACATATATTGGAACCTTTGATTACACTCTTAGACTAATTGGTTAGTGAATTATCAGAGACATCCATTAGACCTTTTATAGAGTGATTTATGTTGGGGTTTTGTATTTTCTTTGAAATATTTATGCGATGCATATCTTTACCATACAAGTCAAGTTGTACCTACTATATCAACTTGTGAGCTTCTAGGAGGATTATCTATTGGGATAAGAAGTCACGAGATAAGGAAGAGGAGGAGAACAAATAATATTCAAGGAATAGATGTCATCTAGGAATCACCATATTCACTATCAGAAGTAGATCCCCTAATATTATGTTAGAAACTATGCGGCCCTATACAATCTACACCCTTTATTTATCTATCAGCTTATTTAAACAAAAGTGCGGTTTTGTTAGCATGTTACATCACGAGACTTATTTTCCACTCATCTAATGAACCTGTAATGTCTAGACCAAATGACATAAAATTTGAGCTACTCCTTGTGCTCAATTTGGTCTTGATAACCATATGTTGTTCTTGACTTTAGCAGCTCCGTATTCTTAAGGCAGGTCGCTCATGTAGAGGCTATATTTACTAATTCAACCCATGCTTGGACTGTCATATTTTCTGGAGGTGGGTGCCAAAATCATACTTCATATGGGTCAACTTGCAATATTGTCCATACTTCATCCCTTTTGGGACAAATATCAGTCCCCTTGTATTTTGGTTGTTCTAGGATCTAGGGATAGTTGTAATAGAAGTCATCAGGGCATGATTCCTTTGTTGTTATCTTGCTTACTTCTAACCCAAATACACTCATGGATTGGTGGGTAGACTCCATACCTTGCTAGCTAGGGGATTATTCTTGTTGGAGAGTTGGCACTGTTGCATCATTATATTGTTACTCTTCAAGGGGAACCTGTTGCTCAACCATTTTCTCCTATAAGGAACAACAAGCCATGATATTTCCTAACTCAGGAAGTGGATAACTACTACTACTGCATGACTCAGGGTACTGACTTCCTTCCCATGTCTTACCTTCTTGTTGTTGATTGTAGGAGTGTTGCACATTGGGATATATAGGTAAGTAATAGGCTATGAGACCGAGATTTTGAATAAAGGATCTGATGTGTAGAAGATGTTGGAGTGTGCTCCTATTGGGAATTTTTCCTACTTGGACAAACATCCTTTCTACATGGGATGCTTCCTTAAAAATCTTTAGAAAATTCTTCTCTCTTGATTGCTGCACTAGAATGCCTATGTCAAGCTTGAAGGTATGAACATAATATATGTATGCTTGGGTAGCAGATGGCCTACCTTCGTAAGGGATCCTCCTTCAGGTCCTAGTAAAGTGAACATTAAATTCAACTAGCTTCATTATAGGCCCACTTGATGAATGTAAATTGTGTTAGTAGGAGGAAGGGATCTACAAAAGCATTGACTGCATCGATGAGTACTTCCGCTAGATCAACCCATTTGATGATGCTTCCATGCTCCAAAGTTCTAAACCATAATAGTGCTCTTCCTTTTAAAGAAAAATCAAGGAGCCTAAGCATCACATTTTCAAAAATAATGCCATGGATCAAGGAGAGGGAAGCTAAATCCTAAAAGTGTTCATATGCAGTGCCATTAGTACCATCATAACTGGAGAGCGTTTTAAGTGCAGCCCTAGGAATATCTTACGGGCTTGAGATATTTAAGGGGTTCACATCATTCCAACTAGGATATTTTGGGTGAGCCATTAAAGCACTAGTCCCTTAGAGCCTCTGTATTATGTTGCCAAGCTGTATTCACCAGATGAGAATACTTTCACCACTAACAAGGTCAGGGTTGCTCATCAAACCCTAGGTCCTTCAGGAGATGAAAATCTTTCAGCACAAAGAGGTAACTGATCTCATGATCTGGAAATTCCACATAAAGGAGTCGTCGGGTGATTTACAAAGATATAGGATAAACTATAGTATCACCAAACTTTGATTTCCTCAAACACAAAAACTCAATGAGTTTCCCAAGGGAGTCACCAAAAATGGTTGGTGTGAAAATAGTCACTGGATGAGCGAGAGTGCATCCAGTGATCCTCAACTAGCATTTAATGGATGTCTAGCCTAGAAGAGGTAGGGAGGTCGATATCCATAGAAGGTTGGCTCCTTCGGTTCCAGCTACCTATGCCGCAAAGGTGAAAAGTGGAAAAGGGAATGAGAAAGAAAGCAAATGGAGGCCATAGTCAGAACTAACAAGGATAGGGTATGGTCGCTATTAGAATTATTGAGGGGGGGATTGTTAGAATTATTGAGTTGTCATTGATGTCAAAGGATGACTTGGTTGATAGCAAACGGTGGATGAATTATTCAAGGTAAATATTTCTAATGTGTGTAATGGGCAAAGGTTGAAATATTATTATTGAGGTGGAAAATATTTACCCTTGCCTAAGGTTGAAATATTATTATTGAGGTGGAAAATATTTACCCTTGCCTAAGGTTGAAATATTATTATTATGAGTGCATGGGCCGACATATTTGGCAAAGTGAAAATTTTGATATAAAAACAAGGTGGAAATTCATTTTGAAATGCAATTGAATGATGTTGTGCTCATGAGATGTGAAATAGGAGATCGTTGCAGAAGATATGAATAATGTCTTCTTATCGTTGGCTGCATAGGAGATAATTGAGGAAGAAATGATGTGTTTCGTCTAATAATTGGTCATATAGGAGATCGTTGAGGAAGAAATGAGGAGCATCGTCTAATCATTTGCAGCATAGGAGTCGTGCAACATCAAGGGAATATTTGGATAGATATCGAGATGGATAGCAACTAGTAAACCCCTGCACGTAGAGCAACAAAATTGGATCTTGGAACGTTGAGTGGATGAATCCAAGAAATGCACAAGATAGTAGGGAAATCTTGGTTCATTTTGAATGAGGATAAGCAAATGTCTTCAATATAAAGGCTGCAACAGTGTAACATTGAGAAGCAAATAGATGAGCACTGCGAAGAAGATACTTATAGAGATAAAACATTTATTTTTAACTACAATTAATGCATGCATAAAAGGTGAAGCACCTAAAGTAAATATCAGTGAGATGCAAACATATAGCGCAAGCAGATATTGATGATTTTGATAGAACACATTCGATATATAGGAGCATTGTTGAATTGAGAGTTTAGGTATCTCAGAGGCATGCCAGTGGAGGAGATATACATGGGCATTCATTGTAGTAAGCAACCAGTAGGAGCATTATTAGTTTGGAAGGAATGTTACAGCATATTAGACACCACAAACCAAAGAATACAGCACAATAGGTGCGAGTGCGTAACCCAAGCAATGAACATGTGAAATTTGATGTTGGATCAGTATATAATTTTTCAAACCTAAAAATCCATAGAGAATACACTCATTACATTTGTACGTACTGAATATAGCTATTGAAAGGAGGAGCATGTGGTCATCATCTCCAAAATCGAAGGCTAAAGATATTTTTTTATTTATGAGGAAACATTCAAAGTATAGTTGTTTTAGAGAGCATGTAAAGTGATAGAGAAGATCAACATTGAAGTAGAGAAAGTCAAATCGACGTCGTTATGTCTGCCAATAGCGCTCACTGGGGAGGAGTTACTTTCAACAAGAATAACAAGTAATTCTTTTGTGAAACATATATGGAATTGGGAACTACAATCTGGAGCATCGACATGAGTGAGAACAAGGAGTGAAGTGATCCAATGAAAAGTGCACAAACATAGTGTTGGATGTCCCTTTGACTAGTGGAGAGGAGATAAGGTATTGTTGAGCGTTAATTTTTCATATTACAAATAATAACACGCAACTTAGAGTCTCGAACAAAGACTCTTTCTTGCAAAGAAATAATTTATTTTATTTTCCTTCCTTTTATTATTTCTCCAAGTTTCTTTGTGAAACAAACTTTTACATATATAAAAAAATGAATTCAATTTAATACATGCAACCGATATATCCCGTAATAACTCAAAATCCTCGCAGATAGTCGTTAACAAGGGGCCTTTGTTGATTCTTAATGAACTTTGTAATCTTGACTTGTTTGATTAATCAAAAAAAAATAAACAAAAATCCTTTTTATGTTCTAATATTCACAATTTATTCTAAGGTTAACTTGTTCGTTTTATCTATATTCAATAGTTCTGTTATTTCAGTGTTAGTCTCTGACATGAAATTAAGCATATCAAGGAATAAAACAGAAACTCTTATTTTGAATCAGCTGGAAAATAATGAAGGATATTAAAATGGTTCACGATCTCCTCCCTGCAAAATCCCAAGTTAAGAGATGAAATCCCCAAAACAACCCAACCGATCAGATCTGTACTAACACACAATCTAATCAGATCAGATGCAAGACTCTAAGGAAAAGAATATAATTGCATCATTCTACCATTCACCTATCGTAACCCATCCCATGGCGTAAACGAAATAGATACAAGACAAAATGATGCAACGGAAAGATTGACAGTAAACAATAGTTTTGGCTTCGATCTCCTTTTGATTTTACACACAAAAGTCGTGTTACCAAAGAAAAATCCTTTATTTCAATAAGTAATGCTTTTTTGTTACAATCTCCAGCCCCTGTATCCATCTACACTTCTGCTATTTAACCTTTCTGTCGCGCATTCTCGGCCGCTCCATGACGCTTCGTTTCGACTCCCGGGACCCTTCGCTTCAATTCCCGCCTTTTGGTATTCTAACCCTTGCATGCAATCGTAACGCTCGATCTCTCGTGGCCAAGAATCGTTGTTATGAAACGTTACTCTGGTTCTGTCATTTCTGCCACGTGTCCTGCGTCTCCCGCACCTTTCGTAACGCTTTCCCACGGAAATCCTAGCAGAATTTGCATTTGGCCTCTTCTGTTTCCTAGCCGCGATAACGCGACATGTCACGAAATCGTGACATGTCGCGATATCGCGACGTGTTCTTGGTCCGTACGCCCGCCGTAGCTCGTTGTAGCGATATCGCTACCGACTTTGCTTTGCCTTCTTTTCAAAAAAGTGGTAGCGATATCGCTACCACTTTGGTTTCGAGCCTTCCTTTCAAAAAGTGGTAGCGATATCGCTACCACTTTGGTTCCGAGCATTCCTTCGATGAAGTGGTAGCGATATCGCTACCACTTTGGTTCCGAGCCTTTGTCTTTGCGAAGTGGTAGCGATTCGCTACCACTTTTCCTTCGGGCCTCCGCTTCACGAAGTGGTAGCGATTCGCTACCACTTTTCCTTCGCGCCTCCGCTTCACGAAGTGGTAGCGATTCGCTACCACTTTTCCTTCGGCCTCCGCTTCACGAAGTGGTAGCGATTCGCTACCACTTTTCCTTCGGCCTCCCTTCACGAAGTGGTAGCGATTCGCTACCACTTTTCCTTCGAGCCTCCGCTTCACGAAGTGGTAGCGATTCGCTACCACCTTCAACCTTGTGCTTCCTCTCGGCAACTCGTAGCGATGGAGAGACAGGTCACGATTTCACGACATGTCACGATATCGCGACATGTCGCGATTTCGTGACCCTTTCAACTTTCCGTACGCTTCCAAAAAATGCGTCGCGATTTCGCGACATCCTTTTTTTCTTTGCCGCCGACACGTCGCGATTTCGCGACATCCTTTCTATCCTGCTGCCGACACGTCGCGATTTCGTGATAGATTTTCTGTCCTGCTGCCGACACGTCACGATTTCGTGACATCTTTTCTGTCCTGCTATCGACACGTCACGATTTCGCGACAGATTTCAATTTTTTTTGCAGCGATGGAGAGACAGGTCGCGATTTCGCGACCCTTTCAACACTTAGGCATTTTTCTTCTTTTCTTCATTTTTAGCATCCGGGTCTTTGAGATCTTCCCTAAAACCTGCAAAAACAAAGGTGGGTCCCCACTTCTGGGGTGTGTTGTGGATGAACCACAACAAATGGCGACTTCATTGTCAAATGCTCTTGAGCATTTTAGTAAGAACCCAACCTAACATAAATCACAAATTTGAAAACATGGGTTAGCCCATAATCAATATAACTAATGCCCAAAATCAGAAGTACATGAATTATTAGAATCATCAAGTATTAGCTCGGTGTGTGCAATGAATTCCTTTCCTTATCATTTGAATTTGATCCACATTCCATCATCGGTTTTGCATGAATGCATATGCGAAATTGTGAATGATTTGTGTATCCTACTCGAATATGCCATGAGAAAATGCATAGTCACTCTTGTAGTATTATGTGCAAACATTCAAGACCGCCAAACCCTCTTAGGATCCACTAGTGAACGGTTCATTATATCCCAAAGTTGGTTATGAGTCCCTACTATCTTGAACCCATGTGCAAGTGGATGTGAAATCAGAACTTTGGGGAATCGGACTCCCAACCAACCGAGATGAGAGTTTAACCCTATCCTTACTATTCTCGATTTAGAATTCTTTACCTCACTTTGAGCAAAATAACTAAACCAATTATGGAAGAAATGGTCATGATTGTCTAACCCTCTAGACAATCGGTGGTCTTACTTTTTAGGCAAGACATGATGTCATGCATGGGCCTATCTAACCCCATAATCCAAAACTTATCTCCATTTCTTTGGACCTTGGGGATGACTACCCATCCCTTGCAGAGGACAAGTAGTACGATCCTTACAATCCAATATAAGGATGAGATGGAAAAAATTTATTTATTTTACTTCTTGGACCTTGGGGATGACTACCCATCCTGGTTAGGGACAAATAGTACGATCCTTACAACCCAAGATTTTAAATGTAAATGGAAAATATTAATCTTGTTACTTAAACCTTGGGGATGACTACCCATCCTTTGCAGAGGACAAATAGTACGATCCTTACAATCTAAGATTTAATACGAAATGAAATATAAGAGCTTTGGGGAATCGAATTCTCAACCAACCGAGATGAGAATTTATGCCCTATCCTTACTACTCCATGTGGGTCCAATCAAAGCTTTGGGGAATTAGATTCTCAACCAACCGAGATGAGAATTTAACCCTATCCTTACTACTCTGATTTTAGGCTTTAAGCTCTATGGAAGTGGTCAAAACCACTGTTTTTAGGATCATGTTGCATAATAGGATAGACATGAAAACCATTTTCGCCCAACCTTTTCCTCCAAGTTAGGTTTTGATCATTTTGCTCAAGATCCTTTTTAATGTATGAAACGTGCTTGGTCCTAGATACTTCAAGACTCAGCTTTCCAACCTTAGGATTTACTTAAATTTATGTTATAACATAACCCTAAGAGGATTCAACATACTCAAATGAATTGCACCTAAGATGCATATGCCACTACGGTGAAAATGTATGGAAAGTGAGATGGAACATGAATGCATTATTTCGTGAATTGCAAATGAGATGATTTGTCATGCAAAACCGACCTTTTCATGCATCACAAGCTTCAAATGATCTAAATTAACTGTTTGTATTACATGTGGAGCTCTTACAACATGATTCCAATGTTTCATATTCTCCCAATCTTAGGCATGTGTTCAACATCAAGCTTTTATTCCCCATTTTTTTTTTTTTTTTTTTTTTAAAAGCAATGAAAAGGAAATCAAAGGAACACCACCGCCTAAATGTCCAACCTGCACACAAACGCAAAAACCCAACATTAATACAAGAAAAACCTGAAACAAAAATGAATAGATACTAACATATCAAATCTGCACATCAAAAAAAACTAAATTACAACATTAACACAAAACTAGATATCTCTTGAAACACACACTTAAGTATCAAATCTGCACACAAAGAAACAGATCACAACATTAATATAAAGCTTAGACATGTCAAAGAAAAGAATAATACACACCTAAACATGAAAAATGAAAGCAAGAAATTACAGCGTTATTACATATAATACAAAGCCCAACTACCTCATGCTTGAAAGTAATGCTTCAAGTGCAACCCATTGATAGGTAGTGCCAAATCCTTTCCATCCAAGGTTTTTAGTCTAAAACTATTTTCCCCTAGGATCTCTCGAAATCGGTAGGGACCTAACCAAAGGTAATCAAATTTATCATGTTCCCCCTTCTTCTCATGTCTTTTGTCCCATAACAAAGACTAAATCTGAAATTTTAAACGCCTTGGCCTTAGACCTTTTGTCAAACCATATTTTTACAATGTCTTGGTGTTTACTAAAATGAAGCATAGCTTCATCCCTTTTTTCATCCAAGCGCATTAATTGCGTTAGTCTAGACTCAAGTTTATCATTAGTTCCAAAATAATCTTTCATGAAGTGCAGCGTTTGTAATCTGAGATTTGCAGGAAAAATGGGATCTTGTCCATAAACCAGATGGTAAGGAGATGTCCCTATTGCTTCTTTGACTCCGATTCTGTCAGCCCAAAGGGCCAACTTAAGCTTATTGTGCCAGTCCCACGGATTCCTTTCCAACAATTTTTTTATGACAATCAACGTATTCTTATTGGATGACTCGGCCAATCCGTTACCCCGTGGGTAATAATTGGAGGAGAACTTTAAACTCACGCTCGTTATCAAATGCCCAATTAGCAAACTCCAGAGAGGAAAAGGCCAAACCATTATCACTTACGATGGAGTTAGGCATCCCGAATCTAGTGACAATGTTATCTTCTAAAATTCTAATGACCACCTCTGTAGTAGCATTCTTTGTGGGGATAGCTTCGGTCCATCTCGTGCAATAGTCCGTAGCCGTCGTAATATATTTGTGAGTATCGGAGGAATTGGGGCTGATAATCCCAATAAAATCCAGGCCCCATTGCGCGAAAGGTCTGGACTCGATTACGGACTGTAAAGGCATGGCAGCGTTTCTATCCCTATTGGCTGCAGTTTGACATATGTGACATGACCTCACATGAGAATGGGCATCCTTGAATAGTTGAGGCCAATAATAACCGGCTCTGAGGATTTGATGGGCTGTGGCATTGGCAGACCCATGCCCTGTCCCATGTTTACCATGAAACTCTTCGAGTATTCGCACTGCCTCCTCTTGATCAACGCAACGAAGGTAAATACCTTCATGGTTCTTTCTGTATAATGTGCCAGATCTTACCAAAAAATTAGCAGACTTCAAACGCAAGGCTCTGCACTGAGTAGCATTCAAAAGTGATGGACACCTACCATTTAGTAGATAGTACACCACATCTGCATACCACTCCTCCTTGGTTACATCAACGACTTCATAATGTTGACAAGGAATTGCGAGATCCTCGTTCTCGCGATTGCCTTGGCTAACCCTTGCCCCCGCACTATCTTCATCGATTGAATCTCCGGATCAAATTCCTGCAAAGTTGAAACCCACTTACCACGCTTCTCACCTAATTCATTCTGAACGAACATGGCTTTGACAGCAGGATCTGGGACGATAGCAAAGACCCTATTGTGGACTATGTAGTGCCTGAACTTTTTTACAGTCTTAACCAACGCATACATTTGCTTGTCTAGGGTAGAATATCTCAGTTCCGCATCTTTGAGAGGACTACTCAGAAAGCAATGGGATTTTCAATGCCGCCTTCACTCTTCTCGAGTTAAAACACTCGCAAAGGAGTGATCCGAAGCAAATGTGTAGATATAGAAAGGCTTCGTATAATCGGGACTCACCAAAACCGGGGCTTTAGAAATCGCATCCTTGATATTATCAAAAGCCTCTATCCTTTCATCTCGTCCAAATGATCCGGACCTCTTTCTTTAGCATGTCGTTCAAAGGTCTTGCTATCTCTCGCAAAATCTGCTATAAATTTTCTGACAAAATTGATCTTTTCGAAGAATGATCTCAACCCCTTTTTGCTATTGGGACGAGGAATTTTCCGTATGGCTTCTATTATCTCAAGGTCAATGGAAATTCCATCTTTAGATATTATATGTCCCAACAATTTTCCTTCTGTTACCCCGAAGATGCACTTCTTTGGGTTGAGAGATATACCATGTTCCCCGCATCTTTGAAAGACTTTCTTAAGATCCTTGACATGGCTTTCCCCCGTTCTTAGAAAATACAGGAATGTCATCGATGTAGACAATGATGCACTTACCAATAAGCCCCTTAAAAGCAAAATCCATAGCTCGCTCTCAAAGTGGCACCTGCGTTCAATAGTCCGAAGGGCATTCTCCTGTATGCAAAGGTGCCCCATTTTGTCGTGAAAGCAGTCTTCATCCTATCACTAGGATGGATAAGGACCTGATTATATCCCGAATAACCATCCAAGAATGACATCATCTCCGACCCGTTTACCTTTTGGAGTATTTCATCGATGGTGGGTAACGGGTAGTTGTCCTTTTGGGATGCCTTGTTGAGATTTCTGAAATCAATGCACAACCTTATTTCTCCACTCTTTTTCCTCACAGGGACTAGGTTAGCAACCCACGTGGAATGCCTAACGGGAAAGATGATCTTAGCTTCTAACAGTCGCTTCACCTCTTTCTCTATCAAGGGCTCTAATAATGGATTAACTCGCCTTTGTCTTTGCCTGAAGGGCTTGGACTCTGGCTTCAGTGGAATCGTGTGCATTATGACATTCTCATCATAGGTTTTCAACTCCTTATAACTCCAAGCAATGCAATCTATGTATTCTTTTAATGCATCTGCTATGGAATCCTTCTCCTGCTTGGTACATGCTTTTGCTATGAATACCTCCCAGGGATTTTTTGCACTTCCAATGTTAACCAAATCACAGGCCTCTCCAGGAGATGGAACCCTTTTACCTTTTCTTGGTTTGCTTCCGATATCAAAGATTTTTTCTAATGAAGCTATCTCATCAGGCATCCGGTTGTTTTTTACAGGATTTTTATCTTTCGAAACTACCTCCTCTACGTCCCTTTCTTCTTCATCTATGTACTCGCTTTTCAAATATACCATAATTAGTGACAAAATGAAATATGTGCCTGTCACTATCAAATACTTGGAAGTTCGTAACATTATCTGGTATAGAGGGACAAGGGACCAACTCTATAGAGAACTTCTTGCATTTCTTATGGTCCACTGGCTTCAACATACTCGCTGCTACAGCTAGGGAGTCTGCCAGACGATTGCCCTTTCTCGAGATCAGAGAAATGTTAAAGGCGTCGAACTCATCTATTAAATCTCTGACCCTTGTTCGGTAAAGCCTGAGCCGCCTATCCTTGCATATGTATTGTCCCCTCACTTGTTTCACCACCAGCTCCGAATCACCAAGGACTTTGATATATTTAATTTTCTTCCGAATGGCCAGCTGTAGTCCAAGAATCAAAGCCTCATATTCTGCAATATTGTTGGTGGCAGGGAACCGCAGATCCGTATGCAGCGAATATAGGCTCCCTGGTCCGAACATGACAATTCAACACCGGCTCCTCGCTCCTTGTCCTGGACCTCGGATCCATCAAATCTTAAGGTCCAAATGTCTTGATGTCCTTCAATAGAGTTGTGCCCCATCCTTTCATCATGGGTATTTTCGAGGGCTTCTATGTCCAAACAGTATGCTCCCAACTCAGCTTCAATGTACTGGATCTCGTTCGGCTTGTTGTAATCTGTGATCATCTCTTTGAGTCGGGGTTCACTGTCAATTCGAATTTGATTGGCCACTCCCCTCCAAGGTAGCCACATGTGTGAAGAGTCTGTCACAATGTAACCGTTTAGGTTCTTACTCCAATCTCTTCCCAATACCATGCCATATTTGATAGGAATATCGAGCACCAAAATGTCTATGCGCTGTTGAATTCTGGGTTCTGAATTGACTTGAATATGCACATCACCCAGCTCTCCTACTGCCTCCATGGTTGACTCCGTCCAACCGCACCACCCCCGCTCCTAGAAGGCTTTGGTGTAAGTCCCAATATTTTATAGATTTCTAAGGGCATGATAGTAGCCGAGGCCCCCGAGTCTATTAAACAATTGTGCAAGTTTTTACCTGCAATTCTAATGGTTACCAAAAATGGAGGTATATCTCGTTTTTCTTTTTGTACAACCACTCGGGACTCAGCACTTTTAGCTTCATGAACTTGTGCAGATGGATTTAATCCTTTTGGTGAACTCACTTCTTGGCCTAATAATCGGGCCATGTCATACATCGATACATTGGCCCTATTCTTCTTCATATCTTCCACCAAATCGTAAGTGAGCTTTTCTCGGATTTGGCAAGTTTTGCATCATCTTAGACTTTTCGACCTTCGATGGAGGAGGGGGATTGACATCTCCTTTAGGGTCAGGAGGGAGTAATTGATTATTAGGAGGAGCAGAGGAAGTTTTGGGCTCTTTAGAACTCCTAGTGTAATATTTGTGATTTGCTTTCCCAAAACGTTTATTTGTATGAACTTCCAAAGCTTCTTCATCTTCGCTTCCAAAAAATTCTACATCCTCCTCTTCTTCATTTTCATGGGAATGTATGACCTCCGTTAGCATAGACTCCGGTTTCACGTGGCCACAGTGCGGGCAATCATTATCACAAGATCCTGCATCTCCACAGTCTTCCGAAATGTCTACCTGGTTGGCAACGGGATTGGGTACCCGCCCGTTGTTAGGCTGCGTGTTATACATTCCTTTTCCTCTATGATTGTGAGGTCGGTTATGGCCCATGGCCTGATCAACTTTTTTATTGACATTCCCCACCGTTACCAACACCTTGGCCAACGTTTCTTTCATATTTTCTATGGCTGCTTCGGACCCTTGTGGTTGAGGCACTGCAATTGCAGGTCCAGTTGCGTTGGCTGCATTAGCCACCTCTGGACTGGGTACAATGGCTTGGGTTTGGGCAGGTGGATTCCATCCCGGATTCACACTTTGAATGGGAGTGATTGTTGGATAAGTTGCTGAGCTTGGCGTGTTAATTGGAGCAAACCCCGACATGGTCAACAGATTATTGCCCATACCGAACCCATGCAAACCCATTGAGTTATTTTGAATCAAACTCTGTGCTTGAACAACAGCATTCGGATAACCTGACAATGGCGTAACTTGGGTGGGTGTTTGGAAGTTGTTCAACATCGGAGCCTCGTGGTGCTACTACCCGGTTCATCATGGCAAATTGGTCGTATGGGCCATATTGTCCCATCCCAGTCAATTGAGACAATCCCGCGCCTGGCAGGTTCATCTGCTGTTCGAGAGTCATTGTTTCTGCATAAGCCAAAGGAAGGGTTGTAACCTGAGGGTTCCTTCTAGTCAACAAAGATGTTAAAGGATCTAAGGCTCCGAAGTATAGCCGCAAGGCAATTGCAGTGGTCTACCGCAAAGTGACGAGTCACATTCGTATATAGCTTTTGAAATCTCTGATTGAACGCTCGAATGGGTTCATTGGTTTGTCTTTTGCAAGATACGAAGAAATTGTATGTCATGGAGGGATCTACTAACTGTCTGAATTGACCTATGAACGCAGTTTCTAGCTGGGCCCATGAAGTTATGGACCCTGCTGGCAAATTTCGATACCATTCGTTAGCAATGTGGTCTAGACTAGCAGTGGAAAACTCGACAAGCAACATCCTCGTGAGTAACCCCCCGCCTAAACATGTAATCTTTATAGATTTGGACATGATCTTCTCACGTTGTTGGACCATCATGAATGAATTTGGGTAATCCCCTTTCAATGTTTCTAGGCAAGTCGTGGACTGCCCCGGGAATATCTAAAGGGGAACTCTGAGCACCATACCAAAGGGCAGGTGGCTGTTGTTGTTGTTGTTGCTGGGCCATGTTAATCAAAGGTGTCAACCCTGTGGGAACAATTGGAACTCCTGGAACTGTGGAGACAGATACAACTGGTGTTACTATCCCACTTGAACTTAAGGGTTCAGGCCCACTAAAGGCACTTGAGTCCAAAGAAATCCCTAACTCAAGTATACCGGGTGGTATTTCAACTTCTAATGTTTTGTTTTTCGGCCTCCTAGCAGTGGGAGAAAGACTTTGGAAGATAGTTTCCCCGTGGTTTTAGACCTAGTAGCAATGTACTCAAAGTTGGGCCAGCTTGGAAACTCTAGGACTCTAAAAGATTTCTCAACTCTGCTGCCAGATAAAATGTCTAAATGTTATACCTGCAAGCACAATAGGTGGAAACAAAACTACCCACGTTAATTGTTAGAACAAATCAAAATTGCAAAGCAATACAGAAGGCCCTCCTTCTAGCGCCAAAATGTTGAGCGTTAATTTGTCATATTACAAATAATAACACGCAACTTAGAGTCTCGAACAAAGACTCTTTCTTGCAAAGAAATAATTTATTTTATTTTCCTTCCTTTTATTATTTCTCCAAGTTTCTTTGTGAAACAACTTTTACATATATAAAAAAATGAATTCAATTTAATACATGCAACTGATATATCCCAGAATAACTCAAAATCCTGCAGATAGCTGTTAACAAGGGGCCTTTGTTGATTCTTAATGAACTTTGTAATCTTGACTTGTTTGATTAATCAAAAAAAAATAAACAAAAATCCTTTTTATGTTCTAATATTCACAATTTATTCTAAGGTTAACTTGTTCGTTTTATCTATATTCAATAGTTCTGTTATTTCAGTGTTAGTCTCCCGACATGAAATTAAGCATATCAAGGAATAAAATAGAAACTCGTTATTTTGAATCACCTGGAAAATAATGAAGGATATTAAAATGGTTCACGATCTCCTCCCCGCAAAATCCCAAGTTAAGAGATGAAATCCCCAAAACAACCCAACCGATCAGATCCGTACTAACACACAATCTAATCGGATCAGATGCAAGACTCTAAGGAAAAGAATATAACCGCATCATTCTACCATTCACCTATCGTAACCCATCCCATGGCGTAAACGAAATAGATACAAGACAAAATGATGCAACGGAAAGATTGACAATAAAACAATAGTTTTGGCTTCGATCTCCTTTTGATTTTACACACAAAAGTCGTGTTACCAAAGAAAAATCCTTTATTTCAATAAGTAATGCTTTTTTGTTACAATCTCCAGCCCTCGTATCCATCTACACTTCTGCTATTTAACCTTTCCGTCACGCGTTCTCGGCTGCTCCATGACGCTTCGTTTCGACTCCCCGGACCCTTCGCTTCAATTCCCGCCTTTTGGTATTCTAACCCTTGCATGCAATCGTAACGCTCGATCTTTGTGGCCAGTAACTGTTGTTATGAAACGTTACTCTGGTTCTGTCATTTTTGCCACGTGTCCCGCGTCTCCTGCACCTTTCGTAACGCTTTCCCGTGGAAATCCCGACAGAATTTGCATTTGGCCTCTTCTGTTTCCTAGCCGCGATAACGCGACATGTCGCGAAATCGTGACATGTCGCGATATCGCGACGTGTTCTTGGTCCGTACGCCCGCCGTAGCTCGTTGTAGCGATATCGCTACCGACTTTGCTTTGCCTTCTTTTTTTAAAAAAAGTGGTAGCGATATCGCTACCACTTTGGTTCCGAGCCTTCCTTTCAAAAAGTGGTAGCGATATCGCTACCACTTTGGTTCCGAGCATTCCTTCGATGAAGTGGTAGCGATATCGCTACCACTTTGGTTCCGAGCCTTTGTCTTTGCGAAGTGGTAGCGATTCGCTACCACTTTTCCTTTGGGCCTCCTCTTCACGAAGTGGTAGCGATTCGCTACCACTTTTCCTTCGGCCTCCGCTTCACGAAGTGGTAGCGATTCGCTACCACTTTTCCTTCGGCCTCCGCTTCACGAAGTGGTAGCGATTCGCTACCACTTTTCCTTCGGCCTCCGCTTCACGAAGTGGTAGCGATTCGCTACCACTTTTCCTTCGGGCCTCCGCTTCACGAAGTGGTAGCGATTCGCTACCACCTTCAACCTTGTGCTTCCTCTCGGCAACTCGTAGCGATGGAGAGACAGGTCACGATTTCGCGACATGTCACGATATCGCGACATGTCACGATTTCGCGACCCTTTCAACTTTCCGTACGCTTCCAAAAAATGCGTCGCGATTTCGCGACATCCTTTTTTTCTTTGCCGCCGACACGTCGCGATTTCGCGACATCCTTTCTTCTTTGCCGTCGACACGTCGCGATTTCGCGACAGATTTTCTGTCCTGCTGTCGACACGTCGCGATTTCGCGACATCCTTTCTGTCCTGCTGTCGACACGTCGCGATTTCGCGATAGATTTCAATTTTTTTTGCAGCGATGGAGAGACAGGTCGCGATTTCGCGACATGTCGCGATATCGCGACCCTTTCAACACTTAGGCATTTTTCTTCTTTTCTTCATTTTTAGCATCCGGGTCTTTGAGATCTTCCCTAAAACCTGCAAAAACAAAGGTGGGTCCCCACTTCTGGGGTGTGTTGTGGATGAACCACAACAGGTATATCGCCCAAGAAAGTCTACAATTGCATGTTGATTCAAAGAAACGGTTGGGAGAAGAGCTTCGTGCCCTTTAGAAGAGTTTGGAGGTAATGTTAAGAAAATATTCATTTGTTTTTCTAAGGTAGGAGTTATAAAGAGAAGTCATAAAGTTTAATTCATTAGGAGGAATAAGGAGCATTGATATTTATTTTATAGGGTTTTATTTAGTTAATCTAAAGCATTATAGATTAATTAATAGAAACAAATCTTGGATATTATTCATGTATCATTTGGTAAGCATCTAGAAAGCTCATAGAAGGATAGAATAATGGAGCAAACCTGAGCAGAGTTATTAAGCAATTATTTTGTGAAGCATATAAGGAATTGGGAAACTACAATCTGGAGCATCAGAACGAGTGAGAACAAGGAGTGAAGCAATCCAATGAAAAGTACGTGAACATAGAGTGTTGGATGTTCCTTTGACCAACGGAGAGGAGATAGGGTATATTACCCGAGAAATTCTGCAATTGCACGTTGATTCAAAGCAACAGTTGGGAGAAGAGCGTCGTGCACTCTGGAAGAGTTTGGAGGTAAGGTTAAGAAAATCTTCATTTATTTTTCTAAGGTAGGAGTTATAAGGAGAAGTCATAAATTTTAATTCATTAGCAGGAATAAAGAGCATCAAAATTTATTTTATAGGGTTTTATTTAATTAATCTAAAGCATTATAGATTAATTAATAGCAATAAATCTTGTGTATTATTCATGTATCATTTGGTAAGGGCCTGGAAAGCTCATAGAAGGATAGAAGAATGGAGAAAACCTGAGCGGAGTTCTTAAGCAAAATTGTGAGTGTTTGATTTTAGAATCCAAAGAACAAAGAATAAAGCCTTAAGTGCCTGATAACAACACCTAGCTAAAGCATATTGTGCAATTTTTAACAAAGTTGAGCGCCTAGAATGAAGTAGCAAGCATAGAAGGTTGAAATTCAGAATTTGAAGAGCTTGAAAAGTGCTTCATAACATGGAATTATAAAAGAGTGAAAGGAAGGTATGGTAGGGTACCTAGAAATAGATATTTGGGGATATATTATTATATTGTATAAGGGTTGGCATGGGCCACACATAACCCAAGGTTGATTGTATTATAATATTATATTATATTATAATATAATATTATATTAGTAGTAGGCTCCCCAAAGTAGAATAAGAATATGGATATATAAAGAAGAGATATTTGTTATTGTAATCATGATTGAAGAATAATCTTAGGTAATCGTCATTTCCCACGAAGTGGCTTATGGGACTTTGCCCTCCTTAAGAGGCATCTCTCATCTTGGGATATCTTGTGGAGTGATTCCTTCCTTAAGGATTATTATTGGTGTTTCTCTACCTTAATGGTATTATATATCTCTCTCTCATTTGTGGATTGTTATTGTGGATAATGTATTTGTGGATGAATGATTTGATATTTCTGCATATTAGTGAATGATTTATGTTAATAATAATAAAGTTCTGCAACAAGTGGTATCAGAGCAACAATTTTGGCAAAGTGGAGATTTTTGTATGAAATTATAGAATTAGGGCAATTTTTTTTGTAAAAACGTCTCATATTTCAAGAGCTATATCTCTGCAAAAGTTTATTCGATTCAGGCGATTCTTGGATCAGTTTGTGCAGAATTTGAAGACATTTAACATGAGTGGTCATATGAAGGAATCTAAGCATTATTGAGGGAAATAGGACCTTTTGAAGTTAGTCACCCAAAACAAGGATAGTGACGAATTTCATAGATTTTTTCTAGAAAATTATCTCATCTTTCAGAAGCCATATCTCTACGATAGTTTATCCGATTCAGACGATTCTTAGATCAGTTTGTGCATATTTTGAAGAGATTTAAAATGGTAGTTGTATTAAGGAATCCAAGTAGTATTGAGGGATATACGAAATTTTGAATCCAGATGTTTGGAACAAGGGTAGTGACAAATTTTCAAGTTGCAAATTTTTCAAAAGATGAAATTCATTTAGTTCGGGTAAGCAAATCAGTTGCACATTATGTTGTTTGGAAGAAAAATTGTAGATCTAGTTGTCTATGTGGATTTTTAGGTTTAACTCAGTGGGAAGATATTTATTTCCATAAAACCCTAGTTTGCATTAGGGTATGATATATATTATCAAAAAAAACCCTAGTTGCATTAGGGCATGAATGATGGCACTCCAAAAATTTTCTGGAGAAGATGATATTGATGTTAGGGATTGGTGGTAAAATTTTAAATCCTTGTATCATCGTCATCCTCTTTGGAAATGCATGTTTAGTTTTGGTCTTGATGGAAAAGCTCTTTCTTGGTATTGTAAACTTCCTCGCGCCCATCAAGATGAACTAACTTGGGAAACAATGGAGCATGAATTCTTGAGTAGATGGAACCCATATAAAAATATAGCTAGTTTGAAGGTCACAATCAAGGGATATGAAGAAGAAATAAAATTACTCAAGAAGAAAGAGGAAAAGGTCAAGGAAGATAAAAAATATGTCAGTATGCAGACAAAGGAAACCATACCTTTGGTAGAAGATAAATTAGAAAATGGACAAAGGAATTTGTTTGAATCTAAAAACTCTATTTTGCAGGTTCATGGAAGCATCCAAAAGGAACAAGTTATTATTTCCATTGACCCTAGTAGCATATATATTTTTATTAATATTGCTTTGGCTAAGAAGTTGTAAGTTCAAACAACAAAAATTAAGGACATATAGCTAGAGGGTGAGCATGTTCATATTTGTGAATATTTGAAGATCACCATGGATAAATATGTTTTACATTCATATTTCTATGTTATTGAGATGGATGTGTTAGAATATAGGCTATATTTGTATATTACATTATTAGCTTATTGTTGGTACTGTTGTAACTACTACCTAATCAACGCTTATTAGTTTCGTAACCTTCGGACTATTCTAAGCGCTCATTGTATTATTTAAACAATGCTTGATTAATGAAGATTGGTCTGTTTACCAACATGGTATCAGAGCTATACTTTGTCGAGCTCTCATAGCTCGACACCCGATTGATGTAGCAAGCTTTACGGGTCTAGATCTGACAAACTCTAGGCAAGACTAGAGGAGACACAGACACAGACCCCTACGGTGGACTCTACGCAAGACCCGAAGATCAGATCTAAAACCTGCGAACTATGACTCAACTGACCGGACGAGAGGCGGATCAGAGACTATTCTAGCTGTGGACCTAAGGCTAGTGGGAGGACTCTAAAGCTGGGTGACACCTAAGCCTAACGCTACCTCTAAGGACTGCCAACCAGACATGGATGACGAAGGTTGACATTGGGCTGACACGGACGGGACTCGATGGATGCTCGAGGACAAGCCTCGGACGGGACTCGACGGATGCTAAAGGATCAGCCTCTGACTACGTGAAGGGGTGAACAAAATTACCCCCAACGTGACTAGTTTGGATAGTGTAAGGGATGACCACACGGAGGGTATGACTACCATAAGGTAGTCAATTACCTTAATGAGTGCTCCCCATTTTAAACACCCATAGTGTTTTCAACCTTCCACATGTGGGACAAATGTTGCAATAAGAAAAAAATATTCTTTTTCAGCCACAGTCGATGCTGCTTCAGGCACATTTGATGTGTTTTGGGATCACAAAGTAGGCACTGTAATGATTGTTGATTTTGTAGAACATGCGTTCCCTCCCCAACCATTACAGATTCGTGCTTCATGGAAATATCCATGGCACGCTTAATGCATTGGTTGTGAGCATCGACCACTTCCTATGGTAGACGATTGAGAGCCTCTTGTATGTCCAAATCAAAGGTTTGATCGTACAGATTGTCATAGCATAGACCGTATTTTCTAAGATGATTTCCCATGGTAGTGCAGTACTGGATGGTGACCCAATCAACAGCATACTTTGTTACGTTCGCCAAGCTGTTAAGAAGAGTGTCTTCCCCCTCAAACTCACTGATTGGGGTAGCCCGAACGGTCTCCTCACGATGCTAAGATATTGACAAAGCTAAGGTCAGGGGTTCAAACTCCCCTCAACCCAAATCAAAGGTAGTCTATTTTAAAAAATATATATTATTTTGTTTTTAGTAATTAATTTTGTTTTTTATGATTACATTTTGTTTTTAATTAAATTACAATTTCTTAAATTTATTTTTATAAATTTTATTAAAGAAATTGTTATATATTTAATTAAATTCAAAAAAATTTCATTCAAATTAAAATTTTTTACTTTCAACATAATATATATTTTTTATATACCTTTGCAAAACCCTCCAAACACAAAACTTCATCCAAATTTTGTTTTGTGATGACATTTTTTTTGTAATTTGTCAAGGAGGCAAGCTTTGTACAAGCCTTTTAAGGCTTTATAGTTGCATTTTTTTTGCTACATAAGTGAAGGGGGGATTTTTTTTCCCTCATTGAGCAATTCGCATACAATCATCAAACCTCAAACCCTATTTTTTAGGCTTCATAAATAGCAAACATTTTTTTGTTTGAAGTACTTCACATAGGGGGGATTTTTTTTATGACATTTTTTTGTGCTAATTTGCCTAACAAGCAAATAATGTAATTTTTTTACAAACCAGTGGAAAAAGCCTTCTGGAGCCAATGCTTGTTGTGATACAAGCGACCTCATGCCTATGATGGTCGATATCAGTTGTAGCACAGGTGATCTCATCACAATAGCAGATTTTGCTTGTGACACTAGTGACTTAAAAACTGAACCTCCTAAAAATGAACTCCATAATCTCATCAATAGCGACATATGCAATATTGTTAAAAGCATTGATGAAGATGATGAAATTGGGTGTTTTGAAAAACACACCAAAGGATTTTGTTCCAAACTGATGAAGAAAATGGGATTAAATGGTGAGAGATTAGGTAAACAAGAACAAGGCATTAAATCTCCAATAATGCTAAATGTTAGGGCAAAGCATGAAGGCCTTGGCTATACTAGACATGCAAGTACTAGTAATTCTATGTTTGTAAAACCTAAACCTCCATCTCCTAAAAAGCATTGTTGCAGTCACTGTGGAAATGCAGGACATGTTGCATCTAAGTGTTGGAGATTACATCCTTGTGATTTTTGTGGATGTACTAATCACTCTTCTTCACGATGTTGGCATAAAATTAAAATGGCCAACGAGGTTCACATTGATTGTGGATGGACAGATTTCACACAATGGACCATGATGAAAGAAATGTTGTATGGATTCTACCAGAAAGGTAAAACCTATGGTAGACCCTGAGGCAAATCCAGTGACAAACTAAGTGGCAGTCCCAGAGATAATGACCTAGAGACAGACCTAAATACAGACCCAAAGACAAAATTCCAGAGGCAGATCTACAGGCAGATCCAGAGGCAATGATCCAGAGGCAGATTCACCGATAGATCCAGAGATAGACCTAGAGGTACAAATCCAGAGGTACGCTTAGAGCCAGAGCTAGAGCCGAAGACAAAGCACAAGCCACCATTATTTCATTTATCTTCTTCTTTTTCACTGTATTGGGGCAGTTATATACTTTACCCAAATATTGTTGTATGGGGGGATGATAGTGTAGCTAGTAGTTATATTATTACCCAAATAATGTAATAAGGGGGGATGTTAGTGTATAGGCTATATTTGTATATTACATTATTAGCTTATTGTTGGTACTGTTGTAACTACTACCTAATCAACGCTTATTAGTTTCGTAACCTTCGGACTATTCTAAGCGCTCATTGTATTATTTAAACAATGCTTGATTAATGAAGATTGGTTCGTTTACCAACAGGATGATAAGGATATTTTCTTGGTTATCCTTGGTTAGATTCTTTGGGTATTGTTAATATTAATGTGCAAAAGAAGTTTATGAAGTTATGGTACAAGAAAAATAAGATAACATTGCAGGATATTTCTCATCTTAAGGAGCAAGGATCCAAGGAAAATCAAGAAGTGGTTATAGAGAAACAAATTGAAGAACCTGAAACATAATCCAAGAAGGTAGTAGCAACAATAAAGTCCATGGAAGAAATAGCAACAACTGATTCAGTGGAAATAACAGTAACAGAGTACAAGGAAGCTTTGATAGAAGAGCACAAGGACACACCAAACAAAGAGAACATGAAAGAACAATGTGTAGAAGAATTTAAAACAATAGAGCCAAATGTTGGGAAGTCAAATAAGGTAGAATATCAAGTTAAGGTTGCACCATATCGCCATCCATACCACCATGAGCAACAATAATCTTTGAGGTATGGTTCAAAGCAATAATATTATGTTTCTACATGGAATAATAAGGGCACCAACTATGGCAGTGTTTGGCAGTGAAAGCATAGTGATCCTATTTTTCAGAGTGTATCATCAGCATTAAGGAACAAGTGTAACCATCATTCAAGTTATCAAAATATAGCAACGGAAGCGTGGAGCCAACGAAGCAAATTTGGATACTCAAGTAACAAAATGGCATACCAGCATCAACATGTTTCACTTGGATGAATGGATGATCAATATTGGTACCGATTGCTAACATTGCTTAACAAATAATATTATCATTTTTTTCATATGTTTCGAGGATGAAATATTTTTAAGGATGGTGGCATGGTAGGGTACCTAGGAATAGATATTTGTGGATATATTATTATATTGTATAAGGGTTGGCATGGGCCACACATAACCCAAGGTTGATTGTATTATAATATTAAATTATATTATAATATAATATTATATTAGTAGTAGGCTCCCCAAAGTAGAATAATAATATGGATATATAAAGAAGATATATTTGTCATTATAATCATGATTGAATAATAATCTTATATAATCGTCATTGCCCATGAAGTGGCTTATGGGACTTTACCCTCCTTAAGAGGTATCTCTCATCTTGGGAGATCTTGTGGAGTGATTCCTTCCATAAATATTATTATTGGTGTTTCTCTACCTTAAGGGTATTATCTATCTCTCTCTCATTTATGGATTGTTATTGTGTATAATGTATTTGTGGATGAATGATTTGATATTTCTGCATATTGGTGAATGATTTATTTTATAATAATAAAGTTTTGCAATAAGGTATTAGCATCTCCAATTCAACACGCAAGTAAGTTATCTAGTGCTAGACTTGGGCTACCTTTAAAATGTGATAAATGTGAGATATATGGAAGAAATAGATTTAATGAATGTGAAGGACAGTTTGGTCATTTGAAGCTTCTAAAACCAGTATATCATTCTCTATTTGTTGATCAAGGTTTGCGCCTTCAGATCTGAGGTTGGTGCCTCAAGGATATTGGTGTCTCCAGTAGGTTGGTGCCTACATTATTGTAATAAGGATATTGGTGTCTCCCGCAGGTTGGTGTCTGCACTATTGTAAAAGGATATTGGTGTCTCCCGCAGGTTGGTGCCTGCACTATTATAAAAGGAGATTGGTGTCTCCCATAGGTTTGTGCCTACATTATTGTAACAAGAAGATTGGTGTATCATGTGGGTTGGTGCCCATGAACTTTAACAAGGAGATTGGTGTCTCATGTGGGTTGGTGCCCAAAAACTTACATAAGGATATTAGTGTCTCCTGTGGGTTGGTGCCCATGAACTTGTACAAGGGGATTGATGTCTCTTGTGGGTTGGTGCCCATGAATTTTATTGAAGAAATAAAAGCAATATTTCGATATAGTTTTCTCTCGAAAGTGTGTTTCCACATAAATTCTTATCTCTTATGTGTATGGATTTTGTGCATTGATTTATTATTGCATTCATATTATTGCAGTTATTATTTAGAAAGAAAATTTTTATCTTATACTGTTCACCCCCTCTCTCAGTATAAGCGAGTGTTTCTTCAGTCACATCAAGACACACGCGTTCGACATCATCAATGTAGACAATAGCAGACCACCTAATAGATCATCTCATCTCATCCTCACTTCTCATTTAACGTAGTGGGCAAGGGTGAATTCTAGACTCAACAGGGTGCACAAAATCCAGATAGTAGAATTAGAGCTCTCCCACCCGACCAGCTTTAAAAAAATAAAATATTGACGCCCAGGGATGGATGTAAATTCCAGAACCACCCAACTAGACCCAAGAAATCTAAATAGCAGAATTAAGTGAACAAGATCAAATGGCCATTGCAAAAATAAACATCCATACTTAAGCAAAAACAGAAGTGAATACATATTGAGAGATCAAACAATAATATACTATTATTTACAAGGCAAAGAAGAATTACATATGAATTGTAAAGGTCATAGAGCCGCACTTTGGAATGGCGAGAATTCCACTATTTATAAGAGTTTTTACAATAAATTCAAATTATAGCATTAATGACATCAGGTGGGAGTATTTGCTAGAACGATTGGAAAATCTAATGTGGCTTTGTTCCAAGAGGAAAGACGGTTGTTTGGAGGGATTTAGGTGCTTCTATATAAATCTAGGCCTTCGATTACTATGATGTTGTTATTGGGTCATAAATTTACCCTACCCCTTCATGTCGCAAGAAAGCCTTGAATTGATTACCTCTAAAGTCGTGCATTTCAAATTATTTCCTTGGCATCCATCAACCAGAAGTACGGGGTAGCCAAGATCATTAATATTTGTTCCCAAGGATATCTCACACTTCTCCCTTGGTGAACGATGATATTATTCTTAGACGATCATTTGGGCACAGTTTCCCGTTTGATCACCTTCCCATTTCTCCGCCCTATAAACGGATGACCTGGTTTGAAATTTCATTGCTACCTTCCCAAATTTTTACCCATTCTTGGGATGAGGATTTGAGAACAAAATTTCCTATGTTACTTTCCCTTTCCTCCATCCATCTTGGATGAGGGTTTTGGGGTCCAAGTATTTCATCCAGATGTCGAGCAGGAATTTGAGGTTTGACTATAATGCTTACCCACCTGCCTATTTGTTCGTCCTTCCTTTTGGCTCTTAATGCTTCAAAATTGGGCACTCTGACTTGTCAACATCTTGCTCAAAGGAAGAGTGGGTTAAGGGGTGCCAAAATTCACCCATAGTTACCTTTTCAAGGATAAAATGAGAAGGTCAAGAGTGTTTTATACAAACAAAGAAGAGAAGGAGAACAAATTGTTGAAGGAAAACTACTATCTTAGGAGGAGGAGAACAGTGAAATTGTTGGCTAAAAAAACAACAAGAGAGCAGGGTGTCCTATTGTAGTTGTAGCCTTCTTTATTTGTAATATTTCAAGTTCAAAAATATATTTGATTTCCACTGTTCATGATGTTTATTTTTCCATCCATCTGTATTATTGTTGCATGTTATAAATTCTTTTCAGATTTGATTTATTTAAATTAACATAGGACAACAGTTATCTAGGGTTAGGAAAATTTACATCTAGAAGAGAGCCATTGATTGGTCCAGTTATCCAGTCAACTCTTTATCCCCAATATCAACCACAATCATTCTTCATTTTTTTGCCTAGTAGTTTTTAATGGGACTCTCAAATAGGAAACCAGAAGAGAAGCTCATCTAAAATGCAAGATATTCAGAATCATCGTTTCCACTTGAACAAAGCAATGAAAGAAGATCTTTGGTTTTTCCTTATTAATCAATTATCATGTGGTTATTGAAAAGAGATTCAAAATCTACTTGAATCTTGATACCTCTTCCAAAGATGCATGACCCAACAAGGTTAAATCATCCACAAACTGTAAGTGGGAAAGCAAAGAGGCTCTAAAGGTCATTATAATTACCTGAATAGATTGGTTGGTTTTATCTTTAGAGATAATATGACCCAATTATTTTACTAATTTTATGAATAGGAAAGGAGAAAGAGGATCCCCTTAACGAAGACACTTGGAAACCATAAACAAATAAGATAGACTATCGTTGATAAGCACTACATAGGATACAAGGAAAAATTGCATTCAATCTAGTCTATCCATTCTTGAAAAGAGATTCAAAATCTACTTGAATTTTGATACCTCTTCCAAAGATGCATGACCCAACAAGGTTGAATCATCCATAAACTGTAAGTGGAATAGCGAAGGGGCTCTAGAGGTTGTTGTAATTCCCTAAATAGATCAATTGGTTCTATCTTTATGAATAGGAAATGAGGAGGATCCCCCTAACAAAGACGTATTAAAACCATAAACAAAGAAGACAAATTGTTGTTGATAAGCACTATATAAGAAACAAAGGAAATACGACCTTCAATATTATCTATCCAATCTTGAGAAAAACTAAATTCGCCCATAACCCAAAGAAGAAAACACTAGTCTAACCTATCATAAGCATTGGAAAGATCCAAATGAACAAACATGGAAGGGGATTGTTGGGCCTGCATAGAATGTAATGCTTCCTAGTCCAACACTATCTCATCTACAATATGTCTCCTCCCACTAGACCTCCTTGCTACGAGGAAATTATCTTGGAAAAAGAGGTATCAATCTATTAACCATCACTTGTTTAATGATTTTTGGAATCTATTCAAACTCTTGCGATTTATGAATGAGCACAATATAAATACATGGACTAACAATAAATGGAAATTACACATTTAGAGAATACAACCCAATACATTAAATTTGATTCCTAGCTATAAATACATGGACTAACAATAAATGGAAATTACACATTAGAGAATACAATCTAATACATTAAATTTGATGTCTAACTAAAAATCAATGAACTGTACATTTTTAAAGTTTTTTTTTTATATCAAGGGAATCGGTAACATCCTTTCATCTTTAACAACTAGGTATTGGGATCAAACATTCTCCTCGAGGTTTTTGCCTCCGAACACAAATCAAATCATTGAAGCTTCCACTATAACCCTTGCCTCTCCACAAATCATTGAAGTTGCCTTTATAACCCTTGCCTTTCCTCAATAAACGTGATCGAAAGTGAGTGAAACCCTCGATGACTCAGGGTTGGTACCGTCGTCGTCAAGCGAGCGGGCACTCAACAGACTCAAGGGGCTCAACGGGCACTCAACGGACTTAAGTTAGACTACTACTTTACCTTATATTGGACATACCCCAAGGTTTGAACCTAGATCTCCTTTTTTTCGATTACATAGAAGAGTTGGTCACAACTGCAAGGTTAAAACCACAGGGGTTGCTTCCACCAAACCTATTCCACTTTTTTTATTGTTAACCTGACATGATGGGGACTACTGGTCGCTTGGGATTCATACCGTCTTCATTAGTCTAATGCGCACTCAAAGGATTCAAATCAGACTACTACCTTTGCAAACAGGATGCTCCCGAGGTTTGAACCTAGGTGTCTTCTTGGTAAGTGTCTAGCCAAACAAGCACTTACCAATCCACCTAGCCCTCGAGGATTTTTACCATGAATTTTGACTACTACCTTTGTCAGTCTGAACCTAAATCTCCTCTTGATAAGTACCCAAAGTTTTTTTTATTGAAAAAATACTTCATATTAAAGAATAATCAATAAGGTACATCGACAGCAAACAAGAAATAAGCCTTCCAAACTTACATCAGCTTGTGCAAAAGTAGCAAGCAATCCACTCTAAGCCCCTTGTCAATTCTAAGATAATCTTTCAAGATATCAGACCTGAAAATTTTCAACTGCTTAGTAATTAAAGTATGGGCCCAAATTACAGTGAGAGCAACAACAGAGTCTTCATTATTGAAGACAAATTACATCTATCCTTCCATAAGATGAACAAAATAGAGAGTCTAATAGTATGCCAGAAAATCCTTTAGAAAGTCGCACAATTGGGTTGGTCCCCAAACAAAATCACCTTCCACCTAAGTTGTTCACTGAATTATATATCCACTTTGCCTCTTTCCACACCTTCCTTGCTCTTGGGCAATCCTAAAAAATATGTTTAATGGTTTCACTTCATCCACAACAGGAGCATTTATCCGAAGAAAGTAGTCATTTAGCAAGCCTAGCCTTACTTTGTAGGTCCTACATAATGACCAGCCAAGCAAACACCTTTAATTGCATAGAGACTCGAAACCTCCATACTCTTGCGAAACGTTTCCTCCATTTCTTGAAAGGACAAGTAATACCCCATCTAGCATTCAAAACATCTCCTAAGGGAATAGGAGTCATCAAATGGTAAAGCTTAGCCGATTTGAAGCACCAAATTGACTTACCATAAAGTCATCTCCAATCTCTTCAGATAGGACCCAGGAAGACCATTTGTAAGTTTATAAAGTTGCTCAGACGACAAAAGGCCCTAAATTTGTTGCACCGCAAATTTGTCTGAAGGCTTCAGTTTAAACTTAACAAGCAGTTAGCAAAAAAAAAACTTAACAAACAGTTACTGCCACGGAATCCATTGACCAAAATTCTCATCCCAAAGATCAGTCCATCTAAAAATTCCTTTCTTACTCAATCTTTTACACTGAACATTGGGAATATCTAAAGTATAAATCTCATTCGTCTTCCAAAAGCTAATTGCTTTAGAAGAGAGCGTTTATCCTCTTATGTTCTCCAAATAGTCCCAATTAAACTCTTTAACCACGAGTGTTCTTCCCAAATTCTTTTAATCAAAATACATCATCTGATTTTAAATTTTTCATGATGTTCAACAATATCCTCATAACTAAACTGCTCACAAAAACCATCAAAATTCACACAATTTTTAATCTCTATCCAAAGTTTTACCATACACTATACATATTTAAAATTTAAGATTCGAATCATATCAAAATAAAACTGCGCTAAAATCACTGCAAACGAATATTCGTCTAATGCCGTAAAATATGTGCGTTATAATGATTCAGCTGTACAACAAAGCCGTGAAATATGTGCGTTATAATGATTCAGCTCTACATCAAAAGGATTTACTATACCACCTTCAAGGTAAGGTCATGAAATGGGAGAAATCACACATAAACTACACTGAAATGCTGCATCTACAACCCTGCTAATCTCGATAAAAAAAACAACGGACATTTAAGATGACTTGGGTTGAATCTTCACCCCACCAAATAAAAACCGACGATTGGGTAAGCAAGGAAGTTGTTCCATCCCAAACCTTAATATTTTTGGTTCATTGGAATTCCCCTGCAACAATTTCCATCCAGTCCTCGTGTTCACACTTCAGAGAGGCACTCTTCAAGATCTTGACCCGCCCTTTTTAAGTCCGCTGGCACTCGAAACGACTCCATCTTCTCTCCTTCCGTTGGTATTACAAAAAATTTGAGGGTCGCCCGTTTCCACCGTTCACGGCAATCGTCCCAATTAATCAGAAATGACAAAACATACTCTGTATTTGGCGACAGGAACTTGCAATTAAATTTTCCCCAAACTTGTATATATAATTTTTGATCTAATTTGGCCGCTTCCTCGAATCCGAACAAACCACATTTGTAAATAAAATCGTAGAAAAGCAGTGAAATTCGAAAGTGAGAAAGAAAAATGAAAATTTCATCCTAACCTTCTGCACGTGGTGATGTCACAGCGATTGAAAGGACTCCAAATCCAGTGTCTTCCTGCATCGCCACATATAACCTTTAACTCTTTTGCTTTCGGTGATAAGATGTAGCAGATTTTTGCGGAGGATCGGTCCAGCCAAAACATCTGTCAATAATGGTCAAAACCATGTTGCTCTGCAGTCAAACCAAAAGAGAATAAAAGATTATGAATGTGTACCCTAGTCCTTCCCGCAAGCATACCCGGTAGGCAGAGTCGAAAATAGAGATCCTTATGGAAGAGTATTCGATTGGAGGGACGACCTCGGGCAGTATTTGATTGTAAAGCTGAGGAAGCCATGATATCCGGAGGTGTGATGCAGATCTGAAGAGCCTGGAGACTGCTGCAAGTCGGCAGGCATCACGCAGAGTGGTGAACGATAAAATTTTGGAAACACAGCTCTCTGGGAGGTCCTTCAGACCTTTGATATCTTGTCGGGAAGGCTCCATTTCAGTCTGCTCTTGCCTGTAACAGAAGATAACCCGCATGGGGATGTAGAAATTGAAGAGGTGGACGGATGTAAATTAAAATAGTGGTGATTTGATTTTTTCGGCGTTATTGTTGTGAGTGGTTTTAGTTTATGTTTTTTTTTAGCAGTTTTTTTTAAATTAGAAGTATAGGTGATTTTAGTTTATGGTTTTATTTGAAACAGTTTTTGGTTATTGGTCTTGTTTTTAGATGTTTTTTTATAATATTAAGTCATAATTTTATATTTATTGTATTTTAATATTGTTGGATGATATAGGATGTTATATATTTTTACTTAAAATCAATAAAATATGTTTGGTGGAAGCAGTTCCCCTTGAATTTGTTAGTAGATATATTTTGACTATCAGTTTATTTTAGTTTTAAGTCATGGGTTTTTTAATTGATTCTTTATGTATATTATTTTTTTATTATTATTTTGTTTATTCTTAATATGAATTTATTAAATTTTTTAATAAAATATTATTTTATAAATATTTTATAAAAACATAATTTAATATAAAATAAGTTAACTTTTCGTTAAAATAATAATAATTTATTTATCATGTTTAAACATTTTTAATATAATTTATTTTATTTTTTTGGTGGTAATATTAAGATATGGAGGTTTTGATCAGAATCTCCCAACCTGTTACAACAACTCTACCAAGGAGACACACACCCAACCCCTCACACACTCACCCATGCCACTGTTTGAACCTTGGACCTCCCAAAGAAGAGCCAAAGCCCAAACCCTTACGTTGCACCCTAGGTTCTAAAATGGTTTTGTTTTTTAAGAAATACTTCTTATACACATACGCCCTAAAATTGAACTTGGGTCACATCACCGATAATACAAGTGGCGTCTTTACCGGTAAACTAATTTTTTTAGTAAGATAATGTAAATATAATTTAACTTGTAGATAAACTAATAATAATAATTTATTTGTTATGTGAGTGCAATGGGCACATAGAGCTTGACGAAAAAACAAAAGATCGTGCTCATCGATAGCACATAGAAGGAGGAGAAAGGTTCCCTTAACTTTAAGGAAGTAACAACATATCCATTGTATATAAGGTAACGTTATGTGTCAAATGTGCTCCTTCCAAGAATCCACGATCTACATATTTGTCTTTAGGAATTTCCCCAAAGAAAGTTTAAAGTAGGTTTTGTCCACGCAAATGTTGTTTTTTTCGTTGTTATGCTCACAAATGCCATCAATAAGTGTTTTGTTTTTTTTTGGTTTAAGGTTTAAATCGTAGGATGTGAGTGTGATGTAGGAGCATCTAATGGTGTAAGGGCAATCTTGCATCGTTTAAAATTTATATTTTTTCTTTCCGTTGAAGGTTTTTTTAAATGTTTTAGAGTCCATGATGACACTTGAGAGGTGTAAGTCAAAAGTTCGAAAAGACAAAAAACAGTCACCTGTTATTTATAGTAAGTCAGCCTAAACGGATACGTATGGACTTGAAAATTTACTCCAAAGAGTGGAATTAAAAAATGTATTCGATGGTGAAAAAATCACCCTAATATCCTTAACGGTTTGAGAGATATTAAAGTTTTCGTCCCGAAAAATCTCATCAATAAACTTTAAAAGTAAAATTTGAAGACCTTAGAGACCCCAAAAAATGATGAAATTTTAGATAATTTAGTTGTTGTAGATCTCTTCGTAAGCTTTCCAACGATATATTATAATAGCCAATTGGACAACCGAGTCAAAAGTTATGACCTCGGGAAGTTGTGTCACCAAAATTAAAATTTCAAATGAATATCTTGGGTGGGAAAATGAAAATTCAAATTTCAATTAAATATCTTCGTGGGCGGGAAAAATAAAAATTCAAATTTCATATGAATATCTTCCTGGGTGGGAAAATGAAAGGCGAAGAAAAAGGAGTTACGTTTTCCATAATTTTCTATGGAAGTTATTAAAGGGGGAACAGAGATTTACCGAAGTAGTCCAGTATTACAGATCGTGGCTCCAACTTGCAGATTTCCAATAGATTTTCTTTGTAGTAAAATCGGCCTTGTGTTTGTAACATTGGAATTTCTAATTCTATATTTCCATTTCATTAAAGTAATATTAGATGTTGGGTTTCTTTTGGAAATTTGTTGTGATATTGAGTATTGTGTGAGTGTTGGGTGGAGTTCCCCTTCACCAAATGGTATCAAAGCGGTAGTTTTTGAGTGTGTAAACAAATCACCGAACGTGAGGCAGTTTGCACTAGGACTTGTGGTTGTGGGTTGTGAGAAAAGTGATCAGAATGCCTCCACAAAGAAACCGTGTGGTGGAAGAAATACTGTGGTACCATAAGAGAATTTGAGAGCCCTACAGAGATAAGTTCAAGCACTGCAAGAGGAGTTGTGTAGAGGGTTTGAGCCAATAAGAGAAGATAAAAGTGAAGATGAAGTTGAATAAGAAGCTCAGTTCGAAGAAGAACAGGATGTAGTAGATCCTGAGTAAGATTATTTAAGGTCATCTCTAAGATTGAAAAAAGGCTGAAGATTGATGTTTCTACATTTTATTGGAATCTTAAACCTGAAGAGTTGATCGATTGGATCAATGATATGCAAAGTACTTTGAGTATGAGGTGGAAGATCCTAAGAGGGTCAAATTTGCAAGGACCAAGTTGAAGAGTCACTCTAATATATGGTGGAAGAAAGTACAACTAGATAGAAATAGAAAAGAAAATGAAAGAATAACAAGATGGGATCAGATGGTGAAAAATTTAAGGATACAGTTCATTCCAGTTGATTACGAGTTAGATTTGCTAAAGAAAATGAAAGGTTTGAGGTAGGCAGGTAAGTCTATCAAAGAGTATACATAAGAGTTCTACAAGGTCATGATCAAAACAAGTCATTCTGAGGCCAACAAGGAGAAGGTAGTTTGTTATATAAATGGATTGAAGCCAAGTATTCAATAGGAGCTAAGTTTGGTCAGAATGACTACCATAGAAGATGCTTATCAATTTGCCCTGAAAAAAGAAGAGAAGCTGAATAAAATATTTGAAAGCAAGCAGAGAGAAAGAGGTCATGGTGGAAGGACTGGTAGAAGACCATATGGAGAATGAAATGAAGACCAAAAGAATACTGGAGAAGTTAACAACTGTTGCATAACTTTATTATGATTAACATAAACCATTCACCAATATGCAAAAATATCAAATCATTCATCCACAAATAATTATCCACAATAACAATCCACAAATGAGAGAGAGATAGATAATACCCTTAAGGTAGGGAAACACCAATAATAATCCTTAAGAAAAGAAAAACTCCACAAGATCTCCCAAGATGAGAGGCCACTTCGTGGGCATAGATGATTACATAAGATTATTCTCCAATGATATGAATGATTACAATAACAACTATTTCTTCTTTATATATCCATATTCTTATTCTACTTTGGGGAGCCTACTACTAATATGATATTATATTATAATATAATATAATATAATATTATAATACAATCAACCTTGGGTTATGTGTGGCCCATGCCAACCTTTATACAATATAATAATATATCCCCAAATATCTACTCTTAGGTACCCTACCATACCACCCTCCTTACAAATGTTTCATCCTCGAAACATATGAACAAACATGATAATATGATTTGCTAAGCAATGTGAGCAACTGGTGCCAATCTCGATCATCCATCCATCCAAGTGAAACATGTTTATGTGGGTACACCATTTTGTTACTTGAGTATCCAAATCTGCTTTGTTGGCTCCACGCTTCTGCTGCTGTATTTTGATAACTTGAATTATGAGTCCACTTGTTCCTTGATGCTGATGAACCACTCTGAAAACCATGATCACTATGCTTTCTTGGCTCAACATTGCCATAGTTGGTACCTTTTTTATTCCATGCAGAACCATAATATTGTTGCCTTAAACCATGCCCCCAATATTTTTTTTGCTCATGGTGGTGTGGATGGTGATATGGTGCAACCTTAACTTTATGTTCTACCTTCTTTGACTTCTCAACATTTTGCTCTATTATTTGAAATTATTCTACACATTGTTCTTTCCTGTTCTCTTTGTTTGGTGTGTCCTTGTGCTCTCCTATCAAAGCTTCCTTGGGCTCTATTACTGTTATTTCCACGGAATCCGTTGCTGCTACTTCTTCCATTGACTTTATTTCTGCTACTGCCTTTGTGGATTCTGTTTTAGGTTCTTCAATTTGTTTCTCTACAATCATTTCTTGATTTTCCTTGCATCCTTTCTCCTTAAGCTGAGAAATATCTTGCAATGTTATCTTCTTTTTCGTGTACCATAACTTCATAAACTTCTTTTGCACATTAATATTAACAGTACCCAAAGAATCTAACCAAGGATAACCAAGAACAATATCCTCATCATCCATCTGAATAGCATGAAAATTTTAATGTAAAACATATTTATCCATGGTGATCTTCAAATCTTCAAAAATCTGAACATTATCACCCTCTAGTTGTATGTCCTTAATTTTTGTTGCTTGAACTTGCAACTTCTTAGCCAAGGCAATATTAATAAAATAATATTTGCTACCAAGGTCAATGGAAATAATAACCTGTTCCTTTTGAATGCTTTCATGAGCCTGCAAAATAGAGTTTTTAGATTCAAACAAATTCCTTTGTCCATTTTCTAATTTATCTTCTACCAAAGGTATGGTTTCTTCTGTCTGCATACTAACATCTTTTTTATCTTCCCTAACCTTTTCCTCTTTCTTCTTGAGTAATTTTATTTCTTTTTCATAGTCTTCATTTTGTTTCTTGAAAAATTTCTATTCTCCTTTTATTGCATTCTGCTTATTTTGAATTCCCTGTAGTTTTTATTTCAAGATCTTCGTTGAATCTGTGAAGAAATGCATCACTAAAATCATCCTAGTGGAGAGCCTTTTTGTCCATCTCATGTTTGTACCATGTAAACCATTGATAAGCTTCAGTTCCCAATTTGGTTGTAGTAAAAGGAAATTTTTTTGCATCACAAAATTGGTATAATTCCAAAATGCCTTCCATTTTGGCTATCCACCCACGTGGATCATGACCCTCAAAGGTGGGCATGTCAATGCGTGGGAAATTGACTCCAATAGGACCTCTTGGTTGGTGGTAAACTTTGTGTCTCTCTTGGTCCTCATTATTCCTCTATCTTTGGAGGTGATTTTGGGTAGGTCTACCAAAATCCCCTTGTTGCTCAAAAACTACTTCGTTTCCCCTAACATCAATATCATTTTCTCTAGAAAACGTTTGAAGTCTTATTGTTCATGCCCTAATGCAACTAGGGTTTTTTTTGACGATATATATCATGCCCTGATGCAAATTAGGGTTTTATGGAAATAAATATATTCCCACTGAGTTGAAGGTAAAAATCCACATAGACAACTAGATCTACAATTTTTCTTCCAAACAAATTAAAGTGCAACTTATTTGCTTACCCAAACTAAACAAATTTCATCTTTTGAAAAATTTGCGACTTGAAAATTCGTCACTACCCTTGTTCTAGATGGCTGACTTCAGAAGGTTGTATATTCCTCAAAACTAATTGTATTCCTTAATATGACCACTCATTTTAAATATCTTCAAATTCTACACAAATTGATCCAAGAATCACCTGAATCGGATAAACTCTCGCAGAGATATGGCTTCTGAAATATGAGACATTTTTTCAAAAAAAAAATCTACGAAATTCGTCATCATCATTATTTCATATGACTAACTTCAAAAGGTCGTATCTCTCTCAATACTACTCACATTCCTTCATATGACCACTCATTTTAAAGCTCTTCAAATTCTGCACAATTGAATCCAAGAATCACCTGAATAGGATAAACTTGCACAGAGATATGGCTCCGAAATATGAGATGTTTTTCCAAAAAAAATAATTGCCCTAATTTTGCAATTTCATAAAAATATCCCCACTTTACCAAAATCGTTGCTCTGATACCACTTTTTGCATAACTTTATTATGATTAACATAAACCATTCATCAATATGCAAAAATATCAAATCATTCATCCACAAATAATTATCCACAATAACAATCCACAAATGAGAGAGAGATAGATAATACCCTTAAGGTAGGGAAACACCAATAATAATCTTTAAGAAAGGAATAACTCCACAAGATCTCCCAAGATGAGAGGCCACTTCGTGGGCATAGACGATTACATAAGATTATTCTCTAATGATATGAATGATTATAATAACAAATATTTCTTCTTTATATATCCATATTCTTATTCTACTTTGGGGAGCCTACTACTAATATAATATTATATTATAATATAATATAATATTATAATACAATCAACCTTGGGTTAATTGTGGCCCATGCCAACCCTTATACAATATAATAATATATCCCCAAATATCTATGCCTAGGTACCCTACCAACAACAGTCATAACCAGAAAGGGGATAATGTCTACCACCCCTGTGAGCAAAATAATGGTGACCAAAGAGGAAGAGAAATGTTTGGATGAGGACCTAGAAGAGGAGGATTTCATGGAACCTGTTTTCAATGTGGAGAAGAAGGACATCTAGCATACGAGTGTCCACAACATTAAGAAAGGACGCATAATAGACCTGAAGGTAATGCACGAGTTGCTTATGTAAATGAAGGTTTTGAATCTAAGTATTCTAAAGAGTCAAAAAGAGTTCTTGTCACAAGGAGAGCCTTGCTAAATTAGTAGAAAGATCCAGTTTAGAGGAAGAGTTTATTTCGTATAAGGTGCAAATGTGAAGGTAAAATTTGTAATGTTATCATGATAATAGTAGCACAAATAATCTAGTTTCAGAAGGTATGGTTAACAAATTATAGTTGGAGATAAGGAGACATCCGCATCCTTATTAGATTGCATGGTTGTAGGACTATAGATCTTTGGTCAATGAGCAATGTTTAGTGACCTTTAATATTGATAATTACCATGATGAGGTACTGTGTGACATCATATCTATGGATGCTTGACATATGCTATTGGGGAGGACATGGCAATTTGATCGACGTGTAGTACATGATGGACATGCAAATACTTATTCCCTGATAAAGGATGAAGTTTGCCACAATTTAAAGCCCCTGAAGGAGGTGGAATAAAAGGCATGTAATAGTGCAAGAATTTTTTTAGTTGATGGTAGAAAATTTTTTGGATGGTATGAAGCATGAGCATATGTGCTATGCATTGATTCCTAGAGTTAATGAAGAATAAAGTGCAAATATACCAGTAGAAGTCTCAGATCTATTGGGATAATTTCAATATATTATATCAAATAATGTACCTGAAGGTTTTCCACCAGTGAGGAAGATTAGTCACCAGATGGATTTAATATCAAGATCCAGTTTACCAAATAAGGCAACCCATAGAATGACTCTTACAGAGAATGAAGAGCTAAATAGACACCTTTGGGTTGAGATTTGGTAGAGTTATACTTTTGTGTTGAAGCACAAGACCGAAAGGTCAAATTAAGTTGCATATGCCTTAAGTAGAAGGTAAAATTTGTTGATAGAGATGAAGGTGGGGGTTTTTGGGTTTGATGAACTCAAGAGTTTATACCGTGAAGATCTAGATTTTACAGAAGCTTGGAGAGCTTGCTTGGAACCTGTTACTTTGGATAGAACAAAATGGTTGAATTTCTTAATCCAAGATGGAATGTTTTTTCGAGGAAACCAATTTTGCATTTCAAGGAGTTCTATGCCTGATCAAGGAGAATCATAGTGGAGGGTTGGCTAGACAATTTGGTCAAGATAAGACCATTGCCCTTATTAGTGAAAACTATTATTGGCCATAGTTATAGCAAGACGTGAAGAAGTTTGTACAAATCTACGAAGTATGACAAATGGCCAAAGGTGTAAGATAAAATACCAGGCTATATTAGCCATTACTTGTACCAAAGAAACCATGGGAAGATATTAGCATGGATTTTATTCTTGGCTTACCAAGGACACAAAGAGGACATGACTCAATATTTGTGGTGGTTGACAGGTTTTCTAAGATGGCACATTTTATTCCCTACAAAAAAACTAATGATGTATTTCACATTATAGAGTTGTTTTTTAGAGAGGTGGTATGACTACATTGAAGAACACAAGCTTATACTGAGAGGGGGGTGAAAAGTATAAGACCAACTTTTACTTTTCTTTCCAAATAATATTATCCAATATTATCAATGGTAATATCAACAACAATAATCAAAGCAATGCACAAATCATCACACACAAGAGAGACACCAATTTAACATGGTTCACCCAATGTGGGCTACTCCATGGAGAAAATATTTCTACTAAAATTTTCTCAACAAATCTCTTTGGGAATCACTTCCCTATTACAATGTTTATGGACCTCTATCCAAAGGAGACACCAATCCCCTATGCTCTAATTTGTGGATCTCTCTCCATAGGAGAACTCTTTCCCCTTTTCTCTAGTTCGTGGAACTTGATCCAGGAGAACTATATCTCCTCAACTAGTTCATGGATCTCTATCCATAGAAGAACTCTATCTTCCAAACTAGTTCATGGATCACACTCCATAGGAGAACTCTTTCCCTTGCTCTGGTTCATGGAACTCTATCCATAGGAGAACTCTTTCCCCTTACTTTAGTTGGTGATCTTCTAGAAGACTTTTGCCCCCACTACTCTAGCTTGTGGATCTCTCTCCATAGAAGACCTCTATCCTCACTACCCTAGCTAATGGATATCTATCCACTGGAGACTATTATCCTCTACTCTATCACCTCCAAATATTGCTCTTATATCTATCTCAAATCTACACCAAACTCTATCCCAATTCTAGCACAAATATTCTCTAAATCTGCTCACAAATCTGCACTAAACTCTATCTCAAATATGTCCTCAAGCCTTAACACAAAGCTTGAAAAATCACCAATCAACTCTCTCAATCTCTCCAAGTCTTCACACAAAGCTTGCTCAAATCTCTCAACTCTGCTCTAATTCTATCCTCAAGCCCTCTCAAGAGCTTGCTCAAATATATCCTCAAGACCTCTCAAGAGCTTGCTCAAATTTATCCTCAAGTCTTTCACAAAAGCTTGCTCAAATATATCCTCAAGTCTCCTCAAATACTTGCTCAAATCTATCCTCAAGCTATTTACAAAACCTGTTCAAATAATTTCAAATATTGCATACACAACACCACTCAAATCTCTTTCAGAAAAACTCTCTTCAAACAAATTCTACTTGCCAATTTTCTTCTCAAGATCAATCACTCAAATTCTCAATTAAAATTGATCTAAAACACCTTCTCAAATCAAATATCCCTCAAATTAATGTTCAAAATATTTCACAAATATGCTTAATTTGTTTGCAATCCTAGCACAAATGGTTCACACTCTTTATCTCAAAACTTCCCAAAATCTTTCAACAATAATAACCTAGATTGTTCTCAAAATCTATCTCAAGTGTTTCCAAACCATTCAAAAATGAAGCACACAAAACTTGCTCATATATTTCCAATAATGCTTATCAAACAATCCTTTTCACTCCACCTTATGTTTCACAACATTCATTCCAACAATCACTTTAAACAAAAGATGATGTGCCCATACCTCTCATTTGCTTTGATGGAGAATTGTCGTCAAGACATGTCTTACAACCAACCACCTTTCTATGTGCCACCTTCCAAGGCTAGTTATCAAAATACTCTCTCAATGCATCCATATGAAATTTCTTCTCAAAGGTATCTTACCATACAAAATTTACAATGAAATACCAAATCACTTTTACACCTTATTTCTCCTAAATAAAAAAAAAAAAAAAAAAAAAAAAAAACTACTTGTAATTAATGCATTTCCAAAATATAAATAAAAACTCCACTTTAATTTTTTATCCCAATGCATTAGCAAAACAAGCCACCTTAATTTTTGCTCAAAAAGAAATCACCTTATAACTCCTTTTATTGCAAAAATAAAAACAATTTAAAACTCCTTATATCTCCCTAGAACATACCTTAGCCACCTTAGACCTTAGGGCAAAATTAATTTTTAATAAAAATTAATCCCCCTTTTTGTCTGTCGCCTACCAGCGGGAGTCGAACCCGCATTGCCTGTTGGCCCCGTGCCCTAGCCTCGGCTAGGCCACCGCGTGGGCTAGCCAACCCACATGACCAAAAGGTGCACGATATCTTCCTTAACCTCTACCGTTGGCGCTAAAACCAAATCCATGCACCATGCTATCAAAATACCTCCACGTGAATCGAATGCAAGACCTCCTCCTTGCTACTAACTGTGCAAGCCTTGCTTGCCAGCTCGGCTGCCACCTCAGATGAGTGGGGACACACCCCTTTCCCTCTTTGACCAATGACTACCTCGAATAATGCACCAAGAATTGTCTCTTCCTTTGGAGGCTCATTGAATGTCAATTCACGGCTTAGGATAAAACCTTAGCCTTATTAATATATGTCCCCTCCTTTATATTCGATGTTGGTGCCTTTGCAATTTAATTTTTGGCGCTCAAAATTAAATATTATTTTTATTAATATTTAACCTTAGGTTAAATATTAATTAATTATATTATTTAACCTTATGGTTAAATATTAATTAATTAAATAATATGTTTAGCTCTTTGATAAACTCTTTGGCCAATGCATTATCCAATATCCTTTTTGAGAGGCCCTGATGGCCAAAATATTATAATATTATAATATTATCCTTTTTCACTTGCCTTCTTGCACATAGCCTTAAACTTGAGTCTTCAAGTCTCCTTCAAACCTCTTATTTATTAACCTAGAACCCATGGTCCTAAGTGCTTCGGAGAGAACCTTGCCTTGCTTTCATAGCATATTAATTATAGGACATCAAAACCTTTTGACATTAATTCCATCAACTTAGGATATCAAACCTCTTGACATCAATGACAACAAAACATGCTCAAATTTCCAACAATCTCCCCCTTTGTCATTGATGGCAACACCCATTTTTTTAACCAATCCTTTTTCCTTTTTCCAAATCTGCTCCCCTTGAGAAACTTCTCCCCCTAACTGAAAGCTCTCCCCTAACTCAAATCTCTCCCCCTTTGACATCAATGGCAAAGGGACTCCTTTGGGGCTAAATATAAGACTCTTAGCTCAGCCCCCTCCCCACCTCCTCTCCTTGAGGTGATTAATTTTGGGGTGGGAGTATCTCTACTCCCAGCATACAATGCTCTTTTTCTTTGTCCACCTTCTTTCTCAATATATCCTTTTGATTCTTTTGAGTGTCCCTGTTCTTGCTTGTCTCTGGAAATTTTGTTCTACACCACTTGGCCTTATGCCCAACATTATTGCACTTATAACACTTAATGTTGTGATTCCTAGAAGGTGCAAATATCTTGAAGTTCCTCTTGGTGAAGCCATACCCATTCCTGTCATGAACCCTACAATGAATTGCTTTATGACCAAAATGATTACAAGAGTAGCAATACCCTTGAAAGAGATGTCCATTTTTTAAATTTCTCTTGGTAGAACCATATTCCCTCTTTCCATGTGTCTTGCACTGCATAGCCTTGTGACCAAACCTGTTACATGAGAAGCAACGTCCTTTGAAGAAATCTTGCCTTGGACCCACTGGTCTCTTAGTCCTTTCTTCCCTATGATGTTCCCTGTTCCTTATTTGTGCATTATTTCCTCTCTTGGTGAAGCTTCTATTTTTCAACTTATTCTCATAAGTTTCAATTTCTCCTTCACTCTCTTCTTCTAAAGCTTCTTCTTCTTTGGAGCTTGAGCTTGACTCCTCTTCTTGCTTCCCTTGTCCTTCTTCAAAACCAAGTCATGTTTTGTTTGATGAAGATATTTGTGCATTGATAATCTTATCCAAGGTCTTTGAGCTTTTCCCAAACTTGTGTAGCTTGTCTTTAGACTCTTTCACTTCCTTCCTTAGTGAACCAACCTCATGCTCTAATATTTCACATTCTAAGACTTTTACCTCTAAATTTTCTTTAAATCTCCTTGTCTTAGCTATTGAGTTTGTCAGATCTTGTATAAGCTTTCCTTTTTCTTCATCACATTCTTGAAATTGAGCCTTGAGTCTCGAATTCTTCTTTCTAACCTTTCTCAATTCCTTAAGAGAAGAAATAAGTTCAGCTTCTAGATCTACTACTCCTTCCTCTTCATTTTCTTATTCTTTCTCTACTTCTTTGTCTTCAAGAGCATCTTCATACTTTTTAGATTTATCTTCAATAGGAGTGCTTCCTTCCTCTTCTATTGCCAAAAAGAGAATTTCTTCTTCTTCACTATCTGAGGATCTTCCATCACTATCACTTGAAACCTTGCATATTTTGTCTGCATAGAAACTCTTCTTATGCCTTTGGAAAAACTTCTTTCCATGCTTGCTTTGTCCATCCCTATTTTTCTTTTCATACCTAGATTTTCCTGCTTCCTTTTTCTTATGATCTTGTTTCTCTTCATTGCTACTACTTTCAGCTTCTGTATAGTTAGATGCATAGTGACCATATTTACCATAATTGAAACACTTTAATATTTTCATACCTTTGTGCTTTCTTGAGTCCTTCTTGTTCCTTCTACCATAGTTAGCTTCCTCATCATTGGTTGACTCATCACTTGAATCTGGTTTCTTATCCTTTACCTTCTTTGCTACTTTGAAGGTTACCTCTTTCTTCAGGATAGGATCCTTTACTAATCTCATCTCATAAGTTGTGAGTGTTCCATGTAACTCATCCAAAGTTAGATTTTCAAGATCTCTTATTTCTTCTATGGCTGAAACCTTTCCATCATACCTCATAGGAAGTGACCTTAAAACCTTTTGAACAACATCAGATTCTTCAACTTTAAAACCAAGTCCTCGCATGGAGTTAACAACCTCATCCACACGAAGTAAGTATGCAACAATGTCTTCCTCATATTTCATCTTCAAGTCTTCAAATATTTTCTTATGATTTTGCAATTTTACCATCTTGACCTTTTTATCTCCCTCATATGCTTGCTTCAAATTTTCCCATATCTCTTTTGCTGATGTGCAATGCATAACTTTTACAAATTCTACTTCACGTAATCCACCCAAGATTGCATTCATTGCCTTTGCATTATACACATGTAGGAGCTTACCATATTTATCTATGGGAGGACTAGCTGTAGGTGTGAACCCATCCTCAACTACTTGCCATGTCTCATATCCTTGTACCATCAGGTAAGTCCTCATTCTTACACTCTAGAAGGTATAATTGTTCCCATCGAACAATGGTGCCTTATTTGTTGAAGATCCACTCTGAGATGCCATCTATGTTCCTGTACACTCTTCCTTCAAGTTATTAAACTCTTCCAAAGGAACCCCCTCTGATACCAATTGAAGAACACAGGCTTATACTGAGAGGGGGGTGAATAATATAAGATCAACTTTTACTTTTCTTTCCAAACAATATTATCCAATATTATCAATGGCAATATCAACAACAGTAATCAAAGCAATGCACAAATCATCACACACAAGAGAGACACCAATTTAACATGGTTCACCCAATGTGGGCTACTCCACGAAGAAAATATTTCTACTAAAATTTTCTCAACAAATCTCTTTGGGAATCACTTCCCTATTACAATGTTTATGGACCTCTATCCAAAGGAGACACCAATCCCCTATGCTCTAATTTGTGGATCTCTCTCCACAGGAGAACTCTTTCCCCTTTTCTCTGGTTCATGGAACTTGATCCAAGAGAACTCTATCTCCTCAACTAGTTCGTGGATCTCTCTCCACAGAAGAACTCTATATTCCCAGCTGGTTCATGGATCACACTCCATAGGAGAACTCTTTCCCCTTGCTCTAGTTCATGGAACTCTATCCATAGGAGAACTCTTTCCCCTCTACTCTAGTTGGTGATCTTCTAGAAGACTTTTGCCCCCACTACTCTAGCTTATGGATCTCTCTCCACATAAGACCTCTATCCTCACTACCTTGGCTAATGGATCTCTATCCACTAGAGACTATTATCCTCTGCTCTATCACCTCCAAAGCTTACTCTCAGCTCTATCTCAAATCTACACCAAACTCTATCCCAATTCTAGCACAAATATGCTCTAAATCTGCTCACAAATCTGCACTAAAATCTATCTCAAATCTATCCTCAAGCCTTCACACAAAGCTTGCTCAAATCTATCCAAGACTTCACAAAATTTTTCTCAACTTTGTCCTCAAGTCTCCTCAAAGACTTGCTCAAATCTCCCTCAAGCCCTACTCAAAGTTCAAAATTTGTCCTCAAGCCTTCACAAGAGCTTGCTCAAATTTATCCTCAATTCTTCTCAAAGACTTACTCAAATATATCCTCAAGATTTCACAAAAACTTGCTCAAATCTATCCTCAAGTCTCCTCAAAGACTTTCTCAAATCTATCCTCAAGCTATTTACAAAACCTACTCAAATAATTCCAAATCTTGCATACACAACACAACTCAAATCTCTTTTAGAAAAACTCTCTTCAAACAAATTCTACTTGCCAATTTTCTTCTCAAGATCAATCACTCAAATTTTCAATTAAAATTTATCTAAAACACCTTCTCAAATGCTATAAATATCCCTCAAATTAATGTTCAAAATATTTCACAAATATGCTTAATTTATTTTCAATCCTAGCACAAATGGTTCACACTCTTTATCTCAAAACTTCCCAAACTCTTTCAACAATAAAAGCATATATTGTTCTCAAAATCTATCTCAAGTGTTTCCAAACCATTCAACAATGAAGCACACAAAACTTGCTCATATATTTCCAACAATGCTTATCAAACAATCCTTTTCACTCCACCTTATGTTTCACAACATTCATTCCAAAAAACACTTTAAACAAAAGATGATGTGCCCATACCTCTCATTTTCTTTGATGGAGAATTGTCCTCAAGACCTATCTTACAACCAACCACCTTTCTATGTGCCACTTTCCAAGGTTAGTTATCAAAATACTCTCTCAATGCATCCATATGAAATTTCTTCTCAAAAGATATTTTACCATACAAAATTTACAATATACCAAATCACTTTTACACCTTATTTCTCCTAAATTTGTCATTAATGCATTTCCAAAAGATAAATAAAAACTCCACTTTAATTTTTTATCCCAATACATTAGCAAAACAAGCCACCTTAATTTTTGCTCAAAAATAAATCACCTTATAACTCCTTTTAGTGCAAAAATAAAAATAATTTAAAACTCCTTATAACTCCCTAGCACATACCTTAGCCACCTTAGACCTTAGGGCAAAATTAATTTTTATTAAAAATTAATCTCTCCTTTTGCTACCGCCTGCCACCTACCATCGAGAGTCGAACCCACACTGCTGGTCCCGCACCCTAGCCTTGGCTAGGCCACCGTGTGGGCTAGCCAACCCACATGACCAAAAGGTACATGATATCTTCCTTAACCTCTACCATCGATGCTAAAACCAAATCCACGTGCCATGCTATCAAAAGACCTCCACGTGAATCGAACGTAGCACCTCCTGTTTGCTACGCACTGCACAAGCCTAGCTTGCCAGCTCGATTGCCACCTCAGATGAGTGGGGATACACCCCTTATTCCTTTTGACCAATGACTACACCAATAAATGTGACAAGCATTGTCTCTTTTCCTTCTACCACATCACACAAGCTAGGTAATAGTTCAGAGGCTCATCGAATTCAAATACTTCACCTTAGGCTAAAACTTTAGCCTTATTAATATATGTCCCCTCCTTTATATTCGACGTCGATGCCCTTTGTAAATTGATTTTGGTGCTTCAAAATTTAAATATTATTTTTATTAATATTTAACCTTAGGTTAAATATTAATTAATTATATTATTTAACCTTATGGTTAAATATTAATTAATTAAATAATATGTTTAGCTCTTTGATAAACCCTTTGGCCAATGCATTATCCAATCTCCTTTTTGAGAGGCCCTGATGGCCAAAATATTATAATATTAAAATATTATAATATTATCCTTTTTCACTTGCCTTCTTGCACATAGCCTTAAACTTGAGTCTTCAAGTCTCCTTCAAACCTCTTATTTATTACCTTAGAACCCATGGTCCTAAGTGCTTCGGAGAGAACCTTGCCTTGCTTTCATAGCACATTAATTATAGGACATCAAAACCTTTTGATATTAATTCCATCAACTTAGGATATCAAACCTCTTGACATCAATGACAACAAAACATGCTCAAATTTCCAACATACATGGTCTACCAAAGAGTATTGTTTTAAAAAGAGATACCAAATTTGTTGGTTATTTTTGGAGGACCTTATGGAAGAAGCTAAAGATATATTTGAAGTTCAATTTTGTACACCATCCGTAGACTGATGGACAAATAGAGGTGGTGAATAGGAGTTTGATCAACCTGTTGAGATGCTTAGTAGGAGATAAGCCCAAGGGATGGAATTTGATTTTATCACATGTAAAATTTTCTTACAATAATTCTTTCAACAGGAGTACTGGTAAATCCCCATTCTATATTGTATATGGGAGAATCTAAGAAATGCTTTCGAATTGAGGAAGATGAAAAAAGGAGAAAAGAATAGTGTCGATGTCGAGGACTTTGCAGAGCACCTGAAGAACTTGCATGAAGAGGTAAAGAAGCATATTAATAAGATGAATACTCAGTACAAGGTAAAGGTAGACCGGAAGCAGATGTTTAAAGAATTCTAGGTTGGAGATGAAGTTATGGTTCACCTAAGAAAATAAATATTTCTTGTTAGAACATATAACAAGTTGAAAATAGAGAAGTTTGGACCATGCAGAATCATAAAGAAATATGATTCAGGAAATGCATATGACGTGGAATTACCAAGTGGAATTAAAATATTACTTGTGTTCAACATTTTTGACTTGACAGAGTATCATGAAGGAGACAATGAGGTTGGACCAGTAGGATAACGGTGGAATATTCCATCATCTACTCCAGAGAAAGAAGAGATAGAAGAAATCTTGGATAGTCATATGGGCAGAAGTACAAGAAATAGGTAGTATGAATAATATTTGGTTAAGTGGAAAGGAAAACTTATTTAAGATTCATCATGGTTGTCTAAGGCAGAGGTTGACTATTGGTTTTCCTCCAACACTAGAGAAGTGAAGGTCACTTCTCAATTTACTCTAGGTGTTTGATGCAAGAGCATCCAGTGGTGTAAGGGCAATCTTGCATCACCAAAAATTTGTATTTTCTCTTTCGGTTGTAGGTTTCTTTAGTTGTTTTTAAGTCCATGATGACTCTTGAGAGGTGTAAGTTAGAAGTCCAAAAAGACAAAAAATGGTCACATACTATTTTAAAAATTGGAGAGCCTACCCGAATTTGTGGCAGCTACTGATTCCACCATGTAAAATAAAAAATACCACGAGGGAAATAGGGAATAAGGTGTAGAAGAGTACAAAAGAGTTACAAGATAGGTTAAGTGACATCCATGACCCTATCATTATGATTAAATCGAAATTAAAAAGCTTCAAAGAAGGATCAGAATTAAGAGGAATAATATTGTCATCCAAAATTCTTGAAGCTACTTCATGGAATTCACTCCTATACAGATACATGCCTAGGTTTTTTCACCCTTGTCAAGAGTTAGTTAAAGTCATTATAGAAAACTACGACCCAAAAACAATAATTGTACATGACATGGAAGGAAACAAATTTTTTGCTATTATAGATGAAGGAAACAAAAGAGATTTCATAATAGAAGCACAACCAGGTACAAATGAATAAAAGGACTATGTAAAGAAACATAATCTTAGAGCTTGGTTAGGTAAAAATATAAGGGAAATTTTGAATGATTTTCCAAAAAATCTTGTGAAGTTTGAGATATTTAATAACTTTTTGCAAGTAGTATTATCAATGATAGTTGTAATTCTTGGATTGGATACCAACTCATATATATTACCACCAAATTTCCATTACACATGTAGTCATCAATGTACATAATTATGATGGGTCAAGTGCAAATGATGCTATGTTTTTCGATTGGGCTCGTTTTTTGAGTTATCAAATTCATAGTCAACTTGGATGCCCTAAAGCTAAAATAGAGTGATTATTTTTGTTGTCCATAATATTTAGAATGGTTTTTCCTCTTTTATATACCTTCAATTATACATAATATAAATCTCCTAGTAAAATATAGTGAGCAATTTCATCCTATAGTTGATTGGAATCTGGTCCTCAGAGAAACCTCCTCATATCTTGAGTTCAATAGACTATTCCAAGGGCCTACATATGTATGCATTTATGGTCAAATTCCTTACAAGAGATCTAAATTTATTGATAAACTATATGGTAAGAAGCATGAGCTAGGAGATTGGCATTTCCTACAAAATGACATCATTATCAAAATATATGGCTTCCCTAGAACTCCCTATAAGTTGTCCTATTATATCATGGATTTGTTTTTTGTCATAGAATTGTGTAGATAAATTAAGTAGATGAGAATTTTGGGTCTAAAATCAATAAATCATGCACTTATCACTATCTCTTTAAATTTAAGGATACAAGCATGATGACAAGAGGTTAAGCAAATATTTTGGATGAAAATCTCAGTGGCCTCTAATTATAGATAGCACAACATATGTGGAACTATGATCCAAAGGGTAATTTTAAGGCTGAGTTAGCATAATCAAATATGAAGTTCCTAGTATTTGATCACCTTCTATGGCTAGATATCAAGCAATTTAAAAATAATGAAGAATATCAACCCATTGATATTGATCTTAATGAGATGCAAGAACGATCTCCATGATGAAAGTGCTATGATTTTAAATGGCCTTATGATCCAATAAGGAACAAAGAGCAGTGGATAAGTAATGGCTTGGTAGACAAGATTAAAGAGGACCTAAAATTGAAAAAATATAAGATTCAAGAGTGGTGGATTTCATGTTGTGAATGATACAAGCAAAAGAAAGTTTTACCTAGCACTTCAAAAAAGCTATTCAAAAAGGAATTTGATGAATATAAATGTTGGATGGAAAAACACCAATGAGAGAGATATCTAACATTAATGATACTAAATGATCAAGAAGAAGAAGTATATTATAAATAAGAAGAAGTCACTCAACAAAATCTCACTCAAGAAAAATCCTTAGTTTCTTATGAAGATTCAAAGAAAGATGCAGGTTCAAAAACTTAGCATAAGAGACATAGAATCCAGGCTAAAAAGTCTAGTGTGCCTAAACCTATTCTAGCAATAGAAATTATCTTAGAGTCTAGGCAAGAAGAGTTGGTAAGACATGTTGTAGGAGCTAAAGTGGCACAAATAATAGCATACATAAGAAAATTAGTTGCTACAATAAGCCTAGATAAAGCTAAGTCTTATTCAGATATCCAATAGCATACTCAGTATAAGAGATCCAGCAAGAAATAAAAAAGGAAGAGTTATCTAAGCACTAAGAGGAATGATAATCGAAGAAGGAGATTCTAAGAACTGAAATGCATATCAAGAAATTCGATGTAGTAGTCTAGAAGTCAGCAATGGAAGTGAGCAGACTAAGTACGTCTCCTATATCTAATCTTATTAAAATTTATCCACCACCTATATAGTCTCCACCTAAGCAATCACTCCTACTATCTCCCCTTTCCAGAGAGGCTTCACCCCCTCATAATTTACTACAAAAAAAAATTGTCATATCCCATGTATAGGAAAGCCAACCAACCCCAAAAAATACATATCAGCAAACCCCTATAAATACTAGCATTATATAACTAAACCCCCCATCAATGATTTTCTCACCTTTCCAATCTACCTTTATTACTTCCCTTGATTTTGAATGTCAACTCTCAAAATCATGTTTTGTAATTCAAAATATTCAAGCAAATACCCAAAAATGGGCATAGAAACAAGAACCATAATATAGGACAAACAAGGCAACCACCCAAATATATGATGGAGTAGGTCCCATTACCAAATAATAGGTTAAAGTGATTGCACATCCTAAAGTCAAAAATCCAGTAGTAAAAATGATAATAGAGGATTATCACATCAAGATGCAAAGGTACGACATCTCCAAAATCCCCAAAATGGATACAATTAGGGCACTACATACCAAAATAAATACATTATTTCTCCAAAGTAATCAAATATATGTAAAGATTACAGCTACAAAATAGAATCTTAAAACACTATAATAGAAGATAAAGAATGAGGAAGTAGAGAAAAATGCTCTAAAAATTGATTTTAGGACCTAAAATGCTTGCTAGACAAATCTCCTACTAAAGAGAAACTATAGAAAAAGGATAAAAGGATCCAAAAAATGGACAAGCAATTGCAACAAGAGAGTACTAATATTTTAACATAGGAGAAGAAAATACAAGAATTGAGGTCAAAGCTCCAAATCTAGGAAGAAATATTGGTCATAGTCCAATCAGAGCTGGAAAAGGAGAAGGAAAAGCCACAAAGATAGGTAATATCCAAAGAATTGCTAACATAGTTCAAAGGCTAGTATTAGATTAAGGTTAAGGAAGTTACAATGAAAGGTTTCCCTTTGGTTAAAATGATAGTATATATTGTTTAACTAATACAAAATGCAGAAGAATAATTTAGTAGAGGAAAAGAGTAATTGATGAGTAAAGTGCAGTAGGTAGAGGCTACACTCCATATGTTACAAAAAAAAGGGGAATACCCCTACCTGGAAAAACACTCTATGAGATACCTAAGTGAGTCAAGTTTTTTCTCAACCCAGATAATATATAGAAGTCATCTAATTATAGGAGGAGAGATTATGAACGCTCTCAAAGTAAGCACAAATAAAATAAAATTGATATTGTAAGAGTTCATGGATCTTGGCTTCCTAAGATTTTGGGATATCAATGGTCACTTTTACAATGCAAATCAACTCAGCTAATGACTAGGTCAATAGCTCAATGCTGAAGTGAAATCAATTCATTGTCTAAACCTTTAGAAATAGAATATATCATTGCTTTCTTTCACAGGATCTCTATGTTGGTGTTGAAATCCTAATAATTGGATTGAAGATATGGGGACCCCTCTTATGATCATTAATTTAAATTGCAATAAGTTCTTCATAATTTTAAAGCAATACATATCCCCTCTCAAAAGGCATGGAGTAAAATGTGCAAATTATTCCAATTGATAGTAACTTCTTCAGTAGTTCAAGCAATCAATCAACAAGGTGAGACATCCAAATCAACCATCAAAGAAAAACTGGGAGAATCCACTAGAACATATGGGACCTTAGATATGGCAAGTATGTAGGGAGGTCACCCTTGTACAAATATATATTTTTTTTTTCTTTTATTTATTTCTTGACTCTTATACCCAATAGGATAATGCTATGTGGGTTCTACATTTCAATAAGCAAAAACCCTTGTGAGGCACTAATAATGTGGATAGAATAACTAGCCCACATCAATATTTTCAAAAGGAGACAATTTTACTTTCAATATTTTTCCATTTTGTTAAGCTAAGTGGCTTCAAATAATCATCAAGCATGTGAAAAAATCATCAGACCAAAAGGGAACGCATGTAAGGCTTAGTTAGCCCAAAGTAGCACCAAAATACTAAATTTTATTATGTATGGAGAGATACCAAATTTTTTATACGTTGATGTTAGCAATAAGCATAAAATTATCTGACATCTAGTGTGAGTGAAGCTCAAGTTTTGACTAAGGTAGAAGATTCATGTTTTTATTTTAGCATCGACTCAAGTTTTGACTGTGTATGGGGCATGGCCAAACATTTTAAATATTGATGTTAGAAAAGACTTGATAAAATTCCAGCATCTAGCATATTAAGAAATAATTTTGGCTAATTGTGGATAAAGATACGACATTCAATGGCATAGCAGGGCCTATTAGGTGCAGTAAAATTTTGGCTATGTAACAAAGAAGGCCAGAATTTTAAATGTATTGATGTCAATATAGGCTACATAAAACTAGAGCAAAAACTATTTCAATGTATTGATCCTAACATACAAAGGTAGAGTGCTTTGCAAAAAAGTTAATTAAGAGTCAAGGAGCCTTGGGATTCTAAAATGCTAACGTCATCATAAGGTATATGAAAGTTTGGTAGAAGATACAAGGTGGTGTTGGATGGAAAATATCTTAAGGAATAAATTTAGCCAATGAAGTGTCCAACATCCAATATCAAGCACTATGCATAGGTATGCAGCTAAGTATAAAGGGTGGCTAGATTGTAAAGGCACTTATGTCATCAAGGTAAACTAAAAAATCACTATCTAGCAAGAGAAAGTAGAAAGTCAAGCTAAGTGTCAAGAAGTGCGAGACAAATAATGAATCTGATGTCATGCAAAAAAAAGAATTTTATGTTTACATAATAGATATTTGGATTAATTTTAGCTAAGAAGATAGGGATATGACAAGATAGCAAAGTGTTCAAACACACTACTAATAGTTATAACCTATTGTCAAAGAATATTAACATCCAAGAGCTTTCGTTATTGACACCTATACCAATGCAGTTGGGCTAGTTATGGGGCAACCTAAAGTAAAACAATCTTGTTAGATGATCCTATGGATTAGATGTAGATATATAGATCATCACTCTCTCATATAAAATTTGAGAAAGTCATATTAGCATCATGGCACCAATACAATTGTAACAAAATGATCTAGAAAATAATGCACACGTGTTGCACCAACCTGACAGGCCTATAGTCTATCTTGAAAGCAATGATGCTAAAATAACTAGATGTAAATGTAAAGCTATATATAGTTGAATGTAGATCATTCAAATTGTTAGCTCTTTAGCTTTTACAATTGCACATGTTGTATGATTGAAGGCTATATGCCTCTTAATAAAATTTGAAGTGTTGTTTGGCCTTTATCAAATACTATTGCAAAATATGTATGTATGACTTTCTCATTAAGCATTTTTGTAAAAGTTGAATGAATGGTTTATTATGTAAAGAGTTATTCTGCTATATGGATTTCTTATTGGATTGTTGTTAGTTCAATTCCTAGAATTCTTAGATGTGTATTCTTAATAGCTTAATATTTTACAACATTTGATGATATTTGGTCTATTGGATATTTTAGTATAACTAAGGGAATGAGAATTTCAAGCATTTGTGTCTCTTGATGTAGTTGAATCCCAACTATTTTAAGTCCTAGCTTCTAACCTTACACATTTTTATCTCTAGTTTTCAATCCCTTGTATTTATTTTAGCTAGTGTTATAGAAATTGGCCTACTCTTAAGGCTGACTCAAAACCTATTTTGGGTCTTCCAATCTTGGTTGAGGTGTTGAGGGTGCAACTCATCCACTTAGGTAGTTTTTGGACCAATACTATCTAGTAGTAATATAATATGGAGAAGTGGTGGTTCAAGGTAGAGTGCTAAAAGAGGAACATTATGTTATTGGAAAGCATCGCCATGGACCTCTAACTCTATTAGATGCATGTACATTACAAACTTTGATAGTAGCATAACTCAAACAAGGACTTTTTTCTTTGCTCGAGGACCTAATTCTCTAGGAATATTTTTGTCATCAGTAATAGTACCACTAAGCACTGTAATTCTATCTTCCTTTCCCCCATATAATAAACAAGGCAAGAGAGAGAGAGAAGGTACTACACTAATTTTTGTTAGATACATACTTGAAATAATAATTCTAGCAATTTTTTTTGGATCTACATGGAGTGGATGATAATTTTTTACATGGTGACAAAAAACATGCTCTCTAATAATAAAGTATTAAAAAATACCTCTCAAGACCTCCATGGTCGAAAAATCATTGATAATTTCACTGTCAAAATTCTTTGTAGGAAGAAGAGAGCATAGTTTGAACAATGATGGCCACTAAAGCATAAATCATGTACACATGGAGGGGACTAGCTTGAATGGCATCAACACAACCTTGAATACATTCCAAGCTATACATTCTAGGTTCAATTCTCACTATTATAATTTTTTCTCTAAAATGGTATATTTTGTAAAGGATTAAAAGCAACATTTTATTTTCATCATATATGTAGCCTTAAGTAGGAGAGTTGGCATTTATAAAATTTTAGAGTAGAGGTGAACGGGTCAAAACCCACTAAGACGAAAAATATTGTTTTTACTACTATAGAAAGCATTTATTTTTGCAAATGCTTATAGTTTCAATTACTAACTACAATGAATACTTTTAAAAAATTAAAGAGGGAGTTATAAAAAGTATTGTGAAAGATGCATTTCGTGACCGACACCTTCAATTTTTTTTAAGATATTTATTGAACAATATTTTTTCATACTTTATCTACCATAAAGCATATGCTTAAGTACACAAATAGCATTTGGTATCAATGGCACCTCTAGCTCATTTTCACATGTACAATTATCATGTTGAGCTACTATGTGTATAGCCTAATATAGCCTTCATAATGGCATCTGGGCATCAACCCTTTAAATAAAGAGGGAGATATAAGGTCATATTTCATATACTTTCACTTCAAATTCATACCCCATTTATCACTATAGTTAGGTGTAAATTCTAAAATTAAGAAATTTTGAGTATTGAAGGAAGTTATGCTCTTGTACTAGGATTTTTCTTTAAGCAGGTATCATTGATAGGGAAACTTTCTCTATAATATCATTGTACCTTGTATCATCCTCTTCATGTACTTAATAGCTCTCTCATGTTCAACTATGTATATCAAGAGGACGAGCTTCTTCCATGTACCAATGAGTATATACGATGGGTGGTATATATAAAAGTTTATTATATTATACTAGTTGTATATTGAAATAAGTACCATTGTGGGAGTCATAAGGAACCCTCACCATGAAAATATGTACTTCAAGGTTTAAACTTTCGATCTTGAAAAACTAAGATGAGAAAAATCTCGATTATTGAAAAACTCTAAGACATAGTCACTAGTATAGACACTCGACCTGAAGAGGATGAAGATGCTCAAAAATGTTTGATGATGTAGATGTCATAGCACTAATGATCATAAACCTTGTCACCATATTTATTGTTTAGGAACACATTTGTGAAGAACAAAAATCTAAGAAGGCATGGGATACACTTTATACCATATTTAAAGGGAAGAATGAATAAAAAATATTTCACCTTCAATCTCAACTTCACACATTGAGAGTTCATGATGGAGAAAGCATTGAGACATTTATTCATAAAGTTGTAGAGTTTAAATCTATATTGAATACCATAGGTGAACTAGTGGAAGATAGGATTTTAGTACCCATCATACTTTTAGCTTTACCAAATTTATTTTGAGTGTTGATCACTTCCTTGCAAGTCTCTAATAAAAGGGCATATTTTGATGAGTTGGTAAATTTACTTCAATGGAAAGAAGCAACCAATCAACTGAGGGACCAGTTAACAAATTATGCACTCACTCCTCAAAATATAATATATATATATAAGGATCCTTCTCCATCATCATTATCACAAAAAAAACTTAGAAATAAAAGAGGTATTACCATATCTATGAAAGAGAAGTACATGATACAAAATATTATTGTTATAACTCTAGGACTCAAGGGAAAAAATTCTACCAACCTCCCTAGAAGAAGCCACAATTCAAACCTTATCCCAAGTAGAAGCAACAAGGTCATGTTACACTTGAAGATTCAAAATTAGACTACAAACAATAATCCAAATTGGCACACAAGGTACTAATATCCAAAGCGATGACAAAACCAAATGATTATATTTGGTACATATATTTATGTACTAGCAAGCACATGATTGGGAATTCTATTCAAGTCCTCCATTTATATTGATGAGAGAGTATATGTCTAATAATTTTTCAAGGTTTCTCACACATGGGATCAAGTGACAACTCATTACCGCATGCACTTAATAATATATCAGTGTTGCTAAGAGAGGAATATATTCCATCATGGAAATGGTTCACTACATAATATTGGGTTGAATCTATCTCTACTATAGTGTATCTTCTAAATAGAGCATCTATAAAGGCATTACAAGGGGTTTCACTTGAACAAACTTAGTCTAGGAGGAAGCCTTCAATTGTGCATCTCAATCTTTGAAATTAAGGCATGCATGCATGTGCCAAAGTAAATGAGGAGTAAGTTGGATGTAAAGACCTTGTTTTGTATATTTATTGGCTATGATGAAGTTTCAAAAGGTTATTAACTAAAAGATCCAATCATTAAGAAAGTGCATATAAGTAGAGATGTGGTGTTTGATCAAGAATTCAAAAATAAGATAAACATTGAAGATTTTAAGGAGTTGGAAGATGCCACATCTCTCATTGTGAGCATTGAGTCAAATGAAAAATTTTATGAAGTCCCATGAGTTGAGTTAGATGAGGAATTTCATGAAGATGTACCAAAATTTATTGATGAACCAATAGCAGTTGCTCCATCACAATAAAGAAAGACTCCAAAATGGCTCAATAGTATAATCAAATATGTTAAACTTGATGCATCATCTTATCTCACTTCTATGCATCCATGTACTCATAGTATTACATGATAGAAAATAAATCTAGGCTTGATGAATTTATTAATGGATAATTCAAAAGTAGCATCAGTGTAGGATGCACTTGATTAACCATAATCGAAAACAACTATGAAATAAAAATATACATCTCTAATAAAGAATAAAATAGGGGATCTTCTTGATCTACCAAAAGGAAAAAATCCTATAGGTTGCAAGTGGGTCATCAAAATAAAATATGAGGCAGACAATTCTATTGATAAGTATAAGATGCAACTCATTACAAATGCATATGCACATAAGGAATAAGTTGATTATATAGAGATATTTGCACCTACAACAAAGATGACCACCATTCATACACTTTATGTACTAGCAACATAGTTTGACTGGAAACTTCAGAAAATAGATGTCAAAAGTTCCTTCTTAAATGGTGATCTTGAAGAAAAGTTATAAATGTTATAACCTAAAGGATTTTTTATCAAAGGGCAGCAGTAAAAGGTTTGCAAACTAAAAGAGTCACCATACAGGTTGAAGTAGTCTCCTAAAACCCGTTACATTAAAATTAATGATCAACTATTGAAGTATGATTACACCACAAGTCCCTTTGATGTAAATATTTATATCAAGAAAGTTGGATCTAAGATAGTGATCCTTGTGTTGTATGTTTATGATATGGTCATCATTGGTAGATCAAATGAATTAGTGGATATCATGAAGAATGGCTTGGAAAAGCCATTTGACATGATAAATCTAGGACTTTGATACTATTGTCTTAGCTTAGAACTTTGATAGATAAAATCACATTGTGGTCACATAGATAAATTTTGTCAAAATATTACTAGAAAAATATAGGATGACAAATTATAAACCTAAGGAAATTTCAAAGGAGCAAGGGTTACAACTATTAAAATATGATAAGTCACATCATATATCTAGTACTCTTTATTTTTAGTTTATTGGGATCCTTACATACTTGACAAATACCAGGTCTAGCATCAATTTTGTTGTTAGTTATCTTTTAAGGTTAATGCAACAGGAACCTAAGGTGAGTCATTGGAATGCAACAACGAGGATATTGCATTATGTTTGTAGTACAATATAAAATGGCCTAGAGTATAATAAAAATGATAAATTAATTTTTCAAGGACACATGGACTTAGATCATGTCAAATTTGTAGATGATAGGAAGTCATATACATATGTGTTTTGTCTAGGATTTAGACATATCTCATGGAATAGCAAGAAACAACATGCAATGATATTGTCATTCATAGAGATAGAATATTGAGTAGTACAAGAAGTTTTGAAGCAATATGATTAGAAAGAATACTATCATATATGGGTGTGCACAAAAAATGATCAAAACTATTGAATTATGACAATCAAGGTGTTCTAAAGTTGATAAAGAATCTAATTTTTCATGAAATAATAATGCACATTAAATCTCAATATCATTTCATTCAAGAAAATTTTTAGAATCACTAAATTCAGCTCCATTACATTCCCACTAAATATCAGCTTGTAGATATTTTCACAAAGGCACTTGGACATGTAAGAGTTCAATTATTTTGTAGTTCTCTCTACATAGAAAATAATGCAATAAGGCACTACACCAAAAAAGGGCTTTAACAACAGTTTTTAACTGTCCTTAAATACTTTTAAGGGTGGCTATTTAGTCATATTCTATGAGGGCATCATAAAAATTCTGCACCCATATGATGGCTAAAAACTGCCTCAAAAAATTACCCTCTTAAGGTTAGGTATAAGAGGACGGTTTTAAACCATCATCTCTCCCTAAGAGGGTGGTTTAAAACCACCCTCTTAGGATGAGTTTTAAAAAATATATAAAAAATCCCTAAAAATGCGGTTACCGCCATCTTAGGATAATTTGTTTTAAATATATTTTGGAAAAAGCAACGGTGATGCTCGCTTTGGATTGAAGAATCTATTATCCAAGGGTTCAGGCACCCATGGGCATTGAATCCTTTTGCTTTACACACTATATTGGAGACAAATGGAGCATTTAATATTTATGGACATGTCACCATCTCTCCTGCTCTGCTCTATTATACTGTTCAGGATGGCGAGTCTTCTGCGTATAGATTTTAATTAAGAGAGTAGGATCATTAGATAGAGGTTGAGATAAATTTCTCTTGAGCATAGTTATTTATTATCATAGCTTAAAAACTTGTCTGACCTCTGTCTCATCTCATACACAGAGAACACATGCAGCAGATTTAGGCAAATCATCAAACCATATTACACTTCTTTTACTACCTTCGGCTTGAGAATTCAAGATATAATTTCCTCAATAAAGAAGCGATGCAGCTTCCACCTTCCACCTTTCAAGTTTTGCACCTCAGAGTAAAAGTAGCTTAATGAATAAATATAACATTGATACAACCTAATAAATTTTCTTACATTTTTTGTTTTCCAAATTCAATAGCAACCATGCTATCCAATATATTCTTTATTTTAGTTGAGCTAAATGTGCCCTCAAGCTATATTCCTCAACCTGGGAAGACAAGAATACAGACAGGTCACTGCAATGCAATAATCTAGTTGTGTTTTAGGTTAATAACTTTAAAACCTGATTTTTACTTCCATTGTTGTTGTTGAAGTTAATAAATCTAGACACTCATCCAACAACAATCTCTCTTAGATGGTTGTTGATGGATTTTTCCAATATATTCTTTGTTTTAGCTGAGCTAAATGTGCCCTCAAGCTAGATTCCTCAACCTGAGAAGATAGGAATATAGTTAGATCACTGCAATGCAATAATCAAGTTGTATTGCAGGTCACAAACTTTAAAGCCTGATTTTTACCTTCATTGCTACTATTGATGTTAATAAATGTAGACACACATCCATCAACAATATCTCATGGGTGGCTACTTCTACAAGCTTAAAAACCAAATGGTTCATATCCTCTACCTGTAGTTAAACAAGAATAAATTTGAATGAAGTTTTATAGAATACAAAAAATAAACAAATGAATAATAATAAACCATGTTTTAGTGACATAACGAGCAAAGACGTTATCCATTGTGATCAAGGTAAATTTTAATATTTGCAAAAAAACACATTCAGGATGTCTTCAAAATAAAAATACATAGTGAACTCGAGTAAATTTTACTTCCAGAACATCATTCCCCAATTTTACCTTTGGCAACAACGAACAGACAGAAGATCCCATTGCTTGCATCACATCAACTGCAGAACTAACAGCTTCCTTTACAGCTTGAGTGTCAGCCTGCAAATCAATCCAAATGATGTAAGATTTCATGACTACCAAGTAAATTCTTAAATCTATAGCCACATGTTTTTATGATAACAATATAGAGTGAACAAGTTGACGTCCAAATAGGCTATATTAATAAAGAAACCATACCCTTGCACCACCAGTAATAGGAAGCCGAAGAGTGGTGGCTTCCAGAGCTTCAACAGCTCCTGATAGAGAACTTGAATGATCTCTTTCAAGCAAAGCTCATTCTTCGACATCTACAACCCAAGAAGATTGGCTTATTCAGACTTGGAAATATCAGAAGTCGTATAATTAATTGATCTCATATATATACATAAGAATACACCTGTTATAACAGTCAATGCATTTAAATAAATGCCTACACAACATTGAGCTTCTTTTGTGTAAACTCACAAATCATAACAAGTTTAAAGAGTATCATATCAAGCTTAGCTATAAAGTACTTCTATATACTATATTTCATTTGTTTTCCAAACTAAAAAGAAAAAGACTCTCATCAAAATTTCAAACTAAAACTTATTCTCAATCTTAAGATTGGTCACAAAACTATGTCTTACCAAAATAAGTTCAAGTGCAACATATCAAGCATAGCTACATATATTTTTTATATGGAATATTTTACATAAAATCAGCAGGTGAAAAGAATCTCACAAGAATTTAAATAATTTTTTTGGAAATTTTGATTTAGTTATGTTGTCATTGATGTCAAGAGTAATTGTCAATGATCTGTGCAGGACTTGGCAAAAGAAGGGTTAAAATATTTATATTTTAAGCCCAAGAGATTTTGTTTAAGTGCTTCACATGATTGGTCAAAATGATGGTTAAATACCCTGAAGGAAAGGCCTAAAGGAAATAATATAATAATATTTATTATTATAATATTAAAGGAGGCCAGAAAAGGTATAAGGCTAAAAGAGAAAAATACCTAGGCCCAAAGGAAATAATATTATAATATTAAAGGTTAAAATTAAAATCCTAAGGTAATTTATAAATTATTTATAATATTTATATTATAAATTAATTTATAAAATAATATTATTTAAACCCCAAAGAAGGGTTGGGTGCAAATTCAATTTAATTATTTCTTCCCCCGTCAACGTTCGAAAAGAGCATATGGTATAAATACCATAAGGCTTGATTCACAAAAGAAAGTCTCTGAATATTAATGCACATGCGATTATTGAAAGTGGATGCGAAAGTTGGTGAGCAAATAAAGAAGAGGATATTAATTTTTTTTATTGCTTTTGAAAACACGAATGACAAAGTGACCAAGGTATAAAGCCTTGATACCAACCAATCGGTTAGGCTAGCGATAATTTTATGGTGTGTTAGGCACAAGGTACGCGAAGGTTCCACGTTCGAGTTTTAACGGCTGCAAAGGGACAAAGCCTTTTGTTGGATTTGGCACTGGTGGAATAAATAAAGCGTTCAAAGCACTTTTACCTCCCACATGAGCGCCTAGCTCATGCAACAGGGTGGTCATGGCTAAGGTGTAGGTGATAGCTTAACCTGGGATCGAATCCCATTGAGGAGTGTGCAAAGGTACTTTAATTTTTATTGTAATGTGCATGTGGTCTAAGGTTGTATTGTGAGCGCCTAGGGAGATATAAGGTGATTAAATAAAATTTTATTTTTGTTGAAGTGTGTGAAGGATTTGATTGTGGTTTAAAAGTGAATTACATTATTTCTGGATAGGTGATGATAATTATTTTGAAATGCAATTTTTAAGTTGTATTTTGAAAAGATTAGAGATTATAAGGTGTACTTGAGACTTGTTATTTTTGTATGGTGAAATAAATATTGAGGAGAATTTTGAGTGGAGATTTGAGATAGATTGTTGCTACCTAAACTTGGAGTTGACAAAGAGGTTTTTATTGTGATTAAGACAGATTTTGAAGACATATCTCCATCAAAACAAAAGGTATAGGAACATATTCCTTGTGATTGTTGGGTTGAATGTTGCGAATGCTAAGTTGGAGTGAAAAGGTTTTTTTGATAAGAATTGTTGAGTGAGTTTTCATATACATGATTGGTGAATGTTTGTGAGAACAATTGAGTGTGAAATTGAGAACTATCTTGAACTAGGGTTTGTGAAAGAACATGAGTATCATTGTTATGTGAGATTGTTTGATAAGCATTGTTGGAAATATTTGAGTAAGCTTTCATGTGCATGATTAGGGTTTGTGAAAATATCATGAGTATCATTGTTATGTGAAAGTGGAATCATCTTGAGTCAAGGGTTGAGATTCATAGTGTGAGATATTGGAAGTAAAGTGAAACACTTTGTTAGGGTTTGTATGCAATTTGTGTTTTATTGAGTGGATGGTTGAGTGAAGTTGATTGATTGAAAGTATTGGAGTGATAGTTCAAGTTCTATGAAACAAATTGTTCCTTATTTCTGAATTGATTGGAAAGTGAGTTTGAAAATTATTGAGTGTTTTGTGAGTGTGAAATATATTGAGTCATTTACCATTCTCTATATGTTTCTATGATTAAACAAGATTTTGAGTGAAACTTATTTGTGTGATTGAAGAGGTTTTCTATGAGATATTGAGTTGAGTTGTGTATGCAAGTTTTGCAATTGATTTGAATAAGCTTTTGTGAAAGCTAGTGGGTAGATTTGAGTAAGTCCTAGAGGGGACTTAAGGATAGAGTTGAGTAAGCTTTTGTGAAAGCTTAAGGACAGATTTGTGTGAGCTTGTGTGGAAGCTTACAAGAAGATTTGAGGTAATTCTTGGTGAAGAATTGTTGAGCAGATTGAACAAGTTCTAGAGAGGACTTGTTGAGTAAATTTGATGCAAGTCTTGGTGAAGACTTGTTGAGAATATTGGACAAGTTCTTGGAAGGATTTGTGAGTAGATTTGAGACAGAGACTAAGCAAATTTGTGCTAGACCGAAGGACTATGTTTAGTGCATATTTGAGATAGATATTGAGTATATTTATGCTAGATCAAAGGACTATGTTTAGTACAAATTTGAGATAGAGACTAAGCAGATTTGTGCTAGACCGAAGGACTATGTTTAGTGCAGATTTGAGATAAAGTTTGAGCATATTTGTGCTAGACTAAAGGACTATGTTTAGTATGAAATAGATATTGAGCAAATTTGTGCTAGATCAAAGGACTATGTTTAGTGTATATTTGAGATCAATATTGAGCATATTTGTGCTAGACTAAAGGACTGTGTTTAGTGTAAATTTGATACAAATATTGAGCAGAATTATACTAGATTGAAGGACAATGTTTAGTTTAGATTTGAGCAGAGATAAGAGCAAGATTTAGATGTGATAGAGTAGAGGATAGTAGTCTCCAGTGGATAGAGATCCATTAGCTAGGGTAGTGAGGATAGAGGTACTTTGAGTGAGGACAGAGTATTCTATGGAGATATATCCATAAGCTCGAGTGGTGGAGGTAATAAGTCTTCTAAGAGGATCACCATCCAGAGCAGAGGATAAGGAGTTCTCCTATGAATAAATATCCACAAATCAACTAAGGGGATTGGTGTCTCCTATGGATAGATATCCATGAACTTTATTAGGGGATTGGTGTCTCCTTTTGGTTCTCCATGGAGTAGCCCACATTGGATGAACCACATAAATTGGTGTCTCTATTGTGTGTGATGATTTGTGCATTGCTTTGATTATTGTTTTTGATATTGCCATTTATTATATTGGATAATATTATTTAGGAAAAAAAATAAAAAATGGTCTTATACTGTTCACCCCTCTTAGTATAAGCTTGTGTTCTTCAATTGGTATCAAAGCTAGTTCCTTTGAAAGAGTTTAATAGCTTGAAGAAAAATCTTACAGGAATACATAGATGGATTATTAGAGTGGATCTTCATGAAATAAGGCACCATTATTCAATGGGAAAAATTATGCATTTTAGAGTGTAAGAATGAAGTTTTACCTAATGGAACTAGGAAATGATATATGGCAAGCAGTTGAGGATGGGTACATACCGCCAGCTGCAAATAAATATGGTAAGCTCCTACAATTGAATAATTGAAAGGTAATGAATGTAATATTGAATGGTTTATGTGAATCAGAGCTTGTAAAATTTATGCATTGCACATCAACAAAATAGATTTGGGATAAGTTGAAAAATATATATGAGGGAGACAAAGAGGTCAAGATGGTAAAATTGTAAAATCACAAGAAAACATTTGAAGACCTAAAGATGAAGTATGAGGAAAACATTGCTACATACCTACTTTGTGTGGATGAGGTTTTTAACTCCATGCAATAATTTGGGTTTAAAGTGGAAGAAACATATGTTTGTTAAAATGTTTTAATATCACTCCCTAAGAGGTATAGTGAAAAGATTTCAGCCATAGAAGAGTCAAAAGATATTGAAATTTTGACAAGGGATGAGTTACATGGAATTATGATAGCTTTTTATATGAAAATAAAAGAGGAATCTATCCCTTAGAAAGAAGCAACCTTCAAAGTTACAAATAATTCAAAGGGTAAGAAGTCAAATTCAAGTAATGAGTTATCTAGTGATGAAGAAGTAAACTATGGCAGAAGGAACAAGGACACAAGAAAGTATAAAGGTACAAAATTAGTTAGGTATTTTAAGTGTGGTAAATATGTTCACCATGCATATGCCCAAAGCTAGAAATAGCAGTGATGGTGAGAAACAGGCTCATAAGAACAGGGAAACAAGTAAACACATGTATCAAAAGAAAAATAGGGATGGACAAGGCAAGCAAGGAAAGAATTTTTTCCAAAGGCATAAGAAGAGTTTTTATGCATATAAGGCAAGAAAGAGTTCAAGTGATAGTGATGACAGGTCCTCATATAATGAAGAAGAAGAAATTCTATTTTTCATAGTAGAAAAAGAAAATGTTAGAAAAAGGGCACCAATAATTATCAAGTATTTTAGGTGTGTTTGGTCATCTTGAAGATAGTTGTACAAGGAATGGGTTTAGTTTTAGTGAAGATGAATATGAAGATGCTCTTGAAGGTCTAAAATAAGAAAGTCTACTTTTGGCAATAGAAGAAGAAGGAAATGCTCCTATTGAATATGAATCATAAAGGAATGAAGATGATCCTAAAGGTAAAGAAATAGTAGAGGAAGAATAAAAAAATTTGGAGGAAGGAGAAGTTGACCTTGAGGGTGAGCTTATTTTTTCTCGAAAGGAATTAAGGAAGGTAAGAAATTAGAACTCAAAACTCAAGATTTAATTTCAAGAATTTGATGAAGATAAAGGAAAGTTTATAGAAGATATAACCAAATCAATAGCTAAGACAAGGAAATTTAAAGAGAGATTAGAGGTAGGTCTTGGAATGTGAAAGGTTAGAGCATGAGGTAGATTTACTAAGAAAATAAGTAAAAGAGTCTAAATACAAGCTATACAAGTTTGGAAGAAGCTAAAAGAACTTGGATAAGATTATCAAGGTACAAAGATCTTCATCAAACAAGATAGGACTTGGTTTTGAAGAAGAATATAGAGGACGAAGAGAGGAGTCAATCTCAAGCTCCAAATAAGAGGCTTCAAAAGAAGAGTGAAATGGGAGGTTAGACTTCTGAGGATAATCTGGAAAATAGAAATTTCAATAAGGAAAGTAACGATGCACAAATGAGGAACAAATAGAACAGGAAACAACACAGGATAGAAGAAACTAAGAGACCAATGAGGTCAAGGAAAGGATTCTTTAACGGATGTTGCTTCTCATGTCACAGGTTTCGACACAAGGCTACATATTGCAATACACATGAAAGACATGGATATGATTTCACCAATAGAAATTTTAGAAATGGACATCTCTTTCAAGGGTATTGCTACTTTTGTAATCATTTTGGTCATAAGGTAGATAATTGAAGGGTTCATGACAGGAAATAATATGGCTTCACCAGGAGGAACTACAAGACATTTGCACCTTCAAGGAATTACAACATTAAGTGTTATAAGTGCAATAATGTTAAGCATTTCGCTAAGTGGTGTAGAGAAAAAATTCCAAAAGTAAGCAGGATCAGGAACATTTAGAGTAATCAAAAGGATCAATTGAGGAAGAAGGTGGACAAAGGTAAATATCAGTGTATGCTGGGAGTAGAGATAATCCCACCCCAAAATTAACCACATAAAGAGAGGAGGTGGGGGAGGGGCTAAGCTAAGAGTATTATCCTTAGCCCCAAGCCCCATAGGTGGCCCTTTGCCATTAATGAAAAAGGGGGGAGATTTGAGTTAGGGGGAGAGCACTCAGTCAGGGGGAGCAGTTTTAGAAAAAGAAAAAAGTTTTGGTTACAAAAAAGGGTTGCCATCAATGATAAAGGGGGATATTGTTGGAAATTTTGAGTTAGTTATGTTGTCATTGATGTCAAGAGTAAGTGTCATTGATCAGTGTAGGACTTGGAAAAAGAAGGGTTTAAATATTTAAATTATAAGCCCAAGAGAATTGGTTTAAGGGCTTCACATGATTGGTCAAAAGGATGGTTAAATACCCTGAAGTAAAGGCCTAAAGGAAATAATATTATAATATTTATTATTATAATATTAAAGTAGGTCGGAAAAGGTCTAAGGGTGAAAGAGAAAAATACCTAGGCCCAAAGGAAATAATATTATAATATTTTTATTATAATATTAAAGGTTAAAATTAAAAGCCTAAGGTAATTTATAAATTATTTATAATATTTATATTATAAATTAATTTATAAAATAATATTATTTAAACCCCAAAGAAGGGTTGGGCGCAAATTCGATTTAATTATTTCTTCCCTCGTCGACGTTCGAAGGAAAGGAGCATATGGTATAAATACCATAAGGTTTGCCTCACAAAAGCAAGTCTTCGAATATTAATGCACATGCGATTATTGAAAGTGGATGCGAAATTTCATGAGCAAATAAAGAAGAGGATATTAATTTTTTTATTGCATCTAAAAACATGAAGGACAAAGTGACCAAGGCATAAAGCCTTGACACCAACCAATCGATTGGGCTAGTGGTAAGTTTGTGGTGTGTTGGGCATAAGGTACGTGAAGGTTTCGTGTTTGAGTATCAGTGACTGCGAAGGGACAAAGCCTTTTATTGGCTTTGGCACTGGTGGAAGAAAAAAAACACTCAACGCACTTTTACCTCCCATGTGAGCACCTAGCTCACATAGCAGGGTGGTCATGGTTGAGTCGTAGGCGGTAGCTTGACCTGGGATCGAACCCCACCGAGGAGTTTGCAAAGGTACTTTAATCTTTTGTTGTAATGTGCATGTGGTCTAAGGTTGTATTGTGAGTGCCTAGGGAGATATAAGGTGATTAAAGAAAATTTTATTTTTTTTGAAGTGTGTGAAGGATTTGATTGTGGTTTAAAAGTGAATTGCATTATTTTTGGATAGGTGATGATAATTATTTTGAAATGCAATTTTTAAGTTGGGAGATATAAGGTGATTAAGATATATTTTATTTTTTCTTAGTTGAATATTGAGCAGGATTTAATTTTGGCTTAAAAGTGAATTGAATTATTTCTAGAAAGGTGTGTTGATTATTTGATAATACATTTTTTAGTAGGGAGATATAAGGGAGTTATTTTGATTATTTTATGCATTAAAATTTTGAAGTGAATTATTGTGAAAGGGGGTTAATTGAATCTTTGCTAGTTGTATTTTGAAAAGATTAGAGATTATAAGGTGTACTTGAGAATTGTTATTTTTGTATGGTGAAATAAATATTGAGGAGAATTTTGAGTGGAAATTTGAGATAGATTGTTGCTACCTAACTTTGGAATTGGCAAAGAGGTTTTGATTGTGATTAAGATAGGTTTTGAAGATATATCTCCATAAAAACAAAAGGTATGGGCACATCTTCCTTGTGAGTGAAATATTGTTGGGTTGAATGTTGTGAATGCTAAGTTGGAGTGAAAAGGTTTGTTTGATAAGCATTGTTGAGTGAGTTTTCATATACATGATTGGTGAATGTTTGTGAGAACAATTGAGTGTGAAATTGAGAACTATATTGAACTAGGGTTTGTGAAAGAACATGAGTATCATTGTTATGTGAGATTTTTTGATAAGCATTATTGGAAATATTTGAGTAAGCTTTCATGTGCATGATTAGGGTTTGTGAAAATATCATGAGTATCATTGTTATGTGAATGTGGAATCATCTTGAGTCAAGGGTTGAGATTCATAGTGTGAGTTGTTGGAAGTAAAGTGAAACACTTGGTTAGGGTTTGTATGCAAGTTGTATTTCATTGAGTGGATGGTTGAGTGAAGTTTATTGATTGAAAGAATTAAAGTGATAGTTCAAGTTCTATGAAACAAATTGTTCCTTATTTTTGAATTGATTGGAAAGTGAGTTTGAAAGTGATTGAGTGATTTGTGAGTGTGAAACATATTGAGTCTCTTACTATTCTCTATATGTTTCTATGATTAAACAAGATTCTGAGTGAAACTTGTTTGTGTTATTGAAGAGGTTTTCTGTGAGAGATTGAGTTGAGTTGTGTATGCAAGTTTTGCAATTGATTTGAATAAGCTTTTGTGAAATCTAATGGGTAGATTTGAGTAAGTCTTAGAGGGGACTTAAGAACAGAGTTGAGTAAGCTTTTTTGCAAGCTTAAGGATAGATTTGTGTGAGCTTGTGTGGAAGCTTACAAGCAAATTTGAGGTAATTCTTGGTGAAGACTTGTTGAGCACATTGGACAAGTTCTAGAGAGGACTTGTTGAGCAGATTTGAGAAAAGTCTTGGTGAAGACTTGTTGAGTAGATTGGACAAGTTCTTGGAAGGACTTGTGAGTATATTTGAGATAGAGATTGAGCAGATTTGGGCTAGACTGAAGGACTGTGTTTAGTGCAAATTTGATATAGAGATTGAGCTGATTTGTACTAGATCAAAATACTGTGTTTAGTGTAAATTTGAGACCGATATTGAGCAGATTTGTGCTAGATCAAAGGATTGTGTTTAGTGCAGATTTGAGATAGATATTGAGCAGATTTGTACTAGACCGAAGGATTGTGTTTAGTGTATATTTGAGATAGATATTGAGCAGATTTGTGCTAGATCGAAGGACTGTGTTTAGTGCAGATTTGAGACAAAGATTGAGTAGATTTGTGCTAGACCAAAGGACTATTTTTAGTGTAGATTTGAGATAAATATTTTGAAGAATTATGCTAGATCGAAGGATAGTGTTTAGTGTATATTTGAGAAAATATGAGAGCAAGCTTTGGAGATGATAGAGCAGAGTACAATAGTCTCTAGTGGATAGAGATCCATTAGCCAGGGTAGTGAGGATAGATGTCTTCTGAGTGAGGGCAAAGTTTTCTGTGGAGAGAGATCCACAAGCCATAGTAGTGAAGGTAGTAAGTCTTCTAAGAGGATCACCAGCCAAAGAATAGGAGAAGGAGTTCTTATGTGGATAGAGATCCAAAAACTAGGTAAGGGGATTGGTGTCTCCTGTGGATAGGTATCCATGAAATTGATTAGGAGATTTTTGTCTCCTTTGGATAGAGATCCATAAACATTATAATAGGGAAGGATTCCCAAGAGATTTATTGAGAAAATTTTAGTGAAATATTTTCTCCGTGGAGTAGCCCACATTGGGTGAACCACATAAATTTGTGTCTCTATTGTGTGTGATGATTTTTTCATTGCTTTGATTAATATTGTTGATATTGCCATTGATTATATTGTATAATATTATTTTGGAAAGAAAAGTAAAAAGTGGTCTTATATTGTTCACCCCCCTTAGTATAAGCTTGTGTTCTTCAAATTTTCATAATATAAAGCAAGATACAAAGGTAATTCTATGCCAATATGCCATGAGAAAGCAACTTATATCAAATACTAATTTAGGAAAAGATTGAATTTGACCATAAATAACACAATCTTCTATTGGTTTATTCTCAAACAAACTCCATACTGCTTCCCTTTTTTCAACTTTCCATGACCCTTTTCCATGTTTTCTCTTTTAAAAATATATCTTCCTTACAACAAACTTTAACCATATGTCATAAAACTTTAGTTGTCATCAGCCAAATGAATCATTTGAATGTGTATGCTAGTTGAAATATGGATCAATTGGCACAAAATATTTCTACACCTAGTTGTACTTCACCCACCTTTCTTTTAATGTTTCTTTCATAGAAGCAAGATTTGAAGCATCTATTAGTAGGAATATTTATGAGAAAATGACAAATGAACTAAACAAATCTCTCATAAGATATGTTTCTTTGGAAGTGATTCCATTAATCTCAGAACTACATGAATGAAACATGTGGCTTATAAAACGATCCAACTACAACAGATTAGTCTGTCTTTCAATGACTTGACACAACAATCTTGCCTCTATGTTCACCATTACTTTCAATTTAACCTAGAGATAGACCAAAGTAAATCACATCATACACATTCATATTACGTATATCATAATGTACACTTTACTGGGCTTTCAATACAGTGCAAATGAGTCAGGCCAAGGCCAGAACAAACTATTTATGAAAGCATTCACAATAATCCTTAGGTACATTTATAAAAGTAAAGTAGTTTTTAACGTCCATGAGACCATAGGCCATATAGGACGATCCTCATAAAGGATGTTTTTTACCCAATATATAGTTATCCAACCATACTCCAAAATGCAAGTTGAGGTAATTCTCCAAAATTTGTCATTATTACACTAAAGGCAACTCAAAAGTGTGAGTATATCTTTTGCCTTTACATAGTTTAGTTCTAATATTTTTCATTTTCCTTTGCCAAAGCCCATGACACCTTTCTGGATATTAGTTCCATCATGCCAAAGTACAAGAAATTGAAGGTGCAATCCAATACTCTACCAAAATTTTGTAGTTCCCTTATTGAATCTTCAAGTGAATCTCTCATGGCAAATCACATCACCAGCAACAAAAGGTCATACCTGTCAACCTGGGAAGGCATTGGTTTTTGAAATGAATTAAAATTACACTTGATGATTATTTTTATTCCAAAATATTGCAAGCATCTGTAAAAACAGAGGTGGTGTCAATGATGTCAAAGGAAAATCTCTATTTGACTTTTAGGTGGACTTTGCAAGCATGGATGTTGCTTTCTCAAGATACAAGATGAGAATGTTAAGTCACATTTTACTTGTGGGTTCTATCCATTTGTGCTTGTATGTGCAAATAATCCTAAACATCTACACAAGGAGGGGTAAAATTGATCTACTTGGCTACAAAATTAGAAGGCATTAGGTACAAGTACGAAATATCCTATATTGAAGAGATAAAATTCAAAGAGATAAATATTAATATAAATTCTACACTAAATGATGTAATTTAGAGGTCAAATAAAGAAAAATGGTAGTCAAGAAATTTCTAATACTACAATTAGTAAGACTCCAATTGTAGTCAATTTAGCCAAATATCTTTGAAACTGTAGAGAGTTATTTGACCTTTATTTAAGGCTTGTGTTTCTTTTTTAATTGACCAACAGTTCTAAACTTGATATAAGATTAAAAGTTTGAATCCTTATCTCCCATGTGAGGGTGGACTTGTTAAATTTTATTCTCGTTAAGGAGAAGCAAGAGTCTCCATTTACTTATGAATAATTGTGTTATTGATATATGCATTCTGAAACAACCAGAGCCAAACATGAATGTTGTTTGGTAGTCTTAAGAGGAACTCGATCAATGTTGAAGAATTACCTACTACTTGAGAGCCTTGGCTCCATGATACTTCACATATCAACATTGATTATCAATGGTATTTAAGAATTATTTGTCTTGATTTTTTAAAGCCAAACTAATTTGGATACTAAAGGACATGCAATCTCTTCCCATTGGATCACAGGCTTAAGTGCTTTCTTTCTTTACCTACATAGGAAGATGTTTTCCTTATTATTTAGTGTATACAATTAGCATATTTCAACCAAAAGGAAAGTTCCATTAGGTCCATTGTGGACATGATTGACTCCCTAACATATGACTCGCCAAAAATTTTGTAGAAAATATTTGTAGGAAGGATTTTGCCTTTTCTTGTCACTAAGATTCATGGAGAGATTTAAAGAGAAAAGTCTGTCATATTTTCAACTAAAACCAAAATAGTGGAAAAGGTATGTTGATGATACAAATTATAATTGACCATTTGGAAGGGACAGTCTTGAAATGTGTTATGATTAGTTGAATGGCCAAGGTGCCAAGCAATAAAATCAGCAAGGAATTGGAACAGAGAGTTTATTTTCCATTCTTGGTTGTATTTATTAAAAGCAAAGAAAATGGCTCATTAGCAAGGTAAGTTTTAATTAAAGAAACTTGCACACATGTGTATTTGTAAGCTTCTTTTTGTCATCATCTAGTGCAAAAAATTAGAGTTTTGAGGACCCTTGTCAGTAATCCAAATAAGAATTGTAGTTGGGGATCATTTAGAATAAGAGGAACATCTTCCCAAGGAGGAACATATGTTGCTATCAGTTGCATTTATCATATTCTAGTTGGAGCTATTGTATATTATCTGAAGTAAGTAGCAACATGATGGGATGTTGACCTAGAGGATGCTGCACATGTTTTTGAGGATAGGGTTAAAGATGTGCAAGAGGGTTTTATTGGGTTTTAATGCATCAAAATATTGAGGAGAGTAATGGAAATGATAACAACTATTGTATCCAACATGCATTATTCTTGACCCTCCTTAAATAGAAAACCAAGTATAAAATTATAATATCATGCATTCATGTATTAGTCTTATTAGTATAATGGAAATTGTGGCACATCAGTGCCCCTTGGCCAATGTTGAGTGTAAGTCCAAAGAAATTTTTTGTAGAATAGTACTCCTCTGAGCTAAAGAGTATCCTAAGCCTGATCATGAACTCCATAGTGGCTATAAATATTTAGCATTTTATAGATAACTTGTGCCAACTCATTATAAAATGGTATGAATTCAGTTAGTTAAATACCTCGACTTTCATTAAGAAGACCCTTGTTCTAAACTTGACAGGTGACACACCTAATACCATTGTGTGTTCATGATATATTATTGGTGGGGTTAATTTAAATCTCATATAACCAATTAAAAAAGAAAAATAAAAACTTGTGCCACCTCATAAACTTCAGTAATTTAAAAAAATTGCCTAGTCTCATCTACAGTGTCCCAGAGACCCAAATTCACATATTGGCCATCCACACTTACATTGACACTAAAATTATCAAATATAGTTGAGATATAGTCCTAAAATAAATGTGTATAGAGTCAGCAGAATAGTGAACTTACAAGCATTCAAATAAACAACCCATAAACCACAGAAAAATCTTAAATAATACAAACAAAATTGTATATAATGATCAATTCTACAAGAATAATTTGGTTGTGAAAAAAATCAAAATTACTAAAGCAATTGTACAATTGTGGCCTAGTGGGAAGTGAACGCACTAACTATCGATATTAATAGGTGCAATACCTATGAAGTTAATATTTCCCAAAACGAAAAGAAAATTTTTATAATATAGAATTACATACCCATGAGGATCATGATTAAAAAATATATTTAAAATAAAGTGTACGTGGGTGTCTTCAAATCAAGCAAAAAAATACTAATTAATAAAGTAAGCTAATTAACACATACTAATGAGAAGATTTCAATCACTCACAATGGGGAACTTATTGCTTGTATAGAAAATTAGCATGCACATATTTCCAACTACTCCATCCCCCACTGTAACACATTTTATAAACCTTGATGTACTCACAGCCATTTAGTGCAGGAATCTAGATCTCAAAGCCCTAGTGTTCTGCCAGAACCAAACCTCCCTCCTCCTTGTGCTCTGCGCTAATGGCAAAAATTTGGAATTCAACTCTAGGGGTTTAGGCCATGCCCAAGATTTGTGCTACCTTTTTTACCTACCTTTAAAGATTAACAAAAAGCCTCAATTTGAAGTAAAACTAATCATATAATACCTATAGAATATATCAGTGAAGATGTATTTGGAATGCCATACATTGGAGGCATCCACTTTAAATTTAGCTTTAATATCATTATTTTTTAGCTCTGCATTTATATCTCCAAGCAAAAGCTCCCCTTTCTTGATGTCGGTACATGTGAACCCCTGAAAGTAATTGCAATGTGAATAGGACTAGATCTACATAGCAATAGCTTCTGATATGAATGAAACCAATAAAAGAAAGGAATAATGAAGTAGTATAGAATCATAGATAAAACCATCAACCAGAGGGTTCAGACTCTTCTCAAATCTACTAGTCGAGTGACCTTGGGTGGGTAATTTTATATGAATTGTAGCATATTTAATACAATTTTCTCCTTATTTGTCAAATCTTACCAAATTTTCCCCACTTTTGAGCCAAGCTTGAGTTTGCAGGGCAGAAAGGAGAACACGCACGCGCAGGGTTCATTAATTTCATGTGTGGTGTTTAATTTTTTTTAAGTGAACCTCCCTAAGAGGGTGATTTTAAACCATCTTCTTAGGGTGACCCTAAGACAGCGGTTACCCTAAGAGGGTAGTTTTAAACTACCCTTTTAGGGTCTATTAGGGATGTTTTTTACCACCGTAAAAAATTGCCTTATTTTAGCCCTTGTTAAAGCCCTTTTTTGGTGTAGTGCGGAGGGATGTTAGATACATTATCACATTATTGAAGGTTTTTACATCTCCTTAATAATGGATATAATGTATTATATATGCACTATCAAAATAAGAACAATGTTGAGATACTTTTTGATTATGCTCTTAAACTATCACAATCATTTCCATTCTAAAACAAAAGTCATGTTGTCTTATTTTCCTATATTTTCTTCTTCATCATCATGTCATGTATGAAACCAAAAAAAATCAAAAAATATTTAAAACAAGTGAATTACTCTCTAACATGAGTAAAAATCTCACCCCTTAGGCCTACCCTATGTCAATCAATAGAAAGGACAAAATGACCCCTAATGAGCCAACCACTTAGCCCGGATGGGCTTGCACCAAGATGTAGACTAACAAAAAATACCTAGGGAGTATATAACACCTAAGAAGGCCCAAGGGGTCACTTATTACACTTGCGCCCACCATATTAAGCATGCAATGCTTACTTCCTTTCTTGTACACATTGCTTTCCATGGATTAAGTGAATCACTTAGACTTAATTAAACTAATTAAGTCAAAGCTTCATGAAATATTCCCATTAGAAGGTTTCAAACCAAACTACTTTAATAAAATATGGTCATCTACCAGTAATGAATCATTTTTCTTGCCCAATAGGCTACTTTAAGTTCAAAATTTCCCAAATCTACTATGTCAAGTGAATTTCTCACATAAATAGATGAATTTCTCTCTAATTCAAGCAAACTATGATAGAGTTAAAGAAAATTTCCAAGTCCTATAGTCAAGTGAATCACTCACTTTAGAAAGAAAATAGCTTGAAATTATGAGTGAATCGCTCCTTTTTTTAAATCCTCCTAAGTGCCCATAAAGTAAGTGAATCACTCCAAATTGCATGTAAATCACTGTAATTGGGAGAAAAATACTTCATTAATTAGAAGTCGACTAATTTTTCCCTTTTTCCAAAAAATTATAGCTTATCCCCATTTATTCTCATTTATCATCTCAATCCATCATGGATACTATTTTTACATCTATCAACCCTTCATTACCTGAAGCATACCCTTTTTACCTCCTACTATTGTTGCTTCACCCACCTGTACTCTACCTTAACCAATACCAATACTTCCATAGGAGGTAGAACCTTTAGGAAACAAGAAGAAATTTAAGAGAGGAAAGAGAAAGAGATATGAATCCCCTATCCAAAGATACCTAAATAATTCTATGATGATCCCTACTAGAGGGTTGAAGAGGGAAACTACATTCATCCAATTGAGTAGGTTAGGAAAGAATCCCTTATGAGGTTCAACCTAGGAATTCAAACTAATTTTGGGAGCATAAGATATATTTAGACATCTAAGCTAGAAACAATCTTAGTAATACAAGTATGGATCTGCCTTGAACTAACAAAAATAATTGTGAAGAAATTTGATCCTTTCGAAAGAAGTTTCAAACTTCCTTAATGGAGTGAAGACACATTTTATATAAGGGATAAAGATATAAATAAAAATCTCAAGGTGGAAGATAACCCAACAATGTGGTTGTCCTCTAACCCCAAAATTCATGACTTCTACTATTGATACATGAGAACGTACTACAAAAAATTATTAATCCTATACTTAAAGAAACAAAACTTGACAACTAACTTTAGTATTCCATTGGGGTTAGATTTGTTCAAAGAATATGTATAGATGGCACTATCTAGTATAGCTATGGTTTTGGAGGAGATAAGTAACCTAAAGCTCTAAGAAGTACATATTACCCTATTTCACATTGTCTAGACCTACCCAAGGAATTTTTAGATGATTGAATGCGCCCAATACATTTTTGACTAGATGGTTTGCTAGCTAAATGCCTTCAAAGAAGAAAGAAAATTCAATTGCACCTCCTAGTTGGTCTATATTGTTATATATAAAATATATAACGGTTCCCAAACCTTCAACTATATCAAGTAGGAGCTAATGGCCAATCACTTTTAATAGTTGAATGCATAGACATACCCTCCTAAGAAATTGAAAAGACCTCCTACCACTTCTATGATGATATGTGCAAGGTGATCATCAAGAAATTTAAGGGAAGGGCACCAAGTTTTTCCAATAAGGAATGATAGACCATAATATTAGGGGAATGGACACATGGATATTTCTACCTAGAGAAGACCTAATCCTTCATATACCCTTGTGGCTTTTCAGTCATCCTTTTGAGTTTCTTGTACATACATTAGAGGACATTTTTAATCTAGAGTATGTGCAACAACTTGATTATGTGGACCTAAAGTATTTTATGGGGTAGAATAAAACCACCTTCTATCCACTCAAGCAACTAATCATGAATATTACACCAAAGTTGTATAGGTTCAACCAAGTTGTGGAGGTGAGTCCAAGAGAAATTAGAGAAAATTAACTAAGAGATCATTATCCTATGATCTACTAGGTATATTTCATAAAATACTAAGGAACAATAAGCTATATAACTTCTTCACAAATGAGAAAAAGTGTAACATTTAGAAAAAGGAAAATCCGAATAAAGAATTAACCCTTTCCACTCAAGGGATTGACCAAAGGTATGAAAATGAAATCCTGAATTGCTATCACAATTGCAATAGTGGCATGCCTTCTACACCAAGGATAAGGATAACTTTGAACTAGATGTAAAAATAAATCATCAAAAGCTAGGGGAACTTAGGATGTTGGGATATATAGAGAGGAAAATCCTAACATGGAGATAAGCACAATCACAAACTCCACCAAATATGGCCTATTTAATGATGATTTCTTTTCCATATGGGATATAAGAAACCCCCCAAAAGTATGAAATGCCAAGACCAGTAGTGAAATAGTAGAAGGAACCTCAACCTTCTATAGACCAAAGAAGACATTAGTGTCAAAATCATCATCTCTATTGCACTAATGAAACTCATAGTGGTAAGTTCAATAGTAAGATAGACAAAAATCAAGGGGCAAATAGGTTTTGAAAAATATGGATAAATATTTAAGAAGGTTGAGATAACAAAATATCAACAATAGCAAACTACCCATCTTAAGGATGGAAAAATCCCTCAAGGAGGCTCCTATATTTTTCTTCCTCTCAATCTAGTTTTTGAAGAGTGGCAGAAATTGCTAGGATTGTTGCCTTAGAGAACTAGATGAAGAGAGCTAAATTTTTGATAATTTTATCATGGAGGTCCAAATTTTATAGACTCTATGCCCAAGGATAAAGGTAGGATTTGGTATCTTATTCCAATCAAGTTTGGCATCTCATAAAGTCTCTAAAAATATAGTACCTCAACATTACCTTAGGATTCACAATTTTTAAAGGAACATGAAGTATAAAATTAGATGATTGATGCCTTAAGAGACCTCCCAAAACCTATCTAAGTCTAGAAAAAATATCAATTCACTTGCAAAAGAGGTTGACTGGATCTAAGGAGCTTCACTTGCTAACTAGATAAAATTAATCAATAGGTCATGAAGAGCTAAATTTGAATGCTTGAATCTTAAGGAAAATTATTTAAAAGCAATATTTTGACATGTAGCAACATACTAAGTCATTTTTGGAATTCTTCTAAGCCTATTAGAGGCATAAATAGAATTATGTAAAATTTGATGATGCATCATTTTGCTAAATATGCCCCCAAATATTTACATTTAGTAGGAGTATTTGTTTCTCACCATAGGTAACTTAAGGATAAACATTTACTATAAGTAGGAGTTTAGGGTTCCATTGTAGTCATCTGTTATCATTAAGAATGTAGATCTACACTATGAAATACGCATTGTGTTTTGACCTCATGACATTGTAATAAATTTTACAAGTGCTTATGCATTCCATGAGTGGCACTACTCTCTTGGTTTGCTAAGGGTATGGAAATTATGGCATTACACTTTTATCCCGTGTCATTTGCTTATCAATTTTATATCTAATTAATGGATAGACAATGATTTTATTCCACTTCTCATGTGTTAATTAGTCACACACTTTTCTCGCTATGGTTTAAACCTATATTTGTTTCGAATCACTCACACCCTTAAACTTTCATGTATTTTTAGTTTTGTATTTTACTTTTCACAATTTATTTTGTGCACTTTCCTTTTAATGCAAGGAGTATTTAATGATAACAATAAGAATTTGACCTAAATTTAGAGGTTGAGAGAAGCCATTGGCACTCCCTTCCAATTTTGTTGAAACTATCATTGGGGCACAAATATTAATTATAAAGTTAAGATAATTCTCTTGTTCAACATAAAGATTTTACAAAAGCATTCCATCAATTATCAGACAATAATTGAATAAAATATTGAAAAGGATAACCTCTATTGAAAAAAAGTAAGAAGTTCTCTTTCCATAATAATAAGGCACTAACTTTGATGGACTTCCTACAATTTTCTTCCAAAAATTTTATGATTTGTTGAAGAGTGATATGTCGAGCATAGTTGAAGAGGCCAATAAAAAGAAGCCTATAATAAGTGGTATTAATGCCACCTTTATTTACATTGATTCCCTAGAAAGGGAAACAAAATATTTTGATAATTTTTGTCCAATGAGGCTTTGTAATATAATTTTAAAAATTCTAGCAAATAGATTGGAATGCATTCTAAAGTGTGTAATCTTAGAGGAACTAGGTGGACATTTTGATGGGAATAAATTATTTATGGTGTAATCATTCCACAAGAAACCAATATTTCTCCTCATTCCATGAAAACATAAGAAATGCATTACATATAATCAAATTAGATCTTTCTGCACTAAGTTCTTAGAAATTTTGATTTTGATCAAGATTGGTGTATTAAATTTTGTTATAATACTCCAAAATATTTTATTTGCATCGATGGATCCCCTATTGTATATTTTGAATCATCCCCTGGACCCTTTGAGAGAGACTATTATCTCCTTATTTATTTATTATTCTTGTTGAGGTATTGAGGTGAGATTTCATTAGGGTAAAAATGGAAATAAAATTAAACTATTTCAAGTTATCGCAAATGGTCCCTTCAAATATCATCACCAATTAGTTGGTGATGTTTTTTTTTTTTTTTTTTTTTTGGGGGGGGGCTAATACCTTAGTCAATAATACCATAGAGTTTAAATCAATTTTATCATTCTATGAGAAGGTTGTCAAATAATTGGTTAATCTACAAAATCTATGATCATTTTCATTAAAACTATCCTTCATGTACATCATATTACTACTATGATTTTGGATTTTAAAGTTGGAAAATTAAATCAACATAACTTGGGTATTTCTTTATCTTATAAAATAAAAGAGAATAATTTTTGGAATCATTTATTAATAGAATAAATATCTTTTTGGCAAGTTGGGAAGGTAAGTTCTTAACCATGAATGAAAGGCTACAACTTATAAAGACTACATTGTAATCTATCCTTATATTGATATCACTTTCAATATGTTTAGCAGGTATTACATCCAATTTGATAAAATTCAAAGATACTTTATTTGAAAAATATTTTAGTAATTATTTAGGTTTCCTCTTCATACATGGGATAGGGTCTATAAAGGAAATAATATTAGAAGGGCGGGCTTTCAAAATTGTAGACTAGTCACTTTGGCATTAGGGGTAATATTTATCTAGATATTATTCAAAGATCAATGAAAGAGTTGTAAAAAATGCTACTTCAAAAATATATATATTTTATTGATATAATAAAAATTTAAAAAGAAAAGCCCTACCTAAAGGCTCAACAACATTGAGACTCATATTAGATAGTTTGCATTTGATAAAGAAACATAATAGATTGTCAATCAATAATGGGGAATCTATAGTTTTTGGTCTAATGATTGGTTAAAGCCTTATACTTTTATTTTTTAAATCCAAAATGGCAATCAATGTCTTAGGTATGTTTAGCTTGTAAAGGTTCAAAAGTTGAAAATTATATTAATGTGAGCAACAACTCCAAATCTTGAATTTCTATTAGCAACCTAGTGAAGGAGATGACTTAAGCATATAGTGGATGAGTTTCAAAGGATGGTTCAAAAGTTCTATTTACCTATTTTTACATGGAAGGATGGTTTGGAATATATCAAAATATGGTGGATACTTGATCAAATTGCAATATGATTTGGAACAATTAAGATATACTACTATCAAATATTTCCTTGGAAGAATGTTTGGTAACTTAAGGCTCTCCTACTCATCAATTAAAAAGATTTTTCTATTGTAATTTTACCAATATAAAGGTCCCCTATGGTTTGTAAGCTTAACTAAGATGATATTTTTTGGTGGAAAACACACAATGGAAAAATAATGAATCTTATGGTTTGCTACACCAGATACCTTTAACTCAATAAACCTTTTGTTATTGGTCAAATACTAGAAGTAGGCACATTAGATAAATGGAATAGTGTTAAGAAATAAAGACCACTTAAAAGTGTTGGTTGGATGCCACATGCCTCATATTACAATGTAACAACTCAATCTTTTTAAGATTACCAAATATAACAAATAAAAAAACCTTTCTTACAAACCATTTAAGATATCATTTTCTTCTAAATCAATTTCAAGACAAAGAATTTTTTAAATAAATTTTATTTATACATTATTCCATGCTCAATAATTGTTCATCTTAGGATGACTATTACCATTCCTTACTCTCATTTCTATAGTGTAGTCATTTCATTTATCACTCCCATGCTTCCATCAACACCAATGAAAAACGAATACTTATTTACATGACATTATGAACCAATGAGTTAAAACTTTAACTCCTTTTATGCTCTTGGTCATTCCATGAATTTTTATTTTTCCTATGATATTATGAAGTAGGGATAAAAATTATAACTCCTTTTGTGTTCATAGTCATTCCATGGATTTCTAGTTTTCCCATGATCTTACAAATGAACAAGTTAAGCCTTCAATTTCTTCTATGGTTATGTCATTACTTCATTTCTATGTCTATTTGAGGATCCCTAAAGCAATGGTTGTTCTTTTCTTCCCCAGTTTCAATAATTTCTACCATCAATGTCCCAATGCGCGCTTAGTAAACGTTTTTTTTTTTTTTTTAATACTCCCATCTCCATTCTTCCTTGAAGACAAATAAATAATTAAATAATTGTCCCCTTCTTCTAGTTATAATGTTACCCTTTTGAGTTCATATATCATTATGATACCTTACAAAAAGGTAATTAAATCTTGTTAAGGTGATGCTCATTTAGCTAGTGATCTATGTGTAAAAATTCTAGGATCATATCAAGATAAGGGATTTATTTGCTCAAAAATATAATATCAAACTGAATTCATAGTACCTAATTTGATCTATGTAAAAATTGTGAACTATTTTTGTACTTTCATTTTCAATATCATAAATAATAGACATACATTGAAGATGTCGGTGTACTATCTTTAAAATATCATTGTGGTGAAATTTTGATTTTATTGAAAAATAATAGAGGCATATATCATAATTATTGATCATGTTTACACTTAATCTTTAATAGTTGGCAGAACTTCCTAGGTGCCAAAATTAGATAATACAGATTTCTCAATATGCACAAATATATTGTATATGGTCCAACTATTTTCTTTATAATTATAAAATTGAAAAACCAAAACATCTCATCAAACAACAATAATATATTTTTATAACTATCCAAAGGTTTTCTATGCTTCAAAACATGAATTAGATCACAATACGATATTTCCTACTATTTGTTGATCATCTAAAGGACACCAAGGCACTTTACCACAAAACCAAATAATATTCAAATGAATACCCATTTTAACTTCACATATGACGTATCGACCCTTTGGGAAGGGATATATACATGAAATCCCTCTTGTTAAGAGATTTTATTAGTGCTCAACTACTCATGCATCAACATGCAACAATTCCAAGAACATATGAGTAAATACTCGTAACTAGATCTCGCTTTTATGCAATGATCAACTTTGACATAGGTAATACAACTACTATTTATACTATAATATCTATCCATATCTACACACCCTAACATGCATTTCATCCTTCCTATAAAAGAAATCTCCTATGAATGTACAAATAAATCTATTATCCATAGTTCATGGTGCGCTAATTATCATAGTAGAATCTCTCTCTCTCTCTCTCTCTCTCTCTCTCTCTCTCTCTCTCTCTATAGATGGAATAGTCTATATAATTCTCAAATACCATTCAATGTTTTTTATACAAAATCACTCATCTTGTGAGAAGATAAATTATTATGCTTTGTGTAATGCAACACATGATAATCTGTGTTCTATACCTCCTAATATAATATTTTATGATTAAGAATACAAAAAAATAACTAATAGGATGGGGGGGCTGCATTACATGTTGGATAGTTTCCCTGATATCAACTAAGGTCCTCTACCAAATATAGTGAATATCTTGTTGAACATCTTTGAAGATCCTATTGTTTCTTTCTTTCCAAAAATTTATAGTGAATATCTTGTTGAACATCTTTAAAGATCCTATTGTTTCTTTCTTTCCAAAAATTTCATGGTAGTAAAAAGATGTTGATCCATACCATCTCCTTCATAGAACTATCCATACCATCCATGTTGGGCCATGTACACCAAGCTTTCTCAAAGGAAGTGAGCATGTGACGTATAAAATCTAAGAGGAAGGCCAACATTTTCCATACATAGGTAGTCGAGGGACAAGAAAAAATTAATCCAAAGTCTTTCCATCTCCGCAACATATCACACATCTATAGGGGTCATAAAAACCTTGTTTCATCAATTGATCTCCTATAAGGATCCTCTTATGGAAAAGAAACCAGATAAAAAACATCACTTTGGTTCATAATGGTAGCTGCCAAAGTTGATTGAACACACCACTAAGGGGGTTGGTAGCGTATTGACATGGCGAGAAATATTCCAAGGCTATTGTATAAACACCCTTGGAGTGAGGGCCCTAGCCAAAAGAGTCATTTGCTTGAGACCAAGAAAGATATCGAGCTCTAATAACCATCTGAATATCTTCCTTCTAAGCCTCCAATGCTATCATAGGCCACTCAATAGTTGGGATCCACACTCTTTCATGCCAAGCACCATCCACAATATTCCTATAATAGTGGAAAACTTTGACCCACCCTTCTATATGAAGTTGTTCCTTTAGGGGTCTCCATTGAGGAAATTGTTGGATCAACAGGAGATACCCATCTAGGCCTAAGTCCAAAAATTTGCTTGTGGTTGTTGTTGATAATCTAGAACTACATCTTAATCAACGTTTCCCCCATCCTCAACATCACTAGAATTGGAGATCCTCTATTGGGTAGTTGATATCTGGTAAATAATTTTAGTAATTTTTTTTGCATATTTAGCTCTCAAATTTCAAGCCCAAAGTGTATGAGTGGTGTTAATTAACCACCAATATTTTTTATTTGCCAATGTCTTATTATTGTTGATCATTGATCTAAGGCCCGACCCACCTTCTTTTTTGGAAGGTATAACTTCTCCCACTTCACAAGTGCCCATTTGTGTTTTGCTTTTGCTTTACTCCATAATAATATTTGATTGATTTTATTTAGCTCTCTCAAGAGAGCTTTAGGGATATTCAATACATAAGAGATATAGATAAGAATAGATTAAAGAATGATTTTACCAAAATGAGTACCTCCAAAAGAGAGCCACTAATTGGTCCAGTTATCCAGTCAACTTTTTATCCTCTCTATCAACCACATTCGTTATTCATTTTTCTGCCTAGTAGTTTTTAATTGGACTCTCAAATAGGAAACTAGAAGAGAAGTTCATCTAATACGCAAGATATTCAAAATCATCATTTCCACTCAAACAAAGCAATGAAAGAAAATGATCTTTGGTTTTTCCTTATTACAATTGTTATGTGGTTGTTGAAAAGAGATTCAAAATCTACTTGAATCTTGATACCTCTTCCAAAGATGCATGACCCAACAAGGTTGAATCATCCACAAACTATAGGTGGGATAGTAAAGGGGCTCTAGAGGTCATTGTAATTCCCTAAAGAGATCGGTTGGTTCTATCTTTAGAGATAAGACGACCCAAATATTTTACCAATATTATGAATAGGTAAGGAGAAAGAGGATCCCCTTAACGAAGACACCTGGAAACCCTAAACAAAGAAGATAAACTATCATTCATAAGCACTACATATGAGACAAAGAAAATACTGCATTCAATCTACTCTATTCATTCTTGAAAAGAGATTCAAAATCTACTTGAATCTTGATATCTCTTGCAAAGATGCATGGCCCAACAAGGTTGAATCATCCACAAACTGTAAGTTGAATAGAGAAGGAGCTTTGGAGGTTGTTGTAATTCCCTAAATAGTTCGGTTGGTTCTATATTTAGAGATAAGATGACCCAAATATTTTGTCTTATGAATAAGACAGGAGGAGGATCCCCTAACGAAGACGCCTAAAAACCATAAACAAAAAAGATAGACTCTTGTTGATAAACACTATATAAGAAACAAAAGAAATACTACCTTCAATCTAGTCTATCCAATCTTGAGAAAAACTAAATTGGCTCGTAACCCAAAGAAGAAAACATTGGTCTACCCTATCATAAGCCTCGGAAAGATCCAAACGAACAAACATGGAAAAGGATTGTTGAGCTTGCATAGACAGTAAGGCTTCTTAATCCAACACTATCTTATCTACAATATGTTTCCCTTCCACTAAACCTAGAAAGTGTCAATCTATTAACCATCACTTTTTTAATGATTTTTGAAATCTATTCTTGGGATTTATGGATGAACACAATATAAATACAATAAATGGAAATTACACGTTATGAATGAACACAATATAAGTACATGAACTAACAATAAATGGAAATTACGCTAGAGAATACAATCCAATACATTAAATTTGATGTCCAGCTAAAAATCAATAAACTAAACATTTTTAAAGTTAAGATTCAAATTCATGTGAAAATCGAACTGCGCTAAAATCACTACAAACGAATATTCGTCTAACGCCGTGAAATATGTGCATTATAATGATTCAGATGTACAACAAAAGGATTTACTATACCGTCGTCAAGGTAAGGTCATGAAATGGGAGAAATCCCTCATAAACTACACTGAAATGCTGCATCTATAACCCTGCTAATCTCAATAAAAAACAACGGCCATTAAGATGACTTCGGTTGAATCTTCACCCCACCAAATAAAAACCGACGATTGGGCAAGCATGAAAGTTGTTCCATCCCAAACCTTAATATTTTTGGTTCATCGGAATCTGAATATGATTTGGTTGTAAATTCCCCTGCAACAATTTCCATCCAACCCTCGTGTTCACACTTAAGAGAGGCACTCTTCAATTTGGGATCTTGACCTGCCCTTTTTAAGTCCGCTGGCACTCGAAACGACTCCATCTTCTCTCCTTCCGGTGGTATTACAAAAAATTTCAGGGTCGCCCGTTTCCACCGTTCACGGCAATCGTCCCAATTAATCAGAAATGACAAAACATACTCTGTATTTGGAGACAGGAACTTGCAATTAAATTTTCCCCAAACTTGTATATAGAATTCCTGATCTAATTTGGCCGCTTCCTCGAATCTGAACAAACCACATTTGTAAATAAAATCGTAGAAAAGCATATCATATAAACTACTTTACTGTTATTTTTTCAATAAAACTATCATATAATATAAAAGGACTACTTACATTCCTTCATTTAAACTTTTTAATGAAGTTTAAATTTAAATTTAAAAACATATCAAATTTATATTTCTCTTCTAAACAAATTTAAAAAATATATATTTTATAAATTAAAACATACCAATCCATATTCCTCACCTAAAAACATACCAAATCTATATTCCTCTTCTAAACAAATTTAAAAGAAATATTAGTCTAACGCCGTGAAATATGCATTACAATGATTCAGCTATACAACAAAAAGGATTTACTATACCACCGTCAAGGTAAGGAAATCAAATGGGAAAAATCACACATACACTGTACTGAAGTGTTGCATATACAGCAAAAACCATGGACATTTAAGATGACTTGGGTTGAATTTTCACCCCACCAAATAAAAACCGACGATTCCCCCCGCATAAAAGCTGTTCCATCCCAAACCTTAATATTTTTGGTTCATCCAAATCTGAATATGATTTGGTTGTAAATTCCCCTGCAACAATTTCCATCCAACCGTCATGTTCACACTTAAGAGAGGCACTCCTCAATTTGGGATCGTGATTTGCCCTTTTTAAGTCCGCTGGCAGTCGAAACGATTCCATCTTCTCTCCTTCCGGTGGTGTTAAAAAAAAATTCAGGGTCTCCCGTTTCCACCGTTCACGGCAATCGTCATAATTAATCAGAAATGAAAAAGCATACTCTGTATTTGGAGAGAGGAGCTTGCAATCAAATTTTCCCCAAATCTGTATGCACTGTTCCCTATCTAATTTGGCCACTTCCTCAAATCTGAACAAACCTCATTTGTAAATAAAACCGTAGAAAAGCAGTGGAATTCGAAAATGGAGAAGAAAAATGACGATAAACATGTTCATCCTAACCTTGTGCAAATGCTGATGTCACAGCGCTGGAAAGGACGCCAAATCCAGTGAACTCCTACATCGCCACATATAAACTTTAACTCTTTTGCTTTCGGGGATAACATGTAGCAGATTTTTGCGGAGGATCGGTCCAGCCAAAACATCTGTCAATAATGGTCAAAACCATGTTGCCCTGCTGTCAAACCAAAAGAGACAAGAGAAGATTATGAAAGTATACCTTAGTCCTTCCCTGAAGCATAACCGGTAGGCAGAGACGAAAATAGAGATCCTTCATGGAAGAGTATTCGATTGGAGAGACGGCCTCGGACAGTATTTGATTGTAATGGTGAGGAAGCCATGAAATCCAGAGGTGTGCTGCAGATCTGAAGAGCCTCGAGACTGCTGCAAGTCGACACGCATCACGCGGAGTAGTGAACGATAAAATTTTGGAAACACAGCTCTCTGGGAGGTCCTTCAGACCTTTGATATCTTGTTGAGAAGGCTCCATTTCAGTCTGCTCTTGCCTGTAACAGAAGATAACCCGCATGCGGATGTAGAAATTGATGAGGTGGATGGCAAATGTTTTGCTTTAGGTTTCAGTAACGCACTTGTATTAGCGGAAGAGGAGGAAGGGAAAGGAAGGGAAAATGTCGGATGTGATGTAAATTAAAATAGTGCGGATTTAATTTTTTGGGCGGTATTCGTGGGAGTGGTGGTTTAGCCCATAGTTTTATTTTGGGCAGTTTTTTTTGGTCATTGGTCTTATTTTTTTTATGGTATTTTTATAATTTTAAGTTTTATTTTTATATTTATTGTATTCTAATATTATTGGATGGTATAAGATATTATATATTTTGAAGTTTCATCAAGTTTAACGAGAGCATCTCGTGTTTAAACAGTTACTAAAATCCTTCCAACCATGACCCTTAATAGGAAATTTAACACACAACCACCACACACCCATCCCCTCACACACTTACACTTTGAACCTTGGACCTCTAGAAAAAGAGTCAAAGCCTGAACTATTGAACCATTGCACTATCCGCATTGAACTAATTTTTGTTAGTTTTAAGTCATGGGTTTTTAAGATATATACTATATCCATTGTTTATGCATATTATTTTTTTATATGATTTTGATTATTTTTAATATAAGTTTATCAATTTTTCAATATAATATTATTTCATATAAAACTTGCAAATATTTGTTTGATTTGGTTATTGTGAGAAACTCATACACGGCTGAGCAGTCTCCTCCCAACCATAACCCCTCGTATAGTCGAAAGCTACTTATCAATAAGGAATTTAACACAAAACCACCACACACCCATCCACTCACATACTCTTCCACGCCATAGTTTAAAAAATTTTGAAAATATTTTATAACAATATAACTTAATATAATATAATTTAATCTAATTTATCATGTTTAAATATTTTTAATATAATTTAATTTTTTAATAGTATAATGTAAGCATAATTTAACTTTTAAATAACATAATAATAATATTTTATTTGTCATGTTTGACCATCTTTTAATCAATTGAGCTTGACAAAAAAACAAAAGATCGTGCTCATTGATAGCCCATAGAAGGAGGAGGAGAAAGGTTCCCTTGACTTTAATGAATAAATGAAGAAAGGCATGGGCTAACAACATATCCACTGTATATAACGCATCCTTACGTGTCAAATGTGCTTCTTCCAAGAATCCAAAGATCTACATATTGTGTTTTTAGGAATTTCCCCAAAGAAAGTTTGAAGTAGGTTTTGTCCACGCATATATTGTTTTGGTTTTACTTTAGATTTAAACTGTTAGTGTTAATCTTTTATTTTTTAGTGGATTGGTAAGTGTAAATGTGATTGAACACTTACCAAAAAGATATTTAGGTTCAAACTTTGGGAAAGCTAACCTTTTGCAAAGTCAGTAGTTTATTTGAATGTGCGTCAAAGTCAAACCCACATCGAGTGTATGAATCCAAAGTCTCATCTCCCATCGGGTCAACAAGAACAAGATAAATAGGTTTGTTGCCAGTCACTAAAAATAGTGGTTGTAACCTCTCCTATATAATCAAAAAAAAAAAATTACGTTAATCCAAAAAATGTGTGTTAATCCCCTAACTTAACTTGACATAACGAAGGATCATGATTAAAATGAAAATACTCAACCCTAAAAATTAGTCTTAAATTTTTTTTTAAATAATTGATTATATCCATTTTTAAATTATATTATCTTATCCAAATAAAAAAAAATTAAAATATTACCATATTTTTAATAAAAATATAAAGTTTGCGAAGCATGTATATCTCACAAATAGCATCTTTTAAGTAAACATGGTCTCTAGTAACCACTAATAAATATCTTGGTCTAAATATATTAGGGCATTCAAATTGTCGTTCAATTTTTCTTTTTTAAGTAAACGTGGTCTCTGGTAACCACTAATAAATATCTTGGTCTAATTTTTTTTTAATGTTTCCTATTCAAATTGTCATTTCAATTTAATATAAGTTTTTTTCTTCATTGAAGTTTATTATATGTATTATATAAATTTTATTAAATTTATATATATTATTTGGTTAATGTAAATTGTTTTATGATTAATGTTTAAGGTTAAATATTTTTATGTTAGTTATGATCTTTATGAGATTGAGAATTCAATTTTTATATAATTAATGTTTAATAATTATTAGAAATTTTATTTTTAAGTAAATTATTTTTAAAGTTTTAATGAAATTAATTATTATTAAGATTCATTATAAAGATGACATATTATACATTATCGATTTTTAAAAAGCAATAAATAAATATATATATATATATATATATATATATATATATTAAGTTTATGAACCTGCAAAGAATTACTTCCTAAACGAATGGAAAGGATACCACAAGGACATTCAACGAGAATAAGTGAATGGAAAGGATACCACAAGGGCATTCAACGAGAATAAGTAGTGATTGTGGGACACTCAAGTTGTTGAGATTGAATGCGACCCTTGCATCCTGGACATCGTGATCCCCTATAGTTGCGGTTTAATTCTTCGTCTTCCCAAGCGGGTGCATTTGGTGCCCTACACCTCATGAGGAGGGATGTCAATCCTAGAAAGTTCAAGGAAGTATGGGATGCGGTGCCATTAGATGAAATTCGAGGTTTTTATCTAAGGTTGACTCCTTGCTTTAGATGTTATCTTTGGCACTCCTCTTCCTTGCTACGTTAACCTATTCTGATTGACTCTTTTAGGGAAAAGGGAAAAGCAAAGAAAACATGAAGTAATGCATAATATAAATTGTAGAAAGGTAAATCCTCCTAGTCTATTTAAGGGTGGTGATGTGTCAAAGATCTAATAAGCCCCTCTTGTGCAATGGTGGGTTGAGTGAACACATGCACAATGGTCGATAGTGCACGAGGAACACAAGTCCCCCCTAAGATCATGTGATAAAACAAAACACCTTCACTAATACCAAAATAGAGATTTCATAAGTAGTCACAATTTCTTATTAGTGGCAACTTTGAGTTACATACATGCAAAGGGAAAAGGTTCGAAAACTCCTGATCGGCTTCGCAAGGCTCAAGCTAGACCAAGACATAGGAAAGAATGAAAGAAAGCATCCCTTAAAAAAATTGGTGGATTTTCAATGATTTACAATGAAAAAAAGAGATATTTATAAGAAGAAATGAAAGAAATCCTTCCAAAAATCCGTGTAAGATTTTAAATTTTGCTAGAGTTGGTTGACACAATAATGAATGATCTCTAATCATTAATGCCTTGGGTCGTGTGTTGCCCCTTGGACTATCCTCTTTGTTATCACTTTAATGTTTCAGTTGTCACCTAGAGAATTGCAATTGGTTGTGGGGTACCAATTTCAAGATCGGATCATCATCCTTCCCTTACGTTTGATTGCTTTGGGTTGGTTCATAGATTTTGATGGTCAAAGCTTGGCTTACTCACGCTATTGGTAGATTCCCTTGGGAAAATGTCTTTCAATGCACCTTAAGGAGGTGATGGTTGCCACCTTCTAAGTTATTTTGTTTATGGGATTCTTCTTCCATCACATATCACGAGGAAGTTTTTGAGGAGACTTTAATGGATACCCAAAATCCAATTGATAATGTTGGTGTGGGTAGGACCAGACACGACTCTCGGATGACTCTCGGATGACTTTGACAATGTAGAACCCCTAGTCGTGATCTTTCGAACCAAAATGACCTTGCACGGGTTTTTTGCTTAAAAAATAATAAATAAACCAAAATATGTATTAATGGTTGCGAGATAAGACCGCTTTTATATTAAACTAAACTAATAAGTTGAATGTCCAATATATTTATAAAAATAAAATAAAAATAAACCAACATATACATTAATGGTTGCGATAATACCACGTTTATATTAAACTAAACTAATAGGTTGAATGTCCAATTTATATTAAACTAAACTAATACGTTGAATGTCCAATATGTTTATAAAATAAAAATAAAAATAAATCAAGATATAAATTAATAAGTTGAATGTCCGATACGTTTATAAAATAAAAATAAAAATAAATCAAAATATACATTAATGGTTGCGACATAAGATCACGTTTATATTAAACTAAACTAATAAGTTGAATGTCCAATATGAATTACATCAACAACCACCCTCGAAAGATTTGAACACAAAACCACTTAAGAAACAACCATCATCTTAACCACTAAAAAAATTCTAATATATTTATAAAATAAAAATAAAAATAAACCAAAATACACAATGGTTGTCATATAAGACGACGTGTACGATGCTATTTGTAATATATACTTGCTTTGCTAACTTAGATATATGATTCATGGAAACAACATATGCTTGAACAAAACCTACTTGAAACCTTCACCCTGGAAATTTCTGGAGACCAAAGTATCTCTAGCCTACGCGGGAAGAAAGCGACAGCGGGACTTCATCCTCAATTGTAGGCTAAACTAATTAACAAGATTCCGTATTTATAAGACTCAAAACAAGTTCGTTTATTTTGCATAGAATTAAATTTTTCATGATTTTCATTTATTTATTCCTTGACAAACATGATATAAAAATTGCGCTACCCTACAAATTATTAATACTACGAATCTATATTCGAAGTCCACCATGCATTACAAATTTACGATTGAAATTAAATGCGGCGTTAGCTTACCGTTTCAGTCGGTACCTCCTTTCACTCAACGTTTGTGGGCCATTAGCGTTCAGAAGTCTCTCTTTCTTTGTTAAAGGTTAGGGATCCTTTCGCCTCTTCCTAATTAATATCGCTGAGCACGATCTTTCGTGTAACGCTTCTTTGCAATGTCCACGACATTTCCGAGAAATCATATCATTTTCGTTCTTTGCAATGTCCCGAAATTTCCGGGATATCATATATCATTTTCGCCAATACAAGTGCGTTGCGTAAAACTGAAGCAAAGCATTTGCTGTTCTACATCCCCATGAGCGGGTTATCTTCTGTGACAGGCAAGAGCAGACTAAAATGGAGCCTTCACAACAAGATATCAAAGGTCTGAAGGACCTCCCAGAGAGCTGTGTTTCCAAAATTTTATCGTTCACCACTCCGCGTGATGCCTGTCGACTTGCAGCAGTCTCCACGCTCTTCAGGTCTGCGGCACACCTATGGATTTCATGGCTTCCTCACCATTACAATCAAATACTGTCCGAGGCCGTCTCTCCAATCGAATACTCTTCCATGAAGGATCTCTATTTTCGTCTCTGCCTACCGGTTATGCTTCAGGGAAGGACTAAGGTATGCATTCATAATCTTTTCTTGTCTTTTTTGGTTTGACAGCAGGGCAACATGGTTTTGACCCTTATTGACAGATGTTTTGGCTGGACCGATCCTCCGCAAAAATCTGCTACATGTTATCCCCGAAAGCAAAAGAGTTGAAGTTTATATGTGGCGATGTAGGAAGACACTGGATTTGGAGTCCTTTCAATCGCTGTGATATCACCACATGCACAAGGTCAGGATGAAAATGTTCATCATCGTTTTTCTTTTACATTTTCGAATTCCACTGCTTTTCTACGATTTTATGTACAAAGTTGGTTTGATCAGATTCGAGGAAGCGGCCAAATTAGATATGGAATTCTATATACAGGTTTGGGGAAAATTTGATTGCAAGCTCCTGTCTCCAAATACAGAGTATGTTTTGTCATTTCTGATTAATTATGACGATTGCTTTGAACGGTGGAAACGGGCGACCCTGAAATTGTTTTTAACACCACCGGAAGGAGAGAAGATGGAATTGTTTCGAGTGCCAGCGGACTTGAAAAGGGCAAGTCAAGATCCCAAATTGAGGAGTGCCTCTCTTAAGTGTGAACATGACGGCTGGATGGAAATTGTTGCAGGGGAATTTACAACCAAATCATATTCAGATCGAGATGAACCAAAAATTTTAAGGTTTGGAATGGAACAGCTTTCATGCTGGTGGAATCGTCGGTTTTTATTTGGTGGGGTGAAAATTCAACCCAAGTCATCTTAAATGTCCATGGGCTTTTTTATTGAGATTAGCAGGGCTACATATGCAACACTTTGGGACAGTTTATGTGTAATTTCTCCCATTTCATGACCTTACTTTGACGGTGGTATAGTAAATCTTTTTGTTGTAGAGCTGAATCATTGTAATGCACATATTTAAGGGGCGTTACACTAATATTCGTTTGCAGTGAATTGATGTTAGAGTTGATATTATCATATATTTTGTTGAAGTAATATAATTGGGGTTACATTTTATGGGTGTAGTCACATAGTTTTTTAAACCATTTGAAATTAAGTTATATGATTTACACCCATAGTTTTTTTAAACCATTTGAAATTAAGTTATATGATTTAAATTCAGGTTGTTGTCAATTATTGTTGGAGTGTTCTTGGAAAATTTGATATGAATAAATTGGTTTAAGATAAGGAATATAGATTTGGTATATCTTTAAGTTTAAACTATTAAATATGTATTTGGGTTTAAACCATGGAATAATTTATTAAAAAAATTCAAATTTAAATTAAGAAATAAGTGGGTGACGTTTTTATATTTTTATTTAAAAAATAATTTAATTTAATTTATTATTCATTAATTGTGTTGAAAAAATAACACTAAAATAATTTTAAACATAATTATATATTTATAAAAAAAATTATTTTAACATTTAATTATCTAATTATATTATTAAATTTTATTAACCCATTTAAACCTTAAACCATTATTTAACAACTACTCATGCCTAATTTTCGGCCAAACATTGGATTCTATGTACTGAAGTTCAAAGTCTCCGCAGCTAATCAGGCGGTACAATCAGTCCATTAATTTTCAGCCAAACATTGGATTCCATGTACTGGGCTGAAATCTGTAATGTGTAACGTCCATTCATTGTCAGTTTAACATTGGATGCCATGCACTGGGCTAAGGCTGAAGACCGTTCATGAGAGTAGCGCAAAGTCCGCTCTACGTGCATGGCTGGAGGTGTGTCGTGCCGGTTTCTTACTGTGACAGTACCGGCAGCTGCCCTTAGACATCGAGAGGTTCTGGGCCTAAAACTGGACGGGATTTTAGGGTTTCTTTATTGTGACGGAAATAGTCAATGACATGTAATGAAGTCATACGGCACTCAATTTTATATATTACATATTTTATGATAAATACCTTATAATATAATATATAAAATTTGTTTATTTATATATTATATTATATTAATGATAAGTGAATAAAGTTTAATACATAAATAATTTTTATTTTATTTTGTAGTTGTTTAATACAATTATTTTTACAAACAAACACCTCTAAAACTTTGAACTTAAATTTGAAAACTTATACTCCACCTAACCTGTGAAGACCATTTAATTTATAAAATATAAATCAAATATCAATTTTAAATATTTATAATTATTTAAATATACAATCTCTATCACATTTAATAAAATATTTTATATAAAAGTATTATCAAAGGATAAAATGTAAAAATATTAATATATAAATAAATTTATAAAAAAACCTCACATACCTACCTAAGATTCGGTACAACATTCGATCAATGAAGGGCTGAAGGGAACTTAGACCGAACTTGGACCGTCATTTAATTTTTTAGGGGTGGAAATTTGAGGCCTGGTTCTAAGTCATAAGGGCGTTGAAACGCAGCTCGTTCCTTGGAGGCAGCGTGGCTCGTGCAACGTGGGAACCGTTACACAATCAAAATAACGGTCACAGTAGTCTACGCTAAATATTTTAGAATTTTGTAGGTACGCAGGACAGTCTTCTTTATATTTTCCATTGGGCACATATATGCAACGGATATAAAACGTTGTGTAATGTGTACCGTCCATTTTACATTTTATTTTTATAATCAACCGTCAGAGACATTTAAAGGACAGGTTCATGTTTTAATCAAAATTTTAGAGATTATTGAATCTAAACATATAAGGAATTTGAATCTGTATATGTATATAATTAACATCCCACTTATTATTTTATCGAAACTTTAGTTGAAAACTATGTACAAGAAAGAGAAAACTATCCAGTTAGAAATTTAGGCTAGTGGAGGGGTAGGAAAATACAAACATTGAAGTTTTGTGGATTGACCAATGAAAGGCAGCTTACGTTATTTATAAATATTAAAAATTTGTTTATTTATCATTTTTGTTTATTTTTATTTTTTTGTTATACAGGTCATTTGGCACCTTCGTATAAATTAAACTATAATTACGTTATTTATAAATATTTAAAATTTGTTTATTTATTATTTTTGTTATACTGGGTATTTGGTACCCTTGTATAAATACCTAAGAGAGGAATTAATAATTGACAAACACTAGGACCTTATCATTTTTGTTTATTTTTGTTATACAAAGGCATTTGACACCTTTGTATAAAACCCTAAGAGAGTTTAATCCAATTAATCAATTGGTAAACATTCGAACACTAACATCTAGCTTGTCTCCATCTAAATACTCATGGTTTTAACTTAGGTCTCCCCAAAGAGATCATCTAAATACTCATGGTTTTAACTTAGGTCTCCCCAAAGAGATCCCAAAGCCTTTACCAGTAGTAAAAACATACAAAATTTATTAAATAAATGATATTAGTTTAATTAATTATATGCTTCAATTTTTAAAGAAGACATCTAGGTTCTAATATATATATATAAAAAAGAAATAATACTTCTTATAGACATCCATATCCGTCATGCGAATTGAACCTGGGTCGCATCACCGATAATGTAAGTGGCATCCTTGCTGGTACAAACAAAATTTAATATTAATTTAATTAATTATATTCTTCAATTTTTAAGAAAGACATCTAGGTTCCAATAATACTATTGGGTGAACCCATCCCAATCTCATGGTTTTAACTTAGGTCTCCTTAGCTCTCCCCAAAGAGATCCCAAAGCCTTTACCACTTGTAGCAAAACATACAAAATTTATTAAATAAATGACATTAGTTTAATTAATTATATGCTTCGATTTTTAAGAAAGACGTCTAGGTTTTAATAATCCTAGGAGACAAACAAAATTATTTTAATAACTGATATTAATTTAATTAATTATATTTTTCAATTTTTAAGGAAGACATCTAGGTTCTAATAATACTAATGGGTGGACCCATCTCAATCTAATGCAACCGTTTACAATTAAAATAAAAATAAAAATTAACTAAAAATAAATAATCCATTGAAAAAGGAAAAGTAAATAAAATAAAAATAAGGGAAAAAGTATTGAAGATATAATATGGTGGAATTTTTTTTTTTTTAGAAATACTTCTTATACATATCCGTCATGGGGATTCAACCTGGGTCACATCACCGACAATGCAAGTGACATCCTTGTCGGTGAAAACTATTTTTATCTTATATAACTAACTAGAATTAAAAAGAGACAAATCATGATGCATATAGATGAAAACTATTTTTTATATATTCAATTAAGATTAAAAACCAAATAGAGAATAAAATAAAAATAATCAATCTATTTATAAAGAGGAAAACATAAAAGATATAATATGGGTGGGACCTTTTTCAATTCTATATAATTAATTAAAATTAAAAGAAAACTCAGGTTAGGGTTTTGGGCTCTCTTTCAAGAGACTTAGGTTCAAACCAGATCGTTATATATATGTGGTAGGGTGGTTGCGCTTTGACGTTTTGACAACTACTCTCACATAGTAGCTTTGTCCTATGTCATGGGTGAGAGCATGACAATACGGATTTGGCTTAAGGTGCATATGGTGAAGGTCAGGTTGCTATCTTCATGAATCAAGCAAGTCGTCATACCCTGTTACAGATGGTATCAAAGCTAAGGTTTGGAAGACCTGCCTATCGAGCTCAACCTAGTTGGCATCAACATATCAGTCATTGGATAGCCTTATGCATCCATTCCAGTGGGTAACGTAGTTTCCCTTGCTAGCAAGAGAGAGCTAAGAGCAAATCCATGTTCGAAAAGAAGAGGGTCACCAAGGGTGATGAAGAAAGGATCATTGAGTGTTAAAAAGAGGCTAACACGATGCAAGTTGCATGTGAGAGATCCTTGAGGTGCCCCATGTCCTTGCTTTATAATGAGATTGTTGTGAATTCTCGTATCAAGTGAAGGAAAACTTGGTGAGATGAGTGAGCTTGGACTAAACCGTAGGTTGGGGCTCGATTAGTGAAAAGTGTGAATGACTTGAGACCTGGATGGTCTACTTGTGAGCATTGTCTTCATCGTTATTCATTCCTTTTTGCTATTATTAAGCAAAGAATTGCTTGGTGGGTTCACGTAATTGTGACCACTGTTATGTTGAAGGTAATTATCAACACCTCCCAAAGAGGAGCATGATTGCATGCTACTTCTGTCAAAAAAAATTATTGGTTGTCGTGAGCAAGTTTGGAAGTGCTTGCTATTACACTTAACGTGGTCATTGACATGCCAAAGAGAAAGAAAGCATTAAGGAAATAATTGTCCTAACCTTGTTCGTCGTGACACTGACCAATGTGCGAGTTCTTGAGTAGATTGTGGAGGTGCTTGTATCCAAGAAGAGATGATTGATGACGAAGTTGGGTCCTCATACCCCGAGAACTATGGACACCATGATCGCAAAGATTCGATCACCAACAAACCGAACTACCTCATTAGCTAAGCCAAGAGGTTGGATGACTTAGAGAACTGAGTGGTTTCTCGTGTTGGCAAGATCGAAGATAAGATCTTGGAGATGGTAGAGGGTTAGTCGAGCTAAGGTGACGGGGCACCGGGAACGACCAGCCACTTACAAATTCCAAATTTTCATTAAAAGCTTCGGGAAAATAATTACATTTCACCAAAAGCAAAATGCCCACAGGCTTACAAGACCAGAGATGCTCTGGTATTTTCTTTCTCCACTTTGTTCTCCGGTCCGCCGTCCTCTGAAAACAAAAATTTCATCTTTTTAACGAGGTCCCGGTCCTCCCCGGAAATCAATGCCTCCACCTAATAAAAATTTCAAATTCAAATTTCCCCCTTCCTGTGTTTTTGAAATTCCAATATTAAATGTCGACCTGCCCAATCTATCAAGATACCTGCATTGATGGCCTCTCTGCATCGACCGCATCATTCTGACCGTCCTTTGTACTGTTGTCCCTTCCATTAAACCATCACCTGTAAATGCTTCGATGCCAGTAAAGCCAAGTCGGAAAGAGTGCGGTCGACACCTTCCTTAACAGCTTAAGAGACCCCAAATTAACTTGCATACACGTGGTCGGCTGCGTGTACATCCATCCAATCCTTCTCCTTGTCGCAACATACTCGACCCACGTGTCCTTCACAACTGCCACGTGTTCGGTTTGGTCTAGCCCGGCCGTTCGCTAATCACCCCTGGTCTCGTTCTCTATCTCCCTTTAACTTTCACCACTATCGAAATACCGGCCACGTGTCGGCCTTCACGACCGCCACGTGTCGCCCCTTTACTGGCCGCGATATCACGACCAACTGCCTCCACGCCTTCGTCTTTACCTTGCCGAAGTCCTTTGCTATGCCTTCTGCTTGCTTTTCCCCTTCGGGTCTTGCCCAGCCTTCTAAATTCATTAACTTTCGTGGCTAACCAAAGTGTGCCACGTGTCGGCGTTTGACTGGCCACGACATCGCGACAGGCCGCGATATCGCGACCTGTCGCGATATCATGACAGTAACATCTCCTTTGCCTTTGCATTGTACCATCGTCGTGATATCGCGACGTCAACATCCTCTCTGCCCTTATGCTGAACCAACGTCGCGATATCGCGACAGGACTCCTTCCTTCGCTTTGCCTTCAAAGACCGTCGCGATATCGCGACGTCTAAGGTTCCCCCCTCTAATGCCAAATGATAACGTCGCGATATCGCGACGTCGCGATATCGCAACAAAACCGGCTCAAGCCCCGCCAAGCCTTTTGAGGTCGCGATTTCGTGACCCCAACTCAATTTACGCACAAACTTTACAAACTTCCCCTTTCTGCTTCGCACAACTTCCCCTCCCGGGAATGAATTAATGTAATTCAAAATACAAGTACTTGAAGAAAATTTTGAAGGATGCGAGATTGCCCACACTGTCACCGGATGCTCCTGCATCAGATTCCTGGGGTAACAAGAGAAGTGACCTTCACTTCTAAGTTGTTCGGTCTGCTTCCTTTGCAAAATCTTCGAACACTCATCAACCTTTACAACTTGCTCAAATCTTGTTTCCTGGCAGAATTTTCTGCCCTCTACCAGACAAATTCTGGCATTACTGCACATTTTCTCATCTTCGGTCTGCAATGGCTTCAGCTTGTGCCGCATTCCATCTTTCTCCAAGGAATAAGTATTTGCACGGCCATCATGCACTACACTCCGATCAAACTGCCATGGCCTGCCCAACAGTAAATGGCATGCATCCATAGGGAATACATCACACAGGACTTCATCCTGATATCTCCCAATCTGGAACGTGACTAAACACTATTCCCGGACCCAAGCTCTGTGGTCCTTTCGCAACCACGTAATCCGGTATGGGTGCGGGTGTCTCCTTCTCTTCAGCTGCAACTTAGTAACCATTTCCTCAGAAACTAAGTTGTCTGTACTTCCATTGTCGATGATCACATTGCAAACTTTGCCTGCACTCTTGCATCGGGTGCGGAATAAACTTCTCCTCTGTTCAGATTTGTCTTCTTCCACCAGCATGGTCCTTCTCACAATCATGGCTTCTCCCTTTTCAGCTTCTTCAGAATGTTCTGAATCAGCATCTTCAACTGCCACAACTGCTCTGGCGGGACCCACCTGCTTCTTGTTCGTCTTTTCCCGGTGTTGTGGACACTCGAATGCACGATGCCCTTCTTCACCACAGTGGAAACATGTTCCACGGAATACTCCCATTTCATTCCCGCGTCCAGATCTACCCCTTCCTCTCGGGTAGTTATCTTTCTGAACTTGCAGTTTTGGGTCTTCCTCTTCTCTCTGATCCCGGATGCTGCTCTCCTCTTCTTTCTTATCTTCCTTTCCTTCTTTCTTTCCACCGTTCTTTCCTCCCGGTTATTTCACTTTCTGCTTGCTTTCAAACCTTCGGTTCAATTTTCCTTCAACCTTTAAAGCAAACTGGTAAGCATTTTCGATGGTGTTTACCCGAACCAAGCTCAACTCCTCCTGCACACTCGGTCTCAACCCATTAATGTAATGGGCCACCTTTTCTTTGCTCGGCTTCTAAGTGTCCGGTTCTGATGGAAATTTTATAAAAATCCTCCGTATATTCTTGAACTGTTCTGTTCATCTGCCTCAAGCTTTGCATTTTACGTAACAGATCCAACTCATAGTCAACGAGGATGAACTCGTATTTTTAATTTCTCCACCATTCTGTCCCACCTGGTAATCCGTTCTTTTCCTCTTCGGTTTCTCTCCAGCTATACCCCCTTCCACCAAATGCTAGCATGACCCTTCAGTCGGGTCTTAGCAAATCTGACCCGGTTAGGGTCTTCAACTTCTTCGTATTCGAAGTATTCTTCTAATTCATTCACCCAGTCTATCAATTCCTCTGGGTTCAAGTTCTCGAAATACGTGGGAACCTCTAACTTCGACCTCTTACCGATCTGGGAGATGGCCTTGTATAGCCGGGCCTGTGCCGGTTCTACATCTTCCTCCTCTTCTTCAAACTCATTCTCCTCTTCCACCTCATCCTCACTATCTGCATCCCTTCTCGGCTCACGTCCTCTGCGTAGCTCTTCTTGCAGGCCTGGACTTGCCGCTGCAAAGCCCAAAAATCTTTCGCTGCCATGCCTCTGCCACCCACCGAGTTTCTTCTCGGAGGCATCTTCTCTGAACTCAAGCCCTCCCACACGTCCTGGTACAACTGCCTCTCTCTTTCGGTGGTCTGTTGTACGCTCAGGAGCTACGGGCTCTGATACCACTGACGGGGCACCAGGAACGACAAGCCACTTACAAATTCCAAATTTTCATTAAAAGCTTCGGGAAAATAATTACATTTCACCAAAAGCAAAATGCCCGCAGGCTTACAAGACCAGAGATGCTCTGGTATTTTATTTCTCCACTCTGTTCTCCGGTCCGCCGTCCTCTGAAAACAAAAATTCCGTCTTTTTAACGAGGTCCCGGTCCTCCCCGAAAATCAATGCCTCCACCTAATAAAAATTTCAAATTCAAATTTCCCCCTTCCTGTGTTTTTGAAATTCCAATATTAAATGTCGACCTGCCCAATCTATCAAGATACCGGCATTGATGGCCTCTCTGCATCGGCCGCATCATTCTGACCGTCCTTTGTACTGTTGTCCTTTCCATTAAACCATCACCTGTAAATGCTTCAATGCCAGTAAAGCCAAGTCGAAAAGAGCACGGTCGACACCTTCCTTAACAGCTTAAGAGACCCCCAAATTAACTTGCATACACGTGGTCGGCTGCGTGTACATCCATCCAATCCTTCTCCTTGTCGCAACATACTCGACCCACGTGTCCTTCACAACTGCCACGTGTTCGGTTTGGTCTAGCCCAACAGTTCGCTAATCACCCCTGGTCTCGTTCTCTATCTCCCTTTAACTTTCACCACTATCGAAATACCGGCCACGTGTCGGCCTTCACGACCGCCACATGTCGCCCCTTTACTGGCCGCGATATCGCGACCAACTACCTCCATGCCTTCATCTTTACCTTGCCGAAGTCCTTTGCTACGCCTTCTGCTTGCTTTTCCCCTTCGGGTCTTGCCCAGCCTTCTAAATTCATTAACTTTCGTGGCTAACCAAAGTGTGCCACGTGTCGGCGTTTGACTGGCCGCGACATCGCGACAGGCCACGATATCGCGACAGTAACATCTCCTTTGCCTTTGCATTGTACCATCATCGCGATATCGCGACGTCGCGATATCGCGACGTCAACATCCTCTCTGCCCTTATGCTGAACCAACGTCGCGATATCGCGACAGGACTCCTTCCTCCGCTTTGCCTTCGAATACCGTCGCGATATCGCGACAGGTCCCCCCTCTAATACCAAATGATAACGTCGCGATATCGCGACGTCGCGATATCGCGACAAAACTGGCTCAAGCCCCGCCAGCCTTTTGAGGTCACGATTTCGCGACCCCAACTCAATTTACGCACAAACTTTACAAACTTCCCCCTTCTGCTTCGCACAACTTCCCCTCCCGAGAATGAATTAATGTAATTCAAAATACAAGTACTTGAAGAAAATTTTGAAGGATGCGAGATTGCCCACACTGTCACCGGATGCTCCTGCATCATAAGGTTTTCTGTTCGTAAACATAGCTCATGGGTTACAAACCTAGAGAATGCTTTGGCATCACTAGCTGACCAAGTAAGTTGAAGTACTGTGTTGATTGAAGGTGTGAGGCAAGAACTGGTCAAAATTCAGGACGAGAAAAATGCTTGAGGGACTCCCTCTCCCATAACCGCTCCTGCTAATAGAGTGTGAATCAAGTTTCAAGAATTAGGATGCTATGACGGTTCACAAGAGTTAAGTGCTCTCAATTTATTCTTCTGGAACATGAACCAGTACCTGAAGATAGTGGGACCACTCCTAGATGAAGAACAACTTACTCTAGTGGCAAGATACTTAACAGGTATTACCCTAACCTGGTGGATCAACCTGGTAGAAGACATCATCGAGGGTAGAATGAGCGAGAGGATTGAATCATGGGATGACTTGAGGAAGGTGATGGTTTTCCAATTTCAACTCAAGAACATTGAGTGGATTGCTATGAGTAAGCTCCAGAAGCTAAAGCACACCGATAAGATTAGGGACTACATCTATGAGTTCTTGAACTTAATGGTAGAAGTGAAGGGTCTACCAAAGAGCGAGATAATGTTCTTGTTCCAGCATGGGCTTAAGTCTTGGGCCTAGGATGAGCTGTGGAGGTACTGACCTCACATCTTTCATGAGGTGGTTATGGTAGCTAAAGGACTGTTCGACCATCAAAATGAGGTTGAAGATCATAAAGAAGGGTGTTGGAACCCACTGAAGTCCAAGCTAAAAGGTAGAGGCTTACCCGAACCTCCAATCGACCGTGCAAATAATGGATGGAGATATCTCTAGGGATAAAATGAGGGAGCAAGATCGATTCCTCTACGCACAAAAATTACGTCCTATAAGAAGGGGCATGATGAGTCAGGTTCCTGACTGAAGTGTTGGACCTATAGAAGGGCACACACACAGAGAAGGTGTCCACAATAATAATAGGTTATTGCAGCCCAACAAGAAGTAGAAGATGACCCATTTGAGGATGACAAGGTCAAACAAGTGATGAACAACATTCAGAAGAGCGATCGATCTAAAGATGATGAGGTAGAATGGGACTTTAATGGAAGACCTGTGCGACCAATAAGGGGACCTAAATAGGCCTGAAGGGTCTAAAAGTGAAGTGTTGTTGAGTATCGTCCTTATTGTGCTAGATAAGGAGGTCTAAGCTAAAGCTAACGAAGGTTGACCTCAACCTATGAAGTGTTGTAGAGTAGTATGGATTATGAAGGCCATGATTTTTGAGATGAACACTACCACATGTGCCTCCCACTATTTCAGATATGAAATAAATCCATACTAATGATGAGGACGACATCAAAATTAAGTGGGGGAGGATTGTGGTAAGGCAATTGCACCTTGACATCCTACTAACTACTCTCGCGTAGTAGCATTATCCCATGTCATGGGTGAGAGCATGACAATACAAGTTTGGTTCAAAGCGCACATGGTGAAGGTCGTGCTACTCTCTTCGTGGACCAAGCAAGTCGCTTCATAGGGTAACTCAGGTAGAAAATAGTACCCAAAGAGGGTAAGCATGCTTGTTCTAAATAATAGGATTCCTTGCATGAGACAGTTTGAGATCGAGGCCCACCCTAGTTCTGGTAACACTGATCTTACTAGTAAATGAACCTGGTTCTCAACCAAGTGCCTTAAGCTGCCTACCATCCATTGAGTTGTGTCATGAGCTTAGAAGATAGAGAGTCTCATTCTTAGATGGTATTTTCCCAAAAGTATACCAAGAAGGATCCTGTTGTACTAGTATCAGGTCACCATAGAGTAGGATTAAGATAGATGTGCCAATAAGCCTCGGAGCCTGCAAGCCCATTGAGCACCAAGTAGTTGTGTTGTTTGTAGGATGCTAAGTGAGGCCTTTGGACCATGATGTAAGAACAAATGGATGGTCTCAAGAGCAATGATAATTAAAGTTTGGCTATATTCTTATGTGTACCATGTTCCTTTGTGTGAATGTTGGTTGAGTGTCTTATGGTGTATGCTTTGGATTATAGATTATTTTATGGAATTTATTTGCAATGAGATACTTCTGGTAACTCTGAATGGATGGGTGTATTAATGAATGCTTCCACTAAACCATGAAATGTATAGATATATTTTGTGCTATGTGTTGTGTTGTGTTGTGCAAAGAATACTACAAGATGTTTCCCGAGATGTATCTCGTAGCGAGCCAAAGTCGACTTTGGTCGCGTGTGGTACCTAGAAAGACGTAGGATCACTACCCTATAAACCTACCCCATTACAATATGCATATATGTAAATGATCTTGTGTTAAAAAAATAGGCAAAGAGGATTATATAAAAAATAGATATAATAAAATAAGATAATTTTTTAAGATCATGGCAAGTGTTTTTATTATAAATAAATAAGGTTCTAATTTTTTTTAAAAGCGAAAAACCCCTTGCAAGGCTACTTGGTTTGAGAGACCACGAACAGGGGGTTCTACATCATCAAAGTCACCCGAAATTCGCACCTGGCCTTGCCCGCACCAACATTATCAATTGGATTTTGGGTACCCAATTCAACTTTTTGGTAGGGTGGAGATTTGAACCTGGGACCTCCCTTGGAGGATTACCCTCTCCTCTACAACTCACCTACAAAACCTGGGTTATTAGGTTTTAATTTATTTTATATTATAAAAATATATAAATTTTATAAATTAATATATAAAAAATAATTAAATTATTAATATAAATTAAAAATTAATATATAAAATATAATTAGTATAAATATTGATTGTAGATCAAATAATTTTATCCAAAAACCTACCTCCCACAATTCAGAGACTCGAACACTGCTTAAATAAAATTATTTAAAAGTAAAAAGATACTTTTATATGAGAAAGTCTAGAATATGTGTTGTGGTTGTGTGCATGTCAGTTTACGTGTTGTTCTAGGGTTTCTGATAGTTTTTATTCATTCTTGGGGAGCTTGTGCTGGCCTCTGTGTTGCGCTTTCTCCATTGGTGTTATTATGTCAGCTTCTCCTCCCTCGGCTTCGTCTGAGGCTGGCAACGAGAGGAATGGCTCCGGAGGTGAACAAACGACCCAAGAAATTTGTGCCCAAGATGAACCACGAGGTATTTTTGAACCTGATTTTGTGATTCCTCTACATGAATTGAATCAGGCATGTTCTTGGTTTGAAAAAAATACTCTTATAGGGTATTTTTTGGATCGGATTCCCCCTGAGCATAGTCCTTAGAAACTAGATTGAGTAGTATTGGTGTCTGTATGGGATTCAATTCGACCATGTACAAAATCTCTCTAACGGTTTTTTCATTTCCAATTTGGTAGTCCTGACCAAGCCCAAAAGGTCCTCAGTAAGGGTCCTAGTTACATTAATAGCTCACTGCTCATTTTTCAGTCGTGAAGCCGGGATTGCACGATTTCTAATTTTGTTTTCCTATTTGTGCCTGTTTGGATAGAACTCCTAGACCTCCCCATTCCATGATGACCTTTTTTGAAAAACTTGGTGTCCACCCTTGGTAAATTTGTCTATGATGAACCCTCTCAGTTCATGTCGGTTTGCCCTCACATTAGAATGTGTATCAAGGTTGACATAGCTAAAACCCTAAAGGAGTATATTGACATTCAGGTTGGTTCTACCTGTATTCATCAACGGATGGTGTATATCAATGTCCCTAATACATGTTACTACTACCAGTCAGCCTCCCACTACATTAAGGATTACCCCTTGATGGCTAAAAAATTCAAGGCCAAGGCGGCTACCCAGACAACTGGTGTTGTATTATCTCCCACTACCCAACACCCTCCTTCAAAATATGGTGAATATATTAAGGTTTCATGCAAGAAAGGTAAAGGTAGCAACCCCGCTCAGACGGGGCACATAATGGCCACATATGCTTAGGCCCTAGCGCCTAAGACTCCCATGCAACCTCCGATTATGGAGTCAACCCCTATTCACTCTCCTCTCATCATCGATTCTAAAGACCATAATGAAGGGATTCGGTCCACTGTACCCTTGGGTTCTCTAAACGAGGCAGGGGCTGAAGGAAGTTTCTATCAGAATTTAGGACAACTATCTCGTAGCCCCCTACGAGGTGAGTGGCTTGCTCAATTAGACAAGCGACGATAAATTTATCTCTCCTCCACCACCATGGATGCCTTCAAGAATAACCCCTATCACCTGTTTTTAGATAATGTGATTGAGGCCAATGGGGGTATGCAACTTGAATCTTTTTAATGTTATTTCTATCCTAGAATGTGCGTGGGTTGATGGATCTTGTTCATCATTACATGGTTTGAGATGAGCTCACTATCTATTCTAGTCTCTATGGCCTTTTAGATTTTATGTGTCTACAAGAAGTCAAAGTGGCAGGTTTCAATTTACAATCTACTTGTTCTATGTTATGTCTTGGCAGTCATATGTATGCTACCAACCACAATCACGATAGTGGAGGTGCTGTCATTTTTCTTAATAATAGGTGGGCAAGAAATTGTGTCACATGGGATTCTGACCCCTCTCACCATGCAGTTTGGATTTTGCTCGAATTTGGTGGTCTTTCCTTCGGGATTATTAATATTTACACCTCTAATAAGGTCTAAGATAGATGTGTACTGTGGAGATGGTGTGCTTTATCCTTACCTACCATTGTCTGGCTGATGTGTGGTGATTTCAATATGGTCGAGAAACCTTATGATAAAATGGGCCAAGTTCCCAATGGTTGAGAGCGACATGCTTAGTATTTTATGAAAAATAAATTAGGGGTCTTCGATCCCAAGTTCCAATATGAGCTCAAATTGGTTGAAGTGTACAAGGCCAGAGGGGATCATATTAAATCTAGACTACATTGGCTCAAAGTGGGTGACCACGTTTCTAAAGAGTTTTTCCAGAAGCTCTGACCTCCGCATCACTCCATTCAATTCAAAGCTTTAGTGGTTAATGGGGTTCACACCACCTCTTTTCCTAAGATAGCAATCAAATTTACACGACATTATTCTCATGTTTTTTCTGCTCAGTCGTACACCCCTAAACGAGAATTAGCCCTTCAATGTTGCAAAGAGGTTATCCCAACTTGCATCTTCCCAACGTAGCAAAATGAATGTGGACGACCCCTATTAGAGCAGGATATTGCAGGTGCCCTGTTTCAAATGGCAGACGCGAAGGCCCCAGGGCTTGATGGCTTCCCTTATGAATTTTACAAGACTTGCTAGGAGTTTGTTGGTCCTGATTTGCATAAAGTATATTTAGAAGCCCTGCAGTCTGGCTCCTTAGGTGTTATTATCAATAAGGGCAATATCAAGTTTATCCCAAAGTTCGAGGATCCAAAAATCATTACAAATTGGAGGCCAATAACTTTGCTTAATATCATCTACAAGATCATTTCCAAAGTGCTTGCTTTGCATATTAGGCCCTTGCTTCCCTCTATTGTGAGGCCTAATCAAATTGGCTTTATCCAAAATTGGTATATTTTGGACAACATTCTCGCTATTTGGGAAGGGATGGAATGGGCTCGTAGGTCCAGTCAACAAGTCCTCTTCCTCAAGCTTGACTTTGAAAAGGCTTATGATCGAATTGAGTGGATTTTAATTATTTCCATGTTAGAAGCTCTTGTATTTGGTCCTCAGTTTATTTCCTCTGTTAAAATGCTTTTTTAGGATGCATTAGCTGTGCTTTCTCTCAATAAGTTTTAAATTAACGCTATTGGCTTGCATAGGTCAGTAAGTGATGGCGGACCAAAAAATCACACGCTCACAGTCTCCAAATCCTAGAAAATTTCATTCTATTAGCTGGAAAATACATACAGCATAAGCAGCCCACAGGCTTTACATTAACTAGCGCTCGGCTTGGTTTTCACTACCTTTCCACTCTACGTGCGATCTTCCTAAATCCACCACCTGATCTATTACATTAAACTGGGTTTTTATAGAGGCCCCGACCCTCTGAAACAACTTACGCATTAATCGGAGCAACAACCTGATTAATGGCTCCACTCTGCATGGCCCCTGTCACCATCGTTTTCGTCAGAACACTTTGCGTGACCCATCCTCTTCATTTCCCGCACTTCTTGGTACTCGTCCGCTTTTATTGCACCTTGTGCCAAGTGTCGTCCTTAACAATCCTTGAAAATACCGCCTATCGTGGTTTTGCGCCATCTCCTTCTTCTCCCTCGCCTTCTTCTCTTCCTGTCACAATATCGCGACATGTCACGATATCGCGACATTTTGGCTTTCCTGCACTTCCTTTCCCTTTTGGTCGTGATATCGCCACATGTCGCGATATCACGATGTTTTCTTTCCATCTCTGCCTTCTCGCCTTCAAGTCGCGATGTCGCGATATCGTGACATTTTCCTCCATCGATGCCCTTCTCAACTTCATGTCACGATATCACGACCTCTGCCTTCGACTGCCCTTTGCCTACCTACTCTGGTCGCCATGTCATGAAATCGTGACATCTCCAACTGCCCCCTCTCGGCTGCTCTTCTCTGTCGTGATTTTGCGACAGTCACGATTTCGTGATATGTCGCAAAATCATTATCGCAAAATTATGACTTTCCCACTACTCCCATCGACCGCTGCTCTACTGTCGCGATTTCGTGACATGTCATGAAATTGTGACAACCCAACTGCTTCCCTCTGCTGCTGCTTTCCATGTCACGAAATCACAACAAAAACATAAGCGTCTCCCCTCGGTTGTTTTATGTCATGATTTCATGACGGTCACGATTTCACGACCTCCTTAATGACTCTCTCTCTCCTGTCGACTGTCATGATTTCGCGACGTGACCTCCTTAATGACTCTCTCTCTCTCTCTTGTCGACTGTCACAATTTCGCGATGTCGTAAAATCGTGACAGTTTTTGTTCTCCTTGCCTTCTGCTTCTTCTTTAGCCAATTTTTTCGAAGTGGCCCTCCTACCACTAGATGCCTCTACATCAGGTGCCACTAGATGCTCCTGCATCAGACACCCGAGGTTGGTGGAGAAGTGATCTTCACTTCGAGCTATCTGGTTGCTGCTTCCTGCAACACCTCCAAACATTTCTCTGCCTCAGCAGCCTGCTCCAACCCCCTCTCCTGGACCAAACAACTTCTGCCTTCCTCCAGACATATTCTCCGACTGCTGCATACTTCTTCATCTGTAACCTGCTTGTACTCCTCTTGGCTAGTTAAATTTTTGCCTTCTTCCAGGCAGATCCTGGCACTGCTGCACTCTTCTTTGCATGTAACCTTTAATGGCTTCATCTTCTGATGAACTCCATCTTCTCTCTTCCTTCGTTTCTCCTCACGCCTTCTGTGCTGCTCTTCTTGCTCCCATAATTTTATTCTGAGCCATTCCTCTTGCAAGGCTTTGAACTGCCTCTACGAAGCTTCGAACTCTTCCACTGTCATCATATCGCTTGTACTACCACGGTTTCTTCTCGGATGCATTTTTCTTTGCTTTTCTCATGAAGCTTAACTGATTTTGTGTAGTCGCCTCACTTTCGACGGTTCGCTCACACGCTCAGAACCCTAACTCACTCTTCTCTCTCTCAGAACCCTACCACAGATCTTGGCGCAATTGCCTCATGTTCGACGAATCTACTGCGCACTCAGAATCTTCTAGCTCTGATACATTTGATGGCAGATGAGAAAATCACACGTTCTCAAACCCTACTTTTTTAATTCAAAAATCTAAAAACAGTTACAGAAATAGTCATAGGCTTACAAGAACTAGCGCTCGACTTGGTTTTCTCTAACCCTATCTCTAACTATGATCTTCCAATCCACCACCCGATCTAATACATTAAACTAGGTTTTTATAGAGGCCTTGACCCTCTGAAACACCTTACACGAAAATCGAGACACCAACCAGCTTTAATACTCCACTCTGGATGGCCCTTGTCACTATCGCTTTCGTCAGAATACCTTGTGCGCCCATCCTTTTCGTTTCCCGGGCTTCTTGGTACTCATCCGTCTTTACTGCACCTTGTGCCATGTGTCGTCCGTAACAATCCTTGAAAATACCGCCTGTCGCGGTTTCGCGCCATCTCCTTCTTCTTCCTCGCCTTCTTCTCTTTTCGTCGTGATATTGCGACATTTTGGCTTTCCTGCGCTTCCTTTCCCTTTTGGTCGCAATATCGTGACCTCCCCACCTTCGAGCCTCGACTTCAACCTTTCATCGTGATATCGCGACCTCCCCGCTGCCCTGTCTTCTCTTCAAATTTTCATTGTGATATCGCGACCTCCCTGCTGCCCTGCCTTCTCTTCAAATTTTTGTCACGATTTCACGATATAGCGACCTCCCCGCTGCCCTGCCTTCTCTTCAACTTTTTATCGTGATTTTATGACAGTCGCGATTTCGTGACACTTCCACTGTTCCCTTCGACTGCTGCTCTACTGTCGCGATTTCGTGACATGTCGCAAAATCATGACAACCCAACTACTTCCCTCTGTTGCTTCCCTACTGTCGCGATTTCATGACTGGTCGTGAAATCGCGACAACCCAACTGCTCCCCTCTACTGCTGCTTTGCATGTCACGATTTCGCGACATGTCGCGAAATCGTGACAAAAACATAGGCGTCTCCCCTCGACTATTTTTTGTCATGATTTTATGACAGGTCGTGAAATCGTGACCTCCTTAATGACTTTTTCTCTCTCTTGTCGACTATCGTGATTTCATGACATAGCGAAATCATGACAGTTTTTGCTCTGCATTTTCTCCTTGCCTTCTTCTTCTTCTTCCTTAGCCGACTCTTCAGAAGTGGCCCTCCCGCCACTGGATGCTTCTGCATCAGGTGTTGCCGGATGCTCCTACATCAAACACCTAGGGTTAGTGGAGAAGTGATCTTCACTTCTGCACTATCTGGTTGCTGCCTCCTACAACATCTCCAAACATTCCTCTACCTCTACAGCCTACTCCAACATCTACTCCTGGTCCACATAACTTTTGTCTTCCTCCAGACAGATTCTCCCACTACTGCATACTTCTTCTGCAGCCTGCTTGCACTCCTCTTCTTGGCCAGTTATATTTTTGCCTTCTTCCAGGCAGATCCTGGCACTGCTGCACTCTTCTTTGCATGTAGCCTTCTTCAGCTTCAGCTTCTGATGCACTCCAACATCTCTCTTTTTTTGTCTTTCTTCACGCCTTCTGTGTCGCTCCTCTTGCTCCCGCAATTTTATTCTGAGCCACTCCTCTTGCAGGGCTTGCACTTGCCTCTGCAATGCCAAGAACTCTTCCTCTGGCACCATATCGTTCTTACTGCCATGGCTTCTTCGTGGATGCATCTTTCTATCGGGTCCTGGCGTAAACTGCCTCATGTTTGACGAATCTGCTTGTGCACTTCGAGACCCTAACTCACTCTTCTCTCTCAAAACCCTACCACAGATCCTGGCGTAACTGCCTCACGTTCGACGAATCTGTTGCGCACTCAGAATCTTCTAGCTCTGATACCATTTGATGGCGAACCGAAAAATCACACGCTCACAGTCTCCAAATCTCAAAAAATTTCAATCTATTAGCTGGAAAATACATACAGCATAAGCAGCCCACAGGCTTTACATTAACCAGCGCTCGGCTTGGTTTTCACTGCCTTTCCACTCTACGTGTGATCTTCCTAAATCCACCACCCGATCTATTACATTAAACTAGGTTTTTATAGAGGCCTTGACCCTTTAAAACAACTTACACATTAATCGGAGCAACAAACCGATTAATGGCTCCACTTTGCACGGCCCCTATCACTGCTGCTTTCGTCAGAACACTCTGCGTGACCCATCCTCTTCGTTTTCCACGCTTCTTGGTACTCATCCGCTTTTACTGCACCTTGTGCCACGTGTCGTCCATAACAATCCTTCAAAATACCGCCTGTCGCGGTTTCGTGCCATCTCCTTCTTCTCCCTTGCCTTCTTCTCTTCCTATCGCGATATCGTGACATGTCACGATATCGCGACATTTTGGCTTTCCTGTGCTTCCTTTCCCTTTTGGTCATGATATCGTGACATTTTCTTTCCATCTTTGCCTTCTCGCCTTCAAGTCGCGATATCGCGACATTTTCCTCCATCGATGCCCTTCTCAACTTCAGGTCGCGATATCATGACCTCTGCCTTCGACTGCCCTTTGTCTGCCTGCTCTGGTCGCCATGTCACGAAATCGTGACATCTCCAACTGCCCCCTCTCGGTTGCTCTTCTCTGTCGCGATTTCACGATATGTCACGATTTCACGACATTCCCACTGCTCCCATCGACCACTGCTCTGCTGTCGCGATTTCGTGATAGTCACAATTTTGCGACATGTCGTGAAATCGCGACAACCCAATTGCTTCCCTCTGCTGCTGCTTTCCATGTCACAAAATCGTGACAAAAACATAAGCGTCTCCCTTCGACTGTTTTACGTCACGATTTCACGATGGTTGCGATTTCGCAACCTATCGCAAAATCGTGACCTCCTTAATGACTCTCTCTCTCTCTCCTACCGAAGGTCGCGAAATCGCGACCTCCTTAATGACTCTCTCTCTCTCCTGTCGACTGTCGCGATTTCGATTTCGCAACCTATCGCAAAATCGTGACCTCCTTAATGACTCTCTCTCTCTCTCCTACCGAAGGTCGCGAAATCGCGACCTCCTTAATGACTCTCTCTCTCTCCTGTCGACTGTCGCGATTTCGCGACACAACCTCCTTAATGACTCTCTCTCTCTCTCCTGCCGACTATCGCGATTTCGCGACGTCGTAAAATCGTAACAGTTTTTGTTCTCCTTGCCTTCTGCTTCTTCTTCTTCTTTAGCCAATTTTTCCGAAGTGGCCCTCCTGCCACTGGATGCCTCTGCATCAGGTGCCACTGAATGCTCCCGCATCAGTAAGGCAAGGCTGTCCTTTGGCTCCCTCGTTATTCATTTTAGCAGTAGAAGCATTTGGTTATCTTTTGGCTCATCATGCTTCTCTTGTGATGCTTTGAGGTATTTCCCTTCCTAGGAATGCTGGTCAACTCATTAATGACTATTTTGCTGATGATTCCTTTCTTACTTTGAATGAGGATGATAAATATTATTTTAAGCTCTTTCTTGTCTTGATATTTTTTTGCAAAGCTTTCAGGTCTAATATCCAATGGAGGAAAACCTCATGTTACAGGTAATCCCTATAGTATCTTATCCATTGGCTTCAACATGTGCAGTGGATTTGGATTCATCCTAGAGAAGTCTACAAATTCTTGGGCATTCCTTTTTCCTTTCAAGGCTCTCCATCCCAATTATGGTCTTATGTCATCAACAAAGTAGAAAGCAAGCTGGAATAATAGAATGTTAAGAAGCTATCTCATGCTAGAAAATTCTAAATTTACTCGAAAGTGTTGCCTTCCATGCATGTTTATTACTCATCTTCCTAGGTCCCTTCCTAGGCTTGTTACAGATGACTTGAAAAATTACTGTAGGATTTTCTATGGTCTAGTGCGTCTGAGCAGAAGGGATTTCACAGAGTGGATTGGGATATTTGTTGTCTTCCATATCAAGCAGGGGGTATGGGTTTGTTAGACAATAACCATCAAAGGTTAGCCCTCTGTGCCAAATGGATTGTGCGGGCTCTCAAAGGACCTAAAGCATGGAAAGTTTTTATCAGACATTGCATCTCGATTGGACTTCCCCTCAACCGTCGAGATTGGGTAGGAATGGATTTGCCCTCTCTAGTACTGGCTCTAGTTTTCATTAAAATCCTTGGCTCCTTTGTCATCAAAAGCATATAGAAGGCCTGACAACAATTAAACCCTTGGATTTTTTGGAAGGGGTTCGTTTACATAAAAGCCTTTCCATTAATATTATCAATGTCTGGTGGTCCCTTGTATTTAAGATTCAGGGTGAACCATTGGGCCAAGTTCCTCAAGTCCATACCAAATTTTTTTTTAAGCGAGGCATTGCCACCATTACAAATTTTTACTCTAGAGAAAACAGAGACTGGATTCCTTGGAAAGATTTTAAAAGGATGTTCTGTTTGTTCAATGCTAACAAGGCTACGTATGATGTTGTTCTGGACCATACACCTTTCTCCTTATGGAAAAAAATTAGGTATCAAATCCCAAAAACCGTGGTGAAAATATTGGGCTTGGTATAAGAGGACTTCCTTTCTCAACTACATAGCCAGGAAGGATCATGATTGGCTTACGCCAACTGCATCCACGGTGCCCAAACTCAATGTCAAATGGGATCTTCTCTCATCACCATCTAGGTGGAAAACCATATTTTATTTAGCCTGGGCATCTTATCTGGAGCCAAATAAAGCTTTTTTTGCCTAGAGCTTACTATATCAAGGTTTGCCCCATGGTCACAAGATTTCTTATATGGGGTGCCTGAGCCCCGATGCCCATTTTATCAAGAACCAGAGTCTTATATGCATCTTTTTTGGGCATGTAGACGGGCCAGTATTGCTTGGAGCTAGGTGGGTTCTTTCTTTGCCCTGTTTATGTCCTTGCAACTTTCTTGGTATCATGTCCTTCTAGGTGATCCCATTCAGTTTTCTCTCCCGTTGAGGGAAGTGTAGCAAATATTCAGAGTTAGCCTTCTATTTCACATTTGGAAATCTAGAAATAAGATTCTTTTCAAGCAGGTTGATCCGTCTCAAGATTTTTCATTTACTGACAAGCTCAAAGTTTTTCATGATGTGTGGTTTTTGATATGTGACCAGGCTAAAAATATGGCTATGGAGCTGGACCATTTGTAGACTTTACAAAAATACTGGTGTGATGCCCCTTGTGCTATCAATAAAGAGGCCCCTGATTGTTCGTCCCCTCACCCAGCCAGATCTCGGTCACATCGATGCCCTAATAATGCATAGTGTTAGCCTCCTTGGAGCATATTTCGTGACTATGGAGGTTCGTTGTAGCAACCAAATATGTACACCTCCCAACATTCTACGCTTGTGATCACTCACAATTTATGCTTGTGCCTAATGATGGTTAGGGGGCTTCAGGCAACCACGTGCATATTTCTGGTTGGTCCCATCCTTCTTCTCCAATTACTCATGCTTCAAGTTGGGATGAGGAGCGCTTTGATGGGTGGAGGGAACCACCCACTTCAAATGGATAAGGCCTTGTCTGCCACAAGCCCTCTTCTTTAAAATACCTTTTTGGATGTAGATTGTTTCTAGTTTGTTGTTGATGGTCATGGTGCCCGTATGGTGCAGTTTGTTTTTCTTTATCCACTATTAGGATAAGTTAGTGATATTCGGGGTGTTTTTCTCAACCCATATTTTTTTGGCTGTAAAGGACTTTTATTTTTATAATTAAAATGACCTTTCATCAAAAAAAATTCTTTAAAAATAAAAGCAAAACGATCAAAATAAAAAGTGTTATAAAACGAATTTGAATTTGAATTTGAACTATATTAATATCCATCGATGACCAAAAGAGGTTAATAGGACTGTAAAGTAGGACACATACAAAGCAACGAGAGTGCCTAATGCAACTCTAGAGAAAATAAAGTAAGAAAAACAGTAAACAGGATGACATATGATATACAAGATTTGTGGATCAAGGATTACTCCCAATATTCAAGGCTGAAGAGAAGTGAGTGACGTAAAAGTTGGATGTAATCATAGATATTCTTTGTTGGAGTCGACGATGAGTTGATCTTGTTGTATCTCTGTGATCACCCTGGCGCTTCCTAGTCGTGGTCTCTAGAGACTGGAAGAATGAAGTGATAAATTGGGATCCTGTTATCTTCTACAAACTGTTACTAAGTAGTTATTTCCTGAGATTGAATAATTCCTAGATGAAAAGGGCAATGCATCTTTGATATTCATAATTAATCCAAAATTTTAGTGTATGAGTATCTCTGAATAAGCAATAATATCTACCTCGTATCTCGTAGTAGATAGGACAGGTGAAAATGAAATACTCCTTGAATTCCACATCAAGACTACATAATATGCAAATATGCTGATCTCTAGGGAGGTGATGATCTGTCTCAATACGTAGTTTGTGGGAGAAAACTCGTAGTTGAGCTAGAGGAAACCTCAGGTTGTGTGACATCTGTATCAAGTTATATTTTGGAGTAGTTATCAATCCATTCTCTAGTTGGAGATAAAAGTGAGAGTAATGGAGCAGTTTTGGTGAAAGAGGTTCCTTTGGATCAGTCCAAGTAGTTTTTATATATGCTAAGTAAATCTCATCTCGAATATCCTTATTGGAGTATGGTGCATTGATTTATGCTTTAGTAGGAGGAGGTCTCATGATGTCTAGGCCAAGAGATTGAAGTAGAGTAGTAGTCTGAGCATACCAACAATTCCTGACCCCTTGATTTGCCAACTATATTGAGGATTGTAGTGCTAAATATGAATATCTTCTCATGGCCAACATACAATGATATATACGTAGTAAAGATACAACAAGAAATATTGATGTTGTAAGTAATGGACGAGCACCAAACTCAACTATAATGATGGGATGTGGAACAATTATTTTGGCACAAATGAACTTGGACAACATTGAGATGAGGACCCTTTCAATATGAGACCAACCCAACTGTCTGAGGCTAAGGCCCCAAACTTCATAGCCATAGAGCAGTGTATGAGTAACAAGAGTGTGGAAGAGTTTGATCTTCGTATTGATGTCCTAAAACTAGAGTTGAAAGCATTGCTTATCCAGAGAGGCTAGGGCAGCATAATCTTTGTTTAACCTTGCTTGAGATGCAAGGATCAAGTTGAAGGTAGGTCCTGTGAAAAGAACTCCCAAGTATGTGTACGATGTGACAATCTCAACAACCTTCCCTTTATATGTGATGTGAACAGAAGAGAGATATTTCTTGGGTAGGTTGAATGTCATGATTTTTGTTTTTTGGGGATTAAATTCTAATCCATGTAAGTCAGAGTATGTGCCAAGTATGTCCAGTTGTTGTTGAAGTCCTCTTGTTGTATGTGATATTAGGATAATGTCATCAGCAAATAGCAAAATGGCAATAACACTACCAAAAAGTAGACAACCTGTACTCTTAGCTAGAGAGTCCATAAAGAGCACCTCCAATTCATCAATATACAATCCAAAGAGTGTAGGTGAAAGTGGGTAGCCCTGTTTAACCCCAATAGTACTATAAATATTCATCTATGCTAAAGATTTTAATCAATTATATTATATTTTTATATAATATTAACAATAAAATATAAACTTTATTGATATTAAAAATTAAATACTTATTGTTTTCTAAGAACTACATCTTTGAAATTTCTAAAGCAAACTTTTTATAAACCATATATTTTCTCATAAATGAATGAAGGTTTCTATGACAAAATCAACTTGGATCGAGGTTTGAATTACCTCTTCCTTCCACATAAAATCCATTTCTTTGCCATTTTTTTTTTTATATTAGACTAGTTTACACTATTATTTTTATATAGCAACTTTTCAATAGCTAGCCAAATGACTTTGTGGTCATTGTAGAAAATGCCTAACCAGCTAGTGATATTGATAGCTTTGTCAGGTTACCTACAAAGGATTTTAACAAAACCCACCTCAACCAATGGCTTATAAATGATCACCATTGTTTAGCTAGGACACTTCGCTAAAAGGTATTTGTTGCAAATCCTAGCACTTAAGGTTGCCCATGAGCATAACCCCCATTGTGCCCAATCTAGATGATATTAAACTTATCTCAAATAGCCACTACCAACTTGAATCCCTTGGATTCTCACCTAGTAATACTAACCAACAACAAGGGGAAGGTCCATGACACATGATCCAACTCATGGGTCTATTCCCTTACTAAGTCATTGACACATGATCCAACTTATGGGTCTATTCCCTTACTAAGTCATTTTCACAACGAGACCTTTTAAGGACTTGTCCATGACACAACTCACATCTTGGAAGGCTCTAAAGATAGTAAGCCCCAATGTATTAGTGATAGGCATAATGCAAAAATGCACCCCTAAATACTCTTTTGCTTGAGCCCTTTTATGCTACCAAACTCTTGGTAAAGCATAACCTATCCCTATCACCATAGGTTCATGTTTGACCTTAATAGTGTTAGTATGTCCACTCTCTAAGTATATGAAATTGTAAATCCCCTTCATAACCTCTCCCACTCAATAGTGGTAGTTTGTCCAATCTGGGAGTGTATGAAATTGTAAATCCCCTTCATAACCTCTCCCACTCAAAGTGGCATCATACTTAATACTTAGGGTTATTGAGAACGTTGTCATTAAGATGGAGAACTTGGTTTTTACTCCCACACATAGTCCAAGATGTAATCTTTGGTTCTTGAATCTTCTTTGAAAGCTTACAAAACCATATTCTCATCCAATAACACACCTTCAAATCACCTCAACCTTCTTCCATCTTTATATCCATATGTGAGGCTAGCTTGTGTGGACCTTGAACCAAACCCAACATCATTTCCATTTGGTGTTAGGTCCTTTGACCTATCTATTTTGAATATTTGAGTGCTCCACAATCGTTGCTTGCTCCCGATGAATGCTACACTTATTTATGCTCTTTTATTGTCCTTCCCATCCTCTTAAAAAAATAGCTTTGCAAAGTTCATGACTTAAATCACTTCTATATATATATTACATTTTCTTTAGATTGGTAATGTATAATTTAATATCTTTATAATTAATTTTCATTAAAATTTTCATGATGTTGTAGTTGAGAATAAACAAATTTCACCTAAAAATATATACCATAATAAAAATTATTATATATTTTTATTATCAAAAATTATAATAAAAATAATTATCAACTATTAATTATAAAAAATTTAAACATTTTATATATTCAATTGATTATATGGGATTGAAATGGGTTTACTTGTATTACATCATCACCATACAACAAAGCTTAAATATTATGCATGTATAATTTAATAAAATTTGAGTTTTGATGTCTTCCTAAAAAATTTAACCAATTAAACTAATATCACTTAATAAAAATTTAATAAAATTTATATAACAAATATACTAAACTTTTATGAACCATGCAAGAAACTTAAATGTCCCAAATTTTTAGGAAATAAAATAAAAAGTAAACCAAAATATTCATTAATGGTTACCAGATAAGACCACGTTTACCTAAAAGATGCTATTTATAAGATATACCTGCTTTGCTTAAGGGGTATATGTGATTATGATTAATGTTATTTAGGGGCATAGTACCGAGTTTAACAACGTTTGTGTCAACAAAACCTACTTGAAACTTTCATCCGGGAAATTTCTAGAGACAAAGTATCTAGAGCATCCTCAATTAAACTAATTAACAAGATTCAGTATTTATAAAACTCAAAACAAGTGCGTTTATTTTGCAGAGAGTTAATTATTTTCTAATTTTCATTTATTTATTATAATACGAGGATAATTTGCCCTACCCTATGTGAAGTCCACGAAATCTACGATTGAAATTAGAGGCGGGGTTAGCTTACCGTTTCAGTCGGTACCTCCTTTCAGTCAACGTTTGTGGGCCATTAGAGTTCAGAAGTCTCAGCGTTCAGAAGTCTCTCTTTCTTCGTTTCTTCGTTGAAGGTCAGGAACCTTTCGTCTCCTCAGCACGATCTTTCTATGCAATGTACACGAAATTTCCGTGAAATCATATTTCATTTCCCTTCGTCCCCTTCCGCCAATACCAAGTGCGTTACGTAAAACTGAAGCAAAACATTTGCCGTCCACCTCATCAATTTCTAAATCCCTATGAGCGGGTTTATCTTCTGTGACAGGCAAAAGTGGACTGAAATGGGGCCTTCTCCACAAGATATCAAAGGCCTGAAGGACCTCCCAGAGAGCTGTGTTTCCAAAATTTTATCTTTCACCACTCCGCGTGATGCGTGTAGACTTGCAGCAGTATCGAGGCTCTTCAGGGATGCAGCACACCTATGGATTTCATGGCTTCCTCAACATTACAATCAAATACTGTCCGAGGCCGTCTCTCCAATCGAATACTCTTCCATGAAGGATCTCTATTTTCGTCTCTGCCTACCGGTTATGCTTCAGGGAAGGACTAAGGTATACTTTCATAATCTTTTCTTGTCTCTTTTGGTTTGACAGCAGGGCAACATGGTTTTGACCATTATTGACAGATGTTTTGGCTGGACCGATCCTCTGCAAAAATCTGCTACATGTTATCCCCGAAAGCAAAAGAGTTGAAGTTTATATGTGGCGATGTAGGAAGACACTGGATTTGGAGTCCTTTCAATCGTTGTGACATCACCACATGCACAAGGTTAGGATGAAAATGTTCATTATCATTTTTCTTTTCCTCCTTCGAATTCCACTGATTTTCTACGATTTCTATTTACAAATGTGGTTTGGTCAGATTCGAGGAAGTGGCCAAATTAGATTCGGAATTCTATATACAGGTTTGGGGAAAATTTGATTGCAAGATCCTGTCTCCAAATACAGAGTATGCTTTGTCATTTCTGATTAATTATGACGATTGCCGTGAACGGTGGAAACGGGCGACCCTAAATTTTTTTTTAACACCACCGGAAGGAGAGAAGATGGAATCGTTTCGAGTGCCAGCGGACTTAAAAAGGGCAAGTCAAGATCCCAAATTGAGGAGTGCCTCTCTTAAGTGTGAACATGACGGTTGGATGGAAATTGTTGCAGCGGAATTTACAACCAAATCATATTCAGATTTGGATGAACCAAAAATATTAAGGTTTGGGATGGAACAGCTTTCATGCGGGGGAAATCGGCGGTTTTTACTTGGTGGGGTGAAGATTCAACCCAAGTCATCTTAAATGTCCATGGTTATTTTTATTGAGATTAGCAGGGCTGTATATGCAACACTTCAGTACAGTGTATGTGTGATTTTTCCTATTTGATGACCTTACCTTGACGATGGTATAGTAAATCCTTTTGTTGTAAAGCTGAATCATTGTAATGCACATATTTCAAAGGAATATAGATTTGGTATGTTTTTAGGTAAGGAATATGGATTGGTATATTTTTAGGTTTAATTTATAAAATATCTTTTAAAAATTTGTTTAGAAGAAAAATATAAATTTGATATGTTTCTAAATTGATATATATTTAAATTTAAATTTAAACTTCATTTAAAAGGAATGTAAGTAGTCCATTTATATTTTCATTTATGAAACCAGTTTTATAGAGAATTTTTTTATTACATATAATCTTATTCTACAAAATTTAAACCTTAAATTTTTATTTAAAAAATATTTAAAACTTCATACATTAATTTTCTGCCAAACATTGGATTCCATGTACTAAATTTCAAAGAGTCCACAGCTACTCAGGCTCTACAAGCAGTCCATTAATTTTCAGCTATGTAATGGCCTTAAATTTTTGATGTGTAATGTTTAATTGTAGTTTTTTTTTATATATAAATAAAGAAATTGGTAACACCATTTTATGATGTTGTCTTTTTAAATATTAAGTTTTGTGGATAAAGTAAAATCACAGGACTCCCAACCTTTGTCTCTATAAACCCTTGGGATCCCGACCTTCTAGAGCTGTTACCATCCAACCTATCCCCTTTGAGTATACTATAATTTAAACCTTAAACCTTGTGAAAAACCAAAACTTTAACCACTAAACCATCTTTAAAATATAATTTCTAACCCTCCTTAAAACATAATTTCTATTTATTATCAGTTTAACGTTAGATTCCATATGCTGGGCCAGGCTGTAGGCCGTTCATGAAAGCAGGGCAAAGTCCACTCTACGTCTATGGCTTCGGGTATGTCGTGCCGGTTTCTGACTGTGACAGTACCGGCAGCTGCCGTTAGACATCGAGCAAGTTTTACAGGTGAGGTTTTGGGTCTAAAATTTGACGGGATTTTAGGGTTTCTTTTATTCGTAATGACATGTTATGAATTCATAATACATTCAATTTTATGTTTTATATATTTTATAATATATAAATTATAATAGAATGTATAAAAATAATTTATTTTTATATCGTATTAATGGTAGGTGGAAACAAGTTCAATAAATTATGTCAATATAAAATTTGATGCCTAATTCAAAGCATTTTTAAGTTCAAAATTATATTTTATAATAGATTCTATAATAAAAATCCAAATTCAGTTCCTTAGAAAGTTTTCAGCCTCTTTGAAAACCTTACAGCTTATGCCTAAATGTCTGTCAAATTTTTAGGCCTCTTTTCAAGAAACGTTATAATTTATGTTTATTTCAAGTTTCATAATACTTAATTTTTTTATAAAAACCTTTCATTTTAATGTTTAGAATTTTTTTTATTTAATTTATTTTTAATTTTTCACATATCTTTGGTGACTGGTGATGTGTTTGTTATTTTACTTTTTCTAAATTCATTTAATTCGAATTTAATTTTTATACCACTTATTTTTTTAATTATATTTTTAACTTTTAATAAAATAAAATTAACTTTTAATAAAAATTATTATAAAACCAATCTTTATCATATTTAATAAAAAAAAATTTATATAAAAATATTGCTAAATGATAATTATAAAGCCATTTATATATACTCTATCATATTTAATAAAGTATTTTATATAAAAATATATATACTCAATAAAAAAAAATATTATTATTTTATTAATATAAAATATATTTTTAATTAAAATAAATAAATTTATAAATATACCTGGCCTGCCTACGTAAGATTCGCTACAACATTCTATCAACGAAGGCTCAAGGGAACATAGACGGTTAGATCGAACTTGGACCGTCATTTTATTTTTGACGGGTGGAGGACACGCCAAATTTGAGGCCTTGGTGCCAAGTCATATGGACATTCAAACGCAGCTCGTTCCTTCGAGGCAGCGTGGCTTGTGCAACGTTGGAACCGTCAGAGTTGTTAGGCAGGACAGTTTTCTCTATTTTTCCGTTGGTCACATATATGCAACGGATAATAAAAGGTCTTGTCTAATGTGTACCGTTCATTTTGCATTTTATTTTTAAGATCAACGGTCATAGACATTTAAAGGACGGGTTGTTTTTTTCTCAAAATTTAGAGATCATTATATCTAAAAAAATATCTAAGGAATTTGAATCTTAAATTTTATATATACATAAAATTAACATCCCACTTAGTATTTTACGAAGACTTTTATTGGAAACTATGTACAAGAAAGAGAAAACTACATCTTTAGAAATTTAGGCTTGTGGAGGGGTGGGAAAATACAAACATTGAAGTTGTGTGAATTGACCAATGAAAGGACAGTTTCTAATGATAAAATAATCTGTAATTACGTTATATATAAATATTAAATATTTGTTTATTTGTTATTTTTATTTATTTATGTTACATAAGAGAATTGATAAAATAACATCTTTGTTTGATATGGGATCTTTTAAAGAAATGAACCGAGGCAATCAACTGGCAAACATTTAGACGCTACCATTCATTGATACGAGATATTTCAAAGAATTAAACCGAGGCAACCAACTGACAAACATTTAGATGTTACCATCCAACCTATCTCCTTTTGGGTGTGCCATGGTTTGAACCTGAGTCTCCCTAAAGAGAGCTATTGGTTGGAGATCTGGCACCCGCGCAGACCTACGCCAACATTAAACGACCGTCGCACCAAGGAGGCAGGATGGGGCGGTCGATCTTTGGAGAAGGTCGGTTCCTCAAGGAAAGTCCTAGCTATCTATGCCTAAAGGGGGGAAAAAAGGGAAAAGGGAAAGAGATAAAATGAGGTTGTAGCCAGAACTTACAAGGACGAGTTATAACTGCATCAAGACACATGCATGCTCAACACCATCGACAAAAATGTGTACCACCTAACAAATTAGTTAATCGGGCCCTCACTTATTGTTCGGTGTAGCAGGTTGAAAGCGAATTCTAGGACTAACGGATGGGTGCATGAAATCTATACAAAAAATTAAAGCACTCCCACCCAACCAGCTTGAGCAAAAATAAACCCCAACCGGACATTCATGCAAATTCTAAAACCACCCAGTAAAGCCCATGAAATCCAGATAGCAAAATTAAATGAGGTTTACTTAGCTAGCCATAACATGAATACGCATTCTAAAAACACAAAAAGATGTGAAGGCTCAATCAGAGACCAAACAGTTGCACACTTGTATTTACACAACGGTGAAAAACATTACATGTGAATTGTAATAGCTAAAGAGCCACCTCTAGGATGTCTAACATCCTAGTATTTATAGAAATATTACAATAAATTTAAATTACATGCATTAATGGTGCTAGGTGGGAAAGCATTTTTGAAATGGACATGTACGCAACAGAGACTTCATTTCTCAAAAATATGATAGTCATCTAGAAGGAGTTAGGTGCCTCTACATGAATATGGGTCGTTGATGATTTTGCCATTCCTACTAGGTTCTTTAATTCTTATCTACTTTACCCCTTCAATCGGTCAATGATCCTTTAGGTAGGTGGTGAATGACTGGAATTGATTGCCTTGGGAACTATACGCTTTCAAATCACCACCTCCGCATCTATGAATGACTCATACTGGGTAGCTTCAATCATTAATACCTCCACTTTAAAATTCTTGATGATGGCAAAGATTCTGGCACCAGGTGAACCTCTTGCTTCCTTACTAATCAACTTACCAAACCTATGTCCCATTATGACATTGTGAAAGGGGCAGAGAATAAAGCTTGATCTTGGATTGTTGCCATCCAAAAATTTTACCCATAATGTTATTCCCAATTGGGCGGAGCTTTACAAAACTTTTGTCCTCCTGACTTCCTGAAGTTTCACCCTCCTAACTTCCTGAATATCTACCCTCCTACGACAGGTGAAAGTTTTCACTTTCCTTACAAGCAGGGAATTGTGATGGTTTTGCCCTCTCAATTGGCCGAAGTTTTCGCCCAACAAGCGGGCAGGGTTTTAGGATACATTCGCCCTATCTACCCATATTATTCTCTTCCCATGGAACTCTCCGCTCGCCCTTAGGATGGTGTACTTTGGTAACTCTTTACTTGGCTACTCTGATATTTCACCCATTCATATTTTACTGCCACCCATCGTTGTTGCCTATCTTCTTGTTTTGTTCGATCATCAATGCATCAAAATTTGTCCAACTCTGAAATCATTATCTTGCCAAAAGAATGGATGAAAGGATGCAAAAATTTCACCCACACTCTTGGCGACTCACATGGGTCTTCCAATGTGTGGAAGAGAGGAACCTAGGAAGCCCCCAGCTTGAAAAAGCACAACAGATAAGGAAGAATGAAGACTAGAACAAAAAGGATAAACTGGAAAAAAGGGGAGCCAAAAAAGGCTACAACACAAGAGGGGGGCACAACAATTACAACAAGACGAAACACAATAGAGAAAAGGTAGAAAAATAGGGTACAAGAAGATAAGAAGAAGAAAACATAAAGGAAGACCTAGAAAACAAGAACAAGAATGAAGAGGGGAGAAGGAAGAGGAAAAGAGACAACCATAGGAAGAAAACCAACATCACTAACCAAGAAAATTAGCAACAACTAGCACATGGGGAAAACAAGAAAGAGAGAATGAGACAACCAAACACAGAAAAAAAATGGAAGGTGACCTTGGGGATATCTCGTAGTATAACCAGGGCAATATTCCTGATCTACAAGACACCCCAGAAATTACATTCCCATTAACATACTCTACTATGGCCCTTGACTATTTCAAGAACATACAAAATGCCAAAGGGATTTGTTTTCCTTGATATAGTATCTCTTCTTTACACAATCCAACAAGCACTTCCTCAACTCATCTGGATACATCCTGAGGATTGTTAATCGTGCTTCTTGAATCATTGCTTGATGAATTATCAATGCCATCCATGAGGTATTTTATAAGGTAATTACCCTAGTTTGTGAGGATCCAACGCTTTCTTTGAAAGATTTGGGTTGATATGAATACCTTTTATCATACTTACAAATCTTGCTTTTCTGCTTAAGTTGGAGTGATACATGCATGTGTCTAGATGTAATTGCTCCACAAACTAGTGAGCTTCTAGGGACGCTATATATTAGGCTATGGAGTCACAATAAAACACAAAAATAAAACACAAAATAAGGGAAAGAAGAGAAGAACAAGGGAAAATGCTTTTCAAAGGAAGGGGGGTTGGGTTGGGAAATTATTACACACTTGGTTCTAGAAAATTTGGCTATCTAACCAGCTATTGTCAAAATAATGGAAGCAGATCCCCTACAGTCTTGGCTTAAGATGATGCCAACTACCATGCAATTTTGTACATGTCGCACTTTTGATTTACTTGTCGGCTTATTTACACAAAATTGCAGTGTGGTTCACACATCTAAACCAAATACTTATTTTTAGACCTATTCGATGAATCTGCAATATCTTGACCAAATGATACAAAACTTAAGCTGCTCCTTGTGTTTAATTCGACATTGTTGGAGAGATCTGTTGTTTGGCTTTAGCAACTCCATATTTTGTTCACATGGCCACTCATACAAAAAATACCCTTACTACCTTTGCCAATGCTATAGTTGGTATCTCTTCAGAAAGTGGATATCAGAATCATACTACAAATGGGCAACCCACATCATCACCCATACTTCATTCTTTTTGGGAGCGATGATAATCTCAACCAAGGTCGAACCTTTCTGCTTTGTTTGCTCTTGGTTTTGGGGACTATCAGTGAGGTGGTGATGAAGATCTTTATAATACAACCCACAATGGACTGCTTCAGCTACTACCACCTTATTTGAATTCAACCTAGATTTACATTCGGGTTCCTGGGTTGACTCCACTCCTTGTTGAATGAGGAACAAATATTGCTGGAGAATCGATGCTGTAGGGGATACCTTAACCACTATCAAGGCTGGCATTGATGGTGGTGTAAGATCGATATGCCCTTGACCCTGCTCTGTTGCATGAGAGGCTACCTGCTACCCAGTCTTACTTTCCTACAGAAAGCTGCTAGCAATGACATCCCCCATCTGAGGGAATGAACAATTATCCCTTTTGTATGAGCTAAAGGATTGATCTCCTTCCCATGCACTGCTTCCTTTTGATTGTATGTTGGGTTGTTGTGCATTGGTTTTCCAGTCAATAGATTTTTCTTCTTCTAAGAGCTTCCTCTTCATGTTGTTAACTTCTTTAGTCAGCCAGTCAATTATTATCCTTAGCTCTTGTTGCATTTGTTGTGTATTCTTATTGGGATATGAAGTGGGGACCCAACATAGGTTATGTTGCACAGACATAAGCTCTATAGGTAGAGGATTTTGAACTGAGGATGTGAAGGGTAGAAGAGGCTGGGGAGGCTCATGTTGTAGACACCAAAACAACACCAATCCGATTATGTGACTGCAAACACTGATCGCATTGACACACACAGCCCCTAGGGCAGCCCCTAGAGGTTAAACAGTGGTCCTAACCACTCACACAACAGTTTTGGAAGGTCAGAGGTCAATTTGGCACCTTTTAGGCACTCTGCTCTCTACTCGTTCCACCCAGGGACGATTAGCAGTATTCGCTCCAGGGTGGGGCGAATAGCAGGTTTGACGGGAAAAAAGTCAAATCTTGACAAATGGCAGCTCAGATCCACCACTTAACTCTTCCTTCATTGCATGGGAGTGTGAGTGAGCATTTTTGAGCGCTAGAGGTAGTTACAGGGGTAGTCATGGAGCCCCTAATCAGGGAGGAATCTTCTCCCCCTTGGGAAGGCATGATTGCCAAGTGGCGCCTCTGCATGCTCATCCAAAGAGACCGTCAGGTCTATAAAATGGTGAGTCTTCTCACCCCAAAAAGATAGAGAGAAGGAGCATTTTGAGCAATGAAGTGCTGCCATTTTGCATCCTCACACCTTTTGATTTGTGCCTTTCACATCCTTGATCTCTCTTTGGAAGGGAGGTCATTGGGTGGTTATTGGAAGCGCAATCCGGACCCCAAACCCGACATTTGGCCATAGTATCCCACCCAAATTTTTTGAAAACACCCCACAAGAGGTTTTGGACCCATCCCAAGTGGATTGGTGCCGAAATCGGGCCCCAAACGGTGGGCGTCCTGCCCCCGGGTGCCCCCCGCACTACTGTAGTCCTAATCGCCCCACCCTGGAGTGATTAGAAATCTGTAGTAGATTTCAGTTCTATTATTTTTGCATTTTATTCTAGGTTGCTTAGATAGGCTTGTCATTCAAATTTCACATCATTTTGAGCTGTTTTGATCATGTTTTTGTTATTTCTCGCTTTCGCTAACATGTAGGTAGCATCATCAAATTCCTGGTGATAGAGGCCGAATTGGAAAAATCCGACCATCTGGGTCGTCCCAAAATACCCCATTTTACCTAACCCCCAACTTTGTAGGTGATTTGGAGCTTCCCGGATGTGACATTTGGGACAGTGCTTTCTGACATTTTGTTGCAGGTCTAATCGTCCCACCCCGGAGCGATTAGAAATTCATGGCAAATTTTTTGACTATTCCATTTGTAGTGCCCTCCTGGTAATGTCCTCATGCTTTTGTTAAATTTTTAGATCATTCTGATGCTATTTAGTTATCATTTTATTTATTTTTTGCATGCACTAATCGTAGGCTTGGGGATTGCATGTTTCATTTTATCTACAAGTGCTATTGACTATTTTTTGTTTCCTTGAACGTAGGATCTCAACATTAGAGGAGCAGTAAGGAGTCAAGACTCATCAACGCAAGTGGCGGTGATGTTTGGTCCGCCCATTCTACATGTGGGCACGCGAAAGAAGGAATACCATCTATTGATGTGACAAGAACATATTTAACGCTCCTAGCCCCTAAAAAGGGAGGAGATGGATTGTAACTGGGTTCTAAAGCATATTAATAAAAAGGGTTGTACTCCATATTTGCTTTTATACCTTGTTTCAATGCGTTTATGTTTCTCTCCTTTCATGCATTTCAGTTCGTAGGATTTAGCGTTAAGTTTAGTTTCATTTACATCGCATCTTGGCATTTCCTTTTTGTTTTCGTATCCTCGTGCTTTCAGTGGCGATCACGGTGGGACCCTATCCTCTATTTTTGAGATCAAACTTCTGATCAAAAATTGCTTGTTTTTGCTTGCAGGTACCAAGTTTTCAAACGCTGGATTGTTGTTCGTTCCAGTCTGTGACGAGTACAGAGCTGAAAATCATGCCACCCTGGGGCGAATGGGCATTCGTCCCACCCTGTGATGAATACAGCTCTATTATTCATCCCACCCAGGGATGAATAGCTCTCTGTGCAGTTTTAGAATAGAAACTTAGAGGCATCCTATTTGGGCAGAGAAGAGGTAGAGGTCCTAAACACCTTCTGTCATTTTTTGTTTTCTGGTTATTTGCTTGCTTAGGGAAAGTTTTTACTGCATGTTTGCTTTCTTTTATGCAAAATAAAAAGAACCCCACACATCACATGGCAATTTAAACACCAAGGAGCTGGTCGTAAGACCCCAACCCTTGATCAAGACCAACGGTGGATTTCATCACCACCTTGGCTTGAATTTTTGCATCCATAACCCCGATCGCTACTGTTGCTAGACGTAAATCCTGATGAAAGCTGACCAAGTGTAGCTGGGGTGATTCCCAGCGCATGAGGATAAGTCTTCTATGGTAGGTGTCAAAAATAGGGTGATCCCCCTTTCGTACCGCCTATGTTCCACGTACCATTCTGCTCTCGCGTACCAATAGTTTCCCTCACGTAAGGGCGGGTATATTGAGAGGTTTGGTATAATGGCCCAACAATGGTATATCGAAGGGGTGACCATTTTTGGGAGTCATAAGAGCCATCATATTGCATTTTCTACAAAACGTTCTTTACAAAACTATCAAAACAAAAATCAAAACACACTAAACCAGATTTAGGGCACACCTTTAATCTATAAATGAGATAATCACTGCTTTGATTGTGTGGTTCCCTCTATTTAGTGTAGCATAAAAATCATAAAAAGAAATAAAAATCTATGCATCTTGTAGGGAGACACCACCATGGTGTACACCCGTAGCCAAGCCCAATCAAGGGCGAAAGCTATGGAGAGTGTACAAGGGGGCACAAGTCACCTCCGCTATAGCCCCAAGGACTTGGTCATTCCACCTTGGTGGCCTGACCCATGAGATAGTCCACATCGTACCTTGATGGAATGGGACTATAGAGGCACCCCTTCGAGGGGCACGCCCACCCAACACAGACCCTTTCAGGAGGAGTCTCTACACGTGGCACTCAACATAGATGGGAAAGCTCCCTTAGATGCTCGCTACGAGTGGCCACCACATGATGAAGTGCTAGGACAGCACAGGGTCCATCGGGAGGGGCCACATGATTACATCATCCCTCCTTTACCCCCTCTTATTGTCAAAAACAATAGGACAAATCCAGAGCACAAGGCTCTTCTGGCAGGGCGAGCCAACTCCGCCCACCCCTTTCACATTTATGAAAGGGAAAATGAGGAAGATCACTACATTCCTCAAGAGCAATATACAGTGCGGGAGCAATGCGCCTCCGCACCTGCTATTTATCAGGGTCACCCACTGAGGCCAGAACCTCAGGTGAATGCCGCTAACCTCGACAGAGGGAAGCGACCTATAGAAATCTCGGATCACCATGACCGAGACAGATGTGTAGGAGAGGCATCTAGGCCTCCTAGACTCAAGACGGTAGAGCAGATCGACCTAGAATTTTCCAGACATGCCACCCACCAAGCGCAGATCACGCAGCTTGAGCAAGACCAACAACAGCTAGAGCATCTATATCGCCTTAGCAAAGAGTGCATTCGATGCCAAAAAGATGAGCTGCTCCGCAACACTATGCCTGAGAGGGTTCCAACCCCTCGAACACAGAGGGCAGAAAGGTATGAGAGGCATAACCCCTTAGTGCAAGACAGGTCTCCAAGACCTTACCAAGTGCTGCCTCCGAGACCCCCTAGACCTGAGCGGGAGGCCACTCCCAGGAACAATGATGGGTACCCTCTGCGGGCGCCCACCCATGGTCATGGGTCTCACCCGAGAACTCCTCAAGAAGCTTATGAGGAGTATGAGCAAGAAGAAGAGCGGGCGGAAATGCCCTACCAAGGCAGAGGGGGCGCTATTCGGCCACCCCTCTATAGGCCTCAAGTTCCCCATAACCCGCAACGGGAACAAACTAAGGAGGAAGAGATTAAATCTTTTGATGCATATAAAGCACTGCTAGAGCACTTGGAGTCTATGGAGACCAAGACTTCTGGGCCCCAAAAGCCCACTTTACGCCAACTCCGTAGTCATCCTGTGCATCCGTCAATGCCGACACCCCCTTACCCTGAACACTTTAAACTGCCTCAGTTGGCAATCTTTAGAGGGGAGGAAGATGCCCAAGAGCATGTGACTAGATTCCTGAGCCAATGCTTTGGCATTCAGGACAATGATGCTTTGCTGCTAAGAACATTCATCACCACATTCGCAGGCCCTACCTCGGATTGGTTCACTCAATTGCCAAAGCACAACATTAGTAACTTAGATCAGCTAGTGGATGCGTTCCTCGAATGCTTCGCCTTCAACACCAAGAAGAAGGCGTCACTAAGTGACCTAGCCAGCCTCAAGCAGTATGAGGAAGAAACCATGGCGGCCTATGGGAACCGGTGGAGGACTTTGCTTTCAAAGCTGCCCTACCTCCCTCCTATGTTCGACCTCACCCAAATGTTCTCAAAGAGCTATTTGAGATCGATCTCCATGCTATTGCAGCTGCAGCAATATGCCACTTTAGAGGAAGCTCTAGTGCAAGCTAGAATCATTGAGGAGATCAAGATTCAGGATGGTGAGATAGCCAAGCCAAAGAAGAAAGAATGGTCTAAGAACACCAAAATAGGGACCATGCAACAGAAACCCATTGTGGTCAATCAGGTTGCTATAAACGTCCCTAAGCCTGCACAAGCAACACAACCCCAAAAGGCTAACTATCAGGCGGTGCCTCTTAATAGTTATGACAGAGAAAATTAGAGGCAAGAACAAAATTAGTAGCGTCACCCTAGGCGACAATTCACACCTTACATAGAGTCCAGAGACTCCCTGTTTGACCGCTTGTCAGCAGTAAACTTGATCAACCTGCCCGAGAGTCAACCCATAGACCCCAATGTGCCAAAGCCTAAGGGCTATAGGGAAGACTTGTACTGTAGGTTCCATAGATGGAAGGGACATGACCTTAATGCATGTTGGAAGTTTAAAGGCTTGGTGCAAGACCTAATAGATAACAAGACATTAGCGATGGATAATCTCGTGGCACCAAGCAACCAACAAATGGAGGTCTTTAAGGACCCCTTGCCTACCCATGATGTGCAAGCAAAGACCCTACAAGTCAATGAGGTAACACAGAACTGCCCCATGCAGGGGTATGTAGGGATGATCAGTATAGTGACTCGGAACAAGAGGTACCCGAGCACAGCTACCCCCGCGGTAGCTACAGGAGAGGTGCCAACAATGTCACAACCACAATAGCACCCTACGCAACCTCCTCCACCTAGACCAGTGGCCATAATTCGGACCAAACTCACCCAGATTTTGAGGACCACGTCGGCTAGGCTCTCCATCTACGAGCTCATCCAACAATCATCGCCCCATCGGGAGGCTCTAATGGAGATACTAAAAGCCATCGAGTTGCAGCCCCATGAAGCAAACTCTTTCAACAACTTTGTGGGACATGTCAAAAGATGCACTGAGCCAATCATCACCTTTAGAGAGGACGAGCTAAAATCAATGACTGGTGACATGGTGGATCCACCCCTGCACGTTATTGCATGGGTCAACGGGATTTCGTATAAGAGGGTGTTGGTGGACACTGGCTCATCCAGTAATATCATTACAACAATGGCATTGAAACATCTAAAGTTGCCAGCATCTCACATCGTGGCCTCCACCTACACTCTACGAGCATTCAATGATGCGATATGTTCGACAGTTGGCACAATTGTCCTACCCATCCAAGTGGGACAAAAGACTATTCCTACATTGTGCCACATCTTGGAGGGTGAGATGGCTTATAACATTTTGCTGGGCTGGCCATGGATCAGGGACATGAAGTGTGTCCCTTCAATAGCCCACCAATGCTTAAAGTATACATTTGAAGGGCAGGTGCATGTAGTCCCGACGGACTTAGAACCCTTCAAATATTGCAATACGGTGCAGCTGATGCTGCAATCGACCCTTCCATCAACACATTTGGATTTTTAGTTGAATCCATCTAAACAGGGTCTGATTTCGCATACATCCCCATTGTTAAGTCCATCAAATCCCCAGTCAGGTCCATCTTCATCATCTGGTCCTTCACCAACGATGCCACCTACAGTGGCCACACCGAAGGACAATGGGAAGAAACCCTTGGAAGAGGCACCGCCATCAGTCTCAACCATCTCTACCGAAGAGATGCCTAGCAGAATGGAAGTCGAGATGCCTAGTTCACCTAACATGGAGTGGACTCAGGAAGAACTCCCATTCCCTCCCCTCAACCGCCAACAATCACCATTGAGATGGCCAATACGGGCCTGGGGGAGTATCTGGTGTGGAACATTGTAGCAACACCCGCACTTGAGTCCATGCAGGACATGGGGAGACCTCGCCTCCCCATAGGCACTATTGTTCCTCTAGGCTACCCGCCAAACCAGACAAACTTTGTATATGGGGGCCTTGATAATGGCATTGAACCTTACATGCAAGAGGACGAAGATGAAGAGCCTTTTGCTGAAGACGTCAACTATTTGTCCAACCCAGATTTCGCTTTGAGATATCTTGGCCAATGCAATTGGCATGGATATGGGTTAGGCAGATATGAGCAAGGAGTGCGAGTTCTTTGCCAACCAAGATATCAGATGCCATACGACAAGTCAGGAGTAGGGTTCAACCACCCCTGCCCCTTGACATCTTGGTAGAGAACATGCAAGGCCTAGGGATAGGCAACAAGGATGGGTTGGCATTAGATCCATATGCCAATCCTAACACGACATATACATTGGGGGATTTTCTCCCATCATTGACAACCGACCTTGTTGGCCTCAACAACCCCTTCCCTTTAATCGAGAAAGGAGAAAGTTTGAGAACTCACCTACAAGGGGGATATAGACAAGGTCAAGAAGGATCTTCGAAGACGAGTCAGAATATGAGGTAGCACCATGGGACCCTTTCGAATCGGATAGCAATCACTCACAAGTGACCCCCATGGATGATTATCAAGAAAGCCTCTTGGCAATGTTCCCTTTGGATGCTCCAATCGAGCAAGTGCCACCTCAAGAAAATTAGGTCCCCCCATAGAGAGCGGAACAACCCCGATGGGGCCAGATCAATTTGCTCGAGCAGGATGAGCCTCACGTGTCGCAAATAGTTGTTGGAACCAACGAAGGCCTTTGGATCTCCGACAGTGATTATGAAGATGAAACTGAGATGGCATATCTCAATCACATGCGGTAGATGCAGCAACAATACCCCCTGGATATCGATGACATGTTTGAACAACTAAACATAGGGCCAAGGCATAGGTGGCACCTAAACCCAGCACAATTGGACCAAGTGTTGCATCCGCCACTTTGGGCATACAGAGAGCACCTTCCGCCTAGAGACCCTATAGCGATATCAGTGCCGAGGGTAGACCCTATCCTCCTCCCCGCACATAGGGCCGATCCATTCATGCCAATACCTCTAGAGCCAGATCCGGAGCACAAAAATCATTCAGGATGTCCGAGTCACCACACCCACGGTAATGGAGACCAAAATCATTTCATCAACATGATCTCCATTGACTTAACCGCCCCCATCCACAATCCAACCGATCCAGCAAAGTCATTATATCTAGACATAGATGCCATAGACTGGGATCGCATCAATTCACCACCATCCCCATCAGAGTACTGGCCTTTCGGTGAGATGCTTCATTTCACCCCAGGGCCAACTCAGGATATCTTCCATGCTGAAGAGGAACCCGAGGTTCCCAACGTAGATCTAAACTCAGCAAATGATATCCACTTGATCCCAACTCCACACCAGTTGGAGGATGGATCCCACATGTCGATCGAGGAGACGACTGACGTAGACATCGGCTCAGATCCAATGAATCCATAGATTATCAAGCTGGGGGTAAGCCTATCCCCCGAAGAGCAAGCCGACTACATTGCCCTTCTCAAAGAGAAGAAGGAGGTTTTTGCATGGTCCTACAAAGACATGCCGGGGCTAGATCCACAGCTAGTCATGCATAATCTAACGCTTGATCCGACAGTCAAGCCAGTTAAGCAAAAACTACGTAAGATGCACCCAAAAGTGGCCTTAATGGTCAAAGATGAATTACAAAAGTTGTTGGATGCACAGTTTGTCATCTGCATGGATTACCCACCATGGCTGTCCAACATGGTGCCCATCAAAAATCCTGATGGGAGGATTCGCATATGCACTAATTTTCGAGATCTAAACAAAGCGAGTCCTAAGGATGATTTCCCCTTGCCAAGTATCGACGCATTGGTAGATGCTACAGCGGGCCACGAAATGCTTTCCCTCATGGATGGTTTCTCGGGATACAATCAGATTCGTATCAATCCCGAGGACCAACTAAAAATGGCGTTCACAATGCCTTGGGGGACATTTTGTTATAAGGTCATGCCCTTTGGCCTTAAAAATGTTGGTGCCACCTACCAACGTGCCATGACATACATCTTCCATGATCACATGCATAAAACTTTGGAAGATTACATGGATGATTTGTTGGCCAAATCTCTTTTGTGCCCAGATCATCTCGATGACTTAAGCAAGATCCTCGATCGCCTCATGGAACATAAAGTTGGACTGAACCCCAAGAAGTGCGTATTTGGTGTCACATCTAGAAAGCTCTTGGGTTTCATAGTCTCAAAGCGAGGCATCGAGGTGGACCCAAACAAAGTCAAGGCAATCCTTGAAATGCTTCCCCCAACTACCATCAAGCAGCTCAGAAGCCTGCAGGGAAAGGTCACGTCAATCAAGCGCTTCATAGCGCAGCTATCTGACAAGTGCCGACCCATGAATAAATTATTGCACAAAGGGGTAGCATTTCACTGGGATGACGAGTGCCAGTCAGCCTTCGATGATATTAAACAATACTTGGCTTCACCGCTAGTATTGGCACCACCTAGACCAGGAGTGCCATTCTACTTATACATCTCAGCTATTGAGGTGGCACTGGGTGCCATGCTAGCCCAAAAAAATGAACTACACAAAGAACAGGCTACTTACTATCTTAGCCGCACCCTGGTCAGTTATGAACTTAACTATGCATACATTGAGAAGCTCTGCTTGGCAGTGGTGTTTGCTACCAAAAAGCTATGCCATTACATGCTGAGCAACACGACGTATGTTGTGTCTAAGGAGAATCCATTGTGGTACATGATGAGTCATACTTATCATAGTAGCCGCACAGTGAAATGGATCATGTTGTTGATGGAGTTTGACATCGAGTTCATTGGACAAAAATCCATCAAAGGTCAAGTCATAGCCGATCAACTAGCAGAGGCTCCTCTCGAAGACGATCAGCCTCTGACCATAGAACTACCCGATGATGGGGTCTTCCATGTCTCAGAATCGCCAGATTCTGATGAGCCTGAGTCACAGAGCCGACATAACCCTATTTTTTGATGGTTCTAAATGTGAGCAAGGGGGTGGCATGGGAATTGTATTCTTCACACCGCAAGGGGCTCCAATGCCTCTATCATTTAAATTAGATTTCTCGTGCACCAACAACAATGCAGAATACGAAGCCTTGCTCATAGGTCTTCAGACAACAATCACCATGAACATCAAATGATTGAACATCTTTGGTGATTCATTGTTAATTGTCAACCAAGTCAAAGGGGTATTCCAATGTAAATGCCCAGTTCTATAGGCCTACAAAGCCCTTGTGGACAAATTCTTGGCAAATCTTGAATGGTACGACATCGAGGCACTCCCTCGATCATCGAATCATTTTGCGGACACTATGGCCTCCTTGGGGTCACTAATCCCGCAAGATATTTTTGGTGATATGACAACCATTCAAGTCAAAACACTATCACAATCCATGATGGAGCGTGCAAGCTCTAACTTAACGCCAAGAATCCACCCGATCCAGATTGAACCATCCCTAGACAAGTTCTCTCGAATCCATGATTGTCTGAATCATGCCAACTAGGGGTCCTTGTTCTCCCCTACTCCCCTTAATAGCAACACAATGCTATTCTTACAAGTTCTTTCCCGCTCAGCTTTTTCTAGGGATGACCTTCAAGAGGGATTGGTTGTTCATGCTATCGAGGTTTTCGATCAGCAAGATTGGTACACACCCATACGAGATTACCTCAAGTTAGGTAACCTCCCACTTGGATTGACGCATGCCATAAAATGATCATTCAAGCAGAAAGTGGCAAAACATGTCTTGCTAGGAGACATTTTGTACCATCACAGCTACGAAGGAATCCTCCTTCATTGCTTGGACCAGCAGGAGTCCACTTGGGCGATCACCCAAGCGCACGATGGTACATGTGGTGGCCACTTCAGCGGTATGGCCATCGCAAAGCGCATTCTCTGCATGGGCTATTATTGGCCATCTTTAGAGCGAGATTGTTGTGCATATGTAAGGAAGTGCATGAAGTGTCAACACCATGCCAATTTGACACACGTACCTTCTCAGGCCTTGCAACCGATCCAATCGGCTTGGCCATTTTCATAGTGGGGCTTAGATCTAATCGAAAAGATCTCCCCTACATCGTTAGGTCATCACACGTTCATCATAATGGCCACAGAGTACTTCACCAAGTGGGTGGAAGCAATTTCGCTTACCTCTACGACTGGAACCCGCATTTTGGAGTTCATTTTACATAACATCATATGTCATTTTGGTATTCCATCCAAGATCATCTCGGATAATGGGACGTCATTCAAGAACAAAGACGTGCGTGCTTTGACCACAAAGTACAAAATTTAGCATAGTTTTTTGACACCCTATTATCCGTAGGCAAATGGGCAAGCAGAGGCATCAAACAAAATGCTAGTCGCCATCCTCAAAAAGATAGTCGTAGATAGTCATAAGGATTGGCACATTCAAATCCCACTTGCTCTATGGGCTTATCGCACTAGCATTCGGATGCCCACTAGGGCAACTCCATTTTCGTTGGTGTATGGCTCCGAGGCAGTCATGCCTCTAGAGTTGGAAATACCTTCCCTGTGCATATCAATGCAAGAGTTCATCGATGATGACACTGCATGGCAGGCCCGGTTAGACCAACTTACGTTGCTCGATGAACGACGCGTCAATGCTCTCGAGCATTTACGTATCTATCAAGAGCGACTTAAGAAAGCATACAACATGAAGGTTCACCTGAGGGACTTTCAGGTTGGTGACTTGGTCTTAAAAGAGAACCAACAGAACTCTAATTTGCCACCCCATCTAAGGGACAAGTTCATGGCAAACTGGTTAGGTCCTTATGTGATTGATAGTAAAATAGGACTTGGAACATACCGGCTCGCCTCTCTTGATGGAATCAAGGAACTAGAACCCTTGAACATCAGTCATTTGAGGCCATTCCATATTTAAAAGAGCCATAGCCCAAACCAAAATCTCCAAGGATTCCCACAATCGCTTGGTCAAACCCACAAAAAATCCCCAAAGGTACCCATAATCCCTTTGGTCAAACCAAAATCTCCAAGGATTCACAATCCCAAAACCCCAAAGGTACCCATATCCCGGTCAAACCAAAACAAGACCCACCGGCACCCCCAAACCCCAAACCCAACCCCAAATCCCCAAATACCCAAACCCTTTGGTCAAACCAAAAGCTCCAAGGATTCTCACAATCACTTGGTCACCCAAAAACGCCCCAAAGGTACCCATAATCCCTTTGGTCAAACCAAAAGCTCCAAGGATTCTCACAATCGCTTGGTCACCCAAAAATGCCCCAAAGGTGCCCATAATCCCTTTGGTCAAACCAAAAGCCCCAAGGATTCTCACAATCGCTTGGTCACCCGTAAATGCCCCAAAGGTGCCCACAAGCCCTTTGGTCAAACCAAACGCCCCAAAGGTACCCATCATCCCTTTGGTCAAACCAATGCTCCAAGGGCTCCCACAATCGCTTGGTCAAAAATAAGAAAATTCAAAAACAATAAAATCATCAAAAATAACAAAAATTTGCATCTCATTTCCATGCATTCTCAAAATCATCACAACAATAAAGAACTCTTTTTGCATCTCATCTTCATACTCACAAAAAATCAATCCATCGAAAACACAAAAATAATAGCTGCATTAAGCATCACATCCATACATAGCATATTTGTTGGTCATACAGGTCAAAGGCACCATAGACTGTAATTACTCCAAATCCATCATTTTCCACATTTCTCCACTCTATAAACAGTCCATCAAAAATAAATGCCATTCACATATTTTTGCCCTATCATAGTCAGTTGTCTTCTAAATGTATCAAGAGTTTTTGTCATTCAGCTGTCATTAGCTTTCTAGCCAAATACTGTACAAAGTCAGATAGATTTTACAAAGGTAGAGTTCTACTTGGATCACACCTTGTTACGTAGCATCCCAACACAAGTTAAAACACATAAAAATTCCCAAGTTGTGTAAACGAAAGATGAAATCTGCAAAGCAATCCAGGATACCATCTAGTGAAAAGGTTATCTTGCTCATCCCCCTATGCGAATGACCCCAAAAATGCCGAGAGTTGTCAAAAGGACAAGCATCTTCCCTACCCAATTCCCCAAGAATCCCAAGTTCTCAAAAAGTTGCAAAACATCAAAAATTTGCAAAAGTCAATACTCCAAAGTTTGACATCAAATCCCACAAAGTGCATACATCAAAAGGCACATACAATAGTGATTCTAATCACTCAAAATTCAAATCCCTTGCTAAAAAGAAGAAATAAAAATAAACAGTGATTTTTATCACTATATAAGAGCAAGTATCCCAATACAATTGAAGAAAAGAAGGGAGTCGAACTTGAATCCCTGGAACTCTCAAGATTCGAAGGTCATGAGGTAAACCTCAGTATCGGTTTGGTGGATAGCCTATCGGTCACTGGTGGCAAACCTCCCGCATGACGATATATCTGTCACATTAACTTGTGTGCAGATCAATGTTTGCATGTGGATGAGCTAGCTTATGGTATCCTAGATAGCACCATAGATTAATCTGACTAAATACAACAAAGGAGTTAGTGGAGCTAATTAGGTGATCCTCAATACAGGTTTGGTTGACAACCTATCTGGCACTAGCGGTATCCTGACAAATACCACATAAACAAACTCAATTGCACACATAGGGATGTGAAATCACTTGGTCAAAGACAAGTCGGATTCATACCTTGTTCAAAAGTCTTGTAAGATAAAAGTATAGTCTTGGCTAGTTAGTTAAAACATCCGAGTCTCAGAAAACCTTAACTACATTCTAAACCAACTGTGATATCTTTCATCCTTGCATCGCCATCAAAAAATACAAAAAAACATGTATACATAAAAAGGTCATTTACCACACCAATCGCCTAGGACAACAAGCCATAAGTTCTAAACAGTCTATGGTGCCATCACCAAAAATCACAAATTCAATTCATCCATTCCATTTGCATATCATATAAATTAGGAAACATTAGCATTCATCGCAACATATCCATACATAATGTAAATTAACATGCATCCATCAAACATCAGTCACTGTGCATAAAATCAAATCACAACACGTGTATAAACAAAAGAAAGTCATATGTATATATATATCATCAAAAATGCCCGTAGGCTACAATAAATCGGTCCTCTGACCTCGCAAAAAGGCAAAAGCTCAAAAACCCCCAAGCCTAGGGCATCGGCCACCATGATCATGCAGGATCGGTGCGACGGGAACTACCCCCCATGGTGTGGGTCCTATGGGACCCCTCAGGGCGGCTGCTGCTAGCCCCCGCATCATGCCTACTAGCACCCCCTCATCCAGTCGCCTGCACCGAGAGGATGCTGACTGCTCAGTATCGCTCCCTCTCGTGTGGCGTGATGATCCGCCTCTACTAACCATAGGGATCCACCCATCGAGGTGGATAATCTCTACCTCTAGCTCAAAACGATGCCGAATCAAGTCCATCTCCCACTGATGAACTATCACCAAGTTCTCATCATATTGTGCCAATGCGTTCTCCCTCTTCGCCAGCTACATCCGTAGGAGATCCATCTCCCATGTAGCATCTGTATCCCCATCCCATCGATGGTACACAACAAATGCGTTCTCCCTCTCTACCAGCTACATCCGTAGGAGATCCCTCTCCTATAGTGCATCCCCGAGCTCCTCATCCCATCTCTAGAGTAGCCCCTCCAATCATGCTATCTCAACGTGCAACCCTACCTCTGTATCCTCTAGGACTGCCTGAGGCATCGACATCTCCGAAATGGCAGCCTGCTCCGGCTCCCACTACTCTGGGACGTCCTACATATCCGGCTGCTCCGAAACCCCAAAATCATCCCCCCAAAGCTGTCCACCTCTACCATGTCCGCATCCTCCAGCGGAACCCCCCAGCCCTCTCCTGATGCCTCTACATCCTCACCACCTGCTGCTACTACCTCTACACCCCCTAGAGGCCCCTCACCTCACCACCACCACAAAGTCCACCACTGGTCATACTCAACGGTCACCCCGACATTGTCCACATCAGGAACATCAATCATTGCATCCGACTCCTCACCCAACGGCACGATGATCGGCCAAGCCAGAGTCCTCTCGTCACCCCGACATCGATAGATCAAAGGCTCACCAGGAAACCCCTAGTGCACCCCAAACTATCATGTCACTCGGACGTATGGGAAGTACTCCTACTCGGTCCCGTGTCACCCGATCAACCATCTCCCTCGATGCACCCATCGAAGCCACTCTCCAGCCTCAAGCCAGGCTGGACAGTCCCGGTATGGGTGCCAAAAAACCTCCCCTAGAGCAAGCCGAGTGAAGGCATCGACATAGTGCCCTACGACACCTGCCCATCATTGACTCTGTCCTTGCTCCTCAGACCACCGCCATAGAGCCGCATACCCTATCTCTCTATCAACCATCTCCGCCTGAGTCATCCATGACAACCCCACCGGCCTCTCCATAGCTATGTGCTGCCAAGCCTAACACTGCAATAGATAACTACATCCAATACCCTTTCACCTCTGGAAGTGGACCTCGTACAACTCATCATAGAGCTGTGCTAGCAGAGTCTATCCCCATCTCATAATCATAGGTGCCTCCGTTGGACACTCGACCAGTCTGAAGACCACCTCCAACAGGTTCCAAGGGAACCTCGCACCTGATGAGTCGAGCAACAACATGTTGGAAATGAGGGTCATCAGTAATGCATGCCTCACTCCCAACATGCCCCTCTCTAGCCACCACCGCACCAAAATGCCACCAATTTTTTAGTCACCCTCTACCCTCTCCACCAGGCTGTCCACACCCAACTCCTCCCCATGACCGAAGCATCGTGTCAGCACTACTATCTGTTGATCACATGGAGTAGTCCGAATAGGAAGTCCATCTATCAAAATCCATAGAATCTGATAGACATCCTCCAACGTCACCGTCATCTCCCCTATCGAGAGATGAAAGGTATTGGTCCGAGGATCCCACAAGTTGATCAGGGCCGTCAGATAGGCCCGATCCCCCACCACAGGCTCTAGCCGAGTCACCTGCTTGAGCCCAAGGGCATCAAGCCACTCCCAGTCAACCAAAGTCAATGCCTCCCATGCTTCAGAGAAAATCGTAGGCACACGGTACCGACTCTTCACAACCTGCAAAAGAAAACAAAACAAAATTAAAAAATATCAATAAAAACATGAATATACAACAATGCATAAAACAATGTACAACTAAAAACAGACAAATAATGATAAACAAAATTCAAAAAAAAATTCAACAACATTTGTCAGTCCTAGGGTTTTTAACTCTACATTTAAACTGATAAATAAAAAACAAATTCAAACAACATTTGTCAGTCCTAGGGTTTTTAACTCTACGTTTAAACTGATAAATAAAAACAAAATTCAAAAAAAAATCAAAACCGTTTGTCAGTACCTAGGGTTTTTAACTCTACGTTTAAACTGATAAATAAAAACAAAAACAAATTCAAACAACATTTGTCAGTCCTAGGGTTTTTTTAACTCTACATTTAAACTGATAAATAAAAACAAAAACAAATTCAAACAACATTTGTCAGTCCTAGGGTTTTTAACTCTACATTTAAACTGATAAATAAAAAAAAAAATTCAAAAATAGTTTGTCAGTACCTAGGGTTTTTTAACTCTACGTTTAAACTGATAAATAAAAACAAAAACAAATTCAAACAACATTTGTCAGTCCTAGGGTTTTTAACTCTACGTTTAAACTGATAAATAAAAACAAAATTAAAAAAAAAATTCAAACAACATTTGTCAATACCTAGGGTTTTTAACTCTACGTTTAAACTGATAAATAAAAACAACAAATTCAAAAATAGTTTGTCAATACCTAGGGTTTTTTTAACTCTACGTTTAAACTGATAAATAAAAAAAAAATCAAAATCAAAATAACAGTTTTTCGTTAACCTCAGGTTTATAACTGACGTTCACAAATAAAAACTCAGAATAAAAACAATCTTTCTAAAGCTAGGGTTTTCTCTAAATTTAACCTAGGGTTTTAGTTTAAAAACAAAACAACAAAAAGAACACATTTGAATCTAGGGTTTTTTAAACAAAAATACAAAAATTTAAATTAAAACAAATTTTCTAAAGCTAGGGTTTTCTCTAAGTTTAACCTAGGGTTTTAGTTTAAAAACAAAACAACAAAAAGAACGCATTTGAATCTAGGGTTTTTTAAACGAAAATACAAAAATTTAAATTCAAACAAATTTTCTAAGCTAGGGTTTTGCTCTCAGTTTAACCTAGGGTTTTAGTTTTAAAACAATAAAAACATCGCTTTTCAAACCTAGGGTTTCTTGTAACCTTAACAAACATACAAACAAAAAATAACAAAAAAACATTTCTTTTTAGCCTAGGGTTTTACCTTAGTTTAAACGAAAAAACAAACTCAAAATAAATTGTGATTTTCAAACTGTAACATAAAACAAAAGCAAATAATGAAGAGGAGCACTTACCGGTCTCGCTTCAGCTCCACCACTCGATCTAGTTCATGAACTCATGGCATCGAGAAAAATTTGACAGCGCTTCGCTTCGCAGACTCGACCTCCTCCTCACAACTCCAAATCACCAAAAAAATCGAATGCAAATGAGCCCAAACCCTGTTTTGGCCCTTAAATAGGCTCTTAGGCCTGTAATCGTTCCACCCTAGGATGAGAACTCTAGTAAGCACTCATCCCACCCTAGGATGATTACAAAACTAGTATTCATCCCACCCAAGGATGATTACAGAGCAAAAATTTCAAAAACAAAAAAAATGCACCAAAATGCACAAAAACAAGCAATAAAATTGTCCAATAAGAGTGCTTTTGCACTTGACATTTTAGGCATGCAAAATAGACGTTGAGGTCACAAATCCTCACTATCCTACTCCCTAAGAAGGCTACCATAGCTAGACCGCTCCACGAGAGGACGGATTACCAAGAATTTCATCCCCAAACGACGCTCCAAAATGCATCACAAAAAGGGTTCATACCCACCAAAAATAGGTCTAAATGTTGGGAAACTGCATAAGCATTCAAGGAAAAACAACTGAAGGCACCCTTACAACAGTCATCTTGGGTCAAGCGACTCGTCACTTTTCTCATGTTGGTCATTCCCTCATCGATTCGTCGCTTGAGGGGGTAGTCACACTTAGTCACCAATCAACAAATACACACCCAATCAAGGAAATGGCATGCATTCAAAGAATCATTGACAAAGACAATCACGCCCCTGCTTGGGGCAGCAAACAAGCAATAATCACAAGCTGATCAAACAACTTGGCATTTGTAAATCATGAACTCAAGGTTCCCATAGACAAAAGGTTGCGCCCTTTGCCTATTCATGACTGATCAATGTCCAAGATCAAGTAACACCTCACCAAAAAAGGTTAACACTTGAATTGAGTTCCTTAGCTCGTCAAAAGCAAGGATTCAAGAATGCATGCCCTTTCCAGACTTGGGGCATCAAAATTTGGTTAGGTTACTGAGAAACCCTAATCATTAGTGCTTTGGTTATCTATTTTTGCTCAGCACTGTGCCACGCACAGCGCATCCCAAAAAGGGGCATCTATAGACACCAAAACAACACCAATCCGATTATGTGACTGCAAACACTGATCGCATTGACACACACAGCCCCCAGGGCAGCCCCTAGAGGTTAAACAGTGGTCCTAACCACTCACACAATAGTTTTGGAAGGTCAGAGGTCAATTTGGCACCTTTCAGGCACTCTGCTCTCTACTCGTTCCACCTAGGGACGATTACAAACTGGTATTCGTTCCACCCAGGGATGATTAGCAGTATTCGCTCCAGGGTGGGGCGAATAGCAGGTTTGATGGGAAAAAAGTCAAATCTTGACAAATGGTAGCTCAGATCCACCACTTAACTCTTCCTTCATTGCATGGGAGTGTGAGTGAGCATTTTTGAGTGCTAGAGGCAGTTACAGGGGCAGTCATGGAGCCCCTAATCAGGGAGGAATCTTCTCCCCCTTGGGAAGGCATGATTGCCAAGTGGTGCCTCTGCATGCTCATCCAAAGAGACCGTCAGGTCTATAAAATGGTGAGTCTTCTCACCCCAAAGATATGGAGAGAAGGAGCATTTTGAGCAACGAAGTGCTGCCATTTTGCATACTCACTTTTGATTGTGCCTTTCACATCCTTGATCTCTCTTTTGGAAGGGAGGTCATTGGGTGGTTATTGGAAGCGCAATCCGGACCCCAAACCTAACATTTGGCCATAGTATCCCACCCAAATTTGTTGACAACACCCCACAAGAGGTTTTGGACCCATCCCAAGTGGATTGGTGCCGAAATCGGGCCCCAAACGGTGGGCGTCCTGCCCCGGTGCCCCTCGCACTACTGCAGTCCTAATCGCCCCACCCTAGAGCGATTAGAAATCTGTAGTAGATTTCAGTTCTATTCTTTTTGCATTGGATTCTAGGTTGCTTAGATAGGCTTGTCATTCAAATTTCATGTAATTTTGAGCAGTTTTGATCATGTTTTTGTTATTTCTCGCTTTTGCTAACATGTAGGTAGCATCATCAAATTCCTAGATATAGAGGCCGAATTGGAAAAATCCGACCATCTGGGTCATCCCAAAATACCCCATTTTACCTAACCCCCAACTTTGCAGGTGATTTGGAGCTTCCCGGATGTGACATTTGGGACAGTGCTTTCTGACGTTTTGTTGTAGGTCTAATCGTCCCACCCCGGAGCGATTAGAAATCCATGGTGAATTTTTTGACTGTTCCATTTGCAGTGCCCTCCTGGTAATGTCCTCATGCTTCTGTTAAATTTTTAGATCATTCTGATGCTATTTAGTTATCATTTTATTTATTTTTTGCATGCACTAATCGTAGGCTTGGGGATTGCATGTTTCATTTTATCTACAAGTGCTACTGACTATTTTTTGTTTCCTTGAACGTAGGATCTCAACATTAGAGGAGCAACAAGGAGTCAAGACTCATCAACGCAAGCGGCGACGATGTTTGGTCCGCCCATTCTACATGTGGGCACGCGGAAGAAGGAATACCATCTGTTGATGTGACAAGAACATATTTAACGCTCCTAGCCCCTGAAAAGGGAGGAGACGGATTGTAACTGGGTTCTAAAGCATATTAATAAAAAGGGTTGTACTCCATATTTGCTTTTATACCTTGTTTCAATGCGTTTATGTTTCTCTCCTTTCATGCATTTCAGTTCGTAGGATTTAGCGTTAAGTTTAGTTTCGTTTACATCGCATCTTGGCATTTCCTTTTTGTTTTCGTATCCTCGTGCTTTCACATGTTAGTAAGCTTCCCTATGTGGATTAATTTTTTTTAGCTCAGGATGCTTCTTTGAAGATCTATGGGAATCTCCTTTCTACTGATTACTATATGAGGAGGCTTATGTCAGGTTCAAAGGCACATACGTAATATATGTACACCTAAGAAAATGATGGCCTAGCCTCGTGGGGTATCCTCCTCCAATATCTCATAAAGTAAACATTAAAGTCAACCATGGTTTCATAACAAGCTCACCTGATGAATGTGAGCTATGTGAGCAATAGGAAAGGATCTATAAAAGTGTCAAATGTATGGATGAGAGCTTTTTCTAGGTTAGCCCATGTGCGGATGCTTCCACGCTCTAAGGATTTGAACCATAACAATGCTCTTCATTTAAGGGAAAGAGTGATGAGCTTTAGTATGATGCCTTTAGAAGTGATTCTATGAATTACAGTCAAGAAAGCCATGTCTTGAAAGTGCGTACATGCAACACCCTCAGTATCATCATAGCTAGGAAGTATTTTGAAAACTGCTTTGAGAATGTTATGTGCACCAGAGATATTTAGGGGACTTGCATCATTCTAATAGGGATAACTAAGCTGAGCCATTGCAGCACTGATATTTAGAGATTTTGGATTCTTAATTCAAGTTGGAGTCATTAAATAAGCATACTTTCTCTGCCAGTATGCTTCGCCAGTGAGGTCAAGATTACTCATTAAATATTGAGTCCTTTGAGATGTAGGGATCATTTCAAAGCATTGAATGGGACAACTAGTTGTATGATTTGGATTTATCACACAAAGGAGTCATCAAATTATCTGATAAGATATGGGAAAATAAGAGTATCACCATAATTTGATTTCCTAAAATAATTGAGATATTTTGGGTCCCCAGTAGAGTTGCCAAAAATTGCTTTTCTTGAAGACAATTGGTTACAAGGAACTTGATTTGTTATGCAACAAAGTTCCCAGGTGAACATATGGATAATGCATTACAAAGATTCACCAGACTCTACAGGGATGGGACATATTGGTCCCACTAGGAATTCCAAAAACTATTGGTTGGAGATTCAACATCCATGCAGACTTGCACCAACATCGAATGACCACTGTGCCAAGGTGAGGAAGGATGGGATGATCGATCTTCAGAGAAGGTCAATTCATCAAGTAAAGTCCTATATACCTATGCCTAAAGATGAAAAAAGAGAAAAAGAGAAATATATAAAATGATACCGTAGCCAAAATTCACAAGGATGAGTTATAGCCGCACCAAGACACAATATGCTCAGCACCACCAACATAAACACAGGTGTACCACCTAATAGATTACTCAATCGACCATCACTTATATTTTAGTGTAATGGGTTGAAAGTGAATTCTAGGACCAACATATGGGTGCATGAAATCTAGATGGCAAAATTAAAGCACTCCCACCTAACCACCTTAAGCATAAATAAACCCCAACCCGACACTCATGCGAATTCTAGAACCACCCAATAAAGCCCACAAAATCTAGATTGCAGGATTAAATGAGGTTTACTTAGATAGCCATAGCAAAAATACACATTTTAAATCAAACACAAAAATATGTGAAGGCTCAATCGAAGACCAAACAATTGCACACTTGTATTTACACAATGGTGAAAAACATTACATGTGAATTGTAATAGCTAAAGAGTTACCTCTAGGATGTCTAACATCCCAGTATTTATAGAAATATTACAATAAAATTAAATTACATGCATTAATGGCACTAGGTAGGAAAGCATTTCTGAAATGGACATGTATGCAGTAGAGACTTCATTTCTCAAAAATATGATGGTCATCCGGAAGGGGTTAGGTGCCTTTGCATGAATATGGGTCATTGATGATTCTACCATTCTTGCCAAGTTCTTTAATTCTTACCTAATTTACCCCTTCAATCGATCGATGATCCTTTAGGTAGGTGGTGAATGATTGGAATTGATGCCTTGGGAACTATGTGCTTTTAAATCACCACCTTCGCATCTATGAATGACTCATATTGGGCAGCTAGAATAATTAATACCTCTACTTTGAAATTCTCGATGATGGCAGAGATTCTGGTACCAAGTGGACCTCTTGCTTCTTTACTAACCAGCTTACCAAACCTTCATCCCGTCGCAACATTGTGAAAGGGGCAGATAATCAAGCTTGGTCTTGGATTGCCGCCATCCAACAATGTTTCCCAAAACGTTATTCCCAAAAGTTTTGCCATCTTGAATTCTTGAAGTTTCACCCTCATAACTTTTTGAAGTTTTGCCTTCCTAAATTCTTGAAGTTCCACCCTTCTACGTTGGGTGGAAGTTTTTGCTTTCCTTTCGATCGGGGACTTGTGATAGTTATGCCCTCTCAATTGGTTGAAGTTTTCTCCCAACAAGCAGGTAGGGTTTCAGGTTACATCCACCCTGTCCGCCCATCTTATTCTCCATCCATGCAACTCTACACCCACCCTTAAGATGATTTACTTTGGGAACTCTTTACTTGACTATTCCACATCCTCTGCCCATCCATATTTTACTACTGCCCATCACTGTTGCCTATCTTCTTTTTACATTCGAAAATCAATGTATCAAAATTTGGCCAACTTTGCAATCATTATCTTGTCAAAAGAGGGAGTGAAGGGATGCAAAATTTTACCCTCAAGATCTCAAAGCCTTTACCATTGTGCTATTCTTGTGGACATAAAATAATTGTTTAATAATTGATATTAGTTTAATTAACTATTATTCAATTTTTAAGTAAGACATTTAGGTATTGTGTGGCCATGATGTAATATGGGGGACCCATTTCAACTCATGTTACCATTTAAAATTAAAATTAAAAGAAAAATAAAATAAAAATAAACAATAAAGAAATAGGAAAATAAAATAATATTAAAATAAGTCCATTAGTAATCATTTTTTTAATTTTTGTTTTTGAATACTCTCATCTATATCCTTCCTTAAGGATAAACAAATAATTAAATAATTTCCTCCTTGTTCTAATTACAATGCTAAGCTTTTGAGTTTCATATATCATTATGAGACCTTATAAAAGGGTAATAAAATCTTGTTAATGTGATGCTCGTTTAGCTAGTGATCTATGTGTAACAATTCTAGTGTCATATCAAGGTAAGAGGTTTTATTTTCTTGAAAAATAAAATATCAAAATGAGTTCATAGTATTTAATTTGATCTATGTTAAAACTATGAACTATTTATATATATATATTTTTCATTATCATAAACAATAGACATACATTGAAGACATAGGCGTATTATCTTCAACACATAATTGTGATAAAATTTGATATTTTTGAAAAATTATAGAGTAGGCATATATCGTAATTCTTGATCATGTTTACACTTAATATTTAATAGTTGAATATATACATAAGTTTTACAAGACATAACTTGTCAAGTGCCAAAGTTAGATACTACAGATTGCTCAATATGTACAAACATATTATATATGGTACAACAACTTTCTTTATAATTATAAAATTGAACAACTATACATAACAATTCATCTTGATTTATTAATGCTAAAACAACTCATCAAACAAAAATACAACATTTATCATAACTATACAAAGGTTTTCTATGCATCAAAACATGAATTAGATCATAATATGAATTTTCCTACTATTTGTTGATCATATAAACAAAAGATATCACCAAGGAAATTTATGATGAGCACATCTAGTTAGGCTTAGGATTATTATTCTTAGGTTTATTTGTTTTATTTATATTGCACTTATGCATACGTGAGATTGTTAGCTTATTCTAGATAGAGGTTGTCTTGTTATAGATAGCTTAGGAAATCTTCTAAGTTAGCTTAGGTAGTTAGTTTATTTTAAATAATTTCTTATGTTAAGCAGCAAGTTAGCTTTTAGTCGTTAATTGCATTCTAATCTTATCCTTTTGTTGAGGTTGGATGCACAATTTGTTTGGGCATGCTCTATACCTATAAATTGTTTACATATAAATAATATGATTTGTTTTGGTTTGCTCCCATATAATTGGTATCAGAGCACTCATTCTAATTTTTTGGTTTGATATTTAAAAATCTTGACGTTTGACATATTGAACAAGCATGCATTTATCCCACAAATTGACTCTACTATGGGCATATTGGATTGCATGTCTTTGCTTCTCTTGAATACCAATCACATAGGTTGATCATCAAATTTAAACTAAAGTTGATTATGATACCATGTTTTAATTGCATTTCGATGTCGCGTTCCACATTACATTTTGGTCATCTTTCAATGTTTGGAACCCATATTAAATTCCTGAAGTTAGTCATAAGTTGTTTCTCTATAAATGTTACAATAACACTTTTTATTGTTTTAATTTTTGAGTGCATCATAAAATGTGATTGATAAATTAATTCTAGACCAAATATAAATACCACAATGGGAGTCACAAAATATACTCAATGCCTATCGTGAAACATATACTTCTCATTAAATTAGTGGATGCATCCCATGTATAGTTTCATAAGCTTTTGTTCACAAGAAAACAATTTGATACATTTAGGTTTATAGGTTTTTCAATAGTGGAGACAACAAATTATATCATTTGTTGCCAAGGATTTGCTTTGTTCCATGCATGCCAACTACATAGTCTAGCTGCTAGAAGCCTCCCAAGTCACAATGGTAATATCATTACTGACTAATTATGGATTTCATCTATCCAAATTTCTAATCGTTGGCAGTTTGGAAAATAGAAGGTATTTTGACTAATATGTATTGTCCAAGTTTTACCCATTAACGTCCAAGATCCCTTGGCCAAGATGATACAATTACAAAGAGTCAAAAATTCCTATACATAGATATTTTTGCCATCCATTCAGAACTATGACTCACTTTACCCCTTCATTATCGACGATGTTTTCAAAGAAGACTACATTACATTTTATGGTTGTAGTCATATATTGCTGGAAAGACAAGATCGAGAGCTATCACCTGACATCAACATGATTTTCTTGTTATCCATTTTTAGTATGTGACAATGAACTATGACATGATGCATTTTTGAACAAACCATCATTTTTGGCTCTTGTTAATCGATGGTAAATTACAAACACATGAGTTTTCGAGTGGCAAGGTAGGGGGATGATAAACTAAGTCACAAGCGCTAGCCACATGTGTCACATGTGTCGACCACCTTTCGATGACATGAAAATGAAAAATACAATTTTATCACAAATAAACAACCATATTTTATTTGGAGGTGTACTACAGTTGATAAACATATTTTATTTTGGGACAATTTCCTAGTCAGGAAGGTAATTGAATCTACACCTTTCTAGTTCAAAGTAGATGCCTACTCGAGTACGAAAAACCTTTCTTCCTTCAAGCACATGCATGAAGACATGGCACATGAAAAATAGTAGGTCAAATAAGCTTGACATCAACATCAAAAAACATTTTGTATAGACTAAAACATGTAGATTGGAAGACGTCAGTTGTTGGCTAGTCTAACTATGCCATGTGGTGGTTGGTATTCATATAACTCAAATGACATGAGGCATGGCCCATGGTGCTAAAAATTGAATGATAATAATTCAAAAATAGGTGCCAATAATTATCCATTGAGTGCCTCATTAACTGGTGACTGTTACCACCCTTTGTATTCTTGCCTAATGATAAACAAATATTGGTGCCTACAGACCTTTAAAAATATTACCATTGGTGTGTTGGTCATAAGATGAAAATATATAAAGACCCATAAAGTATTAAATTTAATTAATTAATTTAATATTTTATCAAAATTAATTTTATTTAATTCATTAAATTAATCAAATTAATTATTGAAAGCAAAGAATATTTCATACCTTTTCTTTTGCAAATGTATTAAGGTATGAAATTTTTATTTTTAAAAGCTTAGAAAGGGATATTGCATTGTAATTGTTGGGCATAAGTCAAACTTTTTGTTAACCCTTTGATCAAACTTAGACACTTTTTTTTGACATATATATCATTCACTCATTCCACCTTGGCCACCAATTTAACAAATTAAATGGTTTAATTGGCCAATGTAATGAGTGCTTTGGCTGACAAGGTTAATGACATAGCTATCCAAAATGGCCCAAGTGATATAATTATAATGATGACCTTATCTCTAAGAATAAGTGTGAGGTCAAGTTATATGATAGCTAAAGAGATCCAAACATCTTGAGTAACTAGATACTTGATATAGAGATATGGTTCTCCTACACTCAAATTCTCAATGAGGAGAGTGTTCCTTTTGCTAAACTTAAGCTTTTTGGGTTAGCAAAAATTTTGATGATGGAGCATTAGGAGGGCCAAAATCCACTTCACACTTGGGAAGACCTCATTGAGGCCTTGAACAAAAGTTTTTATCCTTACAATTATGAGTAGGATCTCACTGTCAAATTGTTTTGTTTGTGGTAAAGTAGTAGCATGTCTATGCAAGATTATATTTTTTAGTTCAATAGGTTATACATTCTACTCAATGTGGTTGATGTGGCTTTTCTTCTTCTTATTCCTCTTCTTCTTTTTCAGCTTCTTAAAAATCTTCATTCAATAGAAAAAATCTAAGGCTATAGGAGAAGATAAACAATACAATGAGCTCAAGGGTAAAATCAACAATGTCACCCTCATATCTCATAATTTGTCTAAATATGACCATGAAAATTTGTTTGTTATGGAAGTTCACCTCATTCATAATTTCTCAGTTGATTTTATAATTGACAATGACTGGTAGAAAAACCTAATTGCAAGATCTATTGTTGATAAGTTATATCTACCACTAGAACTGCATCCTTGTTCATACTAACTTGGATGGAAGCATAATGATTCCATCTCACAAATCACACATACTTGCATAGTTTCCTTTGCCCATGGTTCTCTTTTTATGGATATAGTCATCTATGATTTGACTCCTATGATTGTTGTGGTCTACTTCTTGGCAAATCATATCAATATGATGTTTTTCATAATACCTACACTTTACATCATGAGCACAAGATATTTATCATTTGTTACATTAAAAACACCACAATTTTGCTCCATATCAATCAACCATATAAGATTACTCCAATATTTAGTAGATTCCATGATTAGGACAGTACAACAATTGCACCTCCTCATAAAAATACTATCACTACTCCACATTCCACACTTCTTCTTATTCCTTTTATTCATGACATTGATTTATTTTATTCTATAACCAAGTATAATTGAAGTAGGGAAAAAATATGCACTAAATGATGATAAAAAATACATGTATCTATGTCCTATCGCTTATGAGCATCAAACAAAAGCATGCAAGTAAGATGGAAAGATAACAAATAACAACAAATGAAGCAAAGCAAATGAATTTATTATTAATAAAGCAGATCAAATCTAGGTTAAAAAATTTTCCCTTTGAGGGCTCAAATTATTGATACAATTTTTTATAAATTGGGTGCCCAAGGATCAAAATCCTTCAAGTAACTTGGGTGCACATCCAATGTCTTTCCTTGTACCCACAATCGAGGTGGGTGGACCAAGGTTTCTATTGCTTATATATTTGATCTTGATGTACTATGATACTTCCTAATGTTTTGTAAGAACCTGCACCTGCACATGCACACAAGGAAACCAAAAATGTCAAATGGCAAGTGCGTATGATGAAAAACATGTAATCCCCATAGGCAGCAAAATACTAGTAGTGAGAATATGCATCAAATCAAATACAAATGACTTGAAATTGTATAGGTATATAAAATAAATGGGTTTGGGAAGATATCACTAGAAATTGCATCGAAATTGCATCAAAATTACATCTGATGGGGCTCCGCAATTCCAATGACTGTTCACAACTTACAAAACCTAAAGAAAATAATTTCTACCCCTACACATATCCAAAATGCATGAAAATAGGAAAAATATATAAAATGATATTTTAAGAAAACCCATATGATAATATTTTTAAAATCAGTAACAGTTTAGGTGTTTCTCTAGATGATCGTTGTAGACTTGTGTGAGACCCTACAAAACACTAAAAATTGCGATATCTCAGCCAATATAACTCAGAATGACATAAAATTTGAACTGCAACATAATATGAACATGTAGAAACAAAAAAATTAAAAATATTCACAAAATTGTTCACAAGTTTATATTCATCACAAAGTGGGACAAATAGGACTATCACAAATTGGGGGGCATCCGGGGGTGGGACACCCATTGATTTTGACTAAATTTTACCACCAATTCCACTGGGAAATGGTACAAAACACTATGGGGGGTATTTTAATCAAATTTGGTGAGGAAATTCACTCATATGGTTTGGTTATGTGACAAATCATGCCTACTAGTTCACTCACAGACCTCCTTCACTAGGTAGAGATTCTAAGGAAAAATAGGCACAAAAGGTGAAAGGAAATCTTAGCAGCACTCCGTTGCTTTGTCCTAAAACTCCTCTCTATGTTTTGTGTGGGAAATACATCCAATTTATTGCCCAAGGAGGCTCATGGGTCAAAAGGCATGCAAGGGATGTGAGGAAAGAGAATCTCCCAAATTGGCCTCCCTTATGGAGCAAGACATAAATATGTAGTGTGCTCTAACTTATAGGCATGGGTAGGAAAAAAATGTAACCATTTCCAGGCGCCATTTATCCAGATTTGAATTTTTGCTGGTCGAACCTACTATTCGTTCCACCCTGGGACGAATGCTGCTATTCACTCCAGGGTGGGATGAATAGGATTTTTATTCATCCCAATATGGGATGAATAGAATTAGGGTGTCAAAAGGTCCCAAAACTAGCCTGGAACCTTCCAAAACATTACACAAAGTGGTTAGAACCATTGTATACCTCCTGAGGGCCACACTAGGGGCCTTGGTATGTCATTTTAGCCATTAATTTCGGTAGCATAATCAGATTGACCAGATTTTAGTGTCTATAGATGCCCCTTTTTAGGATGCATTGTGTGCAACACAACTCTTAAGAAAAAATAGATGACTAAAAATGTTCAATGATTAGGGTTACTCAGTAACCTAACCAACTTTAGATGCCCCAATCCTGGAAAGAGCATTCGTTATTGAATATTTGCTTTTGATAAGCTAAGGAAATTGCTTAAGATTAGACATTATTCAGTCATGAAGAGACGAGGCCTCTACATCCTTCATGCTTTCAAAATGCTAAGCAATTTGATTTGATATTTTGCTTGTTTACTATCCCAAGCATGGGCATGATTGTCTTTGTCAATGATTCATTGAACGAACATAATTTGCATGATTGAGTGTGCTATTTTTTATTTAGAATGAGTATGAATACCCCCTCATGAAGCAGAGTTGCATTAAACAAACACATGCAATCCACTAAAAACCAAGAAAATGCTAAAATGAGCCAAAAATTTCTTGCATTCTATTCCCCAAAGATAGAGCTTACAAAGACTAACTGATTACAAATTTGAAATTCCCCCCTTTTGACCCTGTTTTCTCCTTTCCCACCTAAAACTATGAGTTTGAAATTTGAAATTTTTGGGGCAACTTGCCGAGGTCATAACTTTGTGCTTGTTGAACCGATTGACTATTACAACATGTTTTCGAAAATGGAACGAGACAAACTAAGAGGGGCAACATTACCTCTTTGCACCAAGGCCTACGTATAACTAAAAATCCTCAAATTCAACCTCTAAGACCTTCAAAAATCTCTTGCAAGTTAAAACAGTTTTTACTAGTTTTACAAAATTAAAAACAATTACAATTATTTTTGGGTGATGCAAGATCACTCTTACACCACTGGATGCTCCTGCTTCACACACCTAGGGTAACTTGAGAAGTGACCTTCACTTCTCTATTGTTGGAAGAAAACCAAGGCATTTAACCTCAGCCTTCGACAACCAAGATGAATCTTCAAAAGGTATGCCCTTCCACTTAACTAGATATTTTGCATACTGCATATTTTTGGTACTTTTGCCAATGTGGGTATCCAGGATCTCTTCTATCTCTTTTGTCTCTCAAGTAGATGCTAGAATATTCCACAATTTTGCTACTGGTCCTTCACCATTGTCTCCTTCATGGTATTCTGCCAAATTTGAAATGTTAAAAATAGGTGATATGCTAAGTCCACTTGGCAGTTCCACTTCATATGCATTGCATGAATCTCATTTTTCTATGATTCTGCATGGTCCATTTCAGCTTGTTATAGGTTTTAGCAGGAAACCTTTATTTTCTCAGATGGACCATAACTTCATATCCCACTTCAAATTTCTTAAACCTCACTTTTGGTCTGCCCTTGTCTTGTACTGAGTATTGATCTTAATAATATGCTTCTTCACTTCTTTATGCAAGATCTTTAAAGGCTATGCAAATTCCTTAGCCTCAACACTACACTTTTTCCCTGTATCCATCTTCCTCAACTCATAAGAATTTCTTGGACTACTCCCATATATGATCTGGAATGGAGATTTGTTAGTAGTCCTATTGACAAAATTTTTATATGCAAATTCTGCCTATGGCAAAACCAAATCCCATACCTTGGGATTATATCCTACCAAGCATCTCAGTAGATTACCCAAACTTCTATTCACAACATATGTTTGTCCATCAGTCTGTGGGTGGTATGCATAACTGAATTTCAGGTCTATATTCAATTTCTTCCATAGTGTCCTCTATAAATACTCAACAAACTTGGTATCCATTTTGGAAACAATACTCTTTGATAGATCATGAAGTTATACCACCTCTTTGAAAAACAACCCTGCAACATGAAATGCATCATTAGTTTTCTGGCAGGGAATAAAATGTGCCATCTTTGAGAATCTATCAACCACCACAAATATGAAGTCATTCCCTCTCTGTGTCCTTGGTAGGCCAAGAACAAAATCCATGCTGACGTCCTCCCATGGTCTCTTTGGTATAGGTAATGACTGATAAAATCCTGTGTTCTATCTCACACCCTTGGCCATCTGGCATACTCTACAATCTTGTACAAATATCTTCACATATTGCTGCAACTGTGGCCAATAGTAATTCTTATTAACAAGAGTAATGGTCTTATCCTGACCAAAGTGTCCAACCAACCCTCCACTGTGCTTCTCCTTGACTAGATTATCCCTCATCGAACTTCTTGGAATGCATAATTGATTTCATATGAACAACATTCCATATTGGATTAGAAAATCCAACCACTTAGTCCTGTCCAAAGTAACAGGTGCCAAGCAAGCTCTCAAAGCCTCTACAAAATCTGGATCTTCAGGGTATAAACTATTAAGTTCATCAAACCCTATGACTTACACCCTCATTTCTATCAATAAACATTGCCTTCTGCTTAAGGCATATGCAACTCTATTTTACTTCCCACTCCTATGTTTCAACACAAAGGTATAAATTTGTAGAAAATCAACCCATTTCAAATTCCTTTGATTCAATTTTCCTTGACTATTAATATATTGCAAGGCATGATGATCATTATATAGACCAAAATATTTTGGCAACAAATAGTGCCTCAACTTCTTTAGATCCTGAACTATAGCATAAAAATGTTGATCATAAACTGAATACTTCTTCCTAGCACCATTGCATTTCTCACTAAAATAAGCATCAGGTTTACCTTCTTGGCTCAATACAACTCCTATGGCACTACCACTAGAATCACAATCTACCTGAAATACCTTGTTAAAATATGGAAGTGCAAAAATAGGTTGCTCTGTGACCTTCTTATTCAACATATAAAAGCTCTTATCTACTTCTAAGGTCCACTTATAATCTTTCTTATCCCCTCTAATGGTTTCTGTTAGGGGTGCACAAATATAGCTAACATTTTTAATAATTTTTTTGTAAAAACTGGCTAGACCATGAAATGATATTACCTCTGTAATGCTCCTTGGATTAGGCCATTTTATGATAGCCCTTAATTTTTCTAGGTCCATTTTTAGGCCTTCAACTGAGATGACGAATCCTAGATACACCAACTCCTTCACAAAACTGCACTCCTTCAAATTAATTAGCAATTGCTCCTCTCTTAGTTTCTCAAAAACTCTTTAGACATGTATCAGGTGCTCTTCCATGGTATTGCTAAATATTAACATGTCATACAAATAGACAATGAAAAATTTTCCTAAAAAATCTTTCAATACCTCATTCATTGGTTGCATAAATGTGCTTGGTGCATTGGTTAGCCCAAATGGCATAACCAACCACTCATACAAACCCTATATGGTCTTGAAGGTAGTATTCTAATCATCCCCTTCTATGATACGAATATGATGGTAGCCACTCTTTAGGTCAATATTTGTGAAGTACTTGGCTCCACTCAAACAGTCCATAATGTCATCCATCCTTGAGAATGAGAATCTATATTTGATGGTGATATTGTTAATGGCTCAGGAGTTTGTACACATTCTCCACTATCCATATTTATTTGGTGCTAGTACTGTAGGTACTGCATATGGACTCAGGCTCTCTTGAATCAGTACCTTTTTTAGTAGCTCTTGGACTTGTCTATTTAGCTCCTCACTTTATACAAGAGTCATTCTATGGGCTGCCTTATTGGGAAAACTAGCTCCCAATACCAAATATATATGGTGACTAATCTTTCTCACCAGTGGCAAACCCTTAGGCATATTATCTGATATAATATCTGGAAATTCTTCTAACAGACCTGAGACTTCTACTGGGGTATATTTGCATTGTTCTTCTTTAACTCTATTAATTAATGCATAACACATGCTCATGCTTCAGACCATCCAAAAACTTCCTACCATCGACTAAACCAATTTTGGAACTGCTACATACCTTTTCATCCACCTCCTTTAGGGGCTTCAGCTTCTGGTGCACTCCATCCTTTGTCACGGAGTAAGTGTTGGCATGTCCATCATGTATTACACACTAATCAAACTGCCATGACCTTCCCAACAATAAATGGTAAGCATTCATGGGTAGGATGTCACACAGAACCTCATCATGATAACTCTCAATATTAAATTTTACTAAGCACTGCTCACTGACCAAAGCCCTGTGGTCCTTCTGCAACCACGCAATCAAATATGGATGCGGGTATCTCTTTCTCTCTAACTACAATTTGGTAACCATTCCTTCTACAACTAGGTTATCTGTGCTACCATTATCTATGATAACATTACAAACCTTACCTGCACATTTACACCTTGTGAAAAATAAGCTCTTCCTTTGATCTATATCCCTATCCTCATTGAGCAAGGCTCTCCTTGTGATCAAAACTTCTAATCTTTTTGATTCTTTAAAGTGCTCAGATTCGTCACCTTCATCAACGACAACAACTCGAGCATTACCTTCAGTCCTCTTATTTGTCCTCTGTCAGTGCTGTGGACACTCATATGCTCTATGCCCTTTTCCATAATGGAAATAGATTCTATGAAATCCTCATCTTCCAACCCTCGTCCAAACCTTCCTCTTCCTCTCTAGTAACCATTGTTCTAATCACAGGGGTGGTACGAATTATCCACATTTTGGTCTTGACTACTTCTAGCTTCTCCATTCTTCTTATGATCTTCATTTCATCCTCCATTTGTTCTTCCACTAGTTCTTCCACCATGTGCTTTTCCTATTTTCTTGCTCTCAAACCTTCTATTTAGATTCTCTTCAACCCTCAAGGCAAAATGGTAAGCATCCTCTATGGTGGTCATCCTGACCAAACTTAACTCCTCTTGAATAATTGCTCTTAACCCATTAATATAATGGGTTACCTTCTCCTTATTGGCCTCAGAATGACCTATTCTAATTAAAATTTTATAAAAATCCTCTATATATTCCTCGATAGACTTACTTGACTGCCTCAAACCCTACATTTTATTGAGCAGATTCAACTCGTAATTAGCTAGAATAAATTGTCTCTTCAACTTCTCCAACATCCACTCCCACCTTGTTATCCTTTCTATTCCTCTTTTGTTTTTGTCTAGCTCAACTCCCTTCCACCATATGATAACATGAACCTTCAGCTTGGTCTTAGCAAACTTGACCCTCTCGAGATCTTCTACCTCCTCATACTCAAAGTACTCATCCATGTCATTGATACAATCGATCAACTCTTCTGGGTTGAGATTTATAGAATACATAGAGACATAAAACTTTGGTCTCTTCCCAATCTGGGATATGACCTTATATAGTATAGCTTATGTAGGATCTACTACCTCTTTTTCTTCCTCAAAATGGTCTAATTCTTCTTTAGCTTCATCTTAACTCCCATATTCTCTCCTTGGCTCAAACACTCTACACAGCTCCTCTTGCAGAGCCTGAACTTGCCTCTACAAAGCTCTGAAATATTCTTCTGGCACCATATTTCTCCCACCACCATGGTTTCTTCATAGAGGAATTTTGCTCAGTTCTATCACCAAACCCTAACCACAAATCCTGGTGTAAAATACCTCATGTCTGGTGCTCTATTTACACACTTAGGAACTTCTGCTCTGATACCACTTGAAGTGGAGTTGCATTAAAAAAAAACATACAATCCACTAAAAACAAAGAAAATGCTAAAATGAGCCAAATATTTCTTGCATTCTATTCCCCAAAGATAGAGCTTATAGAGACTAACTGATTACAAATTCAAAATTTCCCCCTTTTGACCTTGTTTTCTCCTTTCTCACCTAAAACTATGAGTTTGAAATTTGAAATTTTGGGGGCAACTTGTCGAGGTCATAACTTCGCGCTCGTTGACCCGATTGACTATTACAACATTTTTTCAAAAATGGCATGAGGCAAACTAATCATGGTAACCTTGGCTCTTTATACAAAGGCTTGTGTCTAACTAAAAATCCTCAAATTCAACCTCTAAGACCTTCAAAAATGTCCTACAAGTTAAACTAGTTTTTACTAGTTTTACAAAATTAAAAATAATTACAATTTTTTTTGGTGATGCAAGATCACTCTTACACCACTGGATGCTCCCACATCAGACACCCAGGATAACTTGAGAAGTGACCTTCACTTCTTTGTTATTGGAAGAAAACCAAGGCGTTCAACCTTAGTCTTCAACAACCAAGATGAATCTTCAACAGGTATGCCCTTCCACTTAACCAAATATTTTGCATACTACCTGTTTCTGGTACTTTTACCAATGTAGATATCCAGGATATCTTCTATCTCTTTTGTATATGGAGTAGATGCTGGAATATTCCATAATTTTGCTACTAGTCCTTCACCATTATCTCCTTCATGGTATTCTGCCAAATCTGAAATGTTAAAAACATGTGATATGTTAAGTCCACTTGGCAATTCCACTTCATATGCATTGCCTGAATCCCATTTTTCTATGATTTTGCATGGTCCAAACTTCTTCATTTTAATATTGTTAGAGGTTTTAGCATGAAATATTTCTTTTATCAGATGGACCATAACTTCGTCTCCCACTTCAAATTCCTTAAATCGTCACTTCTGGTTTGCCCTTGTCTTGTACTGAGTATTCATCTTAGTAATATGCTTCTTCACTTCTTCATGCAAGATCTTCAGATTCTCTGCAAATTCCTCAACCTCAACATTGCACTTTTTCCTTGTATCAATATTCCTCAACTCAGAAGCATTTCTTGGAATGCTCCCATATATGATCTGGAATGGAAATTTGTTAGTAGTCCTATTGACAAAATTGTTGTATGTAAATTCTACCCATGGTAAAACCAAATACTATCCCTTGGTCTTATATCCTACCAAGCATCTTAGTAGATTACCCAAACTTCTATTCACCACCTCTGTTTGTCCATTTTTAGACCTTCGATAGAGATGACAAATCCCAGATACACTAACTCCTTCTTCACAAAACTACACTTCTTCAAATTAATCAACAACCGCTCCTCCCTCAGCTTCTCAAAAACCCTTCTGATATGCATCAGGTGCTCTTCCAGGGTCCTGCTAAATATTAAAATGTCATCCAAATAGACAATGACAAATTTTCCTAAAAAATCCTTCAATACCTCATTCATCAGCCGCATGAATGTGCTTGGCGCATTGGTTAGCCCAAATGGCATGACCAACCACTCATACAAACCCTCTCTAGTCTTGAAGGTTGTCTTCCACTCATCTCCTTCTCTGACATGAATCTGATGGTACCCACTCTTTAGGTCAATCTTTGTGAAGTACTTGGCTCCACTCAAACAGTCCATAATATCATCCATCCTTGGCAATGAAAATCTGTATTTTATGGTGATCTTGTTAATAGCTCGAGAGTCTGTACACATTCTCCACTCTCCATATTTATTTGGTGCTAGTACTATAGGTACTGCACATGGACTCAAGCTCTCTCGAATCAGTCCATTTTTTAGCAACTCTTGGACTTGTCTGTTTAGCTCCTCACTTTCTACAGGAGTCATTCTATGGGTTGCCTTATTGGGTAAACTAGATCCTGGTACCAAATCTATATGGTGACTGATCTTCCTCATTGGTGGTAAACCCTCAGGCACATTATCTGATATAATATCTAGAAATTCTTCTAATAGACCTAAGAATTCTACTGGGGTATCTTTACATTCTTCTTCCCTAACTCTAGGAATTAATGCATAGCACATATGCTCATGCTTCAAACCATCCAAAAACTTTCTCCCTTCAACTAAATAGATTCTAGCACTGCTACATACCTTTTCATCCACCTCCTTCAGGGGCTTCAACTTATGGTGCACTCCATTCTTTGTCAAGGAGTAAGTGTTGGCACGACCATCATGCATTGCACATCGATCAAGATGCCATGGCCTTCCCAACAACAAATGGCAAGCATCCATGGGCCGGATGTCACACAGGACCTCATCACGGTAATTCCCAATATTAAATTTTACCAAGAATTGCTCACTAACCAAAGCCCTATGGTCCTTCTGCAACCATGCAATCCGATATGGATGCGGGTGTCTCTTCCTCTCTAATTGCAATTTGGTAACCATTCCTTCTGAAACTAGGTTATATGTGCTACCATTATCTATGATAATATTACAAATCTTACCTGCACATTTACACCTTGTGTGAAATAAGCTCTTCCTCTGATCTGGGTCTCTCTCCTCATTCAACAAGGCTCTCCTTGTGATTAGCACTTCTCCTCTTTTGCTTCTTCAGAGTGCTTAGATTCAGCACCTTCATCAACGACCGTAGCTCGAGCATTACCTTTAGGCCTCCTATTTGTCCTCTCTTGGTGTTGTGGACACTCATATGCTCGATGTCCTTCTTTTCCATAGTGGAAACAAGTTCCATGAAATCCTCCTCTTCCAAACCCTCGTCCAGACCTTCCTCTTCCTCTCTAGTAACCATTGTTCTGATCACGGGGTGGTAAGCATTATCTCCATTTTGGTCTTGACTATTGCTAGCTTCTCCATTCTTCTTATAATCTTCATTTCGTCCTCCATTTGTTCTTCCACCAGTTCTTCCACCATGACCTCTTCCTCTTTTCTTGCTCTCAAACCTTCTATTCAGCTTCTCTTCAACCCTCAAGGAAAACTGGTAAGCATCCTCTATGGTGGTCATCCTAACTAGACTTAACTCCTCTTGAATACTTGCTCGTAACCCATTAATATAATGGGCTACCTTCTCCTTGTTGGCCTCTGAATGGCCTGTTATAATTACAATTTTATAAAACTCCTTTGTGTATTCTTTATCAGACTTACTTGATTGCCTCAAACCTTACATTTTCTTTAGCAGATCCAACTCATAGTCACCTAGGATGAATTGCCTCTTCAACTTCTCCAACATCCGCTCCCATTTTTTTATCCTTTCTTTTCCTCTTTTTTTTATGTCTAGCTGCACTCCCTTCCACCATATGCTGGCATGACCCTTCAACTTGGTCTTAGCAAACTTGACCCTATCAGGATCTTCAACCTCCTCATACTCAAAGTATTCTTCCAAATCATTGATCCAGTCAATCAACTCCTCTGGATCAAGATTTCCAGAATACGTAGAAACCTCCATCTTCGGTCTCTTTCCAATATGAGATATGGCTCTATATAACCTGGCTTGTGTAGGATCTACTATCTCTTCTTCTTCCTCAAACTGGTCCTCTTCTTCTTCAACTTCATCTTCACTACCTTCTTCTCTCCTTGGCTCAAACCCTCTACGCATCTCCTCTTGCAGAGCCTGAACTTGCCTCTGCAAAGCTCTGAAATCTTCTTCTGACACCATATTTCTCCCACCATCATAGTTTATTCATGGAGGCATTTTGGTGTAAACTACCTCACGTCTAGTTATCTATTTACACACTCAGGAACTCTTGCTCTGATACCACTTGAAGTAGATCACGTTACACTAGCAACAAACACATATAATCCATCGAATTAACCTAGAAAATGATAGAATCCAAACCTTTCATTACATTCTATTCCCAAAAGATAGGATACAAGAGAATAACGCCCTTTACAAATTCGAAATTTCCCCCAAATACCCTATTTTCTCCTTTCCCACCTAAAACCATAAATTTGAAATTTGAAATTTTGGGGGCAACTTGTCGAGGTCATAACTTCGCACTCGTTGACCCGATTGACTATTACAACATGTTTTTGAAAAGGGCACGAGATGAAATAAGCATGGTTATCATTGCTCATTGTGCCAAGGCCTACGTCTAGCCAAAAATCCTCAAATTCGACCTCTAAGACCTTCAAAAATCTCCTGCAAGTTAAACTAGTTTTACTAGTTTTACAAAATTAAAAAAAATTACAATTTTTTTTTGGGTGATGCAAGATCACTCTTACACCACTGGATGCTCCTGCATCAGACACCCAGGGTAATTTTGAGAAGTGACCTTCACTTCTCTATTGTTGGAAGAAAACCAAGGCGTTCAACCTCAGCCTTCGACAACCAAGATGAATCTTCAATAGGTCTACCCTTCCACTTAACCAGATATTCTGCATACTACCTATTTCTGGTACTTTTGCCAATGTGGGTATCCAGGATCTCTTCTATCTCTTTCGTCTCTAGAGTAGATGTTGGAATATTCCACAATTCTGCTACTGGTCCCTCACCATTGTCTCCTTCATGGTATTCTACCAAATCTGAAATGTTAAAAACAGGTGATATGTTAAGCCCACTTGGCAATTCCACTTCATATGCATTGCCTGAATCTCGTTTTTCTATGATTTTGCATGGTCCAAACTTCTTCATCTTCAACTTGTTATAGGTTTTAGCAAGAAACCTTTCTTTTCTCAGATGGACCATAACTTCATCTCCCACTTCAAATTCCTTAAACCGTCGCTTCTGGTCTACCCTTGTCTTATATTGAGTATTCATCTTAGTAATATGCTTCTTCACTTCTTCATGCAAGCTCTTCAGATGCTCTACAAAGTCCTCAGCCTTAGCACTGCACTTTTCCCTTGTATCCATCCTCCTCAACTCAGAAGCATTTCTTGGACTACTCCCATATATTATCTGGAATGGAGATTTGTTAGTACTCCTATTGGAAGAATTGTTGTATGCAAATTTCATCTATGGCAAAACCAAATCCCATCCCTTGGGCTTATCTCCTACCAAGCATCTCAATAGATTACCCAAACTTCTATTCACCACCTCTGTTTTTCCATCAGTCTATGGGTGGTATGCAGAACTGAATTTCAAATCTGTCTTCAATTTCTTCCACAAGGTTCTCCAAAAATACCCAACAAACTTGGTATCTCTATCAAAAACTATACTCTTTGGTAGACCATGAAGTCATACCACCTCTTTGAAAAATAAACCTGCAACATGAACTGCATCATTAGTTTTTTGGCAGGGAATAAAATGTGCCATATTTGAAAATCTATCAACCACCACAAATATGGAGTCATTCCCCCTCTGTGTCCTTGGTAGGCCAAGAACAAAATCCATGTTGATGTCCTCCCATGGTCTCTCTGGTACAGGTAATGGCTGATATAATCCAGTGTTCTGTCTCACACCCTTCGCCATCTGGCATACTCTGCAACTTTGCACAAACCTCTTCACATCTTGCTGCAACTGTGGCCAATAGTAGTTCTCACTAACAAGGGCAATGGTCTTATCCCGACCAAAGTGTCCATCCAACCCTCCATTGTGTTTCTCCTTGACTAGATTCTCCCTCATTGAACTCCTTGGAATGCATAATTGATTTCCTCTAAACAACATTCCATCTTGGATCAGAAAATCCAACCACTTAGTCCTATCCAAAGTAACAGGTGCCAAGCAAGCCCTCCAAGCCTCTGCAAAATCAGGATCTTCAGGGTACAAACCCTTAAGTTCGTCAAACCCTACAACTTCCACCTTCATTTCTATCAACAAACACTACCTTCTACTTAAGGCATCTACAACTCTATTTGACTTTCCACTCCTATGCTTCAACACAAAGGTATAACTCTGTAGAAACTCAACCCACTTCAAGTGCCTCTGATTTAGCTTCCCTTGGCTATTAATATATTGTAAGGCCTGATGATCAGTATATAGAACAAACTCTTTTGGCAACAAATAATGCCTCCACTTCTTTAGAGCCTGAACTATAGCATAAAAATCTTGATCATAAACATAATACTTCTTCCTAGCATCATTGAGTTTCTCACTAAAATAAGCAATAGGTTTACCTTCTTGACTCAATACAACTCCTATGGCACTACCACTAGCATCACAATCTACCTGAAATACCTTATTAAAATCTGGAAGTGCCAAAATAGGTTGCTCTGTGACCTTCTTCTTCAACATATCAAAGCTCTTATCTACTCCTAAGGTCCACTTAAATTCTTTCTTATCCCCTCTCATTGTTTCTGTTAGGGGTGCACAAATACTGCTAAAATTTCTAATGAATTTTCTATAAAAACTTGCTAGACCATGAAATGATCTTACCTCAATTATGCTTCTTGGAGTAGGCCATTCAATGATAGCCCTCACCTTTTTTGGGTCCATTTTTAGACCTTCGACTGAGATGACAAATCCCAGATACACTAACTCCTTCTTCACAAAACTACACTTCTTCAAATTAATCAACAACTGCTCCTCCCTCAGCTTCTCAAAAACCCTTCTAATATGCATCAGGTGCTCTTCCAGGGTCCTGCTAAATATTAAAATGTCATCCAAATAGACAATGACAAATTTTTCTAAAAACTCCTTCAATACCTCATTCATCAACCACATGAATGTGCTTGGTGCATTGGTTAGCCCAAATGGCATGACCAACCACTCATACAAACCCTCTCTGGTCTTGAAGGTTGTCTTCCACTCATCTCCTTCTCTGACATGAATCTGATGGTACCCACTCTTCAAGTCAATCTTTGTGAAGTACTTGGCTCCACTCAAACAATCCATAATATCATCCATCCTTGGCAATGGAAATCTGTATTTTATGGTGATCTTGTTAATAGCTCGAGAGTTTGTACACATTCTCCACTCTCCATATTTCTTTGGTGCTAGTACTATAGGTACTGCACATGGACTCAAGCTCTCCCGAATCAGTCCCTTTTTTAGTAACTCTTGGACTTGCCTGTTTAGCTCCTCACTTTCTACAGGAGTCATTCTATGGGCTGCCTTATTGGGTAAACTAGATCCTGGTACCAAATCTATATGGTGACTGATCTTCCTCACTGGTGGTAAACCCTCAGGCACATTATCTGATATAATATCTGGAAATTCTTCTAACAGACCTAAGACTTCTACTGGGGTATCTTTGCATTCTTCTTCCCTAACTCTAGGAATTAATGCATAGCACATATGCTCATGCTTCAAACCATCCAAAAACTTCCTCCCTTCAACTAAATAGATTCTAGCACTGCTACATACCTTTTCATCCACCTCCTTCAAGGTTCTTCAAATTATGGTGCACTCCATTCTTTGTCAAGGAGTAAGTGTTGGCATGACCATCATGCATTGCATACCGATCAAACTGCCATGGCCTTCCCAACAACAAATGGCAAGCATCCATGGGTAGGATGTCACACAGGACCTCATCACGGTAATTCCCAATATTAAATTTTACCAAGCATTGCTCACTGACCAAAGCCCTATGGTCCTTCTGCAACCATGCAATCCGATATGGATGCGGGTGTCTCTTCCTCTCTAATTGCAATTTGGTAACCATTCCTTCTGAAACTAGGTTATTTGTGCTACCATTGTCTATGATAATATTACAAATCTTACCTGCACATTTACACCTTGTGCAAAATAAGATCTTCCTCTGATATGGGTCTCTCTCCTCATTCAACAAGGCTCTCCTTGTGATTAGCACTTCTCCTCTTTCTGCTTCTTCAGAGTGCTCAGATTCAGCACCTTCATCAACAACCGTAGCTCGAGCATTACCTTCAGGCCTCCTATTTGTCCTCTCTTGGTGTTGTGGACACTCGTATGCTCGATGTCCTTCTTCGCCACAGTGGAAACAGGTTCCACGAAATCCTCCTCTTCCAAACCCTCATCCAGACCTTCCTCTTCCTCTCTGGTAACCATTGTTTTGATCATGGGGGCGGTAAGCATTATCTCCCTTTTGGTCCTGACTATTGCTAGCTTCTCCATTCTTCTTATAATCTTCATTTCATCCTCCATTTGTTCTTCCACCAGTTCTTCCACCATGACCTCTTCCTCTTTGCTTGCTCTCAAACCTTCTATTCAGCTTCTCTTCAACCCTCAGGGCAAACTGGTAAGCATCCTCTATGGTGGTCATCCTGACCAGACTTAACTCCTCTTGAATACTTGCTCTTAACCCATTAATATAATGGGCTACCTTCTCCTTGTTGGCCTCTGAATGGCCTATTCTGATTACAATTTTATAAAAATCCTCTGTGTATTCTTTAATAGACTTACTTTATTGCCTCAAACCTTGCATTTTCTTTAGCAGATCCAACTCATAGTCACCTGGAATGAATTGCCTCTTCAAATTCTCCAACATCCACTCCCATTTTGTTATCCTTTCTTTTCCTCTTTTATTTTTGTCTAGCTGCACTCCCTTCCACCATATTCTGGCATGACCCTTCAGCTTGGTCTTAGCAAACTTGACCCTCTCAGGATCTTCAACCTCCTCATACTCAAAGTATTCTTCCAAATCATTGATCCAGTCAATCAACTCCTCTGGATCAAGATTTCTAGAATACATAGAAACCTCCATCTTCGGTCTCTTCCCAATCTAGGATATGGCTTTATATAACCTGGCTTGTGTAGGATCTACTGCCTCTTCTTCTTCCTCAAACTGGTCCTCTTCTTCTTCAACTTCATCTTCACTACCATCTTCTCTCCTTGGCTCAAACCCTCTATGTAGCTCCTCTTGTAGATCCTAAACTTGCCTCTGCAAAGCTCTGAAATCTTCTTCTGGCACCATATTTCTCCCACCACCATGGTTTCTTCATGGAGGCATTCTACTCACTTCTCTCACAAACCCTAACCACAGATCCTGGTGTAAACTGCCTCACGTCCGGTGATCTGTTTACACACTCAGGAACTCTCGCTCTAATACCACTTGATGTAGATCATGTTACATTAAAAAACACATACAATCCACTAAAAACCAAGAAAATACTAAAATTAGCCAAACCTTTCATTACTTTCATGCCAAAATATAGGATACAAGAGAGACCAATTGCATTACAATTTCGAAAATTCCCCCAAATTACCCTATTTTCTCCTTTTTCCCACCTAAAACCATTAAAATTGAAATTTGAAATTTTTGGGGCAACTTGTCGAGGTCATAACTTCACGCTCGTTGACCCGATTGACTATTACAACATGTTTTAAAAAAGGGCACGAGATGAACTAAGCGGGGCACCTTTGCTCATCACCTCAAGGCCTACGTCTAGCCAAAAATCCTCAAATTCGACCTCTAAGACCTTCAAAAATCTCCTGCAAGTTAAACTAGTTTTACTAGTTTTACAAAATTAAAAAAACAATTACAATTTTTTTTTTGGGTGATGCAAGATCACTCTTACACCACTGGATGCTCCTGCATCAGACACCTAGGGTAATTTTGAGAAGTGACCTTCACTTCTCTATTGTTGGAAGAAAACCAAGGCGTTCAACCTCAGCCTTTGACAACCAAGATGAATCTTCAATAGGTCTGCCCTTCCACTTAACCAGATATTCTGCATACTGCCTATTTTTGGTACTTTTGCCGATGCGTGTATCCAAGATCTCTTCTATCTCTTCCATATCTGGAGTAGATGCTGGAATATTCCATAATTTTGCTACTGGTCCCTCACCATTGTCTCCTTCATGGTATTCTACCAAATTTGAAATGTTAAAAACAGGTGATATGTTAAGCCCACTTGGCAATTCCACTTCATATGCATTGCCTGAATCCTATTTTTCTATGATTTTGCATGGTCCAAACTTCTTCATCTTCAACTTGTTATAGGTTTTAGCAAGAAACCTTTCTTTTCTCAGATGGACCATAACTTCATCTCCCACTTCAAATTTCTTAAACCGTCGCTTCTGGTCTACCCTTGTCTTATATTGAGTATTCATCTTAGTAATATGCTTCTTCACTTCTTCATGCAAGCTCTTCAGATGCTCTACAAAGTCCTCAACCTCAACACTGCACTTTTTCCCTTGTATCCATCCTCCTCAACTTAGAAGCATTTCTTGGACTGCTCCCATATATTATCTAGAATGGAGATTTTTTAGTACTCCTATTGAAATAGAATTGTATGCAAATTCCACCTGTGGAAAAACCAAATCCCATCCCTTGGGCTTATCTCCTATCAAGCATCTCAATAGATTACCCAAACTTCTATTCACCACCTCTGTTTGTCCATCAGTCTGTGGGTGGTATGCAGAACTGAATTTCAAATCTATCTTCAATTTCTTCCACAAGGTTCTCCAAAAATACCCAACAAACTTGGTATCCCTATCGAAAACTATACTCTTTGGTAGACCATGAAGTCGTACCACCTCTTTGAAAAATAACCTTGCAACATGAACTGCATCATTAGTTTTTTGGCAGGGAATAAAATGTGCCATATTTGAAAACCTATCAACCACCACAAATATGGAGTCATTCCCCCTTTGTGTCCTTGGTAGGCCAAGAAAAAAATCCATGCTGATGTCCTCCCATGGTCTCTCTGGTATAGGTAATGGCTGATATAATCTAGTGTTCTATCTCACACCCTTGGCCATCTGGCATACTCTGCAACTTTGCACAAACCTCTTCACATCTTGCTGCAATTGTGGCCAATAGTAGTTCTCACTAACAAGGGCAATGGTCTTATCCCGACCAAAGTGTCCAACCAACCCTCCATTGTGTTTCTCCTTGACTAGATTCTCCCTCATTGAACTCCTTGGAATGCATAATTGATTTCCTCTAAACAACATTCCATCTTGGATTAGAAAATCCAACCACTTAGTCCTGTCCAAAGTAACAGGTGCCAAGAAAGCCCTCCAAGCCTCTACAAAATCAGGATCTTTAGGGTACAAACCCTTAAGTTCGTCAAACCCTACAACTTCCACCTTCATTTCTATCAACAAACACTGCCTTCTACTTAAGGCATCTGCAACTCTATTTGACTTTCCACTCCTGTGCTTCAACACAAAGGTATAACTCTGTAGAAACTCAACCCACTTCAAGTGCCTCTGATTTAGCTTCCCTTGGCTATTAATATACTGTAAGGCCTGATGACCAGTATATAGAACAAACTCTTTTGGCAACAAATAATGCCTCCACTTCTTTAGAGCCCGAACTATAGCATAAAACTCTTGATCATAAACTGAATACTTCTTCCTAGCATCATTGAGTTTCTCACTAAAATAAGCAACAGGTTTACCTTCTTGACTCAATACAGCTCCTATGGCACTACCACTAGCATCACAATCTACCTAAAATACCTTATTAAAATCTGGAAGTACCAAAATAGGTTGCTCTGTGACCTTCTTCTTCAACATATCAAAGCTCTTATCTGCTCCTAAGGTCCACTTAAATTCTTTCTTATCCCCTCTCATTGTTTCTGTTAGGGGTGCACAAATACTACTAAAATTTCTAATGAATTTTCTGTAAAAACTTGCTAGACCATGAAATGATCTTACCTCAGTTATGCTTCTTGGAGTAGGCCATTCAATGATAGCCCTCACCTTTTTTGGGTCCATTTTTAGACCTTCGACTGAGATGACAAATCCCAGATACACTAACTCCTTCTTCACAAAACTACACTTCTTCAAATTAATCAACAACTGCTCCTCCCTTAGCTTCTCAAAAACCCTTTTGATATGCATCAGGTGCTCTTCCAGGGTCTTGCTAAATATTAAAATGTCATCCAAATAGACAATGACAAATTTTCCTAAAAACTCCTTCAATACCTCATTCATCAGCCGCATGAATGTGCTTGGTGCATTGGTTAGCCCAAATGGCATGACCAACCACTCATACAAACCCTCTCCTGGTCTTGAAGGCTATCTTCCACTCATCTCCTTCTCTGACACGAATCTGATGGTACCCACTCTTCAGGTCAATCTTTGTGAAGTACTTGGCTCCACTCAAACAGTCCATAATATCATCCATCCTTGGCAATGGAAATCTGTATTTTATGGTGATCTTGTTAATAGCTCGAGAGTCTGTACACATTCTCCACTCTCCATATTTCTTTGGTGCTAGTACTATAAGTACTGCACATGGACTCAAGCTCTCCCGAATCAGTCCCTTTTTCAGCAACTCTTGGACTTGCCTGTTTAGCTCCTCACTTTCTATAGGAGTCATTCTATGGGCTGCCTTATTGGGTAAACTAGATCCTAGTACCAAATCTATATGGTGACTGATCTTCCTCACTAGTGGTAAACCCTCAGGCACATTATCTGATATAATATCTGGAAATTCTTCTAACAGACCTAAGACTTCTACTGGGGTATCTTTGCATTCTTCTTCCCTAACTCTAGGAATTAATGCATAGCACATATGCTCATGCTTCAAACCATCCAAAAACTTTCTACCTTCAACTAAATAGATTCTAGCACTGCTACATACCTTTTCGTCCACCTCCTTCAGGGGCTTCAGCTTATGGTGCACTCCATCCTTTGTCAGGGAGTAAGTGTTGGCATGTCCATCATGTATTGCATGTCGATCAAACTGCCATGGCCTTCCCAACAACAAATGGCAAGCATCCATGGGTAGGATGTCACACAAGACCTCATCACGATAATTCCCAATATTAAATTTTACCAAGCATTGCTCACTAACCAAATCCCTATGGTCCTTCTACAACCACGCAATCCGATATGGATGCGAGTGTCTCTTCCTCTCTAATTGCAATTTGGTAACCATTCCTTCTAAAACTAGGTTATCTATGCTACCATTATCTATGATAATATTACATAAAATACCTGCACATTTACACCTTGTGTGAAATAAGCTCTTCCTCTGATCTAGATCTCTCTCCTCATTCAACAAGGCTCTCCTTGTTATTAGCACTTCTCCTCTTTCTGCTTCTTTAGAGTGCTCATATTCAGCACCTTCATCAACGACCGTAGCTTGAGCATTACCTTCAAGCCTCCTATTTGTCCTCTCTTGGTGTTGTGGACACTCGTATGCTCGATGTCCTTCTCCCCCACAATGGAAATAAGTTCCACAAAATCCTCATCTTCCAAACCCTTGTCCAGACCTTCCTCTTCCTCTCTGGTAACCACTCAGGAACTCCCGCTCTAATACCACTTGAAGCAGATTTGCATTAAAAAAACACATACAATCTACTAAAAACCAAGAAAATGCTAAAATGAGCCAAATATTTCTTACATTCTATTCAAGATAGGGCCTCTAGAGACTAACTAATTACAAATTTGAAATTCCTTCAAATACCCTATTTCTCCCTTTTTCCCACCTAAAAACCATCAAAATTCAAATTTGAAATTTTGGGGGCAACTTGTCGAGGTCATAACTTCACACTCGTTGACCCGATTGACTATTACAACATATTTTTAGAAATGGCATGAGATGAGCTAAGAGGGACAACATTGGATCTTTATGCCAAGGTCTGCATCTAGCTAAAAATCCTCAAATTCGACCTCTAAGACCTTCAAAAATATCTTGCAAGTTAAACTAGTTTTACTAGTTTTACAAAATTAAACAATTACAATTTTATTTTTTTGGGTGATGCAAGATCACTCTTACACCACTGGATGCTCCTGCATCAGACACCCAGGGTAATTTTGAGAAGTGACCTTCACTTCTCTATTGTTGGAAGAAAACCAAGGCGTTCAACCTCAGCCTTCGACAACCAAGATGAATCTTCAACAGGTCTGCCCTTCCACTTAACCAGATATTCTACATACTGCCTATTTTTTGTACTTTTGCCTGATGCGGGTATCCAGGATCTCTTCTATCTCTTTCATATCTAGAGTAGATGCTGGAATATTCCACAATTTTACTACTGGTCCCTCACCATTGTCTCCTTCATGGTATTCTACCAAATCTGAAATGTTAAAAATAGGTGATATGTTAAGCCCACTTGGCAATTCCACTTCATATGCATTTCCTGAATCCCATTTTTCTATGATTCTGCATGGTCCAAACTTCTTCATTTTTAACTTGTTATAGGTTTTAGCAGGAAACCTTTCTTTTCTCAGATGGACCATAACTTCATCTCCCACTTCAAATTCCTTAAATCATCACTTCTGGTCTGCCCTTGTCTTATATTGAGTATTCATATTAGTAATATGCTTCTTCACTTCTTCATGCAAGCTCTTCAGATGCTCTACAAAGTCCTCAGCCTCAACACTGCACTTTTTCCCTTGTATCCATATTCCTCAACTCAGAAGCATTTCTTGGACTGCTCCCATATATTATCTAGAATGGAGATTTGTTAGTACTCCTATTGACAGAATTATTGTATGCAAATTCTGCCTATGGCAAAACCAAATCCCATCCCTTGGGCTTATCTCCTACCAAGCATCTCAATAGATTACCCAAACTTCTATTCACCACCTCTGTTTGTCCATCAGTCTATGGGTGGTATGCAGAACTGAATTTCAAATCTATCTTCAATTTCTTCCATAAGGTCCTCCAGAAATACCCAACAAACTTGGTATCTCTATCGAAACTATACTCTTTGGTAGACCATGAAGTCGTACCACCTCTTTGAAAAATAACCCTGCAACATGAACTGCATCATTAGTTTTTTGGAAGGGAATAAAATGTGCCATCTTTGAAAACCTGTCAACCACCACAAATATGGAGTCATTCCCCCTCTATGTCCTTGGTAGGCCAAGAACAAAATCCATGTTGATGTCCTCCCATGGTCTCTCTAGTACAGGTAATGGCTGATATAATCTAGTGTTCTATCTCACACCCTTGGCCATCTAGCATACTCTACAACTTTGCACAAATCTCTTCACATCTTGCTACAACTATGGCCAATAGTAGTTCTCACTAACAAGGGCAATGGTCTTATCTCGACCAAAGTGTCCAGCCAACCCTCCACTGTGCTTCTCCTTGACTAGATTCTCCCTCATTGAACTCCTTGGAATGCATAATTGATTTCCTCTAAACAACATTCCATCTTGGATTAGAAAATCCAACCACTTAGTCCTGTCCAAAGTAACAGGTGCCAAGCAAGCCCTCCAAGCCTCTACAAAATCAGGATCTTCAGGGTACAAACCCTTAAGTTCATCAAACCCTACAACTTCCACCTTCATTTCTATCAACAAACACTACCTTCTACTTAAGGCATCTGCAACTCTATTTGACTTTCCACTCCTATGCTTCAACACAAAGGTATAACTCTGTAGAAACTCAACCCACTTCAAGTGCCTCTGATTTAGCTTCCCTTGGCTATTAATATACTGTAAGGCCTGATGATCAGTATATAGAACAAACTCTTTTGGCAACAAATAATGCCTCCACTTCTTTAGAGCCTGAACTATAGCATAAAACTCTTGATCATAAACTGAATACTTCTTCCTAGCATCATTGAGTTTCTCACTAAAATAAGCAACAGGTTTACCTTCTTGACTCAATACAACTCCTATGGCACTACCACTAGCATCACAATCTACCTGAAATACCTTATTAAAATCTGGAAGTGCCAAAATAGGTTGCTCTATGACCTTCTTCTTCAACATATCAAAGCTCTTATCTGCTCCTAAGGTCCACTTAAATTCTTTCTTATCCCCTCTCATTGTTTCTGTTAGGGGTGCACAAATACTACTAAAATTTCTAATAAATTTTCTGTAAAAACTTGCTAGACCATGAAATGATCTTACCTCAATTATGCTCCTTGGAGTAGGCCATTCAATGATAGCCCTCACCTTTTCTGGGTCCATTTTTAGACCTTCGACTGAGATGACAAATCCCAGATACACTAACTCCTTCTTCACAAAACTACACTTCTTCAAATTAATCAACAATTGCTCCTCCCTCAACTTCTCAAAAACCCTTCTGATATGCATCAAGTGCTCTTCCAGGGTCTTGCTAAATATTAAAATGTCATCCAAATAGACAATGACAAATTTTCCTAAAAACTCCTTCAATACCTCATTCATCAGCCGCATGAATGTGCTTGGTGCATTGGTTAGCCCAAATGGCATGACCAACCACTCATACAAACCCTCTCTGGTCTTGAAGGTTGTCTTCCACTCATCTCCTTCTCTGACATGAATCTGATGGTACCCACTCTTCAGGTCAATCTTTGTGAAGTACTTGGCTCCACTCAAACAGTCCATAATATCATCCATCCTTGGCAATGGGAATCTATATTTTATGGTGATCTTGTTAATAGCTCGAGAGTCTATACACATTCTCCACTCTCCATATTTCTTTGGTGCTAGTACTATAGGTACTGCACATGGACTCAAGCTCTCCCGAATCAGTCCCTTTTTTAGCAACTCTTGGACTTGTCTGTTTAGCTCCTCACTTTCTATAGGAGTCATTCTATGGGCTGCCTTATTGGGTAAACTAGATCCTGGTACCAAATCTATATGGTGACTGATCTTCCTCACTAGTGGTAAACCCTCAGGCACATTATCTGATATAATATCTAGAAATTCTTCTAACAGACCTGAGACTTCTACTAGGGTATCTTTGCATTCTTCTTCCCTAACTCTAGGAATTAATGCATAGCACATATGCTCATGCTTCAAACCATCCAAAAACCTTCTACCTTCAACTAAATAGATTCTAGCACTACTACATACCTTTTCATCCACCTCCTTCAGGGGCTTCAACTTATGGCGCACTCCATTCTTTGTCAAGGAGTAAGTGTTGGCATGACCATCATGCATTGCACACCGATCAAACTGCCATGGCCTTCCCAATAGCAAATGGCAAGCATCCATAGGCAGGATGTCACACAGGACCTCATCATGGTAATTCCCAATATTAAATTTTACCAAGCATTGCTCACTGACCAAAGCCCTATGGTCCTTCTGCAACCATGCAATCCGATATGGATGCGGGTGTCTCTTCCTCTCTAATTGCAATTTGGTAACCATTCCTTCTAAAACTAGGTTATCTGTGCTACCATTATCTATGATAATATTACAGACCTTACCTACACATTTACACCTTGTGCAAAATAAGCTCTTCCTCTGATCTGGATCTCTCTCCTCATTCAACAAGGCTCTCCTTGTGATCAACACTTCTCCTCTTTCTACTTCTTTAGAGTGCTCAGATTCAACACCTTCATCAACAACAACAACTCGAGCATTACCTTCAGGCCTCTTATTTGTCCTCTCTTGGTGTTGTGGACACTCGTATGCTCGATGTCCTTCTTCTCCACAGTGGAAATAGGTTCCATGAAATCCTCCTCTTCCAAACCCTCGTCCAGACCTTCCTCTTCCTCTCTAGTAACCATTATTTTGATCATGGGGGCAGTAAGCATTATCTCCCTTTTGGTCCTGACTACTGCTTAGCTTCTCCATTCTTCTTATAATCTTCATTTCATCCTCCATTTGTTCTTCCACCAGTTCTTCCACCATGACCTCTTCCTCTTTGCTTGCTCTCAAACCTTCTATTCAACTTCTCTTCAACCCTCAAGGCAAACTGGTAAGCATCCTCTATGGTGGTCATCCTGACTAGACTTAACTCCTCTTGAATACTTGCTCTTAACCCATTAATATAATGGGCTACCTTCTCCTTGTTGGCCTTAGAATGGCCTATTCTGATTAAAATTTTATAAAACTCCTCTATATATTCTTTGACAGACTTACTTGATTGCCTCAAACCTTACATTTTCTTTAGCAGATCCAACTCATAATCAACTAGAATGAATTGCCTCTTCAACTTCTCCAACATCCGCTCCCACCTTGTTATCCTTTCTTTTCCTCTTTTATTTCTATCTAGCTGCACTCCCTTCCACCATATGCTAGCATGACCCTTCAGCTTGGTCTTAGCAAACTTGACCCTATCAAGATCTTCAACCTCCTCATACTCAAAGTATTCTTCCAAATCATTGATCCAGTCAATCAACTCCTCTAGATCAAGATTTCTAAAATACGTAGAAACCTCCATCTTTGGTCTCTTTCCAATCTGAGATATGGCCTTATACACCTAGCTTGTGTAGGATCTACTACCTCTTCTTCTTCCTTGAACTGGTCCTCTTCTTCTTCAACTTCATCTTCACTACCATCTTCTCTCCTTGGCTCAAACCCTCTACGTAGCTCCTCTTGCAGAGCCTGAACTTACCTCTACAAAGCTCTAAAATCTTCTTTTGGCACCATATTTCTCCCACCACCATAGTTTCTTCATGGAGGCATTCTACTCACTTCTCTCACAAACCCTAACCATAGATCCTGGTGTAAACTGCCTCACATCCAATGATCTATTTACACACTCAAGAACTCCTACTCTAATACCACTTGAAGTAGAGTTACATTAAACAAACACATACAACAAAAAAAAGAAATACTTAAAATGACCAAACCTTTCATTACTTTCATGCCAAAATGAAGGATACAAAAGAAAACCCTTTTACAATTTTAAAATTCCCACTTATACCATGCTTTCTCCTTTTTCCCACCTAAAACCATATATTTCAAATTTGAAATTTTGGGGCAACTTGTCGAGGTCATAACTTCGCACTCGTTGACCCGATTGACTATTACAACATATTTTGAAAAAGGCATCAAATGAACTAAGCAGGGCCTTATTCTTTGTGCCAAGGCCTATGTCTAACTAAAAATCCTCAAATTCGACCTCTAAGACCTTCAAAAATCTCCTACAAGTTAAACTAGTTTTACTAGTTTTACAAAATTAAACAATTACAATTTTTTTGGGTGATGCAAGATCACTCTTACACCACTGGATGCTCCTGCATCAGACACCTAGGGTAATTTTGAGAAGTGACCTTCACTTCTCTATTGTTGGAAGAAAACCAAGGCGTTCAACCTCAGCCTTCGACAACCAAGATGAATCTTCAACAGGTCTGCCCTTCCACTTAACCAGATATTCTGCATACTACCTATTTTTGGTACTTTTGCCGATGCGGGTATCCAGGATCTCTTCTATCTCTTCCGTATCTAGAGTAGATGCTAGAATATTCCATAATTCTACTACTGGTCCCTCACCATTGTCTCCTTCATGGTATTCTACCAAATCTGAAATGTTAAAAATAGGTGATATGTTAAGCCCACTTGGCAATTCCACTTCATATGCATTGCCTGAATCCCATTTTTCTATGATTTTGCATGGTCCAAACTTCTTCATTTTTAACTTGTTATAGGTTTTAGCAGGAAACCTTTCTTTTCTCAGATGGACCATAACTTCATCTCCCACTTGAAATTCCTTAAACCGTCGCTTCTGGTCTGCCCTTGTCTTATACTGAGTATTCATCTTAGTAATATGCTTCTTCACTTCTTCATGCAAGCTCTTCAGATGCTCTGCAAAGTCCTCAACCTCAACATTGCACTTTTTCCCTGTATCCATCTTCCTCAACTCAGAAGCATTTCTTGGACTGCTCCCATATATTATCTGGAATGGAGATTTATTAGTACTCCTATTGATAGAATTATTGTATGCAAATTCTACCTGTGGAAAAACCAAATCCCATCCCTTGGGCTTATCTCCTACCAAGCATCTCAATAGATTACCCAAACTTCTATTCACCACCTCTGTTTGTCCATCAATCTGTGGGTGGTATGCAGAACTAAATTTCAAATCTATCTTCAATTTCTTCCATAAGGTCCTCCAAAAATACCCAACAAACTTGGTATCTCTATCAGAAACTATACTCTTTGGTAGACCATGAAGTCGTACCACCTCTTTGAAAAATAAACCTACAACATGAACTGCATCATTAGTTTTCTAGCAGGGAATAAAATGTGCCATCTTTGAAAACCTATCAACCACCACAAATATGGAGTCATTCCCCCTCTGTGTCCTTGGTAGGCCAAGAACAAAATCCATGTTGATGTCCTCCCATGGTCTCTCTAGTATAGGTAATGGCTGATATAATCCTAGTGTTCTATCTCACACCCTTGGCCATCTGGCATACTCTACAACTTTGTACAAATCTCTTCACATCTTGCTACAACTATGGCCAATAGTAGTTCTCACTAACGAGGGCAATGGTCTTATCTCGACCAAAGTGTCCAACCAACCCTCCACTATGCTTCTCCTTGACTAGATTCTCCCTCATTGAACTCCTTGGAATGCATAATTGATTTCCTCTGAACAACATTCCATCTTGGATTAGAAAATCCAACCACTTAGTCCTATCCAAAGTAACAGGTGCTAAGCAAGCCCTCCAAGCCTCTGCAAAATCAGGATCTTCAAGGTACAAACCCTTAAGTTCGTCAAACCCTACAACTTCCACCTTCATTTCTATCAACAAACACTACCTTCTACTTAAGGCATCTGCAACTCTATTTGACTTTCCACTCCTATGCTTCAACACAAAGGTATAACTCTGTAGAAACTCAACCCACTTCAAGTGCCTCCGATTTAGCTTCCCTTGGCTATTAATATACTGTAAGGCCTGATGATCAGTATATAGAACAAACTCTTTTGGCAACAAATAATGCCTCCACTTCTTTAGAGCCTGAACTATAGCATAAAACTCTTGATCATAAACAGAATACTTCTTCCTAGCATCATTGAGTTTCTCACTAAAATAAGCAACAGGTTTACCTTCTTGACTCAATACAACTCCTATGGCACTACCACTAGCATCACAATCTACCTGAAATACCTTATTAAAATCTGGAAGTGCCAAAATAGGTTGCTCTATGACCTTCTTCTTCAACATATCAAAGCTCTTATCTGCTCCTAAGGTCCACTTAAATTCTTTCTTATCCCCTCTCATTGTTTCTGTTAGGGGTGCACAAATACTGCTAAAATTTCTAATAAATTTTTTGTAAAAACTTGCTAGACCATGAAATGATCTTACCTCAGTTATGCTCCTTGGAGTAGGCCATTCAATGATAGCCCTCACCTTTTTTGGGTCCATTTTTAGACCTTCAACTGAGATGACAAATCCTAGATACACTAACTCCTTCTTCACAAAACTACACTTCTTCAAATTAATCAACAATTGCTCCTCCCTCAACTTCTCAAAAACTCTTCTGATATGCATCAGGTGCTCTTCCAAGGTCTTGCTAAATATTAAAATGTCATCCAAATAGACAATGACAAATTTTCCTAAAAACTCCTTCAATACCTCATTCATCAGCCGCATGAATGTGCTTGGTGCATTGGTTAGCCCAAATGGCATGACCAACCACTCATACAAACCCTCTCTGGTCTTGAAGGTTGTCTTCCACTCATCTCCTTCTATGACATGAATCTGATGGTACCCACTCTTCAGGTCAATCTTTGTGAAGTACTTGGCTCCACTCAAATAGTCCATAATGTCATCCATCCTTGGCAATGGGAATCTATATTTTATGGTGATCTTGTTAATAGCTCGAGAGTCTGTACACATTCTCCACTCTCCATATTTCTTTGGTGCTAGTACTGTAGGTACTGCACATGGACTCAAGCTCTCCCGAATCAGTCCCTTTTTTAGCAACTCTTGGACTTGTCTTGTTTAGCTCCTCACTTTCTACAGGAGTCATTCTATGGGCTGCCTTATTGGGTAAACTAGATCCTGGTACCAAATCTATATGGTGACTGATCTTCCTCACTAGTGGTAAACCCTCAGGCACATTATCTGATATAATATCTAGAAATTCTTCTAACAGACCTAAGACTTCTACTAGGGTATCTTTGCATTCTTCTTCCCTAACTCTAGGAATTAATGCATAGCACATATGCTCATGCTTCAAACCATCCAAAAACCTTCTACCTTCAACTAAATAGATTCTAGCACTACTACATACCTTTTCATCCACCTCCTTTAGGGGCTTCAACTTATGGCGCACTCCATTCTTTGTCAAGGAGTAAGTGTTGGCATGACCATCATGCATTGCACACCGATCAAACTACCATGGCCTTCCCAATAACAAATGGCAAGCATCCATAGGTAGGATGTCACACAGGACCTCATCACGATAATTCCCAATATTAAATTTTACCAAGCATTGCTCACTGACCAAAGCCCTATGGTCCTTCTACAACCATACAATCCGATATGGATGCGGGTGTCTCTTCCTCTCTAACTATAATTTGGTAACCATTCCTTCTAAAACTAGGTTATCTATGCTACCATTATCTATGATAATATTACAGACCTTACCTACACATTTACACCTTATGCGAAATAAGCTCTTCCTCTGATCTGGATCTCTCTCCTCATTCAACAAGGCTCTCCTTGTGATCAACACTTCTCCTCTTTCTACTTCTTCAGAGTGCTCAGATTCAACACCTTCATCAACAACAGCAGCTCGGGCATTACCTTCAAGCCTCTTATTTGTCCTCTCTTGGTGTTGTGGACACTCGTATGCTCGATGTCCTTCTTCCATAGTGGAAACAAGTTCCATAAAATCCTCCTCTTCCAAACCCTCATCCAGACCTTCCTCTTCCTCTCTAGTAACCATTGTTCTGATCATAGGGGCGGTAAGCATTATCTCCCTTTTGGTCCTGACTACTGCTAGCTTCTCCATTCTTCTTATAATCTTCATTTCATCCTCCATTTGTTCTTCCACCAGTTCTTCCACCATGACCTCTTCCTCTTTGCTTGCTCTCAAACCTTATGTTCAACTTCTCTTCAACCCTCAAGGCAAACTGGTAAGCATCCTCTATGGTGGTCATCCTGACTAGACTTAACTCCTCTTGAATACTTGCTCTTAACCCATTAATATAATGGGCTACCTTCTCCTTGTTGGCCTTAGAATGGCCTATTCTGATTAAAATTTTATAAAACTCCTCTATGTATTCTTTGACAGACTTACTTGATTGCCTCAAACCTTACATTTTCTTTAGCAGATCCAACTCATAATCACTAGGAATAAATTGCCTCTTCAACTTCTCCAACATCCGCTCCCATTTTGTTATCCTTTCTTTTCCTCTTTTATTTCTGTCTAGCTGCACTCCCTTCCACCATATGCTAGCATGACCCTTCAGCTTGGTCTTAGCAAACTTGACCCTCTCAAGATCTTCAACCTCCTCATACTCAAAGTATTCTTCCAAATCATTGATCCAATCAATCAACTCCTCTAGATCAAGATTTCTAAAATACGTAGAAACATCAAACTTTGATCTCTTTCCAATATAAGATATGGCCTTATATAACCTAGCTTGTGCAGGATCTATACTCAAATGTCCTCTTCTTCTTCAACTTCATCTTCACTACCATCTTCTCTCCTTGGCTCAAACCCTCTCACCCCTCTATCTTCCTGCACCATATTTCTCCCACCACCATGGTTTCTTCATGGAGGCATTCTGCTCACTTCTCTCACAAACCCTAACCACAGATCCTGGTGTAAACTGCCTCACGTTCGAATCTATTTACACACTCAGGAACTCTCGCTATGATACCACTTGATAGTATCGATCACACAAAAAACACATACAATCCAAAACTAAAATCAAAAATACAAACCTTTCATTCATTCTCAAAAATAGAATCCACAAAGAAAAACCCCTTTTACAAATTTAAAATTCCCTCAAATACCCTATTTTCCCCTTTTCCCACCTAAAACCATTAAAATTCAAATTTGAAATTTTGGGGGCAACTTTTCGAGGTCATAACTTCACACTCATTGACCCGATTGACTATTACAACATATTTTTAAAAAGGCAAGACAACAGCTAAGTAAACTTAAGTCTAGCCAAAATCCTCAAATTCAACCTCTAAGACCTTCAAAAATCTCCTACAAGTTAAACTAGTTTTACTAGTTTTACAAAATTAAACAATTACAATTTTTTTTGGGTGATGCAAGATCACTCTTACACCATTGGATGCTCCTACATCAGACACCCAGGGTAATTTTGAGAAGTGACCTTCACTTCTCTATTGTTGGAAGAAAACCAAGGCGTTCAACCTCAGCCTTCGACAACCAAGATGAATCTTCAATAGGTCTGCCCTTCCACTTAACCAGATATTCTGCATACTGCCTATTTCTGGTACTTTTGCCGATGCGGGTATCCAGGATCTCTTCTATCTCTTCCATCTCTAGAGTAGATGCTGGAATATTCCATAATTCTACTATTGGTCCCTCACCATTGTCTCCTTCATGGTATTCTACCAAATCTGAAATGTTAAAAATAGGTGATATGTTAAGCCCACTTGGCAATTCTACTTCATATGCATTGCCTGAATCCCATTTTTCTATGATTTTGCATGGTCCAAACTTCTTCATTTTTAACTTGTTATAGGTTTTAGCAGGAAACCTTTCTTTTCTCAGATGGACCATAACTTCATCTCCCACTTCAAATTCCTTAAACCGTCGCTTCTGGTCTACCCTTGTCTTATACTGAGTATTCATCTTAGTAATATGCTTCTTCACTTCTTCATGCAAGCTCTTCAGATGCTCTACAAAGTCCTCAGCCTCAACACTGCACTTTTCCCCTGTATCCATCTTCCTCAACTCAGAAGCATTTCTTGGACTGCTCCCATATATTATCTGGAATGGAGATTTATTAGTACTCCTATTGACAGAATTATTGTATGCAAATTCTACCTATGGCAAAACCAAATCCCATCCCTTGGGCTTATCTCCTACCAAGCATCTCAGTAGATTACCCAAACTTCTATTCACCACCTCTATTTGTCCATCAATCTGTGGGTGGTATGCAGAACTGAATTTCAGATCTATCTTCAATTTCTTCCATAAGGTCCTCCAGAAATACCCAACAAACTTGGTATCTCTATCGAAAACTATACTCTTTGGTAGACCATGAAGTCGTACCACCTCTTTGAAAAATAACCCTACAACATGAACTGCATCATTAGTTTTCTGGCAGGGAATAAAATGTGCCATCTTTGAAAACCTGTCAACCACCACAAATATGGAGTCATTCCCCCTCTATGTCCTTGGTAGGCCAAGAACAAAATCCATGTTGATGTCCTCCCATGGTCTCTCTAGTACAGGTAATGGCTGATATAATCCAGTGTTCTATCTCACACCCTTCGCCATCTGGCATACTCTACAACTTTGTACAAATCTCTTCACATCTTGCTGCAACTATGGCCAATAGTAGTTCTCACTAACAAGGGCAATGGTCTTATCTCGACCAAAGTGTCCAGCCAACCCTCCACTATGCTTCTCCTTGACTAGATTCTCCCTCATTGAACTCCTTGGAATGCATAATTGATTTCCTCTGAACAACATTCCATCTTGGATTAGAAAATCCAACCACTTAGTCCTATCCAAAGTAACAGGTGCCAAGCAAGCCCTCCAAGCCTCTGCAAAATCAGGATCTTCAGGGTACAAACCCTTAAGTTCGTCAAACCCTACAACTTCCACCTTCATTTCTATCAACAAACATTACCTTCTACTTAAGGCATCTGCAACTCTATTTGACTTTCCACTCCTATGCTTCAACACAAAGGTATAACTCTGTAGAAACTCAACCCACTTCAAGTGCCTCTGATTTAGCTTCCCTTGGCTATTAATATACTGTAAGGCCTGATGATCAATATATAGAACAAACTCTTTTGGCAACAAATAATGCCTCCACTTCTTTAGAGCCTGAACTATAGCATAAAACTCTTGATCATAAAATGAATACTTCTTCCTAGCATCATTGAGTTTCTCACTAAAATAAGCAACAGGTTTACCTTCTTGACTCAATACAACTCCTATGGCACTACCACTAGCATCACAATCTACCTGAAATACCTTATTAAAATCTAGAAGTGCCAAAATAGGTTGCTCTATGACCTTCTTCTTCAACATATCAAAGCTCTTATCTGCTCCTAAGGTCCACTTAAATTCTTTCTTATCCCCTCTCATTGTTTCTATTAGGGGTGCACAAATACTACTAAAATTTCTAATAAATTTTTTGTAAAAACTTGCTAGACCATGAAATGATCTTACCTCAATTATGCTCCTTGGAGTAGGCCATTCAATGATAGCCCTCACCTTTTTTGGGTCCATTTTTAGACCTTCAATTGAGATGACAAATCCTAGATACACTAACTCCTTCACAAAACTACACTTCTTCAAATTAATCAACAACTGCTCCTCCCTCAACTTCTCAAAAACTCTTCTGATATGCATCAGGTGCTCTTCCAAGGTCTTGCTAAATATTAAAATGTCATCCAAATAGACAATGACAAATTTTCCTAAAAACTCCTTCAATACCTCATTCATCAGCCACATGAATGTGCTTGGTGCATTGGTTAGCCCAAATGGCATGACCAACCACTCATACAAACCCTCTCTAGTCTTGAAGGTTGTCTTCCACTCATCTCCTTCTCTGACATGAATCTGATGGTACCCACTCTTCAGGTCAATCTTTGTGAAGTACTTGGCTCCACTCAAATAGTCCATAATGTCATCCATCCTTGGCAATGGAAATCTATATTTTATGGTGATCTTGTTAATAGCTCGGGAGTCTGTACACATTCTCCACTCTCCATATTTCTTTGGTGCTAGTACTACAGGTACTGCACATGGACTCAAGCTCTCCCGAATCAGTCCCTTTTTTAGCAACTCTTGGACTTGTCTGTTTAGCTCCTCACTTTCTACAGGAGTCATTCTATGGGCTGCCTTATTGGGTAAACTAGATCCTGGTACCAAATCTATATGGTGACTGATCTTCCTCACTAGTGGTAAACCCTCAGGCACATTATCTGATATAATATCTAGAAATTCTTCTAATAGACCTGAGACTTCTACTAGGGTATCTTTGCATTCTTCTTCCCTAACTCTAGGAATTAATGCATAGCACATATGCTCATGCTTCAAACCATCCAAAAACTTTCTACCTTCAACTAAATAGATTCTAGCACTACTACATACCTTTTCATCCACCTCCTTCAGGGGCTTCAACTTATGGTGCACTCCATTCTTTGTCAAGGAGTAAGTGTTGGCATGCCCATCATGCATTGCACATCGATCAAACTGCCATGGCCTTCCCAATAGCAAATGGCAAGCATCCATAGGCAGGATGTCACATAGGACCTCATCACGGTAATTCCCAATATTAAATTTTACCAAGCATTGCTCACTGACCAAAGCCCTATGGTCCTTCTGCAACCATGCAATCTGATATGGATGCGGGTGTCTCTTCCTCTCTAATTGTAATTTGGTAACCATTCCTTCTAAAACTAGGTTATCTATGCTACCATTATCTATGATAATATTACAGACCTTACCTGCACATTTACACCTTGTGTGAAATAAGCTCTTCCTCTGATCTGGATCTCTCTCCTCATTCAACAAGGCTCTCCTTGTGATCAACACTTCTCCTCTTTCTGCTTCTTCAGAGTGCTCAGATTCAACACCTTCATCAACAACAGCAGCTTGAGCATTACCTTCAGGCCTCCTATTTGTCCTCTCTTGGTGTTGTGGACACTCGTATGCTCGATGTCCTTCTTCTCCATAGTGGAAATAGGTTCCACGAAATCCTCCTCTTCCAAACCCTCGTCCAGACCTTCCTCTTCCTCTCTAGTAACCATTGTTCTGATCATGGGGGTGGTAAGCATTATCTCCCTTTTGGTCTTGACTACTGCTAGCTTCTCCATTCTTCTTATAATCTTCATTTTATCCTCCATTTGTTCTTCCACCAGTTCTTCCACCATGACCTCTTCCTCTTTGCTTGCTCTCAAACCTTCTATTCAACTTCTCTTCTACCTTCAAGGCAAACTGGTAAGCATCCTCTATGGTGGTCATCCTGACTAGACTTAACTCCTCTTGAATACTTGCTCTTAACCCATTAATATAATGGGCTACCTTCTCCTTGTTGGCCTTAGAATGGCCTATTCTGATTAAAATTTTATAAAACTCCTCTATGTATTCTTTGACAGACTTACTTGATTGTCTCAAACCTTGCATTTTCTTTAGCAGATCCAACTCATAGTCAGCTGGAATGAATTGCCTCTTCAACTTCTCCAACATCCGCTCCCACCTTGTTATCCTTTCTTTTCCTCTTTTATTTCTATCTAGCTGCACTCCCTTCCACCATATGCTAGCATGACCCTTCAGCTTGGTCTTAGCAAACTTGACCCTCTCAGGATCTTCAACCTCCTCATACTCAAAGTATTCTTCCAAATCATTGATCTAGTCAATCAACTCTTCTAGATCAAGATTTCTAAAATACGTAGAAACCTCCATCTTTGATCTCTTTCCAATATGAGATATGGCTTTATATAACCTAGCTTGTGTAGGATCTACTACCTCTTCTTCTTCCTCAAACTGGTCCTCTTCTTCTTCAACTTCATCTTCACTACCATCTTCTCTCCTTGGCTCAAACCCTCTATGTAGCTCCTCTTGCAGAGCCTGAACTTACCTCTACAAAGCTCTAAAATCTTCTTCTAGCACCATATTTCTCCCACCACCATGGTTTCTTCATGGAGGCATTCTGCTCACTTCTCTCACAAACCCTAACCATAGATCCTAGTGTAAACTACCTCACGTTCGATGCTCTATTTACACACTCAGGAACTCTCACTCTGATACCACTTGAAGTAGATCAGCATAAACAAACAACAACAAAAAAAATGTAAACAAACCTTTCATTACTTTCATGCCAAAAAAGAGTACAAAAGACCCCCCTTTACAAATTTCAAAATTCCCACTTACCCTATTTTCCCTTTTTCCCACCTAAAACCATTTAAATTCAAATTTGAAATTTGGGGGCAACTTTTCGAGGTCATAACTTCACGCTCGTTGACCCGATTGACTATTACAACATATTTTCGAAAATGGCATGAGACGAACTAAGGTTCACATCTAGCTAAAAATCCTCAAATTCGACCTCTAAGACCTTCAAAAATCTCTTGCAAGTTAAACTAGTTTTACTAGTTTTACAAAATTAAACAATTACAATTTTTTTTGGGTGATGCAAGATCACTCTTACACCACTGGATGCTCCTGCATCAGACACCCAAGGTAATTTTGAGAAGTGACCTTCACTTCTCTATTGTTGGAAGAAAACCAAGGCGTTCAACCTCAGCCTTCGACAACCAAGATGAATCTTCAACAGGTCTGCCCTTCCACTTAACCAGATATTCTGCATACTACCTATTTCTGGTACTTTTGCTGATGTGGGTATCTAGGATCTCTTCTATCTCTTCCATATCTAGAGTAGATGCTGGAATATTCCATAATTCTGCTACTAGTCCCTCACCATTGTCTCCTTCATGGTATTCTACCAAATCTGAAATGTTAAAAATAGGTGATATGTTAAGCCCACTTGGCAATTCCACTTCATATGCATTCCTTGAATCCCATTTTTCTATGATTTTGCATGGTCCAAACTTCTTCATTTTTAGCTTGTTATAGGTTTTAGCAGGAAACCTTTCTTTTCTCAGATGGACCATAACTTCATCTCCCACTTCAAATTCCTTAAATCATCGCTTCTGGTCTGCCCTTGTCTTATATTGAGTATTCATATTAGTAATATGCTTCTTCACTTCTTCATGCAAGCTCTTCAGATGCTCTACAAAGTCCTCAGCCTCAGCACTACACTTTTCCCCTGTATCCATCTTCCTCAACTCAAAAGCATTTCTTGGGCTGCTCTCCAAGCCTCTACAAAATTAGGATCTTCATGGTACAAACCCTTAAGTTCGTCAAACCCTACAACTTCCACCTTCATTTCTATCAACAAACACTACCTTCTACTTAAGGCATCTACAACTCTATTTGAATTCCCACTCCTATGCTTCAACACAAAGGTATAACTTTGTAGAAACTCAACCCACTTCAAGTGCCTATGATTTAACATCCCTTGGCTATTAATATACTTTAAAGCTTGATGATCAGTATATAGAACAAACTCTTTTGGCAACAAATAATACCTCCACTTCTTTAGAGCCTGAACTATAGCATAAAACTCTTGATCATAAACAGAATACTTCTTCCTAGCATCATTGAGTTTCTCACTAAAATAAGCAACAGGTTTACCTTCTTGACTCAATACAACTCCTATGGCACTACCACTAGCATCACAATCTACCTAAAATACCTTATTAAAATCTGGAAGTGCCAAAATAGGTTGCTCTGTGACCTTCTTCTTCAACATATCAAAGCTCTTATCTGCTCCTAAGGTCCACTTAAATTCTTTCTTATCCCCTCTCATTGTTTCTATTAGGGGTGCACAAATACTGCTAAAATTTCTAATAAATTTTCTATAAAAACTTGCTAGACCATGAAATGATCTTACCTCAGTTATGCTCCTTGGAGTAGGCCATTCAATGATAGCCCTCACTTTTTTTGGGTCCATTTTTAGACCTTCAACTGAGATGACAAATCCTAGATACACTAACTCCTTCACAAAACTACACTTCTTCAAATTAATTAGCAACTTCTCCTCCCTCAGCTTCTCAAAAACTCTTCTGATATGCATCAGGTGCTCTTCCAGGGTCTTGCTAAATATTAAAATGTCATCCAAATAGACAATGACAAATTTTCCTAAAAACTCCTTCAATACCTCATTCATCAGCTGCATGAATGTGCTTGGTGCATTGGTTAGCCCAAATGGCATGACCAACCACTCATACAAACCCTCTCTGGTCTTGAAGGTTGTCTTCCACTCATCTCCTTCTTTGACACGAATCTGATGGTACCCACTCTTCAGGTCAATCTTTGTGAAGTACTTGGCTCCACTCAAATAGTCCATAATGTCATCCATCCTTGGCAATGGAAACCTATATTTTATGGTGATCTTGTTAATAGCTCGAGAGTCTGTACACATTCTCCACTCTCCATATTTCTTTGGTGCTAGTACTATAGGTACTGCACATGGACTCAGGCTCTCCCGAATCAGTCCCTTTTTCAGCAACTCTTGGACTTGCCTATTTAGCTCCTCACTTTCTACAGGAGTCATTCTATGGGCTGCCTTATTGGGTAAACTAGATCCCAGTACCAAATCTATATGGTGACTGATCTTCCTCACTAGTGGCAAACCCTCAGGCACATTATCTGATATAATATCTAGAAATTCTTCTAACAGACCTGAGACTTCTACTGGGGTATCTTTGCATTCTTCTTCCCTAACTCTAGGAATTAATGCATAGCACATATGCTCATGCTTCAAACCATCCAAAAACCTTCTACCTTCAACTAAACAGATTTTGGCACTACTACATACCTTTTCATCCACCTCCTTCAGGGGCTTCAACTTATGGCGCACTCCATTCTTTGTCAGGGAGTAAGTGTTGGCACGCCCATCATGCATTGCACACCGATCAAACTGCCATGGCCTTCCCAACAACAAATGGCAAGCATCCATAGGCAGGATGTCACACAGGACCTCATCATGGTAATTCCCAATATTAAATTTTACCAAGCATTGCTCACTGACCAAAGCCCTATGGTCCTTCTGCAACCACACAATCCGATATGGATGCGGGTGTCTCTTCCTCTCTAATTACAATTTGGTAACCATTCCTTCTGAAACTAGGTTATCTATGCTACCATTATCTATGATAATATTACAGACCTTACCTACACATTTACACCTTGTGCGAAATAAGCTCTTCCTCTGATCTGGATCTCTCTCCTCATTCAACAAGGCTCTCCTTGTGATCAGCACTTCTCCTCTTTCTGCTTCTTTAGAGTGCTCAGATTCAGCACCTTCATCAACAACAATAGCTCGAGCATTACCTTTGGGCCTCTTATTTGTCCTCTCTTGGTGTTGTGGACACTCGTATGCTCGATGTCCTTCTTCTCCATAGTGGAAACAGGTTCCACGAAATCCTCCTCTTCCAAACCCTCGTCTAGACCTTCCTCTTCCTCTCTGGTAACCATTGTTCTGATCATGAGGGTGGTAAGCATTATCTCCCTTTTGGTCCTGACTACTATTGGCTTCTCCATTCTTCTTATAATCTTCATTTCTCATTTCTTTTGTCCTCCATTTGTTCTTCCACCAGTTCTTCCACCATGACCTCTTCCTCTTTGCTTGCTCTCAAACCTTCTGTTCAACTTCTCTTCAACCCTCAAGGCAAACTAGTAAGCATCCTCTATGGTGGTCATCCTGACCAGACTTAACTCCTCTTGAATACTTGCTCTTAACCCATTAATATAATGGGCTACCTTCTCCTTGTTGGCCTTAGAATGGCATATTCTGATTAAAATTTTATAAAACTCCTCTATGTATTCTTTGACAGACTTACTTGATTGCCTCAAACCTTGCATTTTCTTGAGCAGATCCAACTCGTAATCAGCTGGAATAAATTGTCTCTTCAACTTCTCCACCATATGCTCCCACCTTGTTATCCTTTATTTTCCTCTTTTATTTCTATCTAGCTACACTCCCTTCCACCATATGCTAGCATGACCCTTCAGCTTGGTCTTAGCAAACTTGACCCTCTCAGGATCTTCAACCTCCTCATACTCAAAGTATTCCTCCATATCATTGATCCAGTCAATCAACTCCTCTGGATCGAGATTTCTAAAATACGTAGAAACATCCATCTTTGGTCTCTTTCCAATCTAAGATATGGCCTTATAACCTAGCTTGTGTAGGATCTACTACCTCTTCTTCTTCCTCAAACTGGTCCTCTTCTTCTTCAACTTCATCTTCACTCCCATCTTCTCTCCTTGGCTCAAACCCTCTACGTAGCTCCTCTTGCAGAGCCTGAACTTGCCTCTACAAAGCTCTAAAATCTTCTTCTGGCACCATATTTCTCCCACCACCATGGTTTCTTCATGGAGGCATTATTCTCACTTCTCTCACAAACCCTAACCATAGATCCTGGTGTAAACTGCCTCACGTCCGACGATCTATTTACACACTCAAGAACTCCCGCTCTGATACCACTTGAAGTAGAGTTACATTAAACAAGCACATACAATCCACAAAAACTAAGAAAATGCTAAAATGAGCCAAATATTTCTTGTATTCTATTACCCAAAATAGGATATTACAAGAATAACCTATTACAATTTTCAAAATTCCCACTAATACCCAATTTTCTCTTTTTCCCACCTAAAACCATTAAAATTCAAATTTGAATTTTGGGGGCAACTTGTCGAGGTCATAACTTCGCACTCGTTGACCCGATTGACTATTACAACATATTTTTAAAAATGGCATGAAATGAGCTAAGCAAGGTAAATACCAAGGCCTATGTCTAGCCAAAAATCCTCAAATTCAACCTCTAAGACCTTCAAAAATCTCTTGCAAGTTAAACTAGTTTTTACTAGTTTTACAAAATTAAAAACAATTACAATTTTTTTTGGGTGATGCAAGATCACTCTTACACCACTGGATGCTCTTGCATCAGACACCTAGGGTAATTTTGAGAAGTGACCTTCACTTCTCTATTGTTGGAAGAAAACCAAGGCGTTCAACCTCAACCTTCGACAACCAAGATGAATCTTCAATAGGTCTGCCCTTCCACTTAACCAGATATTCTACATATCGCCTATTTATGGTACTTTTGCCGATGTGGGTATCTAGGATCTCTTCTATCTCTTCCATATCTAGAGTAGATGCTAGAATATTCCATAATTTTACTACTGGTCCCTCACCATTGTCTCCTTCATGGTATTCTACCAAATCTGAAATGTTAAAAATAGGTGATATGTTAAGCCCACTTGGCAATTCCACTTCATATGCATTACCTGAATCCCATTTTTCTATGATTATGCATGGTCCAAACTTCTTCATTTTTAGCTTGTTATAGGTTTTAGCGGGAAACCTTTCTTTTCTCAGATGGACCATAACTTCATCTCCCACTTCAAATTCCTTAAACCGTCATTTTTGGTCTGCCCTTGTCTTGTACTGAGTATTCATCTTAGTAATATGCTTCTTCACTTCTTCATGCAAGCTCTTCAGATGCTCTACAAAGTCCTCAGCCTCAACACTGCACTTTTCCCTTGTATCCATCTTCCTCAACTCAGAAGCATTTCTTGGACTGCTCCCATATATTATCTGGAATGGAGATTTGTTAGTACTCCTATTGACAGAATTGTTGTATGCAAATTCTACCTATGGCAAAACCAAATCCCATCCCTTGGGCTTATCTCCTACCAAGCATCTCAATAGATTACCCAAACTTCTATTCACCACCTCTATTTGTCCATCAGTCTATGGGTGGTATGTAGAACTGAATTTCAAATCTATCTTCAATTTCTTCCACAAGGTTCTCCAAAAATACCCAACAAACTTGGTATCCCTGTCAAAAATAATACTCTTTGGTAGACCATGAAGTCGTACCACCTCTTTGAAAAATAAACCTCCAACATGAACTGCATCATTAGTTTTCTAGCAAGGAATAAAATGTGCCATCTTTGAAAACCTGTCAACCACCAAAAATATGGAGTCATTTCCCCTCTGTGTCCTTGGTAGGCCAAGAACAAAATCCATGCTGATGTCCTCCCATGGTCTCTCTAGTACAGGTAATGGCTGATATAATCCAATGTTTTGTCTCACACCCTTGGCCATCTGGCATACTCTGCAACTTTGCACAAATCTCTTCACATATTGCTACAACTGTGGCCAATAGTAGTTCTCACTAACAAGAGCAATGGTCTTATCCCGACCAAAGTGTCCAACCAACCCTCCACTATGCTTCTCCTTGACTAGATTCTCCCTCATTGAACTCCTTGGAATGCATAATTGATTTCCTCTGAACAACATTCCATCTTGGATCAGAAAATCCAACCACTTAGTCCTATCCAAAGTAACAGGTGCCAAGCAAGCCCTCCAAGCCTCTACAAAATCAAGATCTTCAAGGTACAAACCCTTAAGTTCATCAAACCCTACAACTTCCACCTTCATTTCTATCAACAAACACTACCTTCTACTTAAGGCATCTACAACTCTATTTGACTTTCCACTCCTGTGCTTCAACACAAAGGTATAACTCTATAGAAACTCAACCCACTTCAAGTGCCTCTGATTTAGCTTCCCTTGGCTATTAATATACTGTAAGGCCTGATGATCAGTATATAGAACAAACTATTTTGGCAACAAATAATGCCTCCACTTCTTTAGAGCCTGAACTATAGCATAAAACTCTTGATCATAAACTGAATACTTCTTCCTAGCATCATTGAGTTTCTCACTAAAATAAGCAACAGGTTTACCTTCTTGACTCAATACAACTCCTATGGCACTACCACTAGCATCACAATCTACCCGAAATACCTTATTAAAATCTGGAAGTGCCAAAATAGGTTGCTCTATGACCTTCTTCTTCAACATATCAAAGCTCTTATCTACTCCTAAGGTCCACTTAAATTCTTTCTTATCCCCTCTCATGGTTTCTGTTAGGGGTGCACAAATACTGCTAAAATTTCTAATAAATTTTTTGTAAAAACTGGCTAGACCATGAAATGATCTTACCTCTGTAATGCTCCTTGGAGTAGGCCATTCAATGATAGCCCTCACTTTTTTTGGGTCCATTTTTAGACCTTCAACTGAGATGACAAATCCTAGATACACTAACTCCTTCTTCACAAAACTACACTTCTTCAAATTAATCAACAACTGCTCCTCCCTCAGCTTCTCAAAACCTCTTCTGATATGCATCAGGTGCTCTTCCAGGGTCTTGCTAAATATTAAAATGTCATCCAAATAGACAATGATAAATTTTCCTAAAAACTCCTTCAATACCTCATTCATTAGCCGCATGAATGTGCTTGGTGCATTGGTTAGCCCAAATGGCATGACCAACCACTCATACAAACCCTCTCTGGTCTTGAAGGTTGTCTTCCACTCATCTCCATATCTGACACGAATATGATGGTACCCACTCTTCAAGTCAATCTTTGTGAAGTACTTGGCTTCACTCAAACAGTCCATAATGTCATCCATCCTTGGCAATGGAAATCTATATTTTATGGTGATCTTGTTAATAGCTCGAGAGTCTGTACACATTCTCCACTCTCCATATTTCTTTGGTGCTAGTACTACAGGTACTGCACATGGACTCAAGCTCTCCCAAATCAGTCCCTTTTTTAGCAACTCTTGGACTTGTCTGTTTAGCTCCTCACTTTCTATAAGAGTCATTCTATGGGCTGCCTTATTGGGTAAACTAGCTCCTGGTACCAAATCTATATGGTGACTGATCTTCCTCACTGGTGGCAAACCCTCAGGCACATTATCTGATATAATATCTAGAAATTCTTCTAACAGACCTAAGACTTCTACTGGGGTATCTTTGCATTCTTCTTCCCTAACTCTAGGAATTAATGCATAGCACATATGCTCATGCTTCAAACCATTCAAAAAACTTTCTACCTTCAACTAAACATATTCTAGCACTGCTACATACCTTTTCATCCACCTCCTTCAGGGGCTTCAGCTTATGGTGCACTCCATTCTTTGTTAGGGAGTAAGTGTTGGCATGCCCATCATGTATTGCACACTGATCAAACTGCCATGGCCTTCCCAACAACAAATGACAAGCATCCATAGGCAGGATGTCACACAGGACCTCATCATGGTAATTCCCAATATTAAATTTTACCAAGCATTGCTCACTGACCAAAGCCCTATGGTCCTTCTGCAACCACGCAATTCGATATGGATGCGGGTGTCTCTTCCTCTCTAACTGCAATTTGGTAACCATTCCTTCTACAACTAGGTTATCTATGCTACCATTATCTATGATAATATTACAAATCTTACCTACACATTTACACCTTATGCGAAATAAGCTCTTCCTCTGATCTGGGTCTCTCTCCTCATTCAACAAGGCTCTCCTTGTGATCAGCACTTCTCCTCTTTCTGCTTCTTTAGAGTGCTCAGATTCAGCACCTTCATCAACAACAGTAGCTCGGGCATTACCTTTGGGCCTCTTATTTGTCCTCTCTTGGTGTTGTGGACACTCGTATGCTCGATGTCCTTCTTCTCCATAGTGGGAAAAGGTTCCACGAAATCCTCCTCTTCCAAACCCTCATCAAGAACTTCCTCGTCCTCTCTGGTAACCATTGTTATGATCATGGGGGCGGTAAGCATTATCCTCCTTTTGGTCCTGACTACTGCTAGCTTCTCCATTCTTCTTATGATCTTCATTTTGTCCTCCATTTGTTCTTCCACCAGTTCTTCCACCATGACCTCTTCCTCTTTGCTTGCTCTCAAACCTTCTGTTCAACTTCTCTTCAACCCTCAAGGCAAATTGGTAAGCATCCTCTATGGTGGTCATCCTGACTAGACTTAACTCCTCTTGAATACTTGCTCTTAACCCATTAATATAATGGGCTACCTTCTCCTTGTTGGCCTCAGAATGGCTTGTTATGATTAAAATTTTATAAAAATCCTTTGTGTATTCTTTGACAGACTTACTTGATTGCCTCAAACCTTGCATTTTCTTGAGCAGATCCAACTCGTAATCAGCTGGAATGAATTGTCTCTTCAACTTCTCCACCATCTTCTCCCACTTTGTTATCCTTTCTTTTCCTCTTTTGTTTTTGTCTAGCTGTACTCCCTTCCACCATATGCTGGCATGACCCTTCAACTTGGTCTTAGCAAACTTGACCCTCTCAGGATCTTCAACCTCCTCATACTCAAAGTATTCCTCCAAATCATTGATCCAGTCGATCAACTCCTCTGGATCGAGATTTCTAGAATACGTAGAGACATCCATCTTTGGTCTCTTTCCAATCTGAGATATGGCTTTATACAATCTGGCTTGTGTAGGATCTACTGCCTCTTCTTCTTCCTCAAACTGGTCCTCTTCTTCTTCAGCTTCATCTTCACTCCCATCTTCTCTCCTTGGCTCAAACCCTCTATGCAGCTCCTCTTGCAGAGCCTGAACTTGCCTCTGCAAAGCTCTGAAATCTTCTTCTAGCACCATATTTCTCCCACCACCATGGTTTCTTCATGGAGGCATTCTACTCACTTCTCTCACCAAACCCTAACCATAGATCCTGGTGTAAATTGCCTCACGTCCGGTGCTCTATTTACACACTCAGGAACTCCTTCTCTGATACCACTTGAAGAAGAGTTGCATTAAGAAAACACATACAATCATATGAAAAATAATAAATTTCCTTTGAACAATGACATAAATCATTTCTTTCATTACTATTCATGCCAAAGATAGAGGATACAAGAGACTAACTAACCCTTACAAATTTGAAATTCCCCTCAAAGACCCTATTTTCTCCTTTTTCCCACCTAAAACCATCTATTTCAAATTTGAATTTTGGGGGCAACTTGTCGAGGTCATAACTTCACGCTCATTGACCCGATTGACTATTACAACATATTTTTAGAAAGGGCATGAGATGAGCTAAGCGGGATAGCCTTGGCTCCTAGTGCCAAGGCCTACGTCTAGCTGAAAAATACTCAAATTCGACCTCTAAGACCTTCAAAAATCTCCTGCAAGTTAAACTAGTTTTTACTAGTTTTACAAAATTAAAAACAATTATAATTTTTTTTTTGGGTGATGCAAGATCACTCTTACACCACTGGATGCTCCTACATCAGAAACCCAGGATAACTTGAGAAGTGACCTTCACTTCTCTATTGTTGGAAGAAAACCAAGGCGTTCAACCTCAACCTTCGACAACCAAGATGAATCTTCAATAGGTCTACCCTTCCACTTAACCAGATATTCTGCATACTACCTATTTTTGGTACTTTTGCCGATGCGGGTATCCAGGATCTCTTCTATCTCTTCCATATCTAGAGTAGATTTTGGAATATTCCATAATTTTGCTATTGGTCCCTCACCATTGTCTCCTTCATGGTATTCTATCAAATTTGAAATATTAAAAACAGGTGATATGTTAAGCCCACTTGGCAATTCCACTTCATATGCATTGCCCGAATCCCATTTTTCTATGATTATGCATGGTCCAAACTTCTTCATTTTTAGCTTGTTATAGGTTTTAGTAGGAAACCTTTCTTTTCTCAGATGAACCATAACTTCATCTCCCACTTCAAATTCCTTAAACTGTCGCTTTTGGTCTGCCCTTATCTTGTACTGAGTATTCATCTTAGTAATATGCTTCTTCACTTCTTCATGCAAGCTCTTTAGATGCTCTACAAAGTCCTCAGCCTCAACACTGCACTTTTCCCCTGTATCCATCTTCCTCAACTCAAAAGCATTTCTTGGATTGCTCCCATATATTATCTGGAATGGAGATTTGTTAGTACTCCTATTGACAAAATTGTTGTATGCAAATTCTTCCTGTGGCAAAACCAAATCCCATCCCTTGGGCTTATCTCCTACCAAGCATCTCAATAGATTACCCAAACTTCTATTCACCACCTTTGTTTGTCCATCAGTCTGTGGGTGGTATGCAAAATTGAATTTCAGTTTTGTCTTCAATTTCTTCCACAGGGTCCTCCAAAAATACCCAACAAAATTGGTATCCCTATCAAAAACAATACTCTTTGGTAGACCATGAAGTCGTACCACCTCTTTGAAAAATAACCCTGCAACATGATCTGCATCATTAATTTTCTATAAGGGAATAAAATGTGCCATCTTTGAGAATATATCAACCACCACAAATATGGAGTCATTCCCTCTCTATGTCCTTGGTAGACCAAGAACAAAATCCATGCTGATGTCCTCCCATGGTCTCTCTGGTATAGGTAATGGCTGATACAATCATGTGTATTGTCTCACACCCTTGGCCATCTGGCATAATCTACAACCTTGTACAAATATCTTCACATCTTGCTGCAACTGTGGCCAATAGTAGTTCTCATTAACAAGGGCAATGGTCTTATCCCGACCAAAGTGTCCAACCAACCCTCCACTGTGCTTCTCCTTGACTAGATTCTCCCTCATTGAACTCCTTGGAATGCATAATTGATTTCCTCTAAACAACATTCCATATTGGATTAGAAAATCCAACCACTTAGTCCAGTTCAAAGTAACAGGTGCAAAGTAAGCCCTCCAAGCCTCTACAAAATCTGGATCTTTAGGGTATAAACTCTTAAGTTCATCAAACCCTATGACTTCCACCTTCATTTCTGTCAATAAACACTACCTTCTACTTAAGGCATCTACAACTCTGTTTTACTTCCCACTCCTATGCTTCAACACAAAGGTATAACTTTATAGAAACTCAACCCATTTCAAATGCCTCTAATTCAATTTTCCTTGACTACTAATATATTTCAAGGCTTGATGATCAGTATATAGAATAAACATTTTTGGTAACAAATAGTGCCTCCACTTCTTTAGAGTTTGAACTATAGCATAAAACTCTTGATCATAAACTGAATACTTCTTCCTAGCATCATTGATTTTCTCACTAAAATAAGCAACAAGTTTACCTTCTTGGCTCAATACAACTCCTATGGCACTACCATTAGCATCACAATCTACCTGAAATACCTTTTTAAAATATCTAAGTGCCAAAATAGGTTTCTCTATGACCATATTATTTAACATATCAAAGCTCTTATTTGCTCCTAAGGTCCACTTAATATATTTCTTATCCCCTGTTATATCATATCATCCCACTATCATCATAATTTAGAAAGCAAAGGCATCCAACGAAGAAGCCGGTGCGAGGTGGGTATGTATTGACTCTATGACCTCGTTATTGAAGAGTGCAATATTTTTTGCTTTTGTTCTTGTTTTGTTTTTGTATATATTTTTTGGGTATATCACATTATATAAAAGGTAATTAAACCTAATTAATGGACTACATTGTATTTTGTGATTTTTGTATATTTTTGTGCAATTAGATATCTTTTGTAGATTATATTTGCATTATTTTTAGGCCTTTTGGAGGCCATTTTGAAGCATGGTGAATGTTTGCTTATTGGTTTCCTTTATCATTAATAGGTGGTGAAGAGTTAGTACCAAAAATTGAGACTCTTAGAGACCACTCAAAGTGTCTTTATTGAGGATTACTGGGAGTGGCTTGATGCCATGGGGTTCAAGAAGGTTACCTGGTTGGAGCCTGTGGTAGGCGATCACATCTACTTGACTGCTCTTATTAGCTTACGAGACTTATGCACCAACACCTTCTATCTATCGACAAGGGAGATGACAGTGACGCTAGAGGACGTCTATCAAATTCTATAGATTTTGATAGAGGGGTGACCGATCCACTCTATGCACCACGATCAGAGAGGTGCAATGCTGATGAGGTACTTTGGCAAGGATGTTGATGTTGTAGAGTTAGAATATAAGAATGGGAGGATAATAGTGTGGTTATATCATGAGGATGGGATATTGGGGGTGAGGCATGCACTACTGATGACACTCATCTCCAATATGCTCCTTCTTGATTCCATAGGAGCCAAGTTTCTTTGGAACCTGTTAGAGTTGGTGTATGCCCTAGAAGGGTGCACTAAGGAGAAGCTACTAGTGATGGCTTGGAGGACTATCTTATTGGAATAACTCTATGATGAGCTATACGAGATCCACTACCATTGGTGGAAGGGTTTGGGGTGCAACTTATTATTGCAGTATTAGAAATGGTAGTACATAGCTATGAGATGACCACATGGACTACCATAGATGACTCGGTTGTAGCTAGAATATAGGGAGATAGGATATGGTATCCTATGGCATAGGGCTTAGGATATAGGATAGTATTGATGGTTTATAGGTGATGTGGATCACTACATCGATGCCTTCTCATGACTGGTACCATTGCAAGTGATATGGTAACCTTATAGGGACTATTCATATTGGGTTGGTGTTGACAAGCAACTTCATCAGGTGAGGCAAGGTAGGTGGCTAATTAGGAGGTATGATATTGAGAGGGAGTAGTTACCTTTTTCTTAGGTTATGCAATAGTTTGGGATACAAAAGGGGCTGCCTGGAGAGCCATTGGTGTATCGACACTGTAGGGATGAGAGGACACTGAGGTGACCGATAGTGGAGTATGTGGGTGAGGAGTTGGATCCTACAATAGCTATTATTTATATGGATGATGCTAGGACTACGAAGGAGTATAAATCATGGTGGGTGATACGATAGTGGTGAGGTGCATGGGGCATAGGGGAAAAGGTAGCTAGGGAAAAAAACAAGGCGATGTAGGATGCCCTAGAGAAGGACTAGGTAGAGGTGGATGAGCAGGTAGATATCCTAGACTTGGTATATCATGGCAATGATGTGGATGCATAGGATCATGGGGCATAGTTATAGCAGGGTATATAGAGTGATCGATACCTAAAGCTATAGGTTGATTTGGGCAGGGTCAGACGGGAGAGATATATCCTTAGGGAATGGGTATAGGAAGATTAGACCAAGATATCCTCCCTATAGAAACAACTAAGAGCACGAGGTCCTAGGAATAAGAGGTCCAACAGTGGGGAGGTAGAAAGGCTATGGGTAGAGGTGCTACGACTGTAGTCAGTGGTGGAGAATTTTCGAACATGGGGATAGTAGAGGCAGGCTTACATGGATCAATTAGAGATGGATATGGTGCACCTTGGAGGGCATCTTCCTGATGATGGAAATATTAGCAGATCACACTGGTATCGATAGAGCGAAACAGTACAATATTCTTCTAGGCAAAGGACTGATAGGAGTGGTGGTATTAGGCATGAGGGATCACAGTGAACATGGACTACAGGTGGTAGTGTGAGTCATAGCACCAGTCTTGCATGACCATGGTGATGGAGAATATTGGGAATCTTCTTGGATTTTGGTTTTTTAGTATTGGTGAGGTCTGAAGACCCACTTTATTGTAGGCTAGAGGAATTCTCGAAAACTATGATTTATATTTTTACCCCATATATATATACGAGATTTTGTTATGGTCATCATGTGTATCCCTTATTTATTTATGATATGGATGTAATGTATGTATTTATTTATGATTATGTGTTATATGCTTATTATGTATGCATATGGATGCTTTTGTGACATGATGGAATGGTGATAGATATATATCATGTATGCATGTGTATTTGTAATTTGATTTGATGCTATCTAGATGCGTGCATGCATAATGAGATGGGTAATCTAATTGATTGATAAAATGAGTTGTGGCTAATGATTTGACATATTATGTTAGAACCATAGACTGTACAAAACACATTAACGCTCTTTTTGTTTTTTTTGTTTTTGTTTTTGTATTGCTTTTGTGTGATATGGAAATGTATTATTGCAATGATAGAATGAAATAATTGAAATGAGATGTTAAGGAATGTAGATGTGGTTTCGTGAGACTCAAAACACTCTAGTTAACATGATCAAAGGTTCTATACTGACTGTGCAAGACTTTTTGACAAGGTATGAATCTGCTAAGATGACCAAGATACTTCATATCCCTATGTGTGCAAGTGAGTTCATTCCTGTGAGACACATAAAGATACCACCATTGTAAGATAGGCTATTCACCAAACCTATAATGAGGATCACCCTATGAATGTCATGATCTAGGGTTCTATACTTAGTTGGATTATACCACTAGGTAATATAGGTTACCAAAAGCTAGCTCATCCACATGCAAACATTGGTCTGCACACACACCAAAATCTAATGTGATAGACATATCATCATGCGTAAGGATACCGCCATTTCCAGGTAAGATGTCCACAAAAATCGTAATGAGGATCACCTTATGGTTTTTTGAATGTTGAGAATTCCAGTGATTCAAGCTCAAAACTCCCTTCTTTTCTTCAATTTTATTGGGATACTTGCTCATATGTAGTGATGAAGATCACTATTTATTTTGTATTTTTTTTTTGTTGAGCAAGGGATTTGGTAAGTGGTGATAACCACTATTTATTTTGTTTTTGATTTTTGCTTTGTGAGGATTTTGATTTTGAACTTTTGGGATTTTTATTTTAACTTTTGATTTTTTTTGGGAATTGGGATTTTTGATAGTGGTGAAAACCACTGTTTATTTTGGGGAATTGGGTAGGGAAGAGCTTGTTATTTTACCAATTCTTAACATTCTTGAACCATTCGCATAGGGGGATGAGCAGGATAACCTTTTATCTTAAAGTAACCTAGACCACTTCATAATTTTCATCTTTCCTTGTGCAAAACTTGGATTTATTAATGTGTACGTGTGTTGGGATCTGATGCACACAAGGCATAATCTAAGCAGGAGTCTACCTTCTAAAAATCAAGATAGATTTCTACAAGATTTGAAAAGAAAACTAGAGATGGTTGAGTGACCAAAAATCCTAATGACATTATAGAACAAATGACAATGTGAAGGAAGTGGATACAAACATGAAATATGGAAAATGTGGGTGAAAATGATAAGTGAAACATTGAACTATGTGAATGATTACTTTCACAATATTGATTTTGAATGATGACTAGTGTAAAGTCTTAGTGCTAGACATGCATGAGAAACTCTAAAATTCAAAGTGCAAATGATGAGTATGCCTAAATGCAAGCAATTATGAGATGCAATGGAATGCAATGTGATGCAATGTGGTGTACTGTAGTGTAATGCAATATTTTGTATTTTTGATAATGTTTTTGAATTTTTGATTGATATATATGTATGTACATGTGACCAATGGGATTATTTGAGGCCATTAGATCATTTGAGGTGACCAAAGGGCTTACTGGTGCCTTTGGGGATTTTAGGGTGACCTAAATGGTCATAGACCACCTAGGAGCATTTTAGGTTGACTAAGTAGGTTGTAGACACCCTTGGAACATTTTGGGGTGACCTAGATGGTCATAAACCATATAGGAGCATTTTAGGTTGACCAAGTAGGTTGTAGACACCCTTGGAGCATTTTAGGGTGACCTATATGGTCATAGACCACCTAGGATAATTTTAGGTTTACGAAGTAGGTTTTAGACACCCTTGGAGCATTTTGGGGTGACCTAGATGATCATAGACCACTTAGGAAGATTTTAGGTTGACCAAGTAGGTTTTAGACACCCTTGGAGCATTTTGAGGTGACCTAGAAGGTCATATACTACCTAGGAGCTCCAAGGGTGTCTACAACCCACTTGATCAATCTAAAATGATCCTAGGTGGTCTATGATCATTGAGGTCACCCCAAAATTCTCCAAGAGTGTCTACAACTCGCTTGGTCAACCTAAAATGCTCCTAGGTGGTCTATGATCGTCTAGGTCACCCCAAAATGCTCCAAGGGTGTCTACAACCTTCTTGGTCAACCTAAAATGATCCTAGGTGATCTATGACCATCTAGGTCACCCTAAAATTCTCCAAGAGTGTCTAAAACCTGCTTGGTCATCCTAAAATGCTCCTAGGTGGTCTATGACCGTCTAGGTCACCCAAAAATTCTCCAAGGGTGTCTACAACCCACTTGGTCAACCTAAAATGCTCCTAGGTAGTCTATGACTGTCTAGGTCACCCCAAAATTCTCCAAGGGTGTCTACAACCCGCTTGGTCAACCTAAAATGCTCCTCTATGGTCTATGACCATATAGGTCACCCAAAAATGCTCCAAGGGTGTCTACAACCTGCTTGGTCAACCTAAAATGCTCCTAGGCGGTCTATGACCATCTAGGAGTATTTTAGGATGGACCACTACACTCCAGGCATGGAAAGGCCATAAATGAAGGATGTTCAAGGGTTCAGGATCCTCGACACCTTCAAGGGAGCCTAGGTGATAAGTTCCAGATCCAATTTGACTAGTGATGACAAAGGGATCTAACTAGTTTACCATAAACTTGTGTTGCAAATGGGGTGGCAAATTAGAATTTTGTTGGTTTTCCTTTAGAACGAGATCACCAACCTGAAATTATCTAAGACAAAATTTCATATTGTAGGCTCTCTTAAGTTGCTCTTGATAAATTCATTAGTGCTCAAGAGCATTAACATGATGTTCATCAAGCAACGTAAGCTGATCCAGGTGAGCCTACCATGCGGTGTAATCATCGATGAACTCCTATATGGATATGCACAATGATGGGATTTCAATATCTAGAGGTATGACTACCTCGACATCATACACCAAAAAAATAGAGTAGCCCTAGTGGGTATCCGAATGCTAGTGCAATAGGCCCATAGAGCAAGGGGTATTTACATGTGCCAATTTGTGTGATTATTTTTGGCAGTTTTCTTGAAAATGGTAATAAATGTTTTGTTGGAAGCCTCTACTTGCCCATTTGTTTGCGAATAGTAGGGCATAAAAAAATTGTGCTGGATATTATACTTTTATTTTAAAGCACAGATATATTTATTTTTAAACGATGTCCCATTATATGAAATGATCTTGGATGGAATACCAAAATGAAAAATGATATTGTGCAATAGTAACTCTGCTATGCGGGGTCTTGTCGTAGTGGTAAGGGGAATTGCTTCCACCCACTTTGTGAAATACTTTGTAGCCATGATGATAAAATTGTGATAGCCCGAGGATGTAGGGGAGATTTTCCCAATTAAATCCAACCCTCATTATGAGAATGATCATGCTGATTGAATTGGTTGTAAGACCTAAGAAGGTATGTGTGTCAAGTTAGTAGTGTGCTAACACTTCACACACTTCCTCACATATGTGCAACAATATCACTCCAAATTTTGCTAATAATAGACCATGCAAAGAATGCGCTTTGTGATGGCCATACAGCTAAAATTGCCACCACATGTACCATCGTGTGTTTGGGTGATTACCCAAGCCAATTATTGATGCTCTAAGTAGTGAAGGAGGATCCCTTTGTAGCTTCAATGATACAAAATATCTCCTAGCAAGACATATTTTGTCACCTTCTATTTGAATGTTATTTTAGCGGTGTGCAACAGTCCAGGGGGGAGGTTACCAAGCTTTAGATACTCCTTGATTTGTATGGACCAATCCTATTGCGAGGAAACCTTGATCGCATGAACCACCTATCCCTCTTGATGTTCATCTCGAGTAAACACTGATTGGGAAAGAACTTGTAAGAATAGCATTGTACTGCTAGCAAAAAGGGCTTGAGGGAACAAAGTCCTCCAGTCGACATGATTCAAGCACTCATGAATGTACGATAATATCGCTTGAGGAGGTTCAATTTGAATTAAGTGGACTTATGGCATGACTTAAATGTTCTAGCACTCAACCATGGACTACAAGAGCATTTTGACCTAAATGGTTGTCACATCATCAATAGGGTTCTCTAGGATCAAGGACCCTAGGGATGCCATTGTATCCATAAAATGGTTAGATAATCGAGGGAGTGCCTCTATGTCATACCATTCAAAATTTTCCAAGAATTTATCTACAATGGATTTGTAGGATTGTAGAACTGGGCACTTGCATTGGTATATCCATTTGACTTGGTTAACAATGAGCAAGGAATTGCCAAAAATGTTAAGCTTGGTGATTTTCATGGCGATAGCATTTTGAAGACCTATAAGAAAGGCTTTGTACTCGTCATTATTATTTGTGCATGGGAAATCAAGGTTAAATGATGGGGGTATGGGAGCACCATGCGGTGTGAAAAACATGATCCCTGTGTCACCCCTTGCTCGCACTTAGAGCCATAAAAAAATAGAGTCATATCTACCTGCGACTCAGGCACATTAAAATTATGCGATTTTGATATTTGGAAGACCCCATCATCATGAAGCTCCATGCTAAGAGGTTGATAATCTTGGAGAGGAGCCTCTGCGAGTTGATTGACAATAACATGGACCTTAATTGATTTTTTTCCAATAAAATCAAGGTAGAAATCCATCAACAACATGATCCATTTTTCCATGCGACTATTATGATAAGTGTGACTCATCATATATCACAATGAATTCTCTTTAGATACAACATACGTGGTATGGCTAAGCATGTAATGTCATAGCTTCTGACTCATCATAGTCAATTGGTGTGACTCCATAGTCTGAATCATCATCTAACATCCACTCATAAGGGGACCCTGGATCCTCTTCCTCATTATCATGGAGAAGAGTACGTAAACCTTCACCTCTCTCGAAAGTTTGAATACCATTGCAATGTGGGTCGTCATCTCCCAAGGGCATAGGGAAGTAGTCTCCTAGTGAGTAGACATTATTAAGGTTGGTGAAGGGATCTCATGCCAACTCATCCCTATAATTGAGGCATAGGTTCTCTAGACCATCTGTGAGAACATATAGAGGCAAGGGGTGGTGGTTTCCTAGTCTTGATTTATCATATGGTATCTAATACTAGGGTTGAAATGGAACATGTGTGCCTTGCTTATACAAGCCTAACCCACAACCATACCAATTGCAAAGATCAAGGTACTTCAAGGTGAAGTCAAGATTAGACAAGTAGTTGATGTCTTTCGAGAAGGGCTCTTCATCTTCCTCCTATTGTTGATAGGATTCGATGCCATAGTCAAGGCCCCCATAGATGAAATTTGTTTGATTAGGGGGGATGCCTAGAGGTATGATAGTGCCTATGGGAAGATGGGGTAGACCCATGTCTTGCACCGAATCTATAATAGGGGTAGTTGTAACATTTTTAACCATGTACTATCATAATCTGATGGAAGCTAGGTGCACTATGACTTGAGGCTATGGATAGAAGAGGTATGAGAGTGAGACTTGATCTGATTCATTTTTTGCATCATGTGGTAGCTCCTCATCATATGGCTAGGTATCTCCTCTATGGAGATGGTGGATATGGCCAGTTTGACCTCATCAATAGGTTTCTTTCATAGGTTCCTAGGTGAAGGATCCACAAGTGCAATGGGCATCTAGGGGGTGCCGATGATGAGGATGGTATAAGATGTGATGGTGATGGAGTCAAACCTTGGTTGGATTTATTCAATTGGAAATCTAGGTGTGTTGATGGTAAGTTTGACTCGGGGATATGCTGTACCATATAGCAATACTTGAAGAGCTCTAGGTCTGTAGGGATGACATGATCTTACCCTTCATGAGTGTACTTGAGGAACTAGTGAGCGATGGAAGGGACACACTTCATGTCCCTAATCCATGGTCTATATAATAGGATATTGTATGCCATATCACCCTCCAGGATGTGGCACAGTGTCAGGATGGTATTTTTCCCTACCTGGATAGGTAGGACAATCATACCAACCATTGAGCATATGGCATCATTGAATGCTTAGAGGGTGTATGTAGATGTGACAATGTGGGATGTTGGGAGCTCCAAGTGCTTGAGAATTATCATAGTGATGATATTTCTAGAAGATCCAATGTCTATCAATATTCTCTTCTATGGTGTCCCATTTACACATGTGATGATGTGCAAGGGAGGCTCCACCATATCATTTGGAACTAGTTTAAGTTCATCTTCTTGGAAGGTAATCACCAGTTTTGGTGCACTTTCGTACATACCCCACAAAGTTATTGAAGGAGTTAGACTCCTAAAGCAAAATCTCTATGGCCTTAAGTATCTCCATAAAGGCTTCTCTATGAGGTTACGATTATTAAATGAGCTCATAGATGGAGAGTTAAACAAATATTATTTTTAAGCCTGAACAAGCTTACTCTTAATGGTGACCATAGGCCTAGGTGGGAGGTTCAGCATAGGAGTTGGTAATGGTTATGATGTCGAAGGGACATTGCTCTAAGTTACAGGTGGTGTAGCTGGGCTTGGGTACAATCTATTCCTTGTGACAATGCTAATCATGTCGACATACCCCTTCTTAGGGGGGGTATGGTGAACCTCATTCAATTGGAGCACCGAATTGGCTTGCTTCACATGGGTAGGCCATGGGTCTTTGAAGACATTCATCTATTGGTTTTTTGGTGTGATAGGGTTTTCTACCTGAAGGCCCTTCCTATCGATCATGTCTTGCACCAAGTTTTTAAACTTATAGTACATTTGCACATCATGTCCTTTTGCCTATGAAATTTGCAATATAGGTCTTCTCTGTACCCTTTGGGCCTAGGTGCATTTGGGTCGATAGGTCGACTCTCAGGCAGATTGATCGAATTAGCCACTAAGAGGCACTCAAAAAATGAGTCCATAGACTATGAAATGGTAATGAACTATCGCTTGGGGTGACGCTATTCATTTTACCCTTGACTGTTCTAGTTGTCCTTAGCATAGTTTCTAGGCATGGCCTGATAATTAGGATTTTGAGGTGGTGCTACTTGCACTGGCCTTGGGACACTAATGACCACCTAATTCACTACTGATGGCTTAGGATGCACTAGGGTGTTCTTAACATTCTTGTTCCACTCCTTGCAAGGCTTTGTAATTTCTCCCTCTTGAATCTTGATGTCCTCAATGGTCCTAGCTTGCACTAGGGCATCTTCAAGAGTGGGATACTATTGCAGCTACAACAATAAGGAGATTAACTTTAGGTAGCTCTTGGAAAAAATCTGAGTCAACTACAACATGGCGAGTAGATAAGGTATCTTGGCGAGCAAGGCTTGCCATCTATTATCAAAATTTGTTATCGAATCATCATCATACTATTTCAACCCAACAAGATCAGCCAGCATCACCTTCTTCTTGGTATTGAAGGTGAAGCATTATAGTAACACATCTGCAAGTTGGTCTAAGTTATAGATGCTATGCTTAGGGAGTTGGTAATACCACTCTAAGGTAGGGCCCGAGAGGGTAGTCATGAATGTCCTTAAAAGAAAAGCATCATTATCCTCAATGCCAAAGCATTGACCCAGGAACCTAGTGACATGTTCCTGTGCATCTTTATCTCCATTAAACATAGCCAATTGAGGCAATTTGAATTGCTCTAGATAAGGGGAGTAGAAAATGAAGGATGAAGGGGCTGACTATGCAACATGAATAGAGTGGGATTTTGAGATCTAGACCTAGAGGTCTTGTTCTCTATTGAATCTAGGTGCTCTAGCAATGCTCGATATGGTCCTAAGAATTTAATATCCTCATGCTTGCTCACATCCTACAATGGAGATATGGGATCCTCTAACCTATTGCAGGGTGGTGGTATATCATCTCCTACCCTAGTAAGGCATTTCTAAAAACTCTACCTCTAGCTCATACTCAATGTAGGCCCCATAGGGTATCTCTCGAGCCAATCTATAGAGAGGGGTATCTACCCATTATGGGCGCCCTATGTTCGGCCTAGGATGCAAGTCCTGATATAGCCTAGGAAGTCATGGAGGCAACATTGGATAAGGCCTAGGAGATCTATCTTGAATGAGTGTGGGTTGCCTCGGGTGGACTTCCTATCTATGTGTATTAGGGTAGGAACCCTCTCTTGTAAAGTATTCTAGAAAAACTCGTTGGTCAGCTATTTGATTCTCTCTTTCTCAAGCTGATGCAAGTGGTCTAGTTTTTCTTTATCGTGTTGAAGCTATTTGAACTAAGCTTGGAGTTATGCATATTTTACAATTGCTTGGTTAATTTGTTCTACTATGTGAGGCCTACCAGGACTAGGTGCCTCGCCTTGAGACACCCCTTTTTCAAGATAATTTGTGATATCTATCATGCAATTTCCTCTTTTGAGGACCACCGCATTAACTTGAGGTTCGAGCCTGAGCATATACTCATTGTATTCAGCAGGTGCAGAGGCACATTGGGCATGCATGAAATATTTTTCTTGAGGATAATCAAGGATATCCTCATGCCTTATTTCATGAACGAGGAAGGGAAGGGTAGATTTATCTCACCCTAAGAGATGAGTATCATACCCTTCAGGTTTCCTAAACCACTGTATCCTATCAGGGTGATGTAAAGGTGAGGTTGGATCAGCTTGCTCTACCTAGTGTGCAAAGTCCTACTCAAACCTATGAATAGGTGTGTCAGATCTGATAGGTACACGGATGCATGGAAACACTTTGTCTATTAGTGCCTTAGTGCATTGTTGCCTTTCATAAAAGAAAACATATGACATATCTAAATATTGGGAACACTCTCCCAGGTAAGGTCCATAACCTCTAGGGGTGTCCTGCATAGGGCTCTCTAATAGGTGTGGTTCATGCCCCACTGTATTTGGGCTAGAGTGAGTAGAGGCTCTCCAGGGAGGTATGACCAAGTCCTTGAGGTTATAGTGGAGATGAGTCATGTATCCTAGCCCAATCTCCATAGATTTCACCTATGATTGGGCTTCGCTACGGGTGCACACCATAGTAACTCTCTACCAAACCCTAGATGATTATATCCTTTAAAAATTATTACAGTAAACAATAAAGGAAACACTCAATAAGATAGATGATTATCTCTTTTAAGTTTTAGATGTGAATCCCTAAACTATTTGTGTGTCTCAGATGTATTGTTTGTAAAGAATGACCTTATGTCATGTGTTTGAAATCTTATTGAATGATAATATTGTGTTTAATTGGATTTTACTTGTATACTTATAGCTCGACAACCTAAATATGAAATCTAGGTCATGTTATCCCACCTATAATGTGTGGTAATGAAGTCCACACATGACCAGGGAGCACAAGTCCTACAAGTTCCTCACCCAATAACCCGTAGTCTACGATATACCTCTTCAAAGAGAGATACGTGCTATAAACCATGTGCTATGATGGATCTTGGAACTGGCCTTGGTAAAGAATAAGGTTCATGGGATTTGAAATGATGGATAGAGATGAGAGCCACCTTGTCAACCTCTACTAGTGTATGGTGATGAAATCCACCTCATGAGCCTTTAAGTGAATCATGGTGTGTGTGCTTCTTTTTAATCCAAAGAAAGTAAAAAAAGAAGCATTCGATTCACTAAATGCATGCAAAAATGTGCCTTTTACTTTCAGAATGTTAGTATAAAAAGAACTCACAAATGTAGCTAGAAATGCAAAACCCTAAATGTTAGTCTACCCATTGGGTAGACTATAAGCAAGCAAACCATAGAGATGCATTCCTACTTTGATTTTCTTTGATTTTTCTCCTTTTATATGTTTTTGTTATTTTGTGTTTAATAAAATTAAAACTAAATTTTAAACTTTCTAAACAAGCAAAAGATGCAAGAAAAACCAAGTAAAAACAGTTTCTAAAAGTGCAAAATAGAGATGGAAGATTCAGATGCCTACCTCATCACTGCCAAAACTTGCTATTTCTAGAATTCTGCTCAAAAATATCTCTGGATTCTATTTTATGCAAGGTGGGATGAATATAATATCTGCATTAATTTTAGGGTGGGATGAATTTGCATTTGTCCCAGGGTGGCACGAATAGCAGGTCAGAGTTCGTTTCAGTCCATAATGAATAGCACCTGCAATATAAAAATATGCAAAATGAGATCCAAAATTAGCCTAAAGAAAAAGGGACTTGGTGCCATTATTATTTCCACTGAATTAGGGAAAAAATTTCACCAAATTATGATAAAAAATACGTGTATCTATGTCCTATCGCTTATGACCATCAAACGAAAGCATGCAAGTAAGATGGAAAGATAACAAATAACAAGAAATGAAGCAAAGCAAATGGATTTATTATTAATCAAGCAGATAAAATCCAGGTTACAAAATTTTCCCTTTGAGGAATCAAATTATTAATACAAATGTTTACAAATCGTGTGCCCAAGGATCAAAATCCTTTAAGTAACTCGGGTGCACATCCAATGTCTTCCCTCATACCACAATCGATGTGGACGATCCAAGGTTGATTCCACTTGTATATTTGATATTTATGTCCTATGATACTTTATAATGCACTGTAAGAACCTGCACCTACACACAAGGAAACCAAAAATGTCAAATAGCAAGTGCATATGATGAAAAACATGTAATCCCCACAGGCGCCAAAAGACTAGTAATGAGAATATGCATCAAATCAAATCCAAATGACTTGAAATTGCATAGGTATGTAAAATAAGTGGTTTTTGGAATATATCACCAGAAATTACATCAAAATTGCATCCTATGGGGCTTTACAATTCCAATGACCGTTCACAACCTACAAAACCCAAAGAAAACAATTTATGCCCCTACACATATCCAAAATGTACAAAAATTGGAAATAATACATAAAATGATATTTTAAGAAAACCCATATTATCATATTTTCAAAATAAGTAACATTTTAGGTGTTTCTCCAGATAACCGCCATAGACCCACGTGAGACCCTGCAAAACACTAAAATTGCGATATCTTGGCCACTATAACTCAGAATGACATGAAACTTTAACTACAATATAATATGAATATGTAGTAAAAAAATAATTAAAAAAAGTCATAAAATTATTCACATATTTCTATTCATCATAGGGTGGGATGAATAGGACTGTCACAAATTAGGGGGTGCCCGGGGGTGGGACGCCCACTGATTCTACCTAAAGTTTTTGAAAAATTCCATTTTGAAATGGTATAAAAAACTATGGGTGGTATTTTAGTCAAATTTTATGAGTAAATTCACTCATATGGTTAGGTTATATGAAAAATCATGCCTACTAGTTCACTTGTAGACCTCCTTCGCTAAATAGAGATTTTGAGGGAAAATGGGCACAAAAGGTGAAAGGAAATCTTAGAAGAACTCCGTTGATTTATCCTAAAACTCATATATATGTTTTGTGTGGAAAATACATCCACTTTATAGCCCAATTAGGCTCATGGGTCAAAAGACATGTGAGGGCATGTGAGGCAAGAGGCACCACTTGGTCGCTAGGGCAACATGCATTAGAGGGGGAAGAGAATATCTTAAATTGAACTCCCTTATGGATCAAGGTATAAAGGTGTTGCATGATCTGACTTATAGGCATGGGCAAGTAGAAAATGTAACTGTTTCTAGGCATTATTTATCCAGATTTAACTTTTTTTTGATCAAACCTGCTCTTCACTCCATCCTAGGATGATTACTACTATTTGCTCTAGGGTGGGATGAATAGGTTTTGTATTCATCCCAAGGCGGGATTAATAGAAACAAGGTGTCAAAAATGTCCCAAAACTAGCCTAGAACCTTCCAAAACCTTGCACAAAATGGTTAGAACCATTGTATACCTCCTCAGGGCTGCCCTAGGGGCCTTGGTGTGTCATTTTAGCCATTGCTTTTGGTAGCATAATAAGATTGACCAGATTTTAGTGTCTACACTAATCTAGAAGAGCAAACAAAGGCATATTCCTCTATCCAGCACTTACAACATCCTTCCTCACTGTAGGTTTCAATTTTTTAGAAGACTTAATCACAACAACAATAAGCCATGGGTACTCATTATCGAATTCCTCCTTTCTAGGTTGGAGATAGTGTTTTGACCAAGCATTGTCTTACAAACAAGGCAAATCTTGGTATCATTATCATCAATCCTCCTAGTCGAGTGTTTGTCTTAGATCTAGGTTTTTGGGCGATGATCAACTTTCACATAGGTAATACAACTACTATGTATATTATATTACCCATCCATATTTGTGTACCTCTACATGCATTTCATCATCCCTATGAAAGCAATCTCCAATGAATGTACAAATCAATGTATTATCCACATTTCAAGGTGCATAACTCATAATACTAGAGCCTCTCTATCTTGAAATGGGATGGTCTATATAATTACAAATACCATTAAATGCTCTTTAAAAAAAATTACTAATCTTGTTAGAATATAAATTATTATGCAATGTGTAATGCAAGTTTAAGAGATTTGCAATCATAAAATATACCATCCACATGATAATCCTTGTTCTATACAACCAAATATAATCTTTCATGATTATGAATACAAAAAAATAACATCTTCTATTTAATATATAGGACAAAGATACACGATAGTCTAGTTTACCCCTTACTATTATCTTGTCTTCTATCATTGATTATTTTATATCAAGGCTATGTTATACTCATTCTTCATTATAAATAGCCAATTATAGACTTTTTATTTTGTTAGAATCTTAGCCATGGTATACTCATGTGCATTTAAGCGATTTTACTTTTGTAAGTTATAACTTGCATACATGAATTAAGAAAAATAACTCTTCATTTATGTATTTGTATTATAGAGAAGGATGCTATAATATTTTTTTTGCTTCAATGAACTATAACTTCTTGAAATATATTTACCTTCAAAAACTTGGAGGTGAATGGTGCAACATAGTTGTTTATGAAAAATATTATAGTCCTAAAATCCAAATGAAGATACTACAGTCCTTCACACATCAATGTATCAAGAAAATAGGAGATGATTTTATAAAAAAAGACACCATAACCCCACATATAAAGAAACAAATGCTACAATCACCATCTTACTCTTTTGAATACAAATTTTAGTCCTTTTCTTGAAATCATGTAGCAAGAAAAGGAAATGCTAAAACCCTAATTATTGTACTCAAAGAAAAATGAAATTTTTCCTACTCATACATTCAAAAAAGGAAGAATATGATACAATCTAAACTTACACTCCTAAATGAAATGCTTTCTACCCTCAATTTTCATTGTTGCATCCAAAAATGAAGGGTATTGTAGTCACATTTTCTATTCATAAATAAATGCTTCATAACCTCACTTTTCACTCCTATATCTAAAAGTGAACATTACAATCATAATTTGTAATCATAAAATAAATGCTTTAGACCTTTGATTGTCATCCATACATTAGAAAAAAAAATGTTATGATCTACAAACATAAAGGATAATGTTTTAAAACTTTGCTTGTCATCCATGCATATGAGAAAGGAGAAAATGCTACAATCATGAGATACTTTATGTTGTAACATATTTTTAGATATTTCATGCACAATACGAATGAATTAGACCACAACATAAATGTTAAAACCATAGTTTTAAAGCAAAAGAAATGCCCATATATTAAGCAAATTTTCTCTTTTGAATACATTCCAAAAAACTCAAACAATAATACTTATTTTGGATGTAAGTTCAAAATATTCAAGGAAACTAATTGAAAAGTCCTCATTTTATTTCTAAGTTCAAACACTTAGAAAATAAAAAAATATAGTCTACCAGTATGATATGCATTCAAAAAGTAAGCACATATAGAGCACCAAAATAATTTTCACTGAATCATTCAAGAAATAAGCAAATGCAACATACCTCTTTACAAATTCAAGTTTCCATCATTAAAAATAAGCATATATATAGTACATAAAATTGCATTTCACTCACCCATTCAAGTAATAAGCAACTACAATATACCCATTTCAAATGTAAGCTTCCTTCATTCAAAAGTAAGCACATGGAGAGAACCCAAAACTAAACTTCACTCAACAATTCAATAAATAAGCAAATGCAACATATCCATTTTAAATTTAAGCTACCATTAGTAAAAAATAAGCATATGTAGAGTACCTAAAATTAATTTTAAACTCAAATAATTTCTAGTCATTCTAAGAAGGCAAAAATAAAATATATATTTTACTAAGAACAAGATACAGGATTTATATTATTTTCTCTTACTCAAAGATCTTCTATCCTTGTTCCTCCACACCATACCCCTATAATAGATTAGGGGTCCCATGTAAATAATTTTTCAAAAAATCTAAATACTTTTAAAGACCATTTTCAACCAAGCTCAAGTTTGCATTCAATCAGTCCAAGATATTATTTGATCAAAAAACAAGTCACCCCCACTCTTTTGCACATGGAGAAAGGACAATCCCTCATGTCATTACTTTGCTTTCAACCTTCATCCCATAGAGACAAATGCAAAAGTAGGAAAATAAAATCCCAATGTCCTATAAGGAGAAGATATAAATGTTGGAGGACAAAGTATTTTCAATTAGTGCCAAAGAGGTAAGTTATGAGTTCCTAATAAACTTTTGAAGGTTTGGCTTTCCAAGTTGAGGCTCTAGTGGGGTGGCCAATTCTATCACTATCCTGCCTTTTAAAATTTAAACAAAGGTATCATAATAAAATCAATTCCATGGAAAATAGCATAAGTTATTGTAAAAAATTATTGTTCCTTTAGATTTCACCATCTCTTTTTACAACAAGAATTCAATTGCATAAGTGAGCATGATCCAACAAGCCTTCAAAAACCTAAATAAATATGATCTAGCAAATATTTAAATGCCTAAGAGAACATGATCCAACAAGAATTCAAATGAATTCTACTATGGAAATATATTTTATATAATGGTGTATATATATGTTTATCTAAGGTGTTTGCTTCTCCTCTATCTTTTGCCTTCTCCTTGGTGATATATTCTATTATTTTATTCCCAGAGAGTGATTGTCAATGCTTGCAATAGTGAGAGCAACTAGTCCATTAAAATCAACATAATTAGGTGAAAATATTTAATTTTAAAATTCAAATTAAATTAAAACATCAATTCAAACTACAACGTTATTATATTTTCTAAAATTAATTATTTCATTCAAAACTAGAGAATATGAATGCAACATATAACCACATATCACCTCACTTAAGAAATGTAGGAAGAGTGGATAGGGAGGTATGAATTATGACAAGATTTCAACTAAAGAGTCAATTTTTATCAACCTTTCGTTTGACATTACTTTTCTTCATTTTTAAGATGTATCATAACCACTAGCGTGGCATCATTACTTCACATAGTCTTCAAATGAAAGTTATATTTTGAGGTTTTGGAGAGGCATCTCTAGACAATTATTTAGATGATAATATGATTTTGATGTTATGCCATGCACCCATCAATTTGGGGTGCTCAAATACTAGCATCAATATATATATATATATATATATATATATATATATATATATATATATATGTATGTATATATATATATATATGTATGTATATATATATATATATGTATGTATATATATATATGTATGTATATATATATATATATGTATATATATATATATATATATGTATGTATATATATATATATATATATATATATATATATGTATGTATGTATATATATATATATATATATATATTATATTTCTAATAGCTTGCTAAATGACTTCATGGTGACTATATAAAAAGGCCTAACCAACTGGTGACATCGATAACTTTACCTGCTTACCTATGAAGGATGTTAGCATAACCCACATCAAACAATACCTTGTAAATGATCACCAATTATCCAGCTAGGATAATTTTCCAAAAGGTATTTGTTGCAAATCCTAGCACTCAAGGTTGCCCAAGAGCATAACCCCTATTGTGTACAATATAGATAATATTAAACTTATCTCAAACAACCACTACCAACTTGAAGACCTTGGATTATTACATAGTAATATTGACCAACAACAAGGGTAAGACCCATGACACATGATCCAACTCATGGGTCTATTCCCTTACTAAGTCATTTTAAGGACTCGTCTATAATACAACTCATATTTTTGAAGGACCCAAAGATAATAAGCCCCAACATGTTAGTGAGAGGTATAGTGCAAGAATTCACCCCTAAATACTCTCTCACTTGAGCCCTTTTATGCTACCAAAGTCTTGGTAAAACACAACTTGGATCTAACACCAAAGGTCCATGTTTGACCTCAACACTGGTAACCTCTCAACTATTTTAGTGGATGAAATTGTAAATCCCCTTCATAGCCTCCCATACTTTAAGTGATATCATAATTGAGGCTATTAAAAATATTTTCATTTAGATGGAGAACTTGGGTTTTACTCCCACAAGATGCAACCTTTGGTTCTAGCTCAATGCTTAAGCTCTTATGAGTCTTCTCTTAAGCTCATAAAATTGTGTTCTCATCCATTGACACACCTTCAAAGCACCTCAACCTTCTCCCAACTCTATACCCATATGTGAGTCCGACTTGTGTAGCCCTTGAACTAAACCCAATATCATTTCTATTTGGCATTAGACCCCTCGAACTAAACCCAATATCATTTACATTTGGCACTAGGTCATTTGACCTATCTATTTTGAATACTTGAGTATCCCATAATTGTTGCTTTCTCTCGATGAATGCTACACTTCTCTATGCCCTTAGATTGTCCTTTCCATCCATTTAAAAGTAGTTCTCTATAGGTTCCTAGACTTAAGTCATTTTTGTTTGACTAAAATCACTTATTTAGCAGAGTTAATTTTAAAGAGAGTTAAAAAAATTGCCCTACCTTAAAATTTAATAATACTATTTGAAGTTCATGACGCATTACAAATTTATGTGAAATTAGAGGTGGGGTTAGGTCACTATTTTATTAGGTACTTCCTTTCAATTAATAATATGTAGAAATTGAGTGCTTTGGTATCAATTGTTGGTTTGCAGAGGAGGGATTATGTAGAACAAACATAAAATAGAAAAGATAAAATAAAAATTATTCATGTAAAAGACATAAATTGTTGCTGAAATATATAGAATATTATATTGACTTGCAATAGAAAATTCTTCAATAAATCTTTGACATTTCAAACTTTGTTTCTTTATGTTGTTGTACCCTCTAAACAACCATAATGATGAAATCCATACAATCTAATCTAACTATGTATAAGTTGAATGATCTACCTAAATATAAATGGATGAATTAATAATCCAACCAAATAAGAATAGATGAATAAATTGATCACAAATGAAAAATAAATAAACATTATCTTGAATATAGGAACATATTATAAATGACTTTTCTAAATTAAGGTTATAGATTCAACACTTGTGATTTCTCCGTTTGATGACCTTACTTTAAGGGTGGTAGAGTAAATCCTTTTGTTCCGTTAAACTAATATTCGTTTGCAGTGACATTAGCACAGTTTGTTAGGTAAAGTGTATAATTTTGTTTTTATATTTTTTGAATTCTTAATTTTTATTTCAAATAACTAAAAATGTAGTTTATTAATTTTTAGTTATAGTGATTTCAACACAATTTAATATGTAATTTTACAATAATTTTTTTTAAAGAATATATAACTTTATTTTTATATTAAACCATGCAGTCCATTAATTTTCGGTTAAATATTAGATTCCTAAAATGTGTAGTCCACTAATTTAAACATTAGTTATCCTGTACAGACCTGTATTCTTTAATGTGTGTAATTTCGATTTATTGGTGTATATTTATATTGTGACCGTTCTTAAATCTCAAGATGTTGAATAAATTTCTGGTTATAGATTGATAACATTATTAAATTTTTAAGAAAGTGAGAAATCATTAAGAAAGTGATGGTTTATAAATTGAAATATTTTTTCCTCAGAAAATTTATTCAAAATGAAGACGTTTTGTGAGAGGTAGATAAATTGTACTTGACGTAATGTTGGTTTAAGAAGCATATCATGTTTTGTTTTTTTGAAAAAGTTAGATTATATTAATTTATTAATCGGAACATTATAATATTTTAGTGTTAGTGCTGTCCACTAGTTAAAAAACAAAATGAGGTGGATTAGGAGTAAATAATCCATAACTGAATATACATAAGAATACAAGCTAATATGAATAAAAAGACTATAGCTATATCTTGTTGCAATACACCAGATTTCAACATTCATATGTGGGAGAGTCTATTATATGAAGAAATTTTGGGCATGTCTTTCATGATATCTTCTAAAGTCTTCAAAGAAGAAAAAGAAGTAATCAAAACTTGAACCTGCTCATCATTATTAACTGGCTTCTTTTTAGTTTCCCGTTGGACCTTATGGAGAGAAAGTTGATGAAGTCTGTCAATAACATCTCGAGGTGTGATGGAAGTACCATAGACTTGGGAATGAATACGTCCCACATGTAACAAAATATCAAAGATCAAGTTTGCTAAAACTATATTCCATGGAGGAGTAGCTCCAGTAAACACCTTTTTGCATTTTTATTTCCAAATGTGCTTGATAAGAATGACTCTACAAACATCCTAGAGTTTGGGGTACTGATCTAGGTGAGAAAAACCAAGCAGAGAAAGCTTCCAAGATCTAGTGAAAGAGGGAAAAAGAAAAGAGTAGAAGACATCCCAAAACTGTTTAGCCATGTCACAAAACCAAAACAAGTGAATAAGAGTTTCTAAAGCATTACAAAATTTGCATTGAGGGGGAATGTGTAAAATCATAGCCAAAATTTCAGAAGTTAGAAGTTTTTGATGCAAAATCTACCATCCAAGAAGATAAGTTTTGGATTCAACCGGAGCTTTCCAAATTTGAGTAATAAGAAACTGCCATTAGGCATTGGTAAAATTTACTTGCCACTTGACATTGAGCTTAGAGTCTAAAGAAGGGGGACACAAAATATTTTTGTATAACCAACTAGAAGTAATGGAAGAGATTCTATGACCATTAAGCCATCTCTAGTAATTCCAAATATTATGGGTAGTTGTTCCCAACTTCATAAGGACCTCATAAGGAATGGAAGCCACAACTAAGCCATAAGACTCTTTAAACCTAGAGGGAAGGGAGCAATAATTGCAGATTTGGTTCTAGGTAAGAATTGAGCAGCTACCTGGATCCCAGATATATCTAATTTAATTAATTCATTTATTCAAAAAAGCTAGACCATGAATATAATTTCATAAAGCTAAAGGTTTATTATTATGGAGGATAATTTTATTCCACCAAAGACTATTTAGATCGATGCTCAGACCTTGTCTTAATGATTCAGAATTCCAAGCCAATAAATGAGAAACTAATTGTCAAGCTTTCCAATTTTGGGTAATTGGAATAGATCCTTTAACTATAAAATAAGGTGCATTAAGGATCTTATCTTCCCAAGGGGTTTCTTTCCATTTATCTTTGTGAGTAGCTAGAGATATTTTGTAATGAAATAGGTATTTCCATCTTTCATCATCAATAATAGCTCTAGCAACTCATTTTGCATCCAAAATTTTTCTCTGGGTAAGAGGATCAATGATGCCTATACCTCCTAAAGACTTAGACTGAGTACAAAGTTTTCAAGATATGGGTGTCATTTCCACCTCCCCAACCCATTTAGTCTATAAAAATTTATGAATGTCCTGAGTTAATTTGTTATAGGCTACCTTAGGGGCCATCCAACAGGAGGAGTAATAAACATGAGAGGCTGCCATAATTTTATTCATAACTTGAATTTTTCTTTCTAAGGAAAGAAATCGAGTTGACCAAGCATTAATTTTTTTCAAGTCTTTCCATAACCCAGTTCCACATATCCTTAGGAGAGATATTAATCCCAAAGGGAATTCCCAAAGAATGCACAATCATACCTATTGTGGCTGATCCACAACACACCCCAAAATTGGGGACCCACCTTTTTTTTTCATGCTTTCAAAGAAAACTGCAGTAGCCCAGATGCTAAAAAATCAAGGAAAATGCAAAAATTTTGCAAAGGAGAAAAAGTGTCGCGATATCGCGACATGTTGCTCCGTTGCGGCAGAAAATGAAAAAGTGTCGCGATATCGCGACATGTTGCTCCGTCGCGGCAGAAAATGAAAAAGTGTCATGATATGGCGACATGTTGCTCCTTCCCAGTAGAAAAGAAAAAGTGTCATGATATCATGACATGTCGCTCTGTCATGGCCGAAAATGAAAAGTTGTCGCGATATCGCGACATGTCGTGAAATCGCGATCAAACCAGTCAAACAAGGCAAGGCACTAAAAGTGTCGCAATTTTGCGACAGGAAGCAATAAAGGGGTACGAAGTAGAAAAAAGTCGTAATTTCACGACAGGTCGCATTTTCACGGCTCCAAGTAGCAAAGTGGTATGGAAGGAAAATATGTCGTGATTTCACGACATGTCGTGTTTTCATGGCCAAATGCAGCAAGACAACTCGAAACAAAAAAACGTCACGATTTCACGACAAATTGCATCTGCACATCCCGAAAGAGAAAAGTGTCACGATTTCGTGATAGAAAGCAGTGGGACAGCTTGAAAGAGAAAAGCATCACGATTTTGTGACAGGTTGCATCCACGTGGCTCGAAGCAAAAAAATGTCGCGATATCGCGACATGTATCATTTTCGCTATGCATGAGGAGAAACAAAGCAGCTGATAGAAAAACGTCGCGATATCGTGACATGTATCATTTTCGCTATGCATGAAGGCGGACAAGGCTGTTGGCAAGAAAATGTCACGATATCGTGACATGTTGCATTTTCACGGTGAAAGTAAATGAGCAAAGCTACATGCTATTTTTTGTCGCGATTTACATGGGGCCGTTACAGAACATGCAGAAAAGTGCGAAACACATGGCATACAAGTGTAAGGGCTATAGAGGTGTTACAGTTCACAGAGAATATCTCGAGCATAAAATCAAAAGCAATGGAAAGGCGGGGAAGGTGAAACGAATTGATCGAGAAGATGAAACGAAGCGTCACAAGGCAAAGCAGAGAGCCATAGCAGAAATTTTAAAGGCACAAGCGAAGACAGGCACAGGGGTCGAACATTGCTGTGAGCAGGGTTTCAGAGTTAAGGGTGATTAGACATTCTGAGCCTTCTGTGGAGTGCTTTTCTTCCACTTTTGCTGGTTTTGAGAAAAACCAAAGATTCTGCTATTGTAACAGGACATATTTTTAATGCAGAATTGTTCAAAAATTTGCATTTTATGGGCAAGAAAGAAGGAGTCATTTTTTGCATGCAAAATTAAATGTCTATTTTCCCTTTTCATATTTTAGGCTTGTAAATGGAGTTTATGCAAGTTTCTTGGTTACTTCATGCTAATTTTTAAATCTGAAAAATCTTATTTAAAACCCTAGGAGCCAGCACTTAGCTTATCAGGATTGTGCATGTTTTGCAAGTCGAATAAGTTAGGTTGCATGCATGAAAACCTCATATCTTTGGTTTTGTCAGAATGGGATAGCATCAGACTGAACGTGTTCAATCTTTAATTTTTTGCATTTCTTTTCATTTCATCTTATTTTTCCAGAAGGTTTAACTTAGTTAAAGTAAATATTTAAAAATTACAAAATCTAAAAAAAAAAATGAACAATCACTAAACCTGCATGATGGAATAAACCAAAATTCCCCCTTGTTTACAGTTACTTGCAATCACTAAGGTGTTCCAAGCATTTAAATTGATTATCTTCATTTGAGATTACTAATACATAGTTGCAAATGCTAATATAGCGGAGACCTTGGAGAAGTTGTTTGTTTAAATTCTTTGCAAGAGGGGATTTGGAGTCCAAATCCTAAAGGAGAGTGTACTTTCACAAGTGTGTGAAAATACCACTCAACATTTTGGCGCTAGAAGGAGGGCCTGAACCGGTTTATTTCAGATTGATTTAAATGCTATAAGGATTTAAATTTTGAATATTTCATGCCCTATTGATTATTATCTTTAGCCATCTTTTAATAATACAACATTGTACTGTTAAAAGGAGGACATGAATTGCTATGCATTTTCCTAACGCTTTGATTGTTCATACAAGAATAATGTGATTTAATTTTGATTTATAAAAAAAAAAATAAAAAAAAAAAAAAAAAAAATTGATATTAAAGTTATATTCTTTAAGATTTACTAATGGCTATGTTTTCACCGTGGATGACAGGTAGCCCATTGAACATACCAGGAGTTCAACATTATTTTCCCGTTGGTTTTGAGAGATGTCTTCCTCGATTTTTGTCTAACGGGACAAATACTGCAGGAGAACACATTCAAGCATTCAAATTTGTTGTGAATCACTTAACAATTTGGTATGATGATGTGGTTTGTAAAATGTTCCCTTACACCTTGGACAAAGTGGCATATGATTGGTTTACAAGTCTGCCCTTAGGGTCTATCACTTCTTGGGCTCAACTAGAGGCAGCATTTCTTAATCAATTCAACAAAAAGCAAGTTGACCCAATCCGCATGTATGAGTAGTTTTTCACTATTAAAAAAGGACCAAGTGAAAATGTGAAGTCATTTTCTGAAAGGTTCTTTGGATTTTATGCTCAATTAGTAACATTTTATGCTCTTCAAGAAGAAATGGCTCTCCAAATATATGTAAATGCTCTTGACCCACTCATTTCCACATATTTGTGAGGGATGCCTCAAATCACATCTTTGTCACAAGCCTATACTCAAGCAATGGCAATTGAGCAACAATTGAGTTGTCAAAATCATGGTGTAGGTTTTGGATCGTATAATATTCAATCATTTAATACCTCCTTTACCCATCCAATGATTTATCCACCTCAACCAAATTCAAGTGTAAATCAATTTCAGAATCAACAATCATTCCCAAGCTTCAATCAATTTCAAAATCCTCAACCTACTATGCAAGATCAACCATATTTCTTACATATGAATCAACTTCAAAATACTCATCTTGATTCAAAATATGTTTCTAAAATCAATTTCAATGATTTTCACAAGAATATGATTTTAGGCAAGGGAGGAGTACTAGATCCAACTAGTATTAAAACATGTGACAAATTGGAAACCCTTGACTCACCAAAAGATGAATTCTATGAGGATGAATCTATTTCGGATGACATTGTTGAAAATGATGGCCAAGAAAATTCACACCTTCCAAATCATGTTAAACGTGAATCATGGGTTACACATGTGGATTATGATAGCCTTATCAATTTGAATACAAGCAATAACCCAATTTTGGAAGTAATTGAACCATCTAAGGAAGGTGAAGATAAATTTGATGAGAAACATGTTGATGAATTAAAATATGAAGAAGAAATAGTTGAGCATCACAATTTGATTTGGAAATATGATCATCATGATTCTTGGGAAGAGTATGCTCACTCCAAAACTGCTAATGAAATTTGTGTGCCTATTGATATGCAGGATGATACAATTGCCCTTTCACATGAGGATATTACAAGTCCTGTGCAATCTGAGAATGTTTTGGAAGAAGGGTTGGAATCTCATCAAAGGTTGGAGAGGGATATTTATTCTAATACCATGGATGAAGAAGGAGAATCAATTGTTTTTGTTCCCTTTGAGGGGCAAGAAATCAAAAATATTGATCCACCTATTGTTTCTACAATGTCTATGCCATCTCAAAATGATGAAATTACAAAGCCCAAGTGGTGTGGGTTTGATACTATTGATGATCCTAATGAAAGTATGGATTTTGAGGCAACTCAAGCCATTGATCATGGAAAGGTGTCACGTGACACATATCTTGGAAAACTAGGCTCTTGTTTTGAAAAATATGGACGCATGTTTGATTGGGTGCCTAACTTTGGTGTTTTTGAACAGGTGTTGGATGATGAAGAAGACAATGAAGAAAAAGAAAAAGCTACTAACACTCATCAAGTTGTGATAAATTCTAATCATGATGGGTTGAGTATGGGTGACAAGGTGAAATCTTTACCTTTGGTAGTAGCCACAAAAATTTTAAGTGATGGGTTACATGATGTCCCTTTGGATGCTAATGTCATTGATGATGAAATGTCAAATCTTGGTGATGTTTGTCAAGCTTTGATTGATTTTGATGGTTTTAAAATCTCGAAAAATAATTTGAATTTAAGACTTTTAGAAATAGGCTCTTGTTTGCAATATCTCACATTTGAAAAGGAAAGCCTACTTCTAAATCATGAATGGAATGATGAAACTTGCACTTTAAAGAATAGACAAAATAAAATTGAATACCAACCATTGTCTAATCAATTTGATTTAAATCTCACCTATGATGTTGGTAATAGAACTAAATCAAATTGGTATGGTGAGCATGGCAAGTTGAAATTTGTTGCATTGCTTGTTGATCTTATTGTTGTTGGATTCCTACAACATTTGGCATGTGTATTGTGACATATGTCTTTTGAAATGTTCTAATCATGTTTGGGATCCAGGAAAGTAATAGTCCAAGCTTGGCATCATCTTGTACTATATTGTATATAAATTTTGGTTTTGGTTTGAGTTTGTGTTTTCAAGTTTCATTTTGGGATTGCTATTTGGATTAGGATTTAAGTTGTGTGTTTGATTTCATTTGACATGTTTGGTTTGTTTTGATAAAAAAAAAAAAAAGAAGAAGAAGAAAATTTGAGATGTCAACTTATGCCTAAAATTAGGAGAATATGAAACATTGGAATTATGTTGTAGAAAGATCCACAAGTAACACAAACATTTAAATATTATCGTTTGGATCTTGTGATGCATGAAGTTGTCAGTTTTGCACATTATGGTAAAATAGATGATATATTCCAAAAGAAGTAGTGTATTCATATCTCATGTTATATTCCACATTGCATATACAGGTCATCTCAGTTACATTTTCATTCCATGGGCAATTATTGAGAAGGTGTTGAATCCTCTTAGGATTATTACATAACATATATTAAAAGGATCCTAAGGTTGGGAACTATTGCCCAAGCTATCTTGAACCAAGCACATTCCATGCACATAAAAAAGAATCTTGAGCAAAATGGTCAAAACCATACTTGGATGAAAAGGTGAGGTGAAAAGAATATTTCATGTCTGTCCTATCATGCAACATAATCCTTAAAAAAGTGGTTTTGACCACTCCCATAAAAGCTTAAAGCCTAAAACCAGAGTAGTAAAGATAGGGTTAAATCCTCATCGAACTTAGGTTGAGGATCCAACTCCCCAAAGCTCTGATTTGACCTACATGGAGTAGTAAGGATAGGACATAATTCTCATCTCGCTTAGGTTGAGAATCCGATTCCCCAAAGCTTCCATTTTTCCCACTTCATCATAAAACTTGGATTGGAAGGATAGTACTACATGTCCTCTACAAAGGATGGGTAGTCATCCCAAAGGTCCAAGTAATAAAATTGACTAATATTTTCCATTTTGTCTTAATATTGGATTGGAAGGATCGTACTGCATGTCCCTAGCAAGGATGGGTAGTCATCCCAAAGGTCCAAGAAATAAAAAATTAATATTTCCCATTTCACAAATCTTAGATTGAAAGGATCGTACTACATGTCCCTAGCAAGGATGGGTAGTCATCCCAAAGGTCCAAGAAATAAAAGAAAAAGAATGAATGAAGCCAAGTCATGGATTATGGGGTTAAGTATGCTCATGCGTGGCAACATGTCTTGCCTAAAAGCAAGACCACTAATTGCTCATAGAGATAGACTAGCCTGACCATTTCATCCATAACAGGTTAAATTATTTTTTTCAAGATGAGGTAATGAACTCCAAATCAGAATAGTAAGGATAGGGTTAAATTCCCATCTCACTTAGGTTGGGAATCCTATTCCCCAAAGTTCTGATTTCACTTTCACTTGCACATGGGTTCAAGATGGTAGTGACACATAACCAACTTTGGGATCTAGTAAATTAATTCAGTACTCATATATTTGGTCCTAAGAGGGTTTGACAACTTTAAAATGTTTGTTCATGATATTATAAGGTTTGAGCCTTTGTAAAGCAGGTTGTTATATCTCTAGCATCTCCATCATACATCAAGTCCTGCACAAATCATTCATGGCCTTGCAGACAAATCATAACTGAAACTAACAATAGAATGTTGATCAATTTCAAGTGATAGGGAATGAAACACTTTGCACACACCGAGCTGATACTTAATGATTCTGATGTTTCATGTATTTTTGATCTGTCGGTATTTGTTTATCTTTTATGTATTGACGCCTGTATCTAAGCTTGTATATTTCAGGTTGGGTTCTCACCAAAATGCTCAGGAGCATTTGACAGTAGAGTCACCATTTGTTGTGGCTGATCCACAACACACCCCAAAATTGGGGACCCACCTTTTTTTTGCATGCTTTCAAAGAAAACTGCAGTAGCCTAGATGCTAAAAAATCAAGGAAAATGCAAAAATTTCACAAAGGAGAAAAAGTGTCGTGATATCGCGACATGTTGCTCCGTCGCAGCAAAAATGAAAAAGTGTCACGATATCGTGACATGTTGCTCCATCGTGGCAGAAAATGAAAAAGTGTCGCGATATCGTGACATGTTGCTCCGTCACGACAGAAAATGAAAAAGTGTCACGATATCGTGACATGTTGCTTCGTCACGACAGAAAAGAAAAAGTGTCACGATATCACGACATGTTGCTCTATCACGACCAAAAATGAAAAGTTGTCACGATATTGCGACATGTCGTGAAATCATGGTCAAACCAGTCAAACAGGGCAAGGCACTAAAAGCGTCACGATTTTGTGACAAGAAGTAGCAAAGGGGTACGAAGCAGAAAAACATCACGATTTCATGACAGGTCATGTTTTTGCGGCTCCAAGCAGCAAAGTGGTACGAAAGGAAAATATGTCGTGATTTCGCGACATGTCGCATTTTCGTGGCCAAATGCAACAAGACAGCCCAAAACAGAAAAACATCATGATTTTGCGACAGATTGCATCTGCACAGCCCGAAAGAGAAAAGCATCGCGATTTCGTGAAAGAAAGTAGCGAGACAGCTCGAAAGAGAAAAGCGTCACAATTTTGTGACAGGTTGCATCCACGTGGCCCGAAGTAGAAAAATGTCACGATATTGCGACATGTATCATTTTCGCGATGCATGAGGAGAAACAAAGCTACTGATAGAAAAATGTCATAATATCGTGACATGTCTCATTTTTGCTGTGCATGAAGGTAGACAAGGCTGTTGGTAGGAAAATGTCACGATATTGCGACATGTCGCGTTTTCACGATGAAAGTAAGGAGCAAAGCTACATGCTATTTTTTGTCGTGATTTACATGGGGCCATTACAAAACATGTAGAAAAGTGCAAAACACATGGTGTACATGTGTAAGGGCTGCAGAGGCATTATAGTTCATAGAGAAGATCTCGAGCATAAAATCAAAAGTAATGGAAAGGCGGGGAAGGTGAAACGAATCGATCGGGAAGATGAAACGAAGCATCATAAGGCGAAGCAGAGTCGTAGCAGAAATTTTAAAGGCACAAGCAAAGACAGGCATAGGGGTCAGAAACCGTTGCAAGCAAGGTTGTAGAGTTGAGGGTGATTAGCTGTTCTAAGCCTGTTGTGGAGTGCTTTTCTTCCACTTTTGCTGGTTTTGAGAAAAACCAGAGATTCTGCTATTGTAACAAGACATATTTTTAATGCAGAATTGTTCAAAAATTTGCATTTTATGGACAAGAAAGAAGGAGTCATTTTCTACATGTAAGATTAAATGTCTATTTTCCCTTTTCAGATTTTAGGCTTGTAAATGGAGTTTACGCAAGTTTCTTGGTTGCTTCATGCTAATGTTTAAATCTGAAAAATATTATTTAAAACCCTAGGAGCTAGCACTTAGCTTATAAAGATTGTGCATGTTTTGCAGGTCCAATAAGTTAGGTTGCATGCATGAAAACCTCATATCTTCGATTTTGTCGAAATGGGATAACATTAGACTGAACGTGTTCAATATTTAATTTTTTTCATTTCATCTTATTTTTCCAGAAGGTTTAACTTAGTTAAAGTAAATATTTAAAAATTACAAAATCTAAAAAAAAAATGAACAATCACTAAAGCTGCATGATGGAATAAACCAACATTCCCCCTTGTTTACAGTTACTTGCAATCATTAAGGTGTTCCAAGCATTTAAATTGATTATCTTCATTTGAGATTACTAATACACAGTTGCAAATGCTAATATAGCGGAGAGCTTGGAGAAGTTGTTTGTTTAAATTCTTTGCAAGAGGGGATTTGGAGTCCAAATCCTAAAAGAGAGTGTACTTTCACAAGTGTGTGAAAATACCACTCAACAATACCATGAGGGATGATATTCCACTCAGTTAAGGAATTGCATCCACGAGGAGAGGAAGAGGTATAGAAGACTTCAATTTGAGAGTCATTAATACGAGAACCAAAGACATCACAAAATAATTGAACAACCTCTTTAACCGTTTCCACCTATTATTGGGTATTTTGAAGAAAAGGAATGGAATCATCAGAAAAATGAGAGTTAAGAGTATGCTTATCCCCAGGAAGCTTAATACCTTGAATGAGGCCATCAAAATGAGCCTTATGAAGAAGATAACCAAGAGCATTGATAGCCAAAACATACAAAAAAGGAGCAAGAGGACAACCTTGTTTGATAGACCATTGAAGAGAGAAGGAGGGGGAAAGAGCTCCATTAACCTAAAAACAAGCTGAAGCATCACCAAAGAGCATACTAATTTGATTATGGAATTTTGGACTGAAACCAAACCAAGAAAGAATACTAAGAATAAAATCCCATCTCATTCTATCATAAGTTTTTTCAAAATCTAACTTAACCAAGAGGACATTTTGATTAGAGTTGATAGCCCATTGCAAAGTTTCCCATGCCATCATAAGATTATCTAAAATATAACAACCTTTAAGAAAATAAGATTGTTTAAGGTGAACAATCGCTTGAGCAATAGTTTTGATTTTCAATTAGCTATGATCTAATATTGATGAGGGTAATAGGTCTCCAATTGAAGGTTTGGTTACTAGTCGTACCATTAGGAATTAGCTTGATAAGCCCTGCATTGATATAAGCTCCCAAGGAACTGGAGAGCTTCCAAGTAAATTTTCTATGAAAATGACAAAGCTCCCGACTTGGATGGTCTTCCAGTGGAGTTTTATAACAATTTTGGCATATTCTTTCCTCGACCTTTCATGTTTAATTTGTTTTTTTTTAATCTTTCTAAGGAATATGACAAGGTAAACTCATGTTTTCTTCATCGGATTATGAGCCACTTAAATTTTTTATTGAAATAAATAGGCTGATTAAAAACAATATTTTCTATGTTTATGTAGTCTTTATCATTTGCAATTACAATTTGTTTAAAATAGTATTTCTTATGTTTATGTAGTCTTTATCATTTGCAACTACAATTTGTTTCCTTTGTTTCATTAAAGAATAAGATAAAATTGAGATCCATTTTAGTTTTGTATAATCAATTTTAATTAAAAGAAAAAATATCAAATAAAAATATTCAGAGGATTTAAAAAAAAAAAGGAAAACATTAAAAAATGTGTTTAAAAAAACATGTATAAGAAGATATTATAATTTTTTAAGATTATGATGAGGGATTTTATTATAAATAGATAAAGGTTTCAATTTCATATGTATTTAATATCATGTAGTAGAAAATGACTGTGGATGTAACCAATTACTCTATATATATATATAAAACAAAACAAAAAATATCATAAAAATATACATGACTTTTTTTTTTTTTTTTTGATGAGGAACCTTTTATATACAACATATCCGCAAGATGTGAGGGGAGAGATTTGAAACTGGGCCTCTCGATAACTGGAGAGTTTTAACTACCCACTTGCTCTCCAACTCCTCTACATGAGCGGATTATACATGATTTTTTAAATTGTGATATACAAAAAATAATAAAATTATTTATAAATTAAAATTAAATTTATTTTTTTAAATATATACTTTATCAAATGCTTACATATTTTTTAAAAACAATAAGTTTTCATTTGTGAAACTTTTATTCGGGATCATTGGTTATAAGAAATTATAACTATCCTCTATAATAAGGATTTTAATAATTTATATTATAGTTTTATATGATATTAGTAATTAAATATAAAATTTATTGATGTTAAAAATTGAATATTTATAAATAGTTTTAATATATGAAAATGGTAATATAGATGTTGTAATTATATTTGATTATTTAGCCTATGTCATTTTAAGTATATCATGAACAAACCAAAAAAAATTCCAATGTTCTAACTATAAGACCGTGAAACACACAAGTTTTATAAGAAATATATAATTATACCTTTAAAACTTCTATTCCAAGAGGATACATAGAAAAATATTATTGTTATTTTCATATTATTTTTTATATGATTTGTTTATTGATAATAAATTATATACTTTTATTTTTATTGTTATTTTTAAAATAGTATAGGAATATTATTTTAGCTTCCTTAAAATGTAAGGATGAAATGGTTAATAGGTTTAGATAAATGATAAAAAGTGTAAACTTTTTTATTGTAATTTTAAGTTTCAATTTTAAGGGTGAATATTAATATTTATTTGTTTAGCTAGCCCCCAAGGATTAGGTGGATTGGTAAGTGCAGGTGTGGCTAGACACTTACCAAGAAGAGATCTAGGTTCAAACCTTGGGGGGAAGCCAACCCTTTACAAAGGTAGTAGTCTGCTGCAAATTCTTTGAGTACGTGTCACATCAATGATGATGATGGTACAAACCTCAAGCGATCGATGGTTCCCATATCACACCGGGTCAACAAGAACAAGACTAACAGGTTTGTTGGGAGCAGTTCCTATGGTTTGAACCCTGCACTGACCAGTTACTAAAAATAGTGGCCATAACCAATTATTCTATGTAATAAAAAAACATTTATTTTTTTAGGTAAGCTCATATAGTTGACATGACTCAAGTTCAAGCATTATTAGGTATAAAGGTTTTAATTTGTGAGTGGTAGATGCTTGACCTTAAATGAGGTTGCTAGAACTAAAGAAATGGTAGGCATAAAGGTCCCGATTTGTATGATTGGTGGGTTCTTAATCCTAATTGAGGTATCATGTTCTTACTATAGACTAAAATTCTATGGTAGTGTTGGGAACTGAATTGCATCAAGTTTTACTCAATATTGTGGTTGTCTATCTTCCTATTTTCTTTCCAGGCTTGCACTCGATAGCTATAGCTCAACACTCAACATTGGATGGACCAAAATAGAGTTTTGATCCAACCTCCAGAGTAGGTTGGTTCCTTGTCAACTTGAATAGGGTGTTGACACAATTATGCTCACTTAGGGTTTAAAGGTTAGGGTAAGAAAAGGTTAGGGTTAGAGAAATGTGAACAATAGTGGACGGATAGGCTAACAACATTGCACCACAATAAAAAGCTTTGAAAAACTAACCCAAAGACACATAACTCAGATCAACATTATCACAAATTAGATGACTCTTCATTCATTAATGCACAACAGAGAAATATTGTAGACAACGATTTCAATATCCAGACAATGATAATCCAAATAACAAAATTCACCAATATCTAGATTCTACGGACATGCACTTCCTAACAATAAAGATCAATCTTAGAAGTAGATTTCAATTACTTTAACAACTAGTAATCCATTAATTTGGCATAAACTAACCACTTAAGTATTCATAGAAATGCAACTAAAGAATTCAAACCTTTGATATCAAGCATGAAGATACAAATTTTGAGGTGAAGATCAATGTAATGCTCCTTCCATTAGCTCTTGGGAATATTTACAATAGCACAGGAAAACACACTAGAGCCGACCCTTAAAAATGAGGGTTCGACCTCTACTTATAGTTTTGCAAAAATTAAAATTATCAAGAACATTACAAAGATCAAAATTTGACAATGCAACAGAGAGTTCTTGCTGGCATTTGCTTACTGGTACACCCTCCAAGAAATCCGTTGAAAGTGGACCACCATGGCAGCTCAAGGCCTCTACAACTTGTTGGTCGTTTGGCGCAAACTAGAGTTCAGGCCATTGGAAATCATACATCATCATTGATATTTCTTGAAAGCTATCTCGCCATTGTTGATCTGTAACCACCTCTGGTTCTACCTTCTTGAAAACCCTCGATGCTTCAACTTCCTCTCCAACTGACTATTACAAATTTGGTGAAGAAATATCTTTAAATACCTCATATTCTTTGACACAATCTCCACCGTTGATCTCCTCCATTGTATGGCTATGATTCATTCTGATATAAGCTTATTATAATGGCAGGGAGAACACATCACCATTCTGCTTTAAAAAATTGATGACATCATCCTTTATATCTTAGAAGCTATGGAACACCAATCCGGCTTTGAAATGCCTTGAAGGCTAAGCGGGATCGAATCCACTCTTTATTCTTCATGCTTCTTCATTATCCGTAAAGTCTTCGCCAATCCACACAAAAATATCGATGACATCATCACCTCTTAAAAATTTTTACGGATTCCATTCTGGGCTGGGCAAATACATTGGCGTATGACCTTCATTTCGGACCCACCATAATGTAAAAGGACTCTTCTTCCATTCCATGTCATCTTTAGAGTAAAACACTACTTATCGCCATTCCAGAAAAGAGCTAGCCATAATATCCATTGTCGCCAATCCATCTTTACTATGTTTATAGCATTCCTCCTCGTCACCATTTCGGGAAAAAATACTCTATGTGTTCTCCGAAATCATGCGCTCCAACACTTAGCCACTCGTGGGATATTCAAAATATCAAGCGGTCACCAATCCACACTTTTTCCCCTTTGATGTCATCCTTTATCAAAATATTTTGCGGATTCAAGACGCGTCACTAGTCCAAAGTGAAGAACAAAAGAAATCTTCTGGAATCGCTCCAAGCATGAAAATATGCTAAGTGTTAGGTGGGCTCGTGCCTCCTATCATGAATCCACTCCAAAATACACTTGTGAGATGTGCGAAATGAGGAATTTATGACTTAGGCAAAATTTTGCAAAATTTTTCTAAGTATGTGGCCATTTTGGGCCTACATTCTGGCGCCTCCTAGGTGGATTTGCTTGCAAAGCCAATGAACTCAGAGTCTTATCCATTGGGCCTTAGGAGTCAAACATACTCATCTTCAAAAACATATTTTACAGAATAACTTCCACATAAACACTACTCTCTAAAAGTTTTGACAATCTGATTAGAGAGTAAAGGTTCATATGGAAGTGATGCCAAAAAATATTTAGAATTCATTCGCTCATACAGAGGTCATGTCAAAAATGCAGGTCTTGCCCTTGTCTTCAAAAACTAGATACAACTCTACTCCTTTTATAAGGCCTTATTTCAAAAATATGCCTTCACACAAAACTTCGTTGCTCTGTAGGCTTCATGCCTTTATTGTTTATTTCTGACAATTTGTCAGGGCAAAAAACAAAAATGCCAAACTTGTGTATATGTACAAAACAAAAAATAATCTAAGTGTGGCCCCCTTATGGGCATGTAGCTGCTCCATCCTATTATTCTCCTTCATGGACCTCTTCCTTGGCCTCCTCTTCATTATATTATTATTTTTATTCTTCCTCTTCTTCTTTTGGAGTAGGTGTTTTTTGACTCCTTCCTCCAGAAGTATCCCCAAACAACTGAACCATCAATTCTAAAGATTGTAGAGCCTATTTCCATACTGCTTCATATGGGTTTGATGTTTCTTAAATTTGCTTATAGACATATTGTAGCTCTCCAATGTCCTCATAGTTAGCAGCATTCCCTATGTTTATCATATCTTCCATGAGATCTCTTAACCAAGTAAAATCAATGATCAATTGGACAACTTGTTCTTGGGGTAGTGGCTCTTCCAGAGAATCTATTCCAGATTCATCCTACAAATTCTCATTAATGCTCTACTGGATCTCTTCCATAGATAACAAGTTGTGATCCTCCTTCCATAGGCCTTTGAAGCCAACTTGAACCATTTATTTGTTCAATTCAACAACATCCTTAATCACCCTTTCAATCCTGTCAAACAACAGCTAGGCTCTTTGAAGTGCCCTGTGCTTTTTCACCATGATTCTAGTAGCAACTCTGGCGAGATTCCATTCTTTATTAGGAATTGGTTTAGTGGAATTACTGAGTCTACTATCAACCAACTTGTACATTTGTTCTATCGAAATCACCATAGGCTACAACTCTCCAGTGATCTGATCTAACTCTTTTTGAATATTGGAGAGCAGGCGACTGGCATCATCAAGATAGTCAATCACAAGTTGAAGCCCTAAACATTTCTCCTGGACCTCAAAAAGCAACTCTTTTCTAATATTCTTTAGCTCATTCTTAGAAAATCCTGAAGATTTAGCTTTCTCAATTTGAAGTTGATGCTTTAAATTCTGAATTTCTTTCTCCTGATCTTCATTCAGCTTCTTTTGCTCTTCTAATTGGTCCTTTAGTTTATTGGCTTCTTGAAATTTATCTTTCCAATCCTTAGCCTCTTTTCTCAGAGCCTTTTCTACTTCATTTTGATTATTGATACTCTTAAGCTTTTCAACATATTTTTTGAACTTGTCTACCTTCCCTCTGACTATATCATTTTTCACATAGAAGGTATCCAAGTGGGATTTAGCTATAATCAGCTCATCTTCCTCAAGAAGCTTCTCAATATCTTCTATGACCTCCTCCACTCGATAATCTTGAACAATCATCTCAGTATTAGGCTTGCTTACCAGTGGAGTCATAGATCTTGATACTCTCTATCTAGAAATAGGGTCAACATACATGCTTCTTCTTCTTACAGCCATCCTGTTAGAAGGCTTAGCAAGCTTCTCTACCCAATAATCATTTATACTCTGAGTGGCTACCTACTCTTTTGAAATAGTGATAGGTCTTGAAAGACCAATAGCCAAGGGAGATGATGATATGAGAAATGAAAGGGTAGATTGAAATTCTAATGATGGGGGTGAGGATATAGTTACAGTAGCCTCTATGACAATAGTGGACTCTGTAACTATTGTTGTTGTTGTTACTGGTAGACTCATGGAAACCGATGCAAGACTAACAATTGGATGGATGGTTGTACTTGGAATGCAGTGTCCCATTGATAGTGGTAATGAAAAATATGAAGATGAAACAATGGGAGATGATGAAGTGGGAACCTCAGATGCAGAAAATGGAATTTGGGGTGACTGTGATGAAATAAAAGTGACTTGTTCCTCAATGGCTACCGATGACACATGTGGTGGACTGAGAGGAATAAGGCACCTTTGTCATATCTTCTTGATTAGAAGGGGAGGGAGACTTCTTTGGGGATTCATGAGGATGCAAAGGAGAAGAGGGATTAGAAACCATACCTTCACCTACATATGTAGGGTGCTCTTGCTCTACCTCTGTTTCTTGTTGCTGTTCCTGATTACTCAATTCTTCTATTGTAAATTTAGCTACCTCTTTTGCAATCTCCTCCATATCCAATTTTTGCTTCTTTGAAATTTCTCTTTCCTCTCTTTCTAGAACTCTTTTAGTCCTTCTATGCACCAATTGAAAGGCAGCCATATCACTCTCAGAATCTTCTTCAAGCACATCTTCTTGCACTACTCCAAAAAGTAATGCTTGCTCAGAAATAAGACGTATTTCAATTGATGTTGTAGGGGTAAAAGAAAGGGGTTTGAACTTAAAACTTTCATCCTTATTCTTCCATTCAATATCTATGTCTGGAGGCCATCCTCCCAAAGCTAAGCGTTTAGGCCTAGATATTGTTTCAATAACTGGGGTACTAACAGATTTTTCTTTAGAATATTGCATTTTGCTCATCAACTTAGCCCCCTTAGGAAACTTCTCCACCTGCTTAGTGGTAGGATGAAAAGTTTTCAGTACTTCAGCTATTGTCAAAGGAGTTTCTAGCCCTTCTAGCTGAGCCTCTTGATCTGTAGGTGGAGGGAGGGATTCAGAGCCATTTTGGGGTTTTTCAACCGTCAATACTATGTTTCTGACATCCTTTTGTCTCCAGGTTCCAATGTTTTTATTATATCTCCTTGAAAATTCTTTATCAATCTTCATTCCAAACTTGGACTTAGGATTTCCAATTTCAACCCTCATTCTCCACCAATCTATTATTTTTGCTACATTCCATGGTCCTTCCTCCTATTCTTCTTCAGCAGCTTCTCCCTCAGGCGGAGGATCCTTTTTCTTTGAAGTCTCATCCCTTAGGCTGAGGATTATTTTTCTTTGGAGTTCTCACCTTCAATATTGAGGATTATTTTTCTTTGAAGTCTCTCCCTCAATATTACTAATTGTAGCTTCAGTAATCTGATGACTTGGCTTCTTATCAGGATCAAAATCAATAATCTGCTCATAAAAATCCAACCATGGAGGCAACTGACCCATATTCGAGACATTCCACTCTAAAAGAGTAGTCTCATCATTGTTTCTACCCTCTTCAAAATGAGCTCTGGGCCTCTTTTCAAATTTATAGGCCTTTTCTCCATTTAGGGCTTTATTTCTTGCAGTAAAAATGCCATCAGGGTCATAGCTCCATCTTTAGGGGATATAAAATAGACCTAACCCATCAAGGTATTGGTCGATTTGTTGGCTCTGCCCCTTCTTGGTGATGGTAATTTCATCCATAGTGCGATGGGAAAGCAAAGACCTTCTCTTTCTTCCAGAACCATAGTTTGCATCGATGTACTTCGTCTACCTCAGATATTCTAGGGCAAAAAGCCTCTCCGTGACAAAGTGGGGTAGGAGAAAAGGTTTACCCATAAAACCATACAACCTGATTATTGTGCCCTCGGTCAACAAATACTAATCTCCTTCTTTTGCACCCTTTGTTCTTAAAATATGCTCAGCCAAGGGTGGCAATCTAGGGCACTTTCCATACATTATCCTTAAGGTAGGTCCAAGAAATTCCAAATTGAATCTGTAATAAGACTCACTACTTCTTAAATGACTTGTCCAATAATAAACCGACAAGGGTTCCCCATCATTAGTTTTATCCTTGACCGGAATCCCTGGCATTCTATCTTAGTGGTAGCATAGAACATCCACACCAGACTTGAGCAATACCTAAAACTAGGAGCGTCAGAGCCCCTCTTCATACTTACTAGTTGTTCATGTATCCTTTGTGCGAGAAAAGTTGGCCAGTCAAAATAAATCACCCTAGTCCCCTTTTCCTGCATATTTCTCATACATTCTTTCGTTAGAAATACAATAAGCTGCGGTAATTTTCCAGCCATGTACCATTCTATCAGAGTCTAAACCCTCCATACAAGCCAACATAGAAAATAGTATGGAGTTTACAAACTTTTCAATAGAGATAGGGACCTCAGGCAATTTTTTCTTGGGCTTAGTATCAAGCTATTTATAAACCCAATTTTTAAATGACTCATCATCATTAGCTCACTTCTCCATGGAGTAAAACCCAGTCTGCTCAATGACCCTAAATGGTTTTGGTATTACTGGTGGGTCAGACCCTAGGGCAAAGAGTCTATGACAAAAGGAGGTGGTGATATTGAAAAGGGTTTACACCTTCAAGGGTTTTAACTGCTTTAGCCAATGGGTCATAAAACTTGACTATTGCAGCTATCAACTCAGGGTAGGGATGAATAAAATCATAAATATAAAAAGAGATATAAGAAAGGACAGCACATCTACCTTCCACAACCAAAGCAACTCTCTTCTTGTATCTATCGTTCACGTTCCTCCTTAGCTTCGTTCTTTCTATGAGGACCATTTTTGTGTCCGCCACAGCTTTGGCCTTGTCAATATATGGTGCCACCACCTTCTTCTCTAGAGTTTCAAACTCCTAAACATCTTTTGAAGCCATTCTGATAGTGATAAAGTTTGTTCTCTCTACAATTTGTAGTAAATTCTTAAGGGTATCACTTCGCCTTCTTACCACTCTATGAATGCAAATAGTTACTAAATGAGCCTCGTGTATGCTTTTTGTCACTTTTATTTTATGGAGCATGCGTATCTTCCACCATTAATGCAGCTGCTACATGACCTCCTCAATGGCACACTTTCCAACTTCTAATCATTCCCTTCGGTAGCTCAACGATGGCATTCTATATTTTCATTGGTCAAAAATTCAAATTGTGCTGCCACCTCACTGCACCCCTTCGGATACTCTTTGGATATGGCATGAGTTCATTAGCATTGAATGCGGGATCATTCTATGATTTCCATGTGTCACGGTTGAAATTGTTGCTTGGCTCCGCTTCGATTTTGAAACTGATGAATTAAGAGCCTTTTGAGTCCGTTGACACTTAGAAAATTCTTCGCATGAGTTTTTGTCTTGATTCCACTCCACCTTGCATTAGATTTGAAATATTCCCAGATTGGGAATGCCTTTGCTCTCTTTTGACCATCGACTCACCATTCCATGGGGATCTTAGTGTATTTCGATGCGGATTCAAGAGTGCATGCCATTCCAGAAGACTTTACATAGAATTGAGTGCGAAATGGAACTTTGTTGTGTACTTAGTCCATACTTAGTCATTCTTGCAATTTTTTATTTTTTTCAATATTTTTCAAAGAAAACTGATTACAAAGTGCAAAAAGAAATTAAAGTACAAAGTGCAAAAAGGAGGGAAAATAATTATACAATGTATATACATATGTTACAGTGAACTCACTCCTTACACATAGTAGAGCTTGAGATGAAAACCATTCACTGGAATTGGTTGTATGTTTCCCTCTGGATCTTCTAGCTGAAATACATTGGACTCCTTGGCTTCTACTATTCTGAAAGGACCATCCCAAAAAGAATCAAACTTTTCATGCTTGCTTGGCTTTGCTCTATCAACGTTCCATCTGAGAACTGAGTCTCCAACTTGGAATTTTCTGAATATGGCTTTCTTATCAAACCATGCTTTAATATCTGATGAATGCTTTTGAAAATTGTCATATGCCTGAGCTCTATTCTCTTCCAATTGTAGCAAATGTGTCAACCTGGTTCTCACAGGATCTTCCTCTGACTCTTCCTCTGTATTGACAAGCTTAAGTGCTGGGATCTCCAAATGAATTGGTAACACTGCCTCCTTGCCATATACTAGTGTGTAAGGGGAAGTCTTAATGGACTTTTTAATAGTAATCATGTCTACCCACAGATCTTGGTCCAACAATAGGTGCCAACTTCTTTTGTTACCTTCAAGTGATTTCCTCAAAATCCTTAATAGGTTTTTGTTGGTAGATTCTGCAAGTCCATTACCTTGTGGATAATAATTTGAAGTATTTTTAAGAGTAATGTCATACTTACTGGCAAACTCAATATACTTGGCTCCTATGAAATCTGGGCCATTGTCACTCACCAAGGCTTCTGGGACTCCAAACCTTGAAATCAAATTTTCCATAAAATTGATCACAACATCTTGGTCTGATTTCTTGGTAGGAATAGCTTCTACCCATCTGGTGAGATAATCTATGGTAGTTAAGATAAAATTATGATCTGTTGAGGAATTAGGGTTGATAACCCCTATGAAATCTAGCCCCCATTGTTGAAAAGGCTCTTCAACTTGAATGGGCTTGAGGGGGGATGAAGCATTCCTTGTCCTTCCAACATATCTCTGACATTTGTCACAAGCCCGGGTGACTTTAAAAGCATCAGTGAATACAATGGGCCAATAATAGCCTGCTCTTATGATTTTTAAAGCTATAACCCTTCCTGAGCTATGTCCACCAGTTGATCCTCCATGGAACTCTTCCATGACCCTCTTTTGTTGATCATCCTTTAAGCATTTTAGAAGAATTCCATCCAAGTTTCTTTTGTACAAGCCTTCTAGTAGTAATACATATTTCAAAGCATGAAGCTTGTATCTCCTCCTTTGGGAAGCATTTATATTAGGGGGGCATACTCTAGTTTGGAAATACCTGATCATCTGGTCAATCCAATCAGAGTCTACAGTTTGTACTATTTCCACCTGATTTTCTTTTATTGTCTGGCAAGCTGTTACTTTTGCCAGTGTTGCGGCTTCTATTAACCCTTGGCACAAGGCTCTACCTCTCACTAGCTTGGTGGGGTGTATTTCTACATCATATTCTTGGATTTTGGTAATCCAACCAACTCTTTTATCTCCTAGATCACCCTGTAGGATAAAACTCCTTACATCCGGATGAACCACATATACCAGGGTCCTGCTCTGTACCAAATACTACCTGAACTTCTTCAGTGACTTCATCACAAAAAATACTTGTCTTTCAATAAAGTTATATTTGACTTGATAATCATGGAGTGTCTGGCTCCAAAAGAACACATGATGTTCCTCCCCTTGATCATATTTTTGGGTGAGTACTGAGGCATAACTTTCTTCAGCTCCATATGCATAAAGAATAAAATATTTGCTAAAATATGGGTTTACCAGTACTGGGGCTATTGCAATGGATTGCTTGATAATCTCAAAAGCCTATTTCTTGACTTCAGTCCACTTGAATTCGGCATTTTTCTTGAGTAGCTCAGATATAGGCCTTACTTTCTATGCAAAATTAGAAATGAATTTCCTGACAAAATTGATTTGGCCTAGGAAAGACTACAAGGTCTTCTTATTTGTAGGCAAAGGAAGAGCAAGAATTGATCTGATTCTATCTGGGTCTATGGCCATGCCTTATTTTGAGACCACATGACCTAGTAGCTTTCCTTCATGGACTACAAAGAATGACTTCTTAGGATTGAGTGAAATACCAAATTCTCTGCACTTTTGAAAAACTTGCTCCAAGTGTGATAGATGGTCTTTTTTATCATGGGAAAACATAGTCATGTCATCTAGATAAATTAGAATAACCTTGTTGATCAGTGCTCCAAAGGCATAGTCCATGGCTCTCTAAAATGTGGCACCCGCATTGGACAACCCAAAAGGCATCCTCTGGTAGGCAAATGTACCCCATTTTGTGGTGAATGTTGTTTTATACTGGTCTTCATATTTCACCCAAATTTGGTTGTATCTAGAGTAACCATCCAGTAGTGAGAACCTCTCTGCTCCTGCCACTACCTATAAAATTTGATCAATCTGAGGGAGGGGGTAGTGATATTTAAGGGATGCTTGGTTCAGATTCCTAAAGTCCACACACAAGCGTATATCCCCATTCTTTTTTCTTACGGGTACCAAATTGGCTACCCAAGTAGAATGTTTTATTGGGTATATGATCTTAGCCTTTAATAACTTTAAAATATCCTCTCTCATAATGGCCTCGATCCTCGGATTGACTGGCCTTTGTTTTTGCCTAAATGGTTTTGCATCAGGCTCTAGCTCAATAGTATGTTGGATAACTTTTTTATCATACACCTTGAGGTCTTCATATGACCAAGCCACAATGTCTTGGTATCTTAAGCATAGAGCTTTGATATCTTCTGCTTCCTCTAGTGAACATTGAACTCCAACATTGAGCTTCTTTTCTATATCGACTTCAACTTCTTTATAGATTTTCTCACTGACCTTCATGGCTCTGGTCTTTTTTCTGTCCTCATTATCAAACAAACTCTCAAGGGTGACCAACCCTCTTGGGATATGATTGTTTCTTAGTTGGATAATGTATTGCTGATAAATTTCTTCTAAATTCTCTTCTTGGACAGTGGAGAGACATGTTTATCTCACCAGAAAATCAACTATTTGTTCATCACTTTCAAAAACCTGCCAAAAAATTTACTTGTCTAGTACTGCAAGTCTAAAAATCATTTTAATTCCCTTGGCCTTCTTGATTCCAAAGTCTACAGAAGGGTTGAAGTTAGCTCCCTTTGTTGCTAATGAATCAGCCAGAGTATTATTTTCCCTGGGAACAAAATTTAAATTTAGGGCATCAAATAATTCCATTAAATCCCATACCCTATTTTTGTAAGATTTTAAGTAATGGTGTTTACTGCTGCACCTATTTCTTACTTGATGGACTATTAACTCAGAATCACCATATATGTTCAAAATATTAATGCCCATACTTTCTTCTTGTATCAATCCGAGACACAAGGCCTCATATTCTGCAGCATTGTTAGTACATGACCAAGTCAATATGTAAGCAAAATTCTTTGTCCCTTTTGATTGGGATTGTAGGACCACACTAGCTCCTGCACCATTTCTGCATTTAGCACCATCAAAGTGCATGACCCATGTTTCTTTCTCCCTCAGATATTGGTTGGATATAGCAGGGATTTTCCTCTTTGATTCAGTTGAGATGCTATATGTTCCCATACCAGTTTCAAACTGACTATAATATTCTCTGAAAGGCAACTCATCCTCAATGTCCAGTTCTTCAATGTTTTCCACTAGCTCAAATTCTTCCATGGGGTTAAGATTGCACATATCCTCTTCAATATTTTCAATGTGATAAGCTACTAGTTTTTCAAGTGTTATCCTTATTCTCTTTCCTTTGAAAGGGATTACCATGCTAGAATAATCCATGTACATACATCCCCCTAGTTTTGTAGTAAACTCTCTTGAAATACATAATCCAAAATAAGGTTCTAAGTCAACCACAACTATTTCTTGCACTATTGTCACCTCAGGGGCTCTGTGCAACCTCATTAGTACATCTTTAATGACTCCAACTATCTTGACAGGTGTCCCATCTAGTTGTAACACTCCAGGACAAGATCGGGTATATTCCATACCCATATCCTCATATACTACTTTAGGCATGACTGTAGTTGATGCTCCTGAGTCAATCATACAATTTTGGACTACCCAACCTTCCATTCTTAGGGATATATAGAAAGGAGGAGGCTTATTATTTAGAACAACAAGTGTCATTTCTTTATTTTCTGATGGCATACTAAGGATTTTAGTGGCCAACCTATTCTATGGATTTTTACTGAGGGAAGCTTTAAGTAGGTCAATCTGACCAGGAATGAACAGAGTGTCATACAAGCTAGCTTTTGATGGAATATTTTTCATCTCTTCAACAATGTTGTATTCAGACTTAGTCAAGGAGAGTTTTTCCAGCCTTCCCTCTTGCTCACCATATCTTCTTTTATATTGTTGGGTAGCCTCTAATATTTGTCTTTTAGTAATAGAGGGGAACCTAAGCCTTTCTTGATCTTCATCTTTAGATCTCATTTGGTCTCCTTCTATTTCCTTTTTTGGTCTCTTAGGAAGACTATCTGTCTTCTCTTTTCCCTTAGCTTGAGGAATAGGGAAAGTGTCACTATTTTGAGGGAGGGGATCAACTCTCTTTTGGGAAGGGACTTGGAATTGCCCCATTTTTTGGGGATCTACTTGCAAAGCTTTCTTCCTAGACCTTGTCATAACAACAATTGGGCTTTCCTCAACCAACTCATTCCCGACCATGATTTGATCAGGGTGCCACAACATATTAACTCTTCCTTTTTGATTCATTTTAGCTTGATCCATGGCTTGTTGAACATGGTGTTGATACATCACACAAGACTGTGAGTCATGGGGATCATTGCATACCAAACACCAAATATTCACAAGAGTAGTATCTGAAGAACATTCTGGCTCCTCATATACTGCATTCACCCTGACTCCAATATTGTTACTAGGACCAGGTCTCTGATATTTGTTCACATATGGGAATATCCTCTATTGTGACCTTTCTTGGTCTCTCTTTTCCATTGAATTCATTCTATTACTCAGATTTTTCAAGGTATTTTGTATATCAAGGATAGCAGACAACTCCTGAGATGGTTGAGAAGGAAGGGGAGGAAAAGGAGCTGTAGAGGGTATCAGATTTGGTTGAGGGATTGCATTCATTTGTGGATATGGAGATGATAAAGAAAGGGGGTCCATGTAAGAGGGTTTTGTGGATTGAATTTGGCTACTAGTGGTTTTTGAGTTGTAAGGCAACATAGTTTTGGGGGAAGTCTTTCGACATTAATTAGGATATTTTTAGCATGAACTACTGCATTATAAACTTGGGGGAAGGTTTCTACTCCTGATTGTTGTGTCTACAACCCTAACTCTGATCCAAGAGCTTGGATATAATACATATAAGCCAAACATGTAGCTGGTATGGCAGTGGGGGGAATTCTTTTCCATGTTCTGCTAAATCTCAAATTGAAATCTGAGACAGTTTCTTGTTGGGTTTTTTGCATGGATGTAAATTGGTTAAGTAGAGAAAAGGGGTCAATAGATTCATTGAATTCCTCTATGAATGGCTTAGCTAACGCTTTCCATGAAGTGATAGTATTGTCTTCTAGAGTTCTAAACCAATGTAATATATTCCCTCTGAAGGATAGGGCTAGAATCCTTACAATAATATCTTCTTCTTTTATGTTGTGGATTGTTGCCAGGTTCAAGATATCCTGACAGTGCTCATAAGTTATTTTCCCAGATCCATCATAAGTGGGGATAGCTTTAGATACATCTTGGGGAATGGCATTCATTTGGGCTAATCTCAGAGGACCAACTGTATTCTAGTTGGGATACTTTTGTAATGGCTGATTAGGAGCTACATTTTGTGCCATATTTCCTACTGTAGGTCTTATTGGGGGAACTATTGGATTTTCTTCTAGAGGCTCTTCCTCTTCGAGGAAATATTGATCTAAACTTCTAGCAACAATAGCCCCTTTATAAGGTAACTCATAGTAAAAGTAGGAGTTAGGGTTATTCCTTTTGAAATACCTGGTATACATGAAAGGGCACTGGTCTATAGGGATAATTATTTTTCTGAGTCTAAGGACCAGGGAGTCGCCAGGTGAACTTGCTCTTCTTCGCTTACAAGGTCAAGACAATTCACCAAATATTGATTCCTTCGGGTTGAGATAACAATAACTCATTTGATGGGTTTCATGTTCCTTGTGAACTGGTCCCATCGAGCGTGCCAAAAACTATTGGGCATTAAATTGCATCAAGTTTTACTCAATACTGTGACTTTCTATCTTCCTATTTTCTATCCAAGCTTGCACTCGATAGCTGCAGCTCAACACTCAACATTGGATGGACCAAAATAGAGTTCCTGATCCAACCTCCAGAGTAGGTTGGTTCCTTGTCAACTTGAACAAGGTGTTGACACAATTATGCTCACTTAGGGTTTAAAGGTTAGGGTAAGAAAAGGTTAGGGTTAGATAAATGTGAACAATAGTGGATGGATAGGCTAACAACATTGCACCACAATAAAAAGCTCCAAAAAACTAACCCAAAGACACATAACTCAGATCAACATTATCACAAATTAGATGACTCTTCATTCATTAATGCACAACAGAGAAATATTGTAGACAATGATTTCAATATCCAGAAAATGATAATCCAAATAACAAAATTCACCAATATCTAGATTCTACAGAAATGCACTTCCTAACAATAAAGATCAATCTTAGAAGTAGATTTCAATTACTTTAACAACTAGTAATCCATTAATTTGGCATAAACTAACCACTTAAGTATTCATAGAAATGCATCTAAAGAATTTGAACCTCTGATATCAAGCATGAAGATACAAATTTTGAGGCGAAGATCAATGTAATGCTCCTTCCATTAGCTCTTGGGAATATTTACAGTAGCACATAGGCAAACACACTAGAGCCGACCCTTAAAAATGAGGGTTTGACCTCTACTTATAGTTTTGCAAAAATTAAAATTATCAAGAACATTACAAAGATAAAAATTTGATAGCGCAACAGAGAGTTCTTGTTGGCATTTTCTTACTGGTACACCCTCCGGGAAATCCATTGCAAGTGGACCACCATGGCAGCTCGAGGCCTCTGCAACTTGTTGGTCTCTTGGTGCAAACTAGAGTTTGGGTCATTGGAAATCATACATCATCATTGATCTTTCTTGAAAGCTATATGCCGTCATTGATTTGTAACAACCTCTGGTTCTACCTTCTTGGAAACCCCACATGCTTTAGCTTCCTCTCCAACTAATTGTTACAATTCTGGTGAAGAAATATCTTTAAATACCTCAAATTCTTTGACACAATCCCCATTGTTGATCTCCCCCATTGTATGGCTATGATTCATTCTGATATAAGCTTATTATAATGGTGGGGAGAACACAACACCATTTCACTTTGAAAAATTGATGACATCATCCTTTATATCTTAGAAGCTATGGAATGCCAATCTAACTTTGAAATGCCTTGAAGGCTAAGCGGGATCGAATCCGCTCTTTATTCTTCACACTTCTTCATTATCCGTAAAGTCTTCTCCAATCCACACAAAAATATTGATGACGTCATCACCTCTTTAAAAATTTTGCGGATTCCATTTCGGGCTGGGCAAATACATTGGCGTATGACCTTCATTCTGGACCCACCATAATGTAAAAGGACTCTTCTTCCATTCCACGCCATCTTCAGAGTAAAACACTACTTATCGCCATTTCGGAAAAGAGCTAGCCATAATGTCCATTGTCGCCAATCCACCTCTACTATGTTTACAACATTCCGCCTTGTCACCATTATGGGAAAAAATACTTTGTGTGTTCTCTAGAATCGTGTGCTCCAACACTTAGCCACTCGTGGATATTCAAAATATCGAGCAATTGCCAATCCACAATTTTTTACCACTGATGTCATCTCTTCTCAAAAACTTTTGCAGATTCGAGACGTGTCGCTATTTTGGAGCCAAAAATGAAAGGAGTCTTCTGGAATCGCTCCAAGTATGAAAACTTACTAAGTGTTGGGTAGGCTCATACCTCCTATCGTGGATCCACTATAAAATACACTGTAAGGTGTGTGGAATGAGGACTTTGTAACTTAGGCAAAATTTGCAAAATTTTCCTAAACATGTGGCCATTTTGGGCCTACAGGTAGCCTATTAAAAAAGCATGTAAGGCTATGTAAGGCTAGAATATTGGTTATGTGGTCATATTTTTTTTTTTTGTGCAAAATTAAGGGAAGAGGATTTTGAAAGGGTCCCAAAACTTTTTACAACTGAAAGAAGACAAAAAACCAAAATAGTGCACTTCAACACTTAAACAGGAGAGTACAAAAATTGTACTACAACACTAACCAAAACAAAATAGTAACTACATAAACCAACACCACAAACCGTAGGATCCAAAGGGTCTGGAGATCCGAGAAGACCTATGAGAGAGCTGAGGTAGTTCTACAACACAACATCTAACTCCGATATAATCCCTTCAAACATTTGAGCGGCATACCAATGGTCCCTAGGAGATAACCACTTCCCAAGGTAGGCAGACAAACCAAGGTAGCAACATATTCTTGATTCCCGCTCCCATTTTTGAAATAATTCCTACTCCTCATATTCGAAATAATTCCCACTTATCGTATTCAAAATAATTCCCACTCCTTTTTTGAAATTATTGGGTATTTAAAAATATCCTCATTAATGACCTTCATTAATGAATTAAATGGGGTATTAAAAATACCTTCATTAAGGACCAATAATTAATAAATTTATTCAGTATTAAAAATACCTTAATTAATGAATTAAATGGGCTATACAAAAATACCTTCATTAATAAATTAAATGGGGTATTTAAAATACCTTCATTAATGACCTATAAGTAACAAATTGATTGGGTATTTAAAAATACCTTCATTAATGAATTAAATGGGGTATTTAAAAATACCTTCATTAATTACCATTGATTAATAAATTTATTGGGTATTTAAAAATACCTTCATAAATGAATAAACTTGGTATTTAAAATACCGTTCTCGTCGAGGAATAAAAGGAAAAGACAAGCCACATAATTGGAAAAGAGATACAACTGTCCCATATTTTTAAAAACTACACCAAATCTTCTAACCAGGCCAACTACCACCACCTAAGACCAATTAACCAACATCAAAATAAGCACAGTTGATGATGTCATATGGAAAGTCCCCTTGTCATACCCTATATCAATGAAGATTCACTCTAATATTCGCCATCACATCAGCAACAACATTTTCCTCCTTGAACATGTGATAAATTTGAACATCTTCCAAATCCTGATACAAATTTACTCCTTCATCAATAAGGTTGGTGACCTTCCAACTAACATGGCATGCTCTAATAAGCATATTAATAATTTTTAGGGAATAACCCTCAATAAAAACTTTCTTAAAATTGAATTTTTTAAGAAATATAATCCCGAGGTAAGCCGCCCTCACCTTCGACACCTATGAAGAATTCACACCCAAAGAATTAGCATATGCAAAAAAAATATTTTTATAATGGTCCCAGATAATGCCACCCAAGCCTACCTTCCCTGTTCTTACCTTTGTTGCCCCATAAAAATTTAATTTCACCCACCTAACAGGGGGCACACCATTTAATATAATTTCTTATGTTAGGCACCGATGATGGTTGATCTATATTTCCAAAGCCCAAAAAATTGTTCCAACCTAATTTCACACTGCTTTGATACCTTCGACAAGTCCATAGACACCGCAATGCTTTCCACATTATCCACTGTTTTACCAATAATATGATTACTCAATAAGATCATAGCCAAAGTATTCTCCCTAAATATATTTGTATTTCTTGCTTTCCAAACTTCCCACATCGCATGGGGGAGCAAGTACCACCAAAAACACCTGAGACAATGGGAATGAAGGGCGGAGACCACTAAAGGATACAATCATAAAATATTTTTGTGAAGACCTACTCCACACCCAAACGTCTAAGAATAGAAAGAATTATCTCCTTAAAAATACAATAATTGAGCAATAAATGAGAGGTCGACTCCCAATAAAATTTGCAAAGATAACACAGATTGACCATATGCTAGCCCCTTTTGAGAAGATTCTCTATAGTTAAAATTCGGTTTTGAGCAGCCAACCAAAAAATATATTTACCCTTGTTGGACATTTAAGGTAATTTGAGGCATTTTATGTTGTCATTGATGTCACATGGATCACATTTGGTTTTGGTGGCCAAAATATTTCATAAATAAGCATTTATGATATTTTGGAAAGCATGGCTATTTACAAGGTTTTTATGAAAACCAAGGTAGGAAAAATAAAAGGTTTTATTTAAAACCATGGTGGTCTTATGTGGAAGAGGATTTTATTAAAAGCCAAGGTGGAATTTTGGTTCATCAAAAAAGGGCCTCCGGTGATGAAGATATTAAAGTTTAATGTTTAAGTTTAAATTAATGGAGGACCAACCTATGTGCAATTAATAGAGGTTGGCATATATATATATATATATGTAAAGGTTTCAATTTATTTCAGAAATGGTGTATATTATATATCGTCGGAAAGATTATTTTGAGGGCTATTTGAATAACTTACTTAGAAGGAGAAATAAGGTGTGTGTAAAGATATATTTCTGATTTTGCAAAAGGGTTTCAAAAGTGAAGTTTGCCTTGTTCTTTTTCAAGAGGATTAATTATTTCATGAGGTGACAAGGTATTCAATATTGTGATTGATTTTATTTTATTGTATAAGTGGTTTTGGGAGTGAAAAGGTTATGCAATGTTTTGATTTATTTTATTTTATGGTACAAGTGGTTTTAGGAGAGATAAGGAAGTTGTGCAATTAAAGGCCTTGGTGATGATTATTGAAAAGTGGAGTAATGTTGATTATTTTGTGATCTACTAACCCTTGTGATGATTGGAAAAATAACTTTGTGATTGTGGTAGATTTACAAAGAGGTTTTTTCATCTTCATAAAAGGTATGGGTACATTCTCCTATTGATTTTTTATGGTGGTTGATTTCTAAAATATCATTGGAGGGAAAATGATTGTTTGTGGTTTCCTTTTCAAAAGTGGTTGGTTGAATGCTTCAATGTTTTCTGAATTTAGAGTTGTTTCTAAACCTTGTTTGATAAGCATAGTTGTTGAAGCCCATTGGTTGTAAAAGAACTTGAGTTAGAAAAGAATACGAGTATCATTGCTATGTGAGATTTATGGTTGAGCATTGTTGGAAACATTTGATTTGGTTGATACATACTTGTACTAGGGTTGTGTGAGAAAGAGTTGTTCCTTGTGATGATTGGTTGAGTTGAGTTGATTGAGTCTAGTCAAGTGATGTGTGAAGTGATTGTTCAAGTTCTATGAAAATAAACTATTCCATCATTCTATGTTGAATTGAGATTAATGTTAGAACATATTGAGTCTCTAACAATTCTCTTTATGGTTCTATAAGACTTGAATTGAGTTGAGGTTGATTTGAGTTGAGAGTGATATTAGAACATATTGAGTCTCTAATAATTCTCTTTATGCTTCTATGAGTTAATTTGAGTTAAGTTGAGATTGATTTGGGTTGAGAGTGAGTTTAGAACATATTGAGTCTCTAACAATTCTCTTTATGCTTCTATGAAGTTAAATTGATTTGAGATTGCCATTTATTGTTGAGTTCATTTTGAGTACTACTTGAGCATGATTTATTGAGCCTTTGAGAAGGCCTTTGGGATAGATTTGAGGATAGTGTTGGGATAGTTTTAGGATAGTTTTGTGGGCAGATTTGTGGAAAATTTTGTGGATAGAGTTTAAAGCAGATTTGGGTAAGTTCTTGGTGAGCTTGCTAGAGCAGATTTGGTCAAGTTCTTGGTGAGCGTGCTAGAGCAGAATTGGGCAAGTTCTTGGTGAGCTTGCTAGAGAAAATTTGGACAAGTTCTTCATGAGTTTGCTTGAGCAGATTTGGACAAGTTCTTGGTGAGCTTGTTAAGTAGATTTGATAAGTTCTATGTGAGCTCGTTAAGAAGGTTATATGTGAGCCTATTGAGTAGGTTCTTAGTGAGCCTATTGATAGAGCTTTGGAGGTGATATAGTACAGAGGACATAGTCTTAGTGGATAGAGATCTAGAAGCTAGCACAATTGAAGATAGATCTGAATGAGGAGGCTTCAAATGGAGAGAGGTCCACTAGTAAGTGCAGTAGAGAGACAAAGTATTCTAGAAGATCACATGTCTAGAGTAGAAGGGGAAAAAGTTATCCTGTGGAAGAGATCCACGAACTTGAGATTAGGGGGACAACATCTCCTTTGGATAGAGATACATAAAATTTGTAATTGGGAGTTATTACCAAAGAGATTGATTGATAAATTTTTAGTAAAATATTTTCTCCGTGGAGTAGCCCACATTGGGTGAACCACATAAATTATGGTGTCTCTATTGTGTATGGTTTCTGTGCATTACTTTGATTACTGTTATTGATACTGCTATCTTTACACAACATAATATTGAATTGGAATAAAAAGTAAAAAGTGGTATTATACTGTTCATCCCCCATCTCATTATAAGCTTATGTTATTAAATTGATATCAGAGCGGGTTACTTCAAAAAGGCTAACAACTTGAGGGAAAATTATATAAAGAACACATATGGCTTCACAAAAAGCATTATATTCAAATAAGGCTCCATTATTTGATGGTAAAAATTATAATTTCTGGAGCATGAGAATGAAGAACTACTTGATATCACAAGGATATGAGGTATGACAGATGGTTGAAAAAGAGTATAAGGTTGAAGGTGATCCCGAGGAAGATAAGACTACCAAGAAATTGGTTGAGATCAATGCAAGAGAAATGAATTGTATTTTGAGTGGGATACATGAGATAAATTTTACAAAGGTCATGGTATGTACTTCAGCTAATGAGATGTGGACCAAGTTGAGGAATACTTATGAATGAGATTCCAAGGTAAAGTTGGAAAAACTACAAACTCATAGAAAAATATTTGAGGAATTGAAAATGAAATATTCTAAAGATATTGCAAAGTTCTTACTTCGAGTTGATGAGATTACTAACACTATGAGAGGCCTAGGTTTTGATATGAAATAATCAGAAGTTACTCAAAAGGTTTTGATATCACTTCCCATGAAATATGATGCAAAGGTTTTAGCAATAGAAGAAACAATGGATATCAACAAGTTAATAACGAAAGAATTGCAAGGTACTCTCACAGCTTATGAGATGAGGGTAAGTAAGCATCAAGCTCCAATAAAAGATATTGCATTCAAGTATTCAAAAAACAAGAAAGAGAATGTTTCAAAAATAGATAGATTTTTAGAAAATGATGAGGAAGCTAACTTCATAAAAAAGAATAAGGACTCAAGGAATTTTAGAGATATAAGGAAAGTCAGGTGCTACAAGTGTGGTGATCTTGGTCACTATGCATACAAGTGTCCACATGAAGAAATCAGTGATGATGAAAAATAGGGTCATAGAAGAAAAGAATATGGAAAACATAAGCATGACAAAGATGATAGATTCAAGCAAAACAAGTATGAGAAGAAGAAAATTTTTCATAAGGCAAATAAATATTACTACATTGTAGAAGCAATTGATAGCTCAGATCAAAATTATAGAGATAATTCATATGATGAAAAGGAAGAGCATTTATTCTTAGGAATAGAAGGTGAAATAGAACAATTTTTTGTGTGTGGTCAAAGAGATCATAGATCAGGGTATTACAATGGTTTCAGTGATAGTGAAGATGAGATGACATATCAAGGAAACATGCATGGTCAAAGAAATGTTGAGAGTTTGTTTGCTATAGAATATTATAATGATCTTAGTGATAGTGAATATGAAGAAGGGTTTTTATATGGAATAAAAGAAGTAGAAGAAGAACATTCACTCCAAATAGAAGAAGTTAAACAAGAGGATAATATCTCAGTTGATCTAAAGGAAGACTTAAATGTTATCCATGAGCAACTACAAGAGGTTAAGTAGAATCTAAAATAATTAAGATATTCCCTACATGAGAAATTTGATCCATCACATGACTCAAAAGGTCAAGATATTTGTACTAAGAAGGAAACATGTATTTTAGAGGCTATAGATATGGATGCCAAGTTACTACTTGACATAAATGAAAAGAAAGAAGAATATTCCAAAGCACCAAAGGTCCCATATTTTAGGTTTGGGGAATCACACTCAAAAGGAAAGGAAGTTCTAAAAGATGAAAGAAAAGAAGGACCTAAGATTTATGAGGAAAGTTACAAAGTTCCTATGGCTCCAAATATTTAGTTTGGTTCTTGTTTTGAGATAGGTGAATCAAGATCAAAGGGAAAATAAATTCTTGAAGAAAAAGACAAGGAAGAAACTAAGGAAGGGGATTTAGATGCTACAAAGAAGGTTCAAGAATGCAATGCACAAGTTGAATATGATCATAAGGATAATGGTCGAGAAAGGTAAGAGGAACCAATGCATGAAAAAAAGGCTTTTCAAGGATATTGTTTTTCTTGTAATGGATTTGGACACAAGGCTATAAATTTCAGGATCCATGGATCAAAGAAGTTTGATTTTTCTAGAAGAAACTTCAAAGGAAGAAGGTATGGTTTTTAGGGACATTGCTTCTCATGTAACATGATTGTTCATAAAGCTTTTTAGTGCAAAGGAAATGAGCAACATGGTTTTGGTTTTAGAGCTACACAATTCAGAAGTCATGGTCATAATGGTCATGAAAATAGAGCTTCACAATATAGGGTTCAGGAAAGGAATGGATATGGAAATTACTTCAAGAAATAATTTAGGACATGGGCACCATCCAAAGGCTACAATATCAAGTGTTTTAATTACAATAACTTTGGGAATATTGTAATATGGTGTAGGAATCAATTCCAAACATGTTCAAGGCAAGAAGGTCAAACATGTTCAAGACAAGAAGATCAAGTAATTCATCAAGAGAAGGATATCAAAAAATATGGAAGGAAGTTGATAGAGAAAAGAATAAATGTAATATGGCAGTAAAGGTACTCCCAACCCAAAATTAATCACCTCAAGAGAGAATGTGGTGAGGGGGCTATGCTTAAGAGTCATATCTTTTAGCCCCATAGGTGTCCCTTTTGCCATTGATGTCAAAGAGGAAGAGATTTAAGTAAGGGAGAGAGCATTGAGTTAGGGCGAGCAGCCTCCAAAGAGAGAATTAAGTTAGGGGGAGCAGCCTCAAAAGAGAGTATTGAGTTAGGGAAGCAGCCTCCAAAGAGAGTATTTAGTTAGGGGGAGCAGCTTTGATTCTCAGATATGGTGTTTGCATTAGAGGTGTTACCATCAATGACAAAGGGGGAGATTGTTGGACATTTGAGGTAATTTGAGACATTTTATTTTGTCATTGATGTCACATGGATCACATTTGGTTTTTGTGGCCAAAATATTTAATAAATAAGCATTTATGATATTTTGGAAAGCATGGCTATTTATAGGGTTTTTATGAAAACCAAGGTAGGCAAAATAAAAGGTTTTATTTAAAACCATGGTGGGCTTATGTGGAAAGGGATTTTATTAAAATCCAAGGTAGAATTTTGTTTTAGAGAAAAAGGATCTCCAGTGGTGAAGATATTAAAGTTTAAAGTTTAAGTTTAAATTAATGGAGGGCCGACCTATGTGCAATTAATGGAGGTTGGCATATATATATGTAAAGGTTTCAATTTATTTCAAAAATGGGGCATATTATATATCCTCAAAAATATTATTTCGAGGGCTATTTGAATAAATTATTTAGAAGGAGAAATAAGGTGTGTATAAAGAGATATTTCTGATTTTGCAAAGGGGTTCCAAAAGTGAAGTTTGCCTTGTTCTTTTTCAAGAGGATTAATTATTTCATGAGGTGACAAGTTATGCAATATTGTGATTTATTTTATTTTATGGTATAAGTGGTTTTGGGAGTGAAAAGGTTATGCAATGTTTTGATTTATTTTATTTTATGGTACAAGTGGTTTTAGGAGATATAAGGAAGTTGTGCAATTAAAGGCCTTGGTGATGATTATTGAAAAGTGGAGTAATGTTGATTATTTTGTGATCTACTAACCCTCGTGAAGATTGGAAAAATAATTTTGTGATTGTGGCATATTTACAAAGAGGTTTTTTCATCTTCACAAAAGGTATGGGAACATTCTCCTATTGATTATTTATGGTGGTTGATTTCTGAAATATCATTGGAGGGAAAAATATTGTTTGTGGTTTCCTTTTCGAAAGTGGTTGGTTGAATGCTTCAATGTTTTCTTAATTGAGAGTTGTGTCTAAACCTTGTTTGATAAGAATAGTTTTTGAATACCATTGGTTGTAAATTGGTTCTAACATTTTTTGAAAAGCATAGTTGTTGAAGCCTAGTCAAGTTATGTGTGAAGTGATTGTTCAAGTTCTATGAAAATAAACTATTCCATCATTCTATGTTGAGTTGAGATTAAGGTTAGAACATATTGAGTCTCTAACAATTCTCTTTATGGTTCTATAAGACTTGAATTGAGTTGAGGTTGATTTGAGTTGAGAGTGATATTATAACATATTGAGTCTCTAACAATTATCTTTATGCTTCTATGAGTTGATTTGAGTTGAGTTGAGGTTGATTTGGGTTGAGAGTGAGTTTAGAACATATTGAGTCTCTAACAATTCTATTTATGCTTCTATGAAGTTAATTTGAGATGAGATTGCCATTCATTGTTAAGTTCATTTGGAGTACTACTTGAGCATGATTGATTGAGCCTTTGATAAGGCCTTTGGGATGGATTTGAGGACAATGTTGGGAAAATTTGGGATAGTTTTGTGGGTAGATTTATGGACAATTTTGTGGATATATTTTAGAGAAAATTTGGGCAAGTTATTGGTGATCTTGCTAGAGTAAATTTGGGCAAGTTCTTGGTGAGCTTGCTAGAGTAGAATTGGGCAAGTTTTTGGTGAGCTTGCTACAACAAATGTAGGCGAGTTTTTGGTGAGCTTGCTAGATCAAATTTAGGCAAGTTCTTGGTGAGATTGCTTGAGCATATTTGGACAAGTTCTATGTGAGCTTGTTAAGAATATTTGACAAGTTCTGTGTGAGCTTGTTAAGTAGGTTCTATGTGAGCCTATTGAGCAGGTTCTTAGTGAGCCTATTGATAGAGCTTTGGAGGTGATATAGTACAGAGGATAGAGTCTTAGTGGATAGAGATCCAATAGCCAACATAATTGAAGACATATATGAGTGAGGAGTCTTCAAGTGGAGAGAGGTCCACCAATTAGTGCAGAAGAGATATAGAGTCTTCTAGAAGATCACATAGCCAGAGTAGAAGGGGAAAGAGTTATCCTATGGAAGATATCCATGAAATTGAGATTAGGGGATCAACATATCCTTTGGATAGAGATCCATAAAATTTGTAATTGGGAGTGATTCCCAAAGAGATTGATTGAGAAAGTTTTAGTAAAATATTTTCTCTATGGAGTATCCCACATTGGGTGAACCACGTAAATTGTGGTGTCTCTATTGTGTATGGTTTTTGTACATTACTTTGGTTAGTGTTATTGATACTACTATCTTTACACAACATAATATTAAATTGGAAGAAAAAGTAAAAAGTGGTCTTATACTGTTCATCCCCCCTCTCAGTATAAGTTTGTGTTCTTCAACCTTGGGGGAAATATGCTTAATATAGAGCAAATTGAATGGGAAATGTGACCTCTCCTCCATATTTAAGAAATTATATGTCGATTTGACTGTATATCTTCCTAAAATCTCCAACCACCAGATCAACCGGTCTTCGACATTTTCTTGGTGAATAATGCAAAGACGCAATTCTCCCCAAGTCTCTCCCAAACCTGTCTATCACTGCTATCACTTACACAAACTGAAACTATAGCCCAAGCAATTCTATCCCCTTCATCTTCAAGGAAATAAACCACATAGGTCCAACCCATTTCTCTGGAATTAGCAGCCAATCCCTGAAATCACACTTCTTCCACCAACAGATGATCCTAAAGCCAAAATTCTTCCCATAAGATGTCCTTCATATCATTCTTGATTACCCACCTACAATGATTTTTAAGCAGATCCCTAGTCTTAACCAGACTATTCCAAAAATCTGAACCACTTGAGAGTAAATATTCAGAAAGAAAGGAGCTAAATCTATACCTAGATTTTAATATGGATCCCCACAATTTATAGGAGTTAGATGTCAACTTCCACCCAATTTTGGTAATTCTATCTACACTTTTTAAGTTCAACCCTCCATTGGATTTCTTTCTACAAACTACCTCCCAAGAAACAAGATGGAATATTCCTTTCAACTCTAGCCCCACCCATAAGAAAGCTTTACAGACACTATCTATTTTGATGCTATTTTAATAGGTACATGAAATATTGACATAAAGTAAATATAGATGCTCTGTAAAGTACTTTACACCAAAACCACCTTACCTGCTTGGCTCAATAATGCTCCCTTCCATGCAATAATTTTTCATTGAATTCTCTCAACTAACGAAGACCACAACTCAGATTTTGCTCTCCACACAAACAAAGGCAAACCAAGATATAAAGAAGGAAAACAAGTAGTGTGATAGTTCAAAACTTTCGTAATCTCTCTCTGGATCACAATGGGAGTATTAATAAAAAACAACCCACTCTTGGCAAGACTTATTTGCTAACCAACTGTCCTTTCATAACAGTCAAGAATAGATTTAACTTACCCCGCTGCCTCCACTATAGCTACACAAGCAACAATAGTGTCATCCGTGAACTATTTATGCGATATAGGGTTGCACGTTGTCACAGGACTCAATCCCAAAAATTTTTGGCATCTCATAAATGCTCTGCCCAAAGCCTTGATAACAATAATGAACAGAAATGGAGACAACATATCCTCCATGTGGTCATACTTTTTAATTGATTATATGAGATTGAAATTATTCCATCTATGTCTGTGTTAGGACAACACATTGGTATAGGCTTTCGGCTCACATTATTGAGACCCAAGTTCAAATCAAAGGAAGGGTGAGCCTCATTGTGCTCCAGTTGTATGCTTTGGCTATTAAAGTATATTATAAAAATATTCCATCTATAATACATCATAAATGTGTTATTATAATGTATTAACTAACAATATAATTATCATTGAGATTCTAACTCAATGTTAATAGAAGGAATACACTTAAAAGAGTGACTATAGGTTTGTATCTCTAAGTTTGCTACTCCATTGAAATTATTTGATCATACTATTTATCTTATCAAAATTTTCTTAGAACACCTACTTAATGAAATTAAAATTTAAAAATTAGGATACAAATTCATGGTAGCAATCACAAAAAATTATAAAAATGGATGTAAAAATTCATTAAAATGAAATTACTTTTTTTTCTTTCGAATAATTTGAAAGACTAAAATATAGATTAGGTATTTTGTGATAGACCCAAATCCTACATTCAAAGTAAAAATTAAGCCTTCATAAGAGAATAAAATGCATATTATTTAGATTTCACTAAATTTTGATTATTTTAGGAGGATGCTACACCTCATGGGTGAAGGTATGTATAAATCAAGTAAAAACTCTAAGGAATCATATGGAGGTGTGGAAGGTCATATTGGAGTCAAGATATGGGTACCCTAAAGGAAAGACCTATTTAAATATAAAAACTTATAGTATAGAAAAACAAAGATACAATTTATCTAATGGAAGCAATATACCTAATGCAAAGAAAATAATGTGTGATGATGAAGTATGGACTGCTAAAGGATTTATATGAAGGAAATAAGCAAAATAAGCTTAGAATCTAATCTAGAACTAGAGTGTTATTAGACTTTATTACATCATTTGTCATGTAAATGCAATTATTATGTTATTTGATAATTAAGGGATGAATGATGATGTCACATCATATTAGGTTGGATACACATATCTCCCATGAGAGAATGGGAATATAAAAAGTTTTTATGAATTTGAAATACCAAAGGGTCTCTTGAAACTAAGAGACACCATGTTGTTTAAAAATGATGGTTGTAAATGAATTGATGTTGGTGAAAACTATACAATATTTTATGTTAAAATTGTTACATGTTTTTGTTGTTTCCAATAAATGGTATCAAATCCATCCAACAACATGCATTGAATATTTTTTTTCAGAAGAATATTTGAGAAGAAAATGTTAAAAATTTGCCTTCCCTGTGATTTCTTTGCCCAAGAGCAATCTGAGGAGATATTCTTGAAGTAAATAAACTACTAAAATGCTATACATTTTAGTCTATTTTTAAGTCATAAATTCCTAAGGAGTTTGTTGGTAAAGAATCTATGGGAGGTGAAATCGATGTGTGTCATGTGGGTATGTATGTACTTTCCCTCTAAGACGTCATTCTTGCTATTGTCACACTCTTGCAACATGGAGTCATAAACTAAGGAGTTGACATATCAAAATTTCATTGTAAGAAAAATGATGAGCAATGATTTTTTAAGATGTAAAGAGAGGCCTTCAAATTTTTGAAGAAAATATGAGAGTCGTTACATTAAATATTTCTATAGGCATTAATGTATTCTTCTACTTTCTATGTACCATATTCAAAGAAACATGGTATACATACTTGAAAAAATGATGAGAAGTTAACATAGTCATAATTTTTCAAACAATAGAGTGTAAAAGAAAAGTTTTATGATACCAACTAATGTTTAAAAAAAATGCTCTCAATATATTTCCTATAATGCTTGTTTCTTCTTGCTTTGTGATATTGAAAACTATATATTACCTTGTCAATTATTTGAGTAGATTTGACACATGACAATATTGAGAAAATTATGGCAATAGTGGAATCTAAGTGTGATGTGTATGTTTTACATGTGCAAAAGGAAGACTCATGTCAAACTATGACCTGCACATAAATTTTGTCAAAGGTATTAATTTTAACCTCATGTATTTTAAGTTCCATAGTGCATAAGGGGAGAGTTGTTTTTTGAAATAAAGGTTAATTTTTTTAGGAAAAGGTTGAGGGCATTTAAAAAAGGAGAAGTTGAAAGAAAATATTTTGTTTAGAAGGGTAACCTAGATGAAAATTTAAGAATTTCTTTTAAAGAGTACAAACTAAAAGAAATTCTGCAAGTTATACTATACTAAAATGGATCATTTTGCAAGTTATAAGGAACCTACCTATACTATAAGTTATACTAAAATGGTCCATTTTGCAAGTTATAAGGAACCTTCAACATGGCTACATCAAAAATATTTTTCATAGAATCTTACTTGCTAAAAGTTTTAAATTTTAGACCATGGAAAACAAATATGAGAAGAATACTATTTGTCAAAAAAAAACTGGAATATAATAACTAGTAATGAAAATCATCTTGAAGATATTGCAACTAGGAAAAAGTATGATGAAGAAGATGCAAGGGAATTTATACTTAACATATTTTGAGAGGCTAATGAAATACAACCATATATAAGTAAAGTAAAAACATAAAATTATGAATGGGATAAAATTTATACTATATTTGAAAGAAGGAATAAAGCCATGATCCTCCATCTTTAGTCATGACTACATCATTAAGGGTCCAAGATGGTGAGAGTATTAAACAATTGCTTCAAAAAATTACATAATTGAATTCAAGGTTGAATACCATGGAAGAAAAGGTTGAAGATAAGCTTCTAGTCTTACTTGTACTTAGAGCTCTCCCTAAATCATTCCAAAAATTGGTCACATCTCTCTAAGTATCAAAAAAATTTGTGCCATTTGAAGAATTGGTAAAAGTATTTTTATAATATGAAGTTGAAAATCAATTGAAAGATAAGTTGTTCAATAATCTTATTATATCCACAAATAAATTACAAAAGAATTCAAAGAGGTCTCCCACTTCATTTTTAACACAAAATCAGCCTCAATGGAGGAGATATTGTTATATTTGTAAAAAATAACATAATACAAAATTTTATAAATACAATTATTTGGCTCAATATTGTAGATCTCCTTAGAGGAAGCAACAATTTCCATCACAATATTAACTAGAGATCATATGTGGTTTACCATATTTAAGGTATAGCGAACATTATTTTTTACTATCCTTCATCTTTGGCATATTTCTAATGTTAACATCTAAAACAAGAAGCTTTGATTTTTAAATGGTGATCATGTGCAATTTACTAGGTATAGAAAACATTATTTTTTATTATCCATCATATTTGGTAATATTTTAATGTTAACACCTAAAACAAGGAACTTTGATTTTTAAACGGTGATGTGAGGTTTTCCATGATTAATGTCGGGTATAAAGAATATTATTTTTACCTACCATATTAAATGATAAATGCAATATATATACACACATAAAATTTTAGTAAAAATTACAAATAAAACCTTTCACTACCCAAACTAAGCCCAACTTCCTCCATATTTCTCTTAATATCTTACTAACATAAAAATTTTCAAATTTTCGCATTTCTCTAATTACCATCCAACTTTCTCTATTTTCTAAGATGACCTCATATAAGTAGCAAGAAAATATCTACACATTCATTAAAACTTAAGAATAAAATCTTTCATTACCCAACTTAAGTCCAACTTCCTCCATATTTTTGCTAATATCTTATAAGCATCAACATTTTCAATTTTCCGCTTTTCTCTAATTACCATCCAACTTTCCTCTATTTTCAAAAATGACCTCATAGAAGTAGCAAGAAAAGCTCTATACATTGAAAAATCATTAAATTGTTAGAATAAGTGAATATTCTCTTAAGTTCTACTAGGATAGACAAAATTGAGTTTCCACTCCTCCATGTGTCAGGTGAACTCTCAGTGGTATCTTCATCAAACTTGAGTTGTTGTAATCCAACAGATCTCAATGATCAACTTTGCTATTTATACAAAGTTGATCCCTGGAATAAATAAATCAGTTCTATTTTGTTTCTTCAAATCTTATAATGCTTTTTAGTTCTACTCTTGGGAATTCTATCAAGGTACCAGAGTAGGATAGATTCTGCTAGCATTCTCTCTTGAAGGAGGTTTCTCGAACTGGTTCTTAATCTCTTATTCTTTGCTTTTTTAAAGAAAGATTTTTTTTTTTCATATTGTAGTATGCTCATATATGCAATTTTTTTGAAAGATACTTGCTTATGGTAATACCTAATAGTTTATATAATTTTATTTTACCATTGAAGGAAATATTTCAAAATTTATTTATTCACTTAAAAGAATTATTTCTCATTCTAAAATTCTTAAGAAGAACAAATAAATCATATCACTACTCACCTTATTGGACATACTATTTAACTTACAATTTCCCTCAAGTAAGGGTGAGTTATTTAGTAACCAATATAGGTCTGGTTTATATTCACCTATGTTCCAAGTATCATATCTAATCAAATCCTTATAGTTTCCCTCTAGTCAGGGTTGGTATTTGAGAAGAAAATATATATAGGTCTGGCATATTTGTTCTCTTAACCATAATTAATATAAAATTTATTCAAAATACTTATAGTTTCCATTTTTTTAGGGGGGGTATTTATTGAGTTATTTGGTGTTTCCTAAAATATTTGGCATATTTATCTCATTAACCTCATTAAATGTCAAATAAACTCAAAATTACTTATAGTTTCCCTCTTGTTAGGGTGGGTATTTTTGATCAATTTGGTGATTTCTACAGGCTTCTTTTGACTAATATCCATTGCATTGTCTAAATTAAAGTTAAAGGGGAGACCTTTGGGTTAACTTAAAAGTGAATTAAATGAATACAATTGATCCTCTCACTTCTCACAACTTCCATACATAGAAACCCAAAATTTTAAATCTCATTTATCAGAAAGGGCTCACACACCTATTAGAAGAAAAACAACCTGATTTTGAAAAAGAATATGAAATATTTATTCACAAAGGGAAAATTAATGAAAAAATGGGTATTATAAGCTCTAATGTGCATGAAAGTTTGTGGTTTCACATTGCATATTATAAAACTCCTTATGAAAGTTGGGAGAAAATAAATACCTTGTTTGGGAAATTAGATCAAATAAGATCAATGCAACTAGAAGCAAAATTAACAACTCTATCTCCTGAGGACTTCAACAATATTGTTTACTTCCTCACAAAATTCAAATAGGTCGTCAGTCAATACAAAGTCGGTGGGAAGACTAATATTGAAGAAGAATACATTTATCTAATCCTCTCTAAAGTAAATGGTGTATTTCAAATATTTTCTACCACATTTCTATCTACAAAATATGCTCTTGGTGTAACCTTTAAAACTTGCAAGATATGAAATCTCTTCTTATTTATCTTCCTCAAAATCCGTAGTAGCCTCCACCTTTTCTAAATAAAAATTTAAAAATAAGGAAAAATATTCCATAACTTGTACTGACTGCAAAAAGGATGGTCATTCTGTAAACAAATGTTGGAAAAGATTACAACAACTAAATGCAGCTATGAAGGATAAAAATATATACAATAAAAATAAAATAGGAAAAGCCCTTAATGTTCAAGGGAAAACCTCCAATTCTTATTCTAATTACTGGGTCCTAGATTCTAGAGCAACTCATCATATGATTGCTTCAGGTGAGTCATTCTCTTCTATCTCCTCAAGTTCAACCTGAAGTATAGAAGTTGGTGAATCTTCCTTTATCCTAGTAAAAGGAAAGGGTGATATAACCATTTATGGTGGATCTATCAATAATTTTCTCTATGTTCCAAAAATTGCCATAAATATTCTCTTCGTCTATTAGATTTGTACTTCTAAAAAGGGGAAAATTTTTCTCTTCTCTCAAATAGGAGTTGAGATAAGAGACTTTCAAGATCCCAATTATATCATAGCCAAAGGAGATATTGATCATAATACTCACCTATTTCAATTCAAAGAATTCAAAAATCCAGAAGGGACCTCCTATTTTGTGGCTCATGGAGATCTTGAAAGTAAAATTTGTCATGAAAGGTTTGGTCATCTTAGTTACAAATACCTAAAGGAATTAAGCACCCATGAAATGGTAATAGGTTTACCCTGAGTATCTTCTATTGATGGAGTTTGTCCTGTATGTACTCTTGGAAAGCAACATCAAGATCCTTTCCACCCAATTAGTTCTCTAAAAACTTCATCCCCTCTAGAATTAATCCATAATGACTTGATGTCTTTTCCAGAACCTTATTTCAAATGAGAAAAATATGCTCTAATATTTATTGATGATTTTTCTAGAAGAACTTGGGTCTAATTACTAAAATATAAAAGTGATGTTTTATCCCACTTCAAAGTCTTCAAAGCCTTAGTTGAAAATTATGCCTCTTGCAATATCAAGCAAATTCACACAGATAATTGGGGGGAATACTGCAATAATGACTTCTCCATATTTCTATAAAATAATGGCATAATTCATTAACATTATGTCTTCCATAATCCTTATCAAAATGTCATTGCAGAAAGAAAAAACCAAATATTAAAAGAAATGGTAAATTGAATGCTCCATTCAAGAGATCTTCCAAAAGTTTTTTGGAAAAAAGCTATTAATTGTGCCAATTATATTCAAAACCACACACCTCATAAAGCTCTTGATAATTTAACTCCTGAATAAGCATGGACTGGTTCAAAACCAGATATTTTCTTCTTTAATATTTTTGGGTGTACAGGGCGCACATCCCAAAGAAGAAAAGGAAGGCTCTAACTAAGAAAAGCAGAAAGCTCATATTTGTTGGTTATTGTGAGGAAATGAAAGCATAAAGGCTCCTTGATCCCTCAACTCATGAGGTATTTTTCATAGGAATATCCAATTTGATGAAACATTCCCTCAGAAAGATCCTCAACTCTCCTCTTCCACCATTGAGCCTTCTCCTATAATAGAACCTCAATATTATGAAGAACCAACTCTAGAGGTTAACTTAGATTTTAATAATCAATATGAGGAACCTGTAACTCCAACTTAATGTCTTTCCACTCTTAATCCTTCCACTATGCCAAAATGGGCCTGCACCATTGTTAAAGAAGCTACTCCTTACATCTAAAATATTCCATCATCCAAATCAACCAACTCCATACACACTGGTCTTGTTTATCAGTCTATTTCCATTGATCCTCAGTTCTTCAAATAAGTAACTGGTATTAAAGAATGAGATGATGCCATAGAAAAAGAATTCTCTTCCTTAATAAAAAAAAAACTTGGGATTTTGTTTCCTTGCCTAAAGGAAGGAAATTAGTTCATTGTAAATGGATTTACAAAATAAAGTATGGTCCTAATGGAGAAATTGACAAACACAAAGCTCGCCTAGTAGCCAAAGGTTTCTCTCAAATTGAAGGAATTGATTATGCCAAAACCTTTGATCCAGTTGCTAAAATAGATTTTGTAAGACTGGTTCTTGCTCTGGCTGCTTCCCAAAAGTGGTCTATCTTTCAAATGGATGTAAAAAGTGCTTTCTTACATGGGGATTTAAAGGAAGATATATAAATGGAATAACCTTATGGTTTCACTCAAGAATCCTCTCTTGTTTGTAGGCTAAATAAATCTCTCTATGACCTCAAACAAGCTCCTAGAGCTTGGTATGAAAATATGGACTCCTTCCTTCTTTTCACAGGTTTTTCTTATTGTGAGTTTGATAACACAATCTAAATCTAGAGAGATGAAGCAAAAACCACCATTCTTGTTTTATATGTTGATGATATTCTAATAACTGGTAGTATCTTCAATCACATTCAGACTATAAAATACTCCTTCTCTAAAAAATTTGATATAGCTGATATAGGTTTAGCTCATTACTTACTTGGGATCCATATAAATCAAACAAATGCAGGTATTTCATTGTGTCAACAAAAATAAAATTTAGATCTTCTTCAGAGGTTTAAAATGTCATATTGCAAACCTTCTCCTACACCTTTTCAATATGGCATAAATCTAAGTACTTCCTGCTCATCCCCTCTATGTGATGCAACTCTATATCATCAGCTTATAGGGAGTCTATTATATCTTACTCATACTCATCCATATATCTCATATGCTATTGGCCTCATATCTAGATTCTCCCATCAACCTCACTTCAGTCATTGGTAAGCAACAAAAACAATCCTCTGCTACTTGCAAGGAACTACTCAATTTGGGATCTTATATAAGGAAAAATCCATGGATATCATTGGCTACACATATTCATATTGGGCAGGTTCAGTAGAAGACATATGTTCAACTTCTGGCTATGTATTTTATCTTGGTTCTTCGCCAATAGCTTGGTTATGCAAAAAAGAAAAAGTAGTAGCCTTATCATATACAAAGGAAAAATACGAGGCAATAATTTTAGCAAGTTAGGAAGCTCTTTTGCTTCATAAAATTCTAAGGGAATTTGGTTTATCCCATGAAAAACCTTTAAGTATTTGGTGTGACAATCATAGCACAATTCACATTGCACAAAATCTAGTTGAGCATCAATGCACCAAGAACATTGAGATACATATGCACTTCATTTGATAGCACATTTATAATGGGGACATATACTTGGACTATATTCTAACTGAGGAAAAAATTGCAGATATCTTCACCAAGTCATTTCCTTCTCCACATTACATACAGTTGCGAGAGAAACTTGGAGTAATACAACTGCATTGACATAGAGGTCTTCCACTCTCATTTTACTATTATAGTCTTTGAAGGATTGTTTTTTTCCTTGTGGTTTTTTTCATCATCTCTCCAAAAGTATATATTTTTCATGAGTACCTAATCAGGCCAAGTTGCCGAGACTTATTATTTTTTTTGTGTTGAGAGAAAAATATTTGCCATCCGAAGACATACCTCTATCTTGGATATTTTTCTTGTAACAGATGGTTTTTCCCCAAGGGGTTTTTTCACCATCTATATATTGTAAATGAGTACCTCATCAGGCCATGTTGCCAAGAATCATCCTTTTATTGTTTTAAGAGGATAATCTTCACCATCCAAAGATAAGCCTCTTCCTTATTTATTTTTTGATTGATGGCTTTTACCATTGGGTTTTTACCATCTCTTCAAAAAAAAAAATCATTTTACATGAGTACCTCATTAGGCCTTGTTGTCGGGACTCATTTGTATAAACCACCCCTAGTATCACTTAAGGGGGGGTGTTAGAATCAATTAATATTATCTTAAGTTCTACTAGGATAGACACACTTGAGTTTCCACTCCTCCATGTTTCAGGTGAACTCTTAGTGGTGTCTTCATCAGACTTGATGAGTTGTAATCCATCAGCTCTCAATGATCAACTTTGCTATTTATACAAAGTTGATCCTTGGAATAAATAAATTAGTTCTATTTTGTTTCTTCAAATCTTGTAATGCTTTGTAATTCTACTCTTTGGAATTCTAACATAAATATATATTTATTATCTAAATTCGTTCATAAAGACACCAATTTTATATAATTACTTTTAATTTTTAGTCATTTGATCTATTATCTCTAAATAAAAAAATTAGGCCTTGGTTAAACCCATTAATAGAGAGGAACTGAAGAAGGTGGTCTTTGAAATGAGTACAAGAAATATTCCAGGTCCAAATGACTTCCCAATTGAGTTTTTTTAGGTCTTTTAGGACAACTTTGAAGATGATATAATGGCTATATAGAGGAATCCAAAGGTAGTAAAAGAATTCTTAAAGCATTAAATCATACTTTTATTGCCTTTATTTCAAAATGGGAGGAGGAGGTGCATATTTTAAAATATAGAACTATTACCTTAAGTAATGTCATATATAAAAAAATCATGAAGGTAATGGCTAAGCAACCAAAACCTCTTCTACATAGCATTATCTCCTCGAGGCAAGGGTATTTTGTATAGGGCAAAAAAATATTGGATGGTGTGGTTCTAGCTCAGGAGGCAATCCACTCAATGCAAAAATTTGGCAATAGAGGAATACTTATAAAATTAGATACAACAAAGGCTTATGATAGGGTGGAGTGGATCTTCTCATCAAGGATGATGGAAGCCTTTGGTTTCTCTTATGATTGAATAAAATTGATCATGAGTTGTATTTCTATTCTAACATACTCAATGTTTATCAAAGGCCTTCCCTCATAACTGTTTGGAGCCACTCGAGGCCTTCATTGGGGAGATCCTTATTTCTCTTATATTTTTCTCATATTGGATGAAGTATTGGGTAGAATCATCTTGAGGAGAAGATAATAGGGTTTGTTAGATATCAAGGTCGGTGAAGAGGGTGAGGAGGTTTTTTCTTACATATAGTTTTTGGATGACACAATATTGGTGGGAGTGGCCAACTTTAAGGAAGTAAGAATGACTAGAGATACTCTTAATGTTTACCTTAGGACCATAAAACAAGTCATCAATGATAAGAAATCCAAAGTGCTCTTCTTCTATCTTGATAAAATTCTGCATGTAAAGGGATAATTGTGCCATCCAACAACATGCATTGAGTATTTTGATTCATAAGAATATTTGAGAAGAAAATATTAACAATTTGACTTGCCTATGATTTCTTTGTCCAAGAGCAATCTAAGAAGATATTATTGAAGTAAATAAACTACTAAAATGCTACATGTTTTAGCATGTTATTAAGTCATAAAAGCCTAAGGAGTTTGTTGGTAAAGAATCTATGGAAGGTGAAACCGATGTGTGTCATGTGGGTATGTACATGATTTCCCTCTAAGAGGCCTTTCTTGATATTGTCACACTCTTGTAAAATGGATTCATAAATGAAGGAGTTGATGTCTTAGAATTTCATTGTAATAAAAATGATGAACAATGATTTTTTTAAGATGTAAAGAGAGGCCTTCAAATTTTTGAAGAAAAGTGAGAGTCGTTAAGCAAAATATTTCTATAGATATTAATGTATTATTGCAATAGTGGAATCTAAGTGTAATGTGTATGTTTTCTATGTGCAAAAGGAAGACTCATGTGACATGTACATAAATTAAGTAAAATGTGTTAATTTTGACCTCTTGTATTTTAAGTTCCATAGTGCATAATGGGAGAGTTATTTTTTGAAATAAAAGTTAATTTTTTAAGGAAATGGTCTAGGGTATTTAAAAAAGGAGAAGTTGAAAGAAAATATTTTGTTTAGAAGGGTAAAATAGAAGAAAATTTAAGAATTCCTTTTAAAGAGTACAAAAGAAATTTCTTTGTTAATCCTATTATAGTGAATATTTTTTAAATTAAAAAAAGGTGCATTTAGAGAGTTAAAAGGTGTATAGGTGTAAATTTTAAAAAGATATTTTTTAAAGTCATGAAATAAAAAGTGGTATACGAGAATAATTTTTTTTAGTAAAAAGATACATTTTTGACAATGATTAACATTTTATTTTTTCAAAAAAAAAAAAATTGTATCAAAAAATGATTTTGTACACGAAAAAAATATACGATTTGTAAAATCGTAACATTCTGTATAATTGATGCTTATGACTTGGATTTACAAGTAATGTTGTCATGCTAAGTTATTGCGTGTAAAGCCTAATCTAGTTTCCATAGTGTCATTTGAGCATTGACCCTATAATTTGTCAAGGAGGAACAAGGATACTTTTCTATGATATTTTGTTTCACTCTATTTTTAAACCCCATTCGTTACTATCATTGGACATAAATCCTAAAATTGTGAAACCAAGTGTATAGAGATGTTACACCTATGTATGATGATTTCTCTTTAAGTAGGTGTCATTGATAGGATGAATCATTTTTAGTACTATCTTGGTACTGCATATCGATCTCTTTCATAAACCTTAAGGTCTCTCTCACTTATGACCACATATATCGAGAGCACTAGCTCCTTTCACATACTAATGATTATATAGGAAGAGCAAGTCTATTAAAAGGATGGGTATATAGAACATGTGGTATATATAAAAGAGGATCATTTTGCAAGTTATAAGGAACCTTCAGCATGGCTACATCAAAAATATTTTTTATAGAATATTAGTTTCTAAAAGTTCCAAATATTAGACCATTGAAAACAAAAATGAGAACAATACTATTGGTAAAAAATCTAGAATATAATTACTAGTAATGAAACTCATCTTGAGGATATTTCAGCTAGGAAAACGTATGATGAAGGAGATGCAAATGAAATTATACTCAACATATTTTGAGAGGCTAATGAAATACAACCATATATAAGTGAAGCAAATAAATCAAATTATGAATGGGATAAACTTTGTACTATATTTAAAAGAAGTATTAAAGGCATGATCCTTTATCTTTAGTCATGACTATATACATTAAGGGTCCAAGACGGTAAGAGTATCAAAAAATTCCTTCAAACAATTGTAAACTTGAATTTAAGGTTGAGTACCATAGAAGAAAAGGTTGAAGATAATCTCCCAGTCTTACTTGTACTTAGAGCTCTCCCTAAATCATTACTAAAATTGGTCACATCTCTCTAAGTATCAAACAAAAGTGTGTCATTTGAAGAATTGGTAAAAATTCTTTAATATTATAAAGTTGAAAATCAATTGAAAGATAATTTGGTCAATAATGTTCTTATATCCACAAAGAAATCACAAAAGGATTCAAAGGAGCCTCCCACTTCATTTTAAATACAAAATCAACCTCAAACCTCAATGGAAGAGATATAATTATATTTGTTAATAAACATAATACAAAATTTTATAGATACCATAATTTGGCTTAATCTTGTAGACCTCCTTAGAGGAAGCTACAATTTACATCACAATATCAACTAAAGATCATATACGGTTTACCATTTTTAATTGCAGGTGGCCAACATTATTTTTTATTATCCTTCACCTTTGGCATATTTTTATGTACAATTTACTAGGTATAGCTAACATTATTTTTTATTATCCTTCATATTTGGTAAGATTTTAATGTTAACACCTAAAACAAGGAACTTTGATTTTTAAATGTGTTAACACCTTAAACAAGGAAACTTTGATTTTTAAATGGTGATGTGGGGTTTTCCATGATTAATGGCGGGTATAGAGAATATTACTTTTACTAACCATATTAAATGATAAATACAATAGATACACATTTATAAAATTTTATTAAAACTTATAAATAAAACCTTCCACTACCCAACCTAAGCCCAACTTCCTCCACATTTTTGTTAATATCTTATTAACATCAACATTTTCAATTTTTCGCTTTTCTCTAATTTTCGTATTAACATCAACATTTTCAATTTTCCGCTTTTCTCTAATTATCGTCCAACTTTCTCTATTTTCCAAAATGACCTCATAGAAGTAGCAAGAAAAGCTCTATACATTGACAAATCATTAAACAAACATTTATTGACTAACGCCATCCATTGTATTCTAATACCACATAGTGGTTTAGGTTTGTAAGAGTTTCCTTTATATTTTATTGTAATGTCCCATTTTTGAGCAAGAAAGAGAATAATAATATCAAGGAGGAGTGGATCTTGTTTTTTTGGAGTAGCCCACATTGGGTGAACCAGGGTAAATCTCGTGTGTCATATGTGCATTGTGTGGTGTCATTTCTTCTAAGTTGTTTATTTTTGTTTTATTACTGGAATGTGTTTTCTATAGATCTCTTCTAGGGGAATATACTTGATCTACAAGACACCCCAAAAATCACATTTCCATTGACATACTCTGCTACAACCCTAGGATATTTCAAGAACATACAAAATTCCAAAGGGATTTGTCTTCCTTGATATAGTCTCTCTTCTTTACACAATCCAACAAGCACTTCCTCAACTAATCAGGATACATCCTAAGGATTATTGATCACACTTCTTGACTTATTGCTTGATGAATTATCAATGCCATCCATGAGGTATTTTATAGGATGATTACCCTAGTTTGTAAGGATCCAATACTTTCTTTGAAATATTTGGGTTGATATGAATACCTTTTATCATACTTCCAAATCTTGCTTTTCTACTTTAGCTGGAGTGTTACATGCATGTATCTAGATGTACTTGCTCTACAGGCTAGTGAACTTCTAAGGATGTTATCCATTGGGCTATGGAGTCATAATAAAATGCAAAAATAAAACAAAAAACAAGGGAAAGAAGAGAAGAACAAGGGAAAATGTTTTTAAAAGGAAGGGGGGTTGGGTTGGGAAATTATCACACATGGTTCCAAAATTTTTTGCTATCTAGCCAGCTATTATCAAAATAATAGAAGCAGATCCCCTGCAGTCCTAGCTTGAGATGATGCCAACTACCATGCGGCTTTGTACATGCTACACTTTTTATTTACTTTTCAACTTTTTTACACAAAATTACGTTGTGGTTCATACACCTAAAACATAGACTTATTTTGTAGCCTATCCAATGAATCTGCAATATCCTAACAAAATGATGCAAAACTTAAGTCGATTATTATGTTCAATTCGATATTGTTGGAGAGGTTTGTTCTTTAGATTTAGTGACTCCATATTTTGTTCACAGGCCACTTGCACAAAAAATGCCCTTACTACCTTTACCAATACTTTAGTTGGTATTCCTTAATAAAGGGGATACCAAAATTATACTACGAATGAGTCAACCCACATCATCACCCATACTTCATTCTTTTTGGAAGCAACAATAGTCTCAACCAAGGTCCAACTTTTCTACTTTGTTTACTCTTAGTTTTATGGACTATTAGTGAGGTGGTGGTAGAGATCTTGATAATACAACCCATAATGGACTGCTTTAGCTACTGCCACCTTATTTGAATTCAACCCAGATTTACATCTAGGTTTTTGGGCTAACTCCACTCCTTGTTGATTGAGAAACAAATCCTGCTAGAGAATCAATGTTGAAAGGGATACCTTAGCCACTATCAAGGCTAGCATTTATGGTGGTGTAGCATCGATAAGCACTTGATCCTTCTCTATTACCTGAAAGTCTACCTACTACCTAGTATTACTTTTTATAGAAAGCTACTAGCAATGACATCCCCCATCTCATGGAATAAATGATTATCCCTTTTGCATGAGCTGGAGGACTGATTTCCTTCCCATGCACTGCTTCCTTTTGATTGCATGTTGGGTTTTTGCACATTGGTTTTTCTAGTCAAAAAATCTTCTTCTAAGAGCTTCCTCTTCATGTTGCTGACTTATTTAGTGAGTTAGTGAATTCTCATCCTCAACTCTGGTTGCATTTGTTATGCATTCTTATTGGTATATGAAGGGGGGATCTAACATAGGTTATGTTGCATAAACGTAAGCTCTATAGGTAGCAAAATTTTAACTAAGGATGTGAAGGGTAGAAGAATTTGGGGAGGCTCCTTCTAGTAAGCTTCTTGATGTAGATTAATATTTTTCTAGATCAGGATGCTTCTCTGAAGATCTATGGGAATCTCCTTTCTCCTTATGTCAGGTTCAAAGGTACATACATAATATATGTACACCTGAGCAGATGATGACCTAACCTCATGGGGTATTGTCCTCCAAGCTCTTGTAAAGAAAAAATTAAAGTCAACCATGGTTTCGTAACAAGCTTGCTTGATGAATGTGAAATGTGTGAGCAGTAGGAAAGGATCTATAGAAGCATCAAATGTATGGATGAGATATTTTGCTAGGTTAGCCCATGTGTGGATGCTTCCATGCTCTAGGAATTTAAACCATAACAATGCTCTTCATTTAAGGGAAATAGTAAGAAGCTTAAGCATGATGCCTTTAGAAGTGATGCTATGAATACCAAAGAAGGAAGCCATGTATTGAAAATGCTCACATGCAGCGCCCTCTATGTCATCATAGCTAGGAAGCATTTTGAAAACTTCTTCAAGTATTTTAAGTGCACTAGAGATATTTAAGGGGCTTGCATCATTCCAATAGGGATAACTAAGCTGAGCCATTGCAACATTGGCCTTTGGATATTTTGGATTCGTACTTCAAGTTATAGTCATCAAATGAGCATACTTTCTTCGCTAGTGAGGTCAATATTGCTCATTAAATCTTGAGTTCTCTAAGATGTAGGGATTTTTTCAAAGCGTTGAACAAGATAATTGGTTGTATGATCTCGATTTATCGTATAGAGGAGTCATTAGGTGATCTGATAAGATATGGGAAAACTATAGTATCACCAAACTATGATTTCCAAAAACAATGGAGACCTTTTGGGTCCCCAATAGAGTTACCAAAAATTGCTTTTCTTGAAGGCAACTAGTTACAGGGAAGTTGATTTGTTATGCAATAGAGTGTCCAGGTAAACATATGGATAATACATTATAAATCTTCACTAGAATCTACAAGGATGATACCTCTTGGTCCTACCAGGCATACCAAAATCTATTGGTTGGATATTCAACACCCATGCAAACTTGCACCAACATCGAATGACCACCGCACCAAGGGGAGGTAGGGCAAGATGATCAATCTCCAAAGAAGGCCAGTTCCTCAAGAAAAGTCCTAGATACTTGCACCTAAAGGGGGTAAAAGGGGAATAGGGAAAGAGATAAAATTATTCTATAGCAAACAATTACAAGGATGGGTTATAACCACATCAAGACACACACACTTAGCACCACCAATAGAAACATAGGCATACCACCTAATATATTATTCAATCATATCCTCACTTATCATTTGGTGTAGTGGGTTGAAAGTGAATTCTATGATCAATGAATGGGTGCATGAAATATTGATAGTAAAATTAAAGCACTCCCATATAACCACTTTGAGAAAAAATAAACCCTAACTCGACACTCATGTGAATTCCATAACCACCTAGTAAGACCCACAAAATATAGATAGCAAAATTAAATGAGGTTTACTTAGATATCTATAGCAAAATAAACATTCTGAATCAAACATAAAAATATGTGATGGCTGAATCAAATACTAAATAACTACACTTGTATTTACACAATGGTGAAAATATTGCATGTGATTTTTAATAGCTAAAGAGCTATCTCTAGGATGTCTAACATCCCAATATTTATAGAAATACTACAATAAACTGAAATTATATGCATTAATGGTGCTAGGATGGAAAGCATTTTTGAAATGGCTATGTATATACTAGAGACTTCCTTTTTTAGAAATATGATGGTCATCCAAAAGGGGTTAGGTACCTTTGCATGAGTCTGGGCCGTTGATGATTCTACCATTCCTTCTAGGTTCTTTAATTCTTATCTATTTTATACCTTCGATCGATCTATGATCCTTCAGGTAGGTGGTGAATGATTGGAATTGATTACCTTAGGAAATACATACTTTCAAATCACCACCTCTGCATCTATGAACTATTCATAGTAGGTAGCTGGAATCATTAATATCTCCACTTTGAAATTATCGATTATGGTGGAGGTTTTGGTACCAGGTAGACTTCTTGCTTCTTTACTAACCAACTTACCAAACATTCATCCCATTGCGACATTATGAAAGGGGTGGAGAATCAAGCTTAGTCTTGGATTACCACCATACAAAAATTTCATCCAACGTGTTATTCCCAATTGGGTTAAGCTTTACAAAAGTTTCACCCTCCTCATTTCTTGAAGTTTCACCCTCCTAACTTTCTAAAGTTTCACCTTCCTAACTTATTGAAGTTCCAACCTTCTATGGTGGGTGGAATGTTTTGCTTTCCTTGTGTGCAAGGAATTATGATAGTTCAACCCTCTCAACTGGCTAAATTTTTCACCCAACAAGCGGGTAGGATTTTAGGATACATATGTCTTGTTTGACCATATTATTATCCATCCATGCAACTCTCTATCTACCCTTAAGATGATGTACTTTAATAACTCTTTACTTATCTATTCTACATATTTTGCCCATCCATATTTTACTACTACCCATCACTATTGCCTATATTCTTTTTCTGCTCGACCATCAATGCATCAAAATTTTACCAACTTTACAATAATTATCTTACCAAAAGAGTGAGTGAAGGGATGCAAAATTTTGCCTTCCTAACTTCTTGAAGTTCCACCCTTCTACGATGGGTGGAAGTTTTCGCTTTCCTTGCAGTCGGGAACTTGTGATAGTTATGCCCTCTCAATTGGCTAAATTTTTCTCCCAACAAGCAGGTAGAGTTTTAGGTTACATCCACCCTGTCCACCCATATTAATGTCCATCCATGCAACTATCCACACACCCTTAAGATTACGTACTTTGGGAACTATTTACTTGACTATTCCACATATTTTACCTATCCATATTTTACTAGCATCCATCGCTGTTGCCTGTCTTCTTTTTCCATCCTACCATCAATACATCAAATTTTGGCCAACTTTGCAATCATTATATTACCAAAAGAGGAAGTGAAGGGATGCAAAATTTTACCCTCAAGACCCCAAAGCCTTTACCATTGCTCTATCCTTACGGACATAAAATAATTGTTTAATAAATTATATTAGTTTAATTAACTATATTCTTCAATTTTTAAGCAAGACATTTAGGTATTGTGTGGCCATGATGTAATATGGGGGACCCATTTCAACTCATGTTACCATTTAAAAGTAAAAGTAAAAGAAAAATAAAATAAAAATAAACAAGCAAGAAAGAGGAAAAGAAAATAAAATAAAAATAAGTCCATTAGTAATATATATATTTTTTGTTTTGTTTTTGAATACTCTCATTTATATCCTTCCTCAAGAATAAACAAATAATTAAATAATTTCCTCCTTGTTCTAATTACAATGCTAATATTTTGAGTTTCATATATCATTATGAGACCTTATAAAAAGTTAATCAAATCTTGTTAATGTGATGCTCGTTTAGTTAGTGATCTATGTGTAACAATTTTAGTGTCATATTAAGATAAGAGGTTTTATTTGCTTGAAAAAAATATCAAAATGAATTCATAGTATTTAATTTGATCTATGTTAAAACTATGAACTATATTTATAATTTTATTTTCATTATCATAAACAATAGACATACATTGAAGATGTAGGTGTATTATATTCAACACATAATTATGATAAAATTTGATATTTTTGAAAAATTATAGAGTAGGCATATATTGTAATTCTTGATTAGGTGCCAACACATAATATTTAATAGTTGAATATATACATAAGTTTTACAAGAAATAACTTGTTAGGTGCCAAATTTAGATACTACAGATTGCTCAATGTGTACAAACATATTATATATGGTACAACTACTTTCTTTATAATTATAAAATTGAACAACTATACATAAAAATTCATCTTGCTTTATTAATGCTAAAACAACTCATCAAATAACAATACTACATTTTTGATAACTATACAAAGGTTTTCTATGCTTCAAAACACGAATTATATCATAATATAAATTTTCCTACTATTTGTTGATCATCTAAACAAAAGATATCACCAAGGCACTTTATATGAGCACATCTAGTTAGGCTTAGGATTATTAATCTTAGGTTTATTTTTTATATTTAAATTGTACTTATGCATACGTGATATTGTTAGCTTCTTATAGAGAGAGGTTGTTTTGTTCTAGATAGCTTAGGAAATATTCTAAGTTAGCTTAGGTAGTTTGTGTATTTTAAATAATCTCTTATATTAAGCAACAAGTTAACTTTTAGTCATTGATTGTATTCTAATATTATATTTTTTTTGAGGTTAGATTTTAGTCGATGATTGTATTCTAATTTTATCCTTTTATTGAGGTTGGGTGCACAATTTTTTTGGGCCTTCTCTATACCTATAAATTGTTTACATATAAATAATATGATTAGTTTTGGTTTGCTCCAACATCATTGGTATTAGAGCACTCGTTCTAACTTTTTGGTTTGATATTTAAGAAGCTTGATGTTTGAAATCTTGAATAAGCATGCATTTGTACCACAAATTGACTCTACTATGGGCATATTGGATTGCATGTCTTTGCTTCTTTAGATACCAATCACATAGGTTTATCATCAGCTCTAAACTAAAGTTGATTCTGATGCCATGTTTTACTTTCATTTCGATGTCACATTCCACATAATTTTTTGGTTGTATTTCAAGTTTTGAAGCCCTTATTAAATTTCTAAAGTTAGCCATAAGTTGTTTCTCTATAAACATTACAATAACACTTTTTATTATTTTAATTTTTGAGTGCATCATAAAAAGTGATCGATAAAATACTTCTAGATCAAATAAAAATACCACAATGGGAGTCACGAAATATACCCAATGCCTATCATGAAACATATACTTCTCATTAAATTAGTGGATGAATCCCATGCATAGTTTCATAAGCATTTGTTCACAAGAAAAACATTTGATGCATTTAGGTTTATAGGTTTTTCAATAGTGGAGACAACAAATTGTGTCATTTTTTGCTAAGGATTTTATTTGTTCCATGCATGTCAACTACATAGTATAGCTACTATAAGCCTCCCAAGTCACAATGGTAATATCATTACTAACTAATTATGGATTTCATCTATCCAAATTTCTAGTCGTTGGCAATTTGGAAAATACAAGGTGTTTTGACGAATATGTATTGTCCAAGCTTTGCCCATCAACGTCCAATAACCCTTGGGAAATATGGTACAATTAAAAAGTATCAACAATATATATACATATAGAATCATGCCATCCATTCATAACTATGACTCACTTTGCTTCTCCATTATCAACAATGTTTTCAATGGAGACTACATTACATTTTTTGGTTGTAGTCATGTATTGCTAGAAAGACAAGATCAAGAGCTATCACATGACATCAACTTGAGTTTATTGTTTTCCATTTTTAGGATGTGACAATGAACTATGACATGATGCATATTCGAACAAAACATCATTTTTTTCTTGTGTTAATCGATGGAAAAATATAAATACATGAGATTTCTAGTGGTAAGGTAGGGGATGATAAACTATGTCACAAGCGCTAGACACATGTGTAAATCGCCTTTCAATGACATGCAAATAAAAAATACCATTTTATCACAAAAAAGTAACCGTGTTTTTTTTGGAGGTGCACTACAATTGATAAACATATTTTCTTTTGGAACAATTGCTTGGTCATAAAGACACTTAAATTTATACCTTTCTAGTTCAAATTAGATGCTTGCTCGATTACGACCAACATTTCTTCCTTCAAACACACACATGAAAACATGGCACATGAATAATAGTAGGTCAAATAATTTTGACATCAACATAAGACAATATTCTATATAGACTAAAATATGTGGATTGGAAGAAGTTAGTTGTTGGTTAGTTTAACTATACCGTGTGGTGGTTGGTATTTATATAACTCAAATACCACTTGGAATGGCCTATGGTGCTAAAAGGTGAATGGTGATAATTCAAAAATAGGTGCTAGTAATTGTCCATTGAGTGCCTCATTAACTGGTGATTGTTGACACCCTTTGTATTCTTACCCAATGATAAACAACTCTTGGTGTCTAAAGACCTATAAAAATATGATCATTGGTGTGTTGGTCATAAGGTGAAAATATATAAAGATCCATAAAATATTAAATTTAATTAATTAATTTAATATTTTATCAAAATTAATTTTATTAAATTTATTTAATTCATTAAATTAATCAAATTAAATATTGAAAGCAAAGAATATTTCATACCTTTTCTTTTGCAAATGTATTAAGGTATGCAATTTTTGTTTTTAAAATACTAGAAAAGGCTATTGCATTGTAATTGTTGGGCATAAGTTAAAATTTGTGTTAAACCTTCGATCAAACTTAGAAACTTTTGTTTGACATATATACCATTCAATCATTCCACCTTGGCCATCAATTTAGCGAATTATATGGTTGAATTGGCCAATGTAATGAGTGCTTTGACTAACAAGGTTAATGATATAGCTATCCAAAGTGGCCCAAGTGATATAATTATAATGATGAACTTCACTCTAAGAATAAGTGTGAGGTCAATTTTTATGATAGATAAAGATATTGGATCATCTTGAGTAACTAGATACTTGATATGGTTCTCCTACACTCAAATTCTTGATGAGGAGAGTGTTTGTTTTGCTAAAATTATGATTTTTGGATTAGAAATTTTTGTGGTGATGGAGTGTCAGGAGGACCAAAATCTACTTCACACTTGGGAAGACCTCATTGAGGCCTTGAACATAAATTTTTATCCTTCCAATTATGAGTAGGATCTCATTGTCAAATGGTTCTATTTGTGGTAAATTAGTAGCATGTTTGTGCAGGATTATACTTTTTAGCTCAACAGGTTATACATTATACTCAATGTGGTTGGTGTGGGTTTTCTTCTTCTTCTTCTTCTTCTTTCTCTTCTTCTTTTTATCTTTTTAAAAACCTTCATTCAATAGCAATTTTTTTTTATTTGTTGTAATAAGAGAGGCCATGAAGAATTTTTATGTTTCATAAAGAAAAATAATCTGATTGTAAAACCTCACAACTAGGAACTACCACCACATGTTTTTGTTAAGGCTATAGGATAATATAAAGAATACAATGCACTCAAGGGTAAAATCAATAATATCACCCTCATATCTCATAATTTATCTAAATATTACCATCAAAATTTATTTTTTATGGGAGTTCACCTCATTTATAATTTTTTAGTTGATTGTATAATTGACAATGACTGGTAGAAAAATCTAATTGCAAGATCTATTGTTGACAAGTTATAGCTACCACTAGAATTACATCCTTGTTCATAATCACTTGGACGGAAGGATAATTATTCCACCTCACAAGTCACATATACTTGAACAATGTCCTTTGTCTTTGGCTCCCTTTTTATGGATACAATCATCTATGATGTGACTCCTATGACTATTTTGGTCTACTTCTTGGCAAACCCTATCAATATGATGTTTTTCATAATACCTACACATTACATCATGAGCACAAGAAAGTTCTCATTTTTTACACCACATTTTTGCTCCATATTAATCAACCATATAATATTTCTCTAATATTTAGTAGGCCCCATGATTAGGATACTACAACAACTGCACCTCCTCCTCACAAAGAGACTATCACTACTCTACATTCCATGCTTATTTCTATTCCTCTTATTCATGAAACCGATTTATTTTCTTCTATAACCAATTCTAATCTAGAAGAGCATATAAAGGCATCTTTATCTATCCAGCACTTGCAACCTCCTTCCTCACTATAGGTTTCAATTTTGTAGAAGACTTAATCACAAAAACAAGCCATGGGTACTCATTATCGACTTCCTCATTTCCAGGTTGGAGATAGTGTTTTGACCAAGTAGAGTATCACCAAAATTTGATTTTCTAAACCAATGGAGACCTTTTGGGTCTCCAACAGTATTGCCAAAAACTACTTTTCTTGAAGGTAACTGGTTACAGGAAACTTGATTTTTTATGCAACGGAGTTTCCAAGTGAACATATGGATAATGCATTATAGAGCTTCACTAGACTGTACAGGGATGAGATCTCTTGGTCCCATTAGGTATTCCAAAAAATTTTGGTTAGAGATTTTACAACCATGTAAACTTACACCACATTGAATGACCACCACACGAAAGGAAGGCAGGGCAGGACGATCGATCTTCAAAGAAGATCAGTTCCTCAAGGAAAGTCCTAGATACCTATGCCTAATGAGGGAAAAAGGAGAAAATGGAAAGAGATAAAATGAGGTCATATTAGGGACTCACAAGGATGGGTTATAGCTGCATCAAGACACACACACGCTCAACACCACCAAAAAATCATAGGTGTACCACCTAATAGATCATTCGATTGGGCCCTCATTTATCGTTCGATGTAGTGGGTTGAAAGTGAATTCTAGGACCAATGGATGGGTATATGAAATATTGATAGCAAAATTAAAGCACTCCCTATTGACCATCTTGAATAAAAATAAACCCTAACTCAACACTCATGCGAATTCCATAACCACCCAGTAAGACCCACAAAATATAGATAGCAAAATTAAATGAGGATTACTTATATAGCTAGAGAAGTAATCAACATTCTTAATCAAACATAAAAATATATGAAGGCTCAATTGAAGATCAAAATGTTGTACTTGTAATTACACAATGGTGAAAAATATTTTATGCGAATTGTAATAGCTAAAGAGCTATATGGAGGATGTCTAACATCCCAATATTTATAGAAATACTACAATAAACTTAAATTACATGCATTAATGGTGCTAGGTAGGAAATAATTTCTAAAATGGACATGTACATAGTAGAGACTTCATTTATTAGAAATATGATTGTCATACAAAAGGGGTTAGGTACCTTTGCATGAATTTGGGTTGTTGATGATTCTACCATTCATGTTAGGTTCTTTAATTCTTATCTACTTTACCCATTCAATCGATCGATGATTATTCAGGTAGGTGGTGAATTATTAGAATTGATTGCCTTGGGAACTACATGCTTTCAAATCACCACCTCCGCATCTATGAACGACTCATACTAGGTAGCTGGAATCATTAATATCTCTAGTTTGAAATTTTTGATGATGGTGGAGATTCTGGTATTGAGCAAAACTCTTGCTTCTTTACTAACCAGATTACCAAACCTTCGTCCCATCACAACATCGTGAAAGAGGAGGAGAATCAAGCTTGGTCATGGATTGTCGCCATCCAAAATTTTTCCCAACGCGTTATTCCCAATTGTTATACATAGAAAAATCTTATTGTTATTTTAGATGTAGCTTGCTTTTAAATTTAGCTTCATATTACTATATTGTTAATTTTTTATATGAATTTTTTATTGATAATAAATTACATATTTTCATTTTATTTTAATTTTTAAAATAGTATAGGAATATTATTTTAGCTTCCTTAAAATGTAAGGATGAAATGGCTAATATGTTTAGGTAAATGATAAAAAGTGTAAAGTTACTTATTGCAAGTTTAGGTTTTAATTTCAAGGGTGAATATTAATATTTATTTGTTTAGCTAATCCCAATGGCTAGGTGGATTGGCAAGTGCAGGTGTGGTTGGGCACTTACCAAGAAGAGACCTAGGTTCAAACCTTGGGGGAAAGCCAACCCTTTGCAAGGGTAGTATTCTGCTCCAATTCCTTTGAGTGCGTGCCACACCGATGACGACAATGGTACAAACCTCAAGTGATAGGTGGTCCCCATACCAAACTGGGTCAAAAAGAATGAGACAAATAGGTTTGTTGGGATTAGTCCCAGTGGTTTGAACCCTATGCTGGCTAGTTACTAAAAATATTAGCTGTAACTAGCTTTCCTATGTAATAAAAATATATTTATTTATTTAGCTAAGCTCATAGTTGAGATGACTCTAGTTCAAGTATTAGTAGGTATAAAGGTTTTAATTTGTGTGAGTGGTAGATGCTTGACATTAAATGAGATTTCTAGAACTAAAGAATTAGTAGGCATAAAGGTCCCAATTTGTATGACTAGTGGGTTCTTAATCCTAATTGAGGTGTCATGTTCTTACTATAGACTAAAATTCTATGGTAGTCTATTAAAAAAGCATGTAAGGCTATGTAAGGCTAGAATATTTGTTATATGGTCATATTTTTTAATTGATTATATGAGATTAAAATTATTATTATTTTTTTTTTTGTGTTGGGACAACACATTGGTATATGCTTTCGACTCATATTATTGAGACCCAAGTTGAAATCAAAGGAAGGGTGAGTCTCATTGTGCTCTAGTTGTATGCTTTGGCTATTAAAGTATATTAAAAATATTCCATCTATAATACATCATAAATATGTTATTGTAATGTATTAACTAACAATATAATTATCATCGAGATTCCAACTCAATGATAATAGAAGCAAGGAATCCACTTAAAAGAGTGACTATATGTTTGTATCTCTAAGTTTGCTACTCCACTGAAATTATTTGATCATACTATTTATCTTATGAAAAGTTTATTAGAACACCTACTTAATGAAATTAAAATTTAAAAATTAGGATACAAATTCATGGTAGCAATCACAAAAAATTATAGAAATGGACGTAAAAATTCATTAAAATAAAATTTCATTTTTTCTTTTAAATAATTTTAAATACTAAAATATAGATTAGGTATTAGGTGATAGACCCAAATCCTACATTCAAAGTAAAAATTAAGCCTTCATAATAGAATAAAATGCATATTATTAAGATTTCACTAAATTTTGATTATTTTAGGAGGATGCTACATCTCATGGGTGAAGGTATGTATAAATCAAGTAAAAAATCTAAAGAATCATATGAAGGTGTGGAAGGTCATATTGGAGTCAAGATATGGGTACACTAAGGGAATGACCTATCTAAATATAAAGACTTATAGTATAGAAAAACAAAGATACAATTTATCTAATGGAAGCAATATACCTAATGCAAAGAAAATGATGTGTGATGATGAAGGATGGACTGCTAAAGGATTTATATGAAGGGAAGAAGAAAAATAAGCTTGGAATATAGCCTAGAACTAGAGTGTTGTTAAACTTTATTACATTATTTGTCATGTAAATGCAATTATTATGTTATTTGATAATTAAGGGATGAATGATGATGTCACATCATATTAGATTGGATACACATATCTCTCATGAGAGAATGGAAAGATAAAACGTTTTGATAAAGTTGAATACCAAAGGGTCTCTTTAAAATAAGAGACACCATGTTGTATAAAAATAATGGTTGTAAATAAATTGATGTTGGTGAAAACTATACAATATTTTATGTTAAAATTATTACATGTTTCTATTGTTTCCAACAACTGGTATCAAAGCCATCTAACAACATGCATTGAGTATTTTGTTTCATAAGAATATTTGAGATGAAAATGTTAAAAATTTGCCTTACCTATGATTTCTTTATCCAAGATCAATATGAGGAGATATTCTTGAAGTAAATAAACTACTAAAATGGTAAGTTTTAGTCTGTTATTAAGACATAAAATTCTAAGGAGTTTGTTGGTAAAGAATCTATGGGATGTGATGATGTGTATCATGTGGGTATGTACATGGTTTCCCTCTAATAGGTCATTCTTTCTATTGTAAAACTCTTGCAAAATGGAGTCATAAAGGAAGGAGTTGACATCTCAAAATTTCATTGTAATAAAAATGATGAGTGCTGTTTTTTTAAGATGTAAAGAGAGATCTTCAAATATTTGGAGAAAATATGAGAGTTGTTAAATGAAATATTTCTATAGACATTAATGTATTCTTCTACTTGCTATGTGTCATAGTTATAATTTTTCGAACAATAGAGTGTAAAAGAAAAGTTTTATGATACCAACTAATGTTTAAAAAAATATATGATCTCAATATATTTTCTATAATGCTTGTTTATTATCACTTTGTGATATTGAAAACTATAGATTATCTTGTTAATTGCCAGATCCAAGTTGATTTGACACATGATAATATCGAGAAAATTATGGCAATAGTGAAATCTAAGTGTGATATGTATGTTTTCTATGTGCAAAAGGAAGACTCACATCAAACTATGACCTATACATAAATTGTTTAAAAGGTACTAATTTTTCCCTTTTGTTTTTCAAGTTCCATAGTGCATAAGGGGAGAGTTATTTTTTTGAAAGAAAGGTTAATTATTTTAGGAAAAAGTCGAGGGAATTTAAAAAAGGAGAAGATGAAAGAAAATATTTTGTTTAGAAGGCTAAACAAGAAGAAAATTTAAGAATTTATTATAAGGAGTACAAAAGAAACTTATTTTTTTAATCCTATTATTGTGAATGTTTTGTAAATTAAAAAAGGGTGCATTTACAGAGTTAAAATATGTATAGGTGTAATTTTTTTAATTTTTTTTTTGAAGTTATGAAATAAAAAGTGGTATAGGAGAATAATATTTTTTTGTAAAAAGATAATTTTTTGAGAGTGATTAACATCTTATTTTTTCAAACAAATTTTGCATAAAAAAATAATTTTGTACAGAAAAACATGTGATTTGTTATGTGATTGATCTCCTTCCCATGCACTACTTCCTTTTGATTGCATGTTGGGTTACTATGCATTGGTTTTCCAGTCAACAAATTTTCCTTCTTCTTCTAAGAGCTTCCTCTTCTGTTGATGACTTCTTTAGTCAGCTAGTGAATTCTCATCCTAATATCTTATTGCATTTGTTTTCCATTCTCATTGGGATATTAAGGAGGGGTCCAACATAGGTTATGTTGCATAAATGTAAGCTCTATAGGTAGTGGAATTTGAACTAAGGATGTGAAGGATAGAAGAGGTTGGGGGCTCCTGTTAGTAAGATTCCCGATGTGGATTAACATTTTTGAGCTCAAGATACTTCTTTGAAGATCTATGGGAATCTCATTTCTCATGATTACTATATGAGGAGGCTTATGTCAGGATCAAAGACATAGACGTAATATATGTACACTTGAGAAGATGATGGCCTAGCCTAGGGGGGTACCCTCCTCCAAGCTCATAAAAAAATATTAAAGTCAACCATGGTTTCATAATAATATCACTTTATGAATGTGAGCTATGTAAGTAGTAGAAAAGGATCTATAGAAGCGTCAAACGTATGGATGAGAGCTTTTGATAGGTTAGCCCATGTGTGAATGCTTCCAAGATCTAGGGATTTGAACTATAATAATGCTATTCATTTAAGGGAAAGAGCGAGGAGCTTAAGCATGATGCCTTTATAAGTGATGCTATGAATGAGAGTGAAGGAAACCATGTCTTGATAGTGCTCACATAAAACACCCTCAGTATCATTATAGCTAAGAAGCATTTTGAAAACTACTTCGGGAATGTTATGTGCACTAGAGATATTTAGGGGACTTGCATCATTCTAATAGGGATAGTTAAGCTGAGCCATTCAGCACCAACCTTTGGAGATTTTGGATTCTTAATTCAAGTTGGATTTATCAAATGAGCATACTTTCTCTGCTAGTGAGGTCAATATTACTCATTAAATCTTGAGTTCTCTAAGATGTAGGGATTTTTCAAAGTGTTGAATGGGACAACTGGTCGTATTATCTAGATTTCTCACATAAATGAGTCACCAGGTGATCTGATAAGATATGGTAAAACAAAAGTATCATCAAAATTTGATTTCCTAAAACAATGGAGACCTTTTGGGTCCCCAAAAGAGTTGCCAAAAATTACTTTTCTTGAAGGCAATCGGTTATAGGGAACTTTATTTGTTAAGTAATAGAGTTTCTAGGTGAATAGATGGATAATGCGTTACATATCTTCACCAGATTATACAGGGATGAGACCTGTTGGTCCCATCAAGTATGCCAAAAAATGTTTATTAGAGATTTAACACCCATGCGAACTTGCATCAATATAAAATGACCACCATGCCAAGGGGAGACAGGGTGGGATGATCGATCATCAGAGAAGGTTGGTTCCTCAAGGAAAGTCCTAGATACCTGCACCTAAAGGGGGAAAAAGAGAAAAAGAGAAAGAGATAGAATGAGTCCATAGAAAAAACTCACAAGGATGGGTTATATTCGCATCAAAATACCCACACTCAACACCACCAACAAAAACACATGTGTAACACCTAATAGATTAGTCGATCGAACCCTCACTTATCATTTGATGCAACAGGTTGAAAGTGAATTCTAGGACTGACAGATGGGTGCATGAAATCTAGATAGCAGAATTAAAGCACTTCCACTTGACCACCTTGAGCATAAATAAACCCCAACTCGATACTCATGCGAATTCTAAAACCACCCAGTAAGGCCCACACAATCTAGATAGCAAAATTAAATAAGATTTACCTAGATAGCCATGGATAAAATAAGCATTATAAATCAAACACAAAAATATGTGAAGGCTTAATCAAAGAGCAAACTATTGCACTTGTATTTACACAACGGTGAAAAACATTGCATGTGACTTATAATAGCTAAAGAGCTACCTCTAGGATGCCTAACATCCTAGTATTTATAGAAATATTACAATAAACTAAAATTATATGTATTAATGATTCTAGCTAGGAAATCATTTCTGAAATGCACATGTATGTAGTAGAGATTTCATTTCTCAAAAATATGACGGTCATACAAAAGGGGTTAGGTGCCTTTGCATGAATTTGGGCTATTGATGATTCTACTATTCCTGCCAGGTTCTTTAATTATTATCTATTTTACCCCTTTGATCAATCGATGATCCTTTAGGTAGGTGGTGAATAATTGTAATTTATTACCTTAGGAACTATGTGCTTTCAAATCACCACCTCCTCATCTATGAATGACTCATACTGGGTAGCTAGGATCATTAATACCTCCACTTTGAAATTCTCGATGATGGTAGAGATTCTGGTACTAGGCGGACCTCTTGGTTAGTTACTAACCAGTTTACCAAACCTTCACCACATCATGACATTATGAAAGGGGCAAAGAATCAAGCTTGGTCTTGGATTACCGCCATCCAAATTTTTTCCCAACGTGTTATTCCCAATTGGACAGAGCTTTACAAAAGCTTCATCGTCATGACTTCTTGAAGTTTCAACCTCCTAACTTCCTAAATTTTTGCCTTCCTAACTTCTTGAAGTTCCACATTTCTACGGTGGGTGAAAGTTTTTGCTTTTCTTGCAGGCAAGGACTTGTGATAGTTCTGCCCTCTCAATTGGTCAAAGTTTCTACCCAACAAGCGGGTAGGTTTTTAGATACATTCACCCTGTTCACCTGTCTTATTCTCTATCCATGCAACTCTCTGCCTACCCTTAAGATGATGTACTTTAGGAATTCTTTACTTGAATATTCCACATCTTCTGCTCATCCATCTTTTACTGCCACCCATCACCGTTTCCTGTCTTTTTTTTCTGCATGATCATCAATGCATTAAAATTTGGTCAACTTTGCAATCATTATCTTGCCAAAATATTGGGTGAAGGGATGTAAAATTTCACCCACAAGATCCCAAATACTTTACCATTGCTCTATCCTTGTAGATATAAAATAATTGTTTAATAAATAATATTAGTTTAATTAATTATATTCTTCAATTTTTAAGCAAGACATTTAGGTATTATGTGGCCATGATGTAATATGGGGGACCCATTTCAACTCATGCTACCATTTAAAATTAAAATTAAAATTAAAAGAAAAAAAATAAGCAATCAATAAAGATGTAAAGAAAATAAAATAAAAATAAGTCCATTAGTAATCACTTTTTTGTTTTGTTTTTGAATACTCTCATCTATATCCTTCCTTAAGGATAAAAAAATAATTAAATATTTTCCTCCTTGTTATAATTACAATGCTAAGATTTTGAGTTTCATATATCATTACAAGACCTTATAAAAAGGTAATCAAATCTTGTTAATGTGATGCTCATTTAGATAGTGATATATGTGTAACAATTCTAGTATCATATCAAGATAAGAGGTTTTATTTTCTTGAAAAATAAAATATCAAAATGAATTTATAGTATTTTATTTGATCTATGTTAAAACTATGAACTAATTTTATACTTTTATTTTCATTATCATAAACAATAGACATACATTGAAGATATAGGTGTATCATATTCAACACATAATTGTGATACAATTTTATATTTTTGAAAAATTATCGAGTAGGCATATATAGTAATTCTTGATCATGTTTACACTTAATATTTAATATTTGAATATATACATAAGTTTTACAAGACATAACTTGTCAGGTGCCAAAGTCAAATACTATAGATTGGTCAATGTGTACAAACATATTATATATGGTACAACTACTTTATTTATAATTATAAAATTGAACAACTATACATAAAAATTCATCTTGTTTTATTAAGGCTAAAACAACTCATCAAACAACAATACTATATTTGTCATAACTATACAATTGTTTTCTATGCTTCAAAATATGAATTAGATCATAATATGAATTTTACTACTATTTGTTGATAATCTAAACAAAATATATTACCAAGGCACTTTATGATGAGCACATCTAGTTAGACTTAGGATTATTATTCTTAGATTTATTTTTTTTATTTATATTGCATTTATGCATACGTGAGATTTTTAGCTTCTTCTCGATAGAGGTTGTTTTGTTCTAGATAGCTTAGGAAATCTTCTAAGTTAGCTTAGTTATTTAGTTTGTTTTAAATAATATATTATGTTAAGTAGAAATTTATCTTTTAGTCGTTGATTGCATTCTAATCTTATCCTTTTATTGAGGTTGGATGCACAATTTGTTTAGGCATGCTCTATACCTATAAATTTTTTACATATAAATAATACGATTACTTTTGGTTTGATCCCACATCATTGGTATCAGATAACTCATTCTATTTTTTTGGTTTGATATTTAAGAAGCTTGATATTTGACATATTGAAAAAGCATGCATTTGTCCCATAAATTTTCTGTATTTACTATGGGCATACTGGTTTGCATGTCTTTGCTTCTCTTAAATACCAATCACATTGGTTGATCATCAAATCTAAACTAAAATTGATTCTGATACCATTTTTACTTGCATTTCGATGTCACGTTCCATATTACGTTTTAGTTATCTTTCAATTTTTGGAGCCCGTATTAAATTCTTGAAGTTATCCATAAGTTGTTTCTCTATCAACGTTACAATAACACTTTTTATTGTTTTAATTTTTGAGTGCATCATAAAAAGTGATCGATAAATTACTTCTAGACCAAATATAAATACCACATTGGGAGTCACAGAATATACCCAATGCATACCGTGAAATATATACTTCTCATTAAATTAGTGGATGCATCCCATGCATAGTTTCATAATCCTTTATTCACAAGAAAATAATTTGATGCATTTAGGTTTATAGGTTTTTTAATAGTGGAGACAACAAATTGTGTCATTTGTTGCCAAGGATTTACTTCATTCCATGGATGTCAACTACACAGTCTAGCCACTAGAAGCCTCCCAAGTCACAATGGTAATATAATTACTAACTAATTATGGATTTCATCTATCCAAATTTCTAATCATTGGTAGTGTGGAAAATCGAAGGTATTTTGATGAATATGTATTGTCCAAGCTTTACCCATTAACGTCTAAGAACCCTTGGAAAGATGGTACAATTACAAAGGATCAACAATATCTATACATAGATAATCATGCCATCCATTCATAACTATGACTCACTTTGCTTCTCCATTATCGACGATGTTTTCAACAGAGATTACATTACATTTTTTGGTTGTAGTCATGTATTATTGGAAAGATAAGATCAAGATCTATCATCTGACATCAACATGAGTTTATTTTTGTCCATTTTTAGGATGTTACAATGAACTATAATGTGATGCGTATTCAAAAAACCATCATTTTTTTCTCCTGTTAATCGATGACAAAATAAAAACATATGAGCTTTCGAGTGGCAAGGTAGGGGATGATAAACTAAACCATAATTGCTAGCCACATGTGTCAACCACATTTAGATGAAATGCAAATGACAAATACCATTTTATCACAAATAAGCAACCATATTTTTTTGAAGGTGCACTACAATTGATAAACATATTTTCTTTTGGGACAATTGCCTGGTTAGAAGGCACTTGAATTTGCACCCTTCTAGTTCAAAGCAGATGCCTGATCGATTATAACCAATATTTCTTCCTTCAAGCACTATCATGAAGATATGTCACATGAATAATAGTAGGTCAAATAAGCTTGTCATCAACACAAGACAACATTATGTATAGATTGAAATATGTAGATTGGAAGATATTAGTTGTTGGCTAGTCTAACTATCCCATTTGGTGGTTGGTATTTATCTAACTCAAATGACGTGTGGCATGGTCCATGGTGCTAAACTGTGAATGGTGATAATTCAAAAATAGGTGCTAGTACTTGTCCATTGAGTGCCTCATTAACTAGTGACTGTTGACACCCTTTGTATTCTTGCCCAATGATAAACAACTCTTGGTGCCTAAATACCTTTAAAAATATGACCATTGGTGTGTTGGTCATAAGGTGAAAATATATAAAGACCCTTAAAGTACTAAATTTGATTAATTAATTTAATATTTTATCAAAATTAATTTTATTAATTTTATTTAATTCATTAAATTAATCAAATTAATTATCGAAAGCAAAGAATATTTCATACTTTTTCTTCTACAAATGTATTAAGGTATGATTAGAAAAAGGCTATTGAATTGTAATTTTGAGCATAAGTCAAACTTTTTGTTAACCCTTCGATCAAACTTAGACATTTTTTTTTGACATATATCATTAACTCATTCCACCTTGGCCACCAATTTAGCGGATTAAATGGTTGAATTGACCAATGTAGTGAGTGCTTTGGCTGACAAGGTTAATGACATAACTATACAAAATGGCCCAAGTGATATACTTATAATGATGACCTTAAATCTAAGAATAAGTGTGAGGTCAAGTTTTATGATAGCTAAAGTTATCCAGACATCTTGAGTAACTAGATACTTGATATGAAGATATGGTTCTCCTACACTCAAATTGTCGATGAGAAAAGTGTTCCTTTTGCTAAACTCAAGCTTTTTAGGTTAGCAAAAGTTCTGGTGATGGAGTGTTACGAGTACCAAAATCCACTTCACACTTAGGAAGACCTCATTGATACATTTAACACAAGTTTTTATCCTTACAATTATGAGTAGGATCTCATTATAAAATGGTTCTATTTGTGGCAAAGTAGTAGGATGTCTGTGCAAGATTATATTTTTTAGTTCAATAGGTTATACATTCTACTCAATGTGGTTGATGTGGCTTTTCTTCTTCTTCTTTTTTAGCTTCTTAAAAACTTTCATTCAATAGCAAAACATTTGTACTTGTTGTAATAGGAGATTCCATGAAGAATTTGTATGTTTTATAAAGAAAAATAATCTTATTGTAAAAAATCACAACTAGGAACCACCACCACATGTTTTTTTTAAGGCTATAGAAGAAGATAAAGAATACAATGAGATCAAGGGTTAACTCAATAATATCACCCTCATATATCATAATTTGTCTAAATATGACCATACAAATTTGTTTGTTATGGAATTTCACCTCATTCATAATTTCTCAGTTGATTATATAATTGAAAATAACTAGTAGAAAAACCTAATTGCAAGATCTATTATTGATAAGTTATAGCTACCACTAGAACTGCATCATTTTTCTTACAAACTTGGATGGAAGGATAATAATTCCACCTCACAAATCACACATACTTGCACAGTGTCCTTTGCCTTTGGCTCCATTTTTATGGATATAGTCATCTATGATGTGACTCCTATGACTGTTGAGATCTACTTCTTGGAAAACCCTATCAATATGATATTTTTCATAATATCTACACTTTACATCATGAGTATGAGATATTTCTCATTTGTTACATTAAAAAAACCACACTTTTACTCCATATCAATCAACCATATAATATTACTCTAATATTTAGTAGGCCCCATGATTAGGACTCTACAACAACTATACCTCCTCACAAAGAGACTATCAATGCTCCACCTTCCAAACTTCTTCCCATTCCTATTATTCATGACAATGATTTATTTTATTATATACCCAAGTCTAATCTAGAAGAACACACAAAGGTATCTTCCTCTATAAATCACTTGCAACCTTATTCTTCACTATAGGTTTCAATTTTGTAGAAGACTTAATCACAAAACAACAAGCTATGGGTACTCATTATCGAGTTCCTCATTTCCAAGTTGGAGATAGTGTTTTGACCAAGATTTGTCTTACTAACAATTCAAATATTGGTATCATTGATATCATCAATCATCCTATCCACCTGGTACATAATTTATAGTTTTTCCAAATCTTAATCGAGTGTTTGACACATCAACTCTTTAGATCATTGGGGATCTTTCACATTAGGCCAATTGTTCTTTTATTGTAAAAAGAGCATTGGAGTTCAATGCTTCTATTGAGGGAGGACATCTAGTTAGGCTGAAGATCATTATTCGAAGGCTTATTTATTTTATTTATATTACACTTACGCATACGTGAGATTGTTAGATTATTCTAAAAAGAGGTTGTTCTATTCTAAATAGCTTAGGGAAATTTCCAGGTTAGCTTATATTGTTAGTTTATTTTAGATAATATCCTATGCTAATTTGCAAGTTGGATATTAGTTATTGATTGCATTCTAATATTTTTATTCTATTGATATTGAATCCATAGTTTTTTTGAGCATGCTCTATACCAATAAAATGTTTGTATATGAATAAAGTGATCTGTTTTGGTTTACTCCCACATCACTTTATCACAAAAAAAATGAGTATTCAGATGAATACCTATTTCAACTTCATGTATGACATATTTATCATTTAAATAGGATAGATACATGAAATCCCTCTAGTTAAGAGATTTAATTAGTGTTTAACTACTCATGCATTATACATGCAACAATTCCAAGAACATATATGTATATACTCATAACTAGATCTAGGTTTTTGTGCAATGATCAACTTGCACATAGGTAATACAACTACTATGTATATTATATAACCCATCCATATTTGTGCACCTCTACATGCATTTCACCCTCTCTATAAAAAAATTCTCCTATGAATGTACAAATTAATTTATTATCCACATTTCAAGGTGCATAACTCATCATAATAGAGCCTCTCTCTATTGAAATGGGATGGTCTATATAATTCCAAATTCCATTCAATTCTCTTTATACAAAATTACTAATCTTGTGAGGACATAAATTATTATGCAATGCGTAATGCAAGTTTAAGAGATTTGTGATCATAAAATATACCATCCACGTGACAATCCTTGTTCTATACAATCAAAATATAATCTTTCATGATTAAGAATAAAAAAAAATAACATCTTCTATTTAATATACATGACAAAGATACACAATAGTCTAGTTTACCCCTTACTATTATCTTGTCTTCTATCCATGCTTATTTTATATAAAGGCTATGTTACATTCATTCTTCATTATACATAGACAATTATAGCCTTTTGATTTTGTTATACTCTTAGCCATGGTATACTCATGTACATTTAAGTAATTTTACCTTTGTAAGTTATAACTTGCATACATGCATTTAGAAAAATAATGCTTCAGTTATGTATTTTTATTATAGAGAAGGATGCTATAATATTGTGTTTTCTTCAATGAAATATAACTTCTTGATATATATTTATCTTCAAATACTTGGAGGTGAATGGTACAACATAGTTGTTTATAAAAATACTATATTTATGCATTCAAATATTATAGTCCTAAAATCTAAATGAAGATGCTACAATCCTTCACACATCAATGTATCAAGAAAATTAGAGAAGCTTTGATAAAAATAAGACACCATAACCCTTCATAGAAATAGATAAATGCTACAATCACCATATTACTCTTTTTAATAAAAATTTTAGTCCTTTGCTTGAAATCATGTAGCAAGAAAAGGAGATGCTAAAACCCTAATTCTTGCACTCAAATAAAGGAATAATATGGTACAATCTAAACTTACCCTCCTAAATGGAATGCTTTCCACCCTTACTTTGCGTTTTTGCATCCAAAAATGAAGGGTATTATAGTCAAATTTTCTATTCATAATGAAATGTTTCATAACCTCACTTTTCACTCCTATATCTAAAAGTGAATATTACAATCATAATTTGTAATCATAAAATAAATTCTTTAGGCTTTTTATTGTCCTCCATACATTACATCAAATAAAATGTTATGATCTACAAACATAAATAAGAATGTTTTAAACCTTTGCTTGTCATTCATGCATCTTATCAAGGAGAAAATGCAAAAATCATGAGAAAATTTATGTTTTAACAATTTTTTTAGATATTTTATACACAATACAAATGAATTAGAGCACAAAATAAATACTCAAACCATATTTTTCAAGAAAAATAAATGCCCATATATTAAGCAAATTTTCTCTTTTGAATACATTCTAGAAAACTCAAACAATAATACTTATTTTGGATGTAAGTTCAAAATATTCAAGGAAACTAATTGAAAGTCCTCATTTTATTTCTAAGTTCAAACACTTAGAAAATAAACAAATATAGTCTACTAGTATGAAATGCATTCAAAAATTAAGCACATATAGAGCACCGAAATAATTTTTACTCATCATTAAAGAAATGAGCAAATTCAAGTTCCCATCGTTAAAAAATAAGCATATATAGAGTACATAAAATTGTATTTCACTCACCCATTCAAGGAATAAGTAACTATAATATATCCATTTCAAATGTAAGCTTCATTCATTCAAAATTAAGTACATGGAGAGAACCCAAAACTAAACTTCACTCAACCATTCAATAAATAAGTAAATGCAACATATCCATTACAATTTTAAGCTACCATCAGTTAAAAAATAAGCATATGTAGAGTACCTAAAATTTATTTTAAACTCAAATCATTTCTAGTAATTCTAAGAAGTCTAAGAACATGATACAACAAGCATTCAAATGGATTCTACAATGGAAAAATATTTTATATAATGGTGTATATATATGTCTATCTAAGGTATTTTCTTCTCCTCTATCTGTCACCTTCTCCTTGGTAATATCTTCTATTATTTTGTTCCTAGAGAGTGATTGTCAATGCTTGCAATAGTGAGAGCAACTAGTCCATTAAATCAACATAATTAGGTGCAAATATATATATATATATATATATATATATATATATATATATATATATATATATATATATATATATATATATATATATTTATTGATTAAATACTTCTTATACATATATATATCCGTTGTGGGGATTGAACCCGGGTCACATCACCGATAATGCAAGTGGTGTCCTTACCGATAGACCACATCATGCAAATAATTAGGTGCAAATATTTACATTAAATTAAAACATCAATTCAATCTATATCATTATATTTTCGAAAATTAATAATATCAAATAAAACTAGAGAATATGAATGAAACATATAACCACATATCACCTCACTTAAGAAATGTAGGAGGAGTGGACAAGGAGGTATGGATTATGAAAAAAGTTCAACTAAAGAGTCGATTTTTATCAATATTTTATTTGAAATTACTTTTTTTATTTTTTAAGATGTATCATAACCACTAGCGTGGCATCATTAATTCATGCAGTCTTCAAACGAAAGTTATATTTTGAGATTTTGGAGAGGCATCTCCAGAAAATATTTAGATGATAATGTAATTTTGATGTTATAATGCACCCATAAATTTGGGGTGCTCAACTACGAGCATCATTATATATATTACATATTTCTAATAGCTTGCCAAATGACTTCATGGTAACTATAGAAAAAGGTCTAACCAGTTGGTGAAATCGATAGATTTATCTGCTTACCTATTAAGGATGTTAGTATAACCCACGTCAAAAAATGCCTTATAAATTATCACCAATTATATAGATAGGACAATTTTCCAAAAGGCTTTTGTTGTAAATCCTAGCACTCAATGTTGCCTAAGAGCATAAACCCCATTGTGCACAATCTAGATAATATTAAACTTATCTCAAACTACCACTACAAACTTGAAGCCCTTGGATTCTCACATAGTAATATTGACAAACAATGAGGGTAAGACCCATGACACATGATCCAACTCATGGGTCTATTCCCTTACTAAGTCATTTTCATAACGAGGCCTTTTAAGAACTCATCCATAATACAACTTACATCTTGGAAGGACCTAAATATAATAAGATCCAACGTGTTAGTGAAAGGCATAGTGCAAGAATGCACCCCTAAATACTTTCTCACTTAAGCCCTTTAATGTTACTAAAGTCTTGGCAAAGCATGAACTAGACCTAACACCATAGGTCCATTTGACCTCAATACTAGTAGCCTCTCAAATCTCTTAGTGGATGAAATTGCAAATCCTCTTCATAGCCTCCCCTACTCTAAGTGATATCATAATTAGGGCTATTAAAAATGTTTTCACTAAGACGGAGAGCTTGGTTTTTACTACCACAAGATGCAACCTTTGGTTCTAGCTCAATGCTTAAGCTCTTATGAGTCTTCTCTTAAGGCTCAATTGTGTTCTCATCCATGAACACACCTTCAAAGCACCTCAACATTCTCCCAAATCTATACCCATATGTGAGTCTGACTTGTGTAGCCCTTGAACTAAACCCAATATCATTTCTATTTGGTACTAGACCCCTCGAACTAAAACCAATATCATTTATATTTAGCACTAGGTCATTTGACCTATCTATTTTGAATACTTGAGTACCCCATAATTGTTGCTTGCTCTCGATGAATGCTACACTTGTCTATGCCCTTATGTTGTCCTTCCCATCCATTTAATAAGTAGTTCTCTACATGTTCCTAGAATTAAGTCATTTTTGTTTGACTAAAGTCACTTATTTAGTGTAGAGTTAATTTTAAAGAGAGTTAAAAAAATTTCCCTACCTTAAAATTTATTGATACTATTTGAAGTTTACGATGCATTACAAATTTATGTGAAATTAGAGGTGGGGTTAGGTCACTGTTTCAATCGACACTTCATTTCAATTAATAATATGTAGAAATTGATTGCTTTGGTATCAATTGTTGGTTTGCAAAGGAGGGATTACAGAGAACAAACATAGAATAGAAAAGATAAAACAAAAGACATAAATTATCGTTGAAATATATAAAATATCATATTGACTTGCAATAAAATATTCTTCAATACATATTTAATATTTTAAACTTTGTTTCTTAATGTTGTTGTACCCTCTAAATAAGCATAATAATGAAATCCATACAATTTAATCCAACTATGCATAAGTTGGATGATATACCTAAATATAGATGACTAGATTGATAATCCAACAAGTAAAAATAGATGAATAAATTGATCCACAAATAAAAAAAATGAATAAACATCAACTAATCTTGAATATAAGAATATATGAACATATTATAAATGACTTTTCTAAAATAAGGTTATAGATGCAACACTTGTGATTTCTCCGTTTGATGACCTTACTTTAAGGGTGGTAGAGTAAATCCTCTTGTTATCCGCCCATGTAGAGGAGTTGGAGAGCAAGTGGGTAGTTAAACCTCTCTAGTTGCTGAGAGGCCCAGGTTCAAATCTCTCGCCTCACATGTTGCGGATATGTTATGTAATGGTTCCCTCGTGGTTACAGTCTATTTACCCCTTGTGGCCACCACCAAACAAAAAAAAAAAAGTAAATCCTCTTGTTCGGTTAAACTAATATTCGTTTGCAGTGAATTTAGCACAGTTTGTTAGGTAAAGTATATAATTTTGTTTTTATATTATTTAAATTTTAAATTTTTATTTTAAATAAATAAAATGTGTAGTTTATTAATTTTCAGTTGAAGTGATTTCAACATAATTTATTATGTAATTTTACAATAGTTTATTTTAAAGAATACACAAGTTATTTTTTATATGATCTAAATTTTAAACCATGTAGTCCATTAATTTTCAGTTAAACATTAGATTCCTAAAATGTGTAGTCCATTAATTTTAAAATTAGTTTCCATGTACTGAGATGTATTATTTAATGTGTAATTTTTATTTATTGGTGTTCTATATATTTATATTGTCATCTGAATAATTTTTTTCTTTTAGATTGATAACATTATAAAATTATTAAGAAAGTGAGAAATCATTAAGAAAATTATTAAGAAAGTGAGAAATCATTAAGAAAGTGATGGTTGATAAATTGAAATATTTACTAGGATGAGAAGGTTTTGTGAGAGGTAGATAAATTGTACTTGAGTATGTTTTTTGTGATATCTTCTGAAGTATTCAAAGAAGAAAAAGAAGTAATCAAAACTTGAACCTACTCATCATTGTTAACTGCCTTCTTATTAGTTTTTTGTTGGACATTTTAAAGAGAAAGTTGATGAAGTCTGTCAATAACATCTGGAGGTGTGCTGAAAGTACCATAGACTTGGGAATGAATGCATCCCACATATAACAAAAGATAAAAGGTCAAGTCTGCTAAAACTATATCCCATGGAGTAGACCTTTTTTCATTTGTACTTCTAAATGTGCCTGAGAAGGATGACTCTACAAACATCCTAGAGTTTGTGGTACGTATCCAGCTGAGAAAAACCAAGCAGAGAAAGCTTTCGTGATATAGTGAAAAAGGAAAAAAGAAAAGAGTAGAAGATATCCCAAAACTGTTTAGCCATGCCACAAAACCAAAAAAAGTGAATAAGGGTTTCTAAAGCATTACAAAATTTGCATTGAAGGGGAATGTGTAAAATCGAGCCAAAATTTTAGAAGTTGAAAGTTTTTGATGTAAAATCCACCATCCAAGAAGATGAGTTTTGGATTCAACAAGAGCTTTCTAAATTTGAGTAGCAAGAAACTGCCATTGGAAATTGGTAAAATTTACTTGCCACTTGACATTGAACTTAAAGTCTAAAGAAGGGGAACACAAAATATTTTTTTATAACCAACTACAAGTAATGGTAGAGATCCTATGACCATTAAGCCATCTCTAGTAATTCCAAATATTAGGGGAAGTTGTTTCCAACTTCATAAGGACCTCACAAGGGATGAAAGCCACAACTAAGCCATAAGAATCTTTGAACCTAGAGGGAAGAGAGCAATAATTGTAGATCTGGTTCTAGGTAAGAATTGAACACCTAACCGGATTCCAAATAACTTTAATTTTATTAATTCCTTTCTTCAAAAAAGCTAGACCATGAATAACATTGCATAAAGCTAAAGGTTTATCATTATAGAGGATAAGTTTATTCCACCAAAGAATATTTAGACCGATGCTCAGACCATGTCTCAAGGAGCCAAACTTCCAAGCCAATAAATGAGAAACTAATTACTAAGTTTTCCAATTTTAGGTAACTGGAATAAATCCTTTAATTGTAAAATAAGGTGCATTAAGGAAATTATCCTACCAAGGGGTTTATTTCCATTTAACTTTTTGAGTAGCTAGAGATATTATATAACAAAATAGGTGTTTCCAGTTTTCATCATCAATAATAGCTCTAGCAACCCATTTGCATCCAAACTTTTGCTATCGGTAAGAGGATCAATTATGCCTAGACCTCTGAAAGCCTTAGGTTGAGTACACAGTTTCTAAGATATGGGTGTCATTCCCATCTCCCCATCCCATTTAATCCATAAAAAATTATGAATGGCTTGAGTTAATTTGTTATAGGTTACCTTGGGGGCCATCCAAAAAGAGGAGTAATAAACATCAGAGGCTGCCATAATTTTTTTTTGTAACTTAAATTCTTCCTGCTAAGGAAAGAAACCGAGTTGGCCAAACATTAATTTTTTTTAAGTCTTTCCATAACCCAGTTCCACATATCCTTAGTAAATATTTTAATCCCAAAGGGAATTTCTAAATAACGCACAATCATACCATGAGGGATGATATTCCACTTAGTTAAGGAGTTGCATTTGCGAAGAGAGGAAGAGGTATAGAAGACTTCAATTTTAGAGTCATTAATATGAGAACCAGAGATGTCACAAAACAATTGAACAATATCTTTAGCAGTTTCCACCTCTTGCTAGATATTTTGAAGAAAAAGAAGGAAATCATCAGAAAAATGAGAGTTAAGAGCATGCTTATCCCTAGGAATCTTAATACCTTGAATGAGACCATAAAAATGAGCCTTATGAAGAAGATAACCAAGAGCATTGGCAATAAAAACATACAAAAAAGGAGCAAGATGACAACCCTATATGATAGACTGTTGAAAAGGGAAGGAGGGAGCAAGAGTTCCATTAACCTAAACATAAGTTGAAGCATCACCAAAGAGCATATCAATTTGATTACATAATTTTGGACTGAAACCAAACCAAGAAAGCATACTAAGAATAAAATCCCATATGATTCTATCATAAGCTTTGTCAAAATCTAACTTAACCAATCTTGTATGAAACATTGATGAGGGTAATAGGTCTCCAATTGAATATTTGATTGAGTCGTACCTTTAGGAACTAGCTTGACAAGCCTTGCATTGATATAATCTCCCAAAGAAATGTAATGGAGAGTTTCTAGGTAAATTTTCTATGAAAAATGATAAAGTTCCTACCTTGGATGATATTCCAATGAACTTTTATAAAAAAATTGGCATATTATCTCCTATTTCATGTTTAATTTTTTTTAATCTTTCTAAGGCTCATGACAAGGTAGAATGGTGTTTTATTCATCGGGTTTTGAGCCAGTTTAATTTTTACCTAAACTAAATAGGCTGATTGAAAATAGTATTTTCTATGTTTATGTAGTCTTCATAATTTGCAATTACAATTTGTTTCCTTTATTTCATTAAAAAATAAGATAGAATTGAGACCCATTTTAATTTTATATAACCAATTATAATTAAAGAAAAAAAACCAAAAAAATATAAAGAGGACTTTTTAAAAGAAAATATTAAAAAATGTGTTTAAAAAAACATGTATAAGAAGATATTATAATTTTTTAAGATTATGATGACGACTTTTATTATCAATAGATAAAGATTTCAAATTTTTATGTTTTTAATATCATGTAGTAGAAACGATTGTGGATGTAACCAACTCCCCTATGTATTAAAAAAATTAAACAAAAAAATCATAAAAATATACACAATTTTTTAAATTTTCGTATATAAAAAATAATAAAATTATCTATAAATTAAAATTATATTTATTTTTTTAAATATATACTTTATTAAAAAATTCCAAATTAAACTAAAGTTTTAAACTAAAATTCCAATTTAATTCCAAATTTAATTTTGGTCTCTTGTAGGTAAATTCCAAATTTGCTCTAAAGTTTTAGCTTCTACACATGTTTATTATTCTTCTTGTTGGGTTCCTTCCAAGAATTGTTACAAGAAACTTGAAAAGCTTCTTCAGGATTTTTTATGGTCTAATGCTGTTGGTAAAAGAGGATTTCACAGAGTTGCTTGGGATATTTGTTGTCTTTCTAAGCACTCGGGTGGTATGGGTTGGTTTGACTGTCAAAAGCAAGGTTTTGCTTTATGTGCCAAATGGATAACTCGTTCTTTGCAAGGAGATGAGGCTTGGAAAATTTTACTTAGAAATTGTATTTCTTCTGGGCTTCCCTTGGGCAGAAAAGTTTGGAAAGGCCTCAATCTTCATACACTTATTACTGCTCCTATTCTTGTCAATATTTTAGGGTCCTTCATGGCTAAAAGCATTTGGAAAGCCTGGGAAGCTCTCAAACCTTGGTTATCCTGGAAGGGCTTTGGTGGGAAAGTTCGCCCTTCTATCTCCTTTTTGAATGTATGGTGTTCTCAGGCTATTTCTTATGAAGGTTTGCCACTAGCATAAGTGCAATGGGTTAGAGCCCAACACTTTTATAAAAAAGGAATTGCATTACTTTCTGATTTTGTTTCCTTTCATACTAAGAATTGGATCCCTTGGGAAGATTTTAAACACTATTATGGTTTGAAACAAGATGATAAATCCACTTATGAAGTCGTTATTGATCACACTCCCTTTTGCGTATGGTCCAAGTTGTCTAGAAATTTTCAAAAGCCATGGTGGTGTGACTGGGAATGGCCTAAAAATGTTTCATTGCTTAAGTATTCTGCCCGTTTGGGTTATTCCTGGCTTTCCTCTGCAGTTCCTATGACATCCATGCTCAATGGAAGATGGAATTTAAATTCTTCTCAGTCTGTTTGGAAATCTCGGTTTCATACTGTATGGGCTAAATATATTGAACCAAAGCAGTCTTTTTTTGCTTGGAGTGTGCTTTTTCAAGGTTTGCCTATTGGTCAGTGCCTAAAATACTTGGGATTTGATGATGTCTCTTGTAAGTTCTGTGGTCAGGAGGAAAACTATGTTCATTTATTATGGGAATGTTCATGGGCTAGATAGGCTTGGTCTTGGATTCTTTCATTTTTTAGACCTTTTATTGCTGGTTCATGCTCCTGGAGGCATATCTTATTGGGAGACCCTCTTCAGTTCTCCACAAATATTTTAGTGGTTTGGCATATATTCAGAATTGCTATTCTCTTCCACATATGGAAAACTCGCAACAAAATTATTTTTTCCCAGCAAGAATCCTCTTTGTATTTTTCACTGTCTGATAAATATGAGGTTTTCTATGATTGCTGGTTGCAGATTTTTGCCCAAATTAAGAAAGTCAACATGGAGTTTCAGTACCTTTGGCAACTTATGAACCACTGGAAGAACGCACCGGGATCATGGATCTACAACTCCTCGTCATTGGTCTCAGTTCTTTCTACATGATTGCTGCTCTTATGTTTTCTGATAGCTGATTCCTGATATTATGTATAGAGATATGTTAGGTGATATGTTTGTTGTAGTTAGTGTGACTTTTCTTCCTAATTGTAATAGTTTCTCTTGGTTGATTGGGGTGTGTTAATCCCACCCACACTGTTTTGTATGATTAAGCTTTATTAAAACAATTTTGGCTTTTTCATTCAAAAAAATGTTTGAATATTTAATTTTTTTTTTTCATTTGTGAAACTTTTATTCAGGATCATTGGTTATAAGATATAACTATCGTGTGTAATAAGGATTTTAATAATTTATATTATATTTTTATATGATATTAATAATTAAATAAAAAATTGAATATTTATAAATATTTTTAATATATGAAAATGGGTAATATGGATATTGTAATTATATTTGACTAATTAACCTATTTCATTTTAAGTATATTATGGTTTGAACTTTACACTTCAAACAAACCAAAAAAAAAAAAAAATCTCAATGTTCTAACCATTAGGCTGTGTTGGTGAAAAAGAATATATAATTTTACCTTTAAAAATACTATTGTTATTTTAGATGTAACTTGATTTTAAATTTAGTTTCATATTACTATATTGTTAATTTTTTATGACTTGTTTATTGATAATAAATTACATACTTTCATTTTATTTTAATTTTTAAAATAGTATAGGAATATTATTTTAGCCTCCTTAAAATGTAAAGATGAAATGACTAATAAATGATAAAAAGTGTAAAGTTTCTTATTACAAGTTTAAGTTTTAATTTTAAGGGTGAATATTAATATTTATTTTCTTAGCTAATTCCTAAGGTTTAGCTGGATTGGTAAGTGCAAGTATGGCAAGGCATTGTAGACACCAAAACAACACCAATCTGATTATGTGATTGCAAAAACTGATCGCTTTGACACACAACCCCAAAGGTAGCCCCTAGAGGTCAAACAGTGGTCCTAACCACTCTCATAGTAGTTTTGGAAGGTCAAAGATCAATTTGGCACCTTCAAGAACTTTGCTCAATATCTGTTCCACCCTGGAATGAATTCAAACTGGGATTCACCCCACCCAGGGATGAATTCTAAATTCGCTCCAGGGTGGGGCAAATTGCAGGTTTGATGGGAAAAAAGTCAAATCTTGACAAATGGCAGCTCAGATCCACCACCCAATGCTTCCCTCATCGCATGGGAGTATGGGTGAGCATTTTCAAGTGTTAGAGGCATCTGTAAGGTCAGTCATGAAGTCCCAATTTAGGAAGGAATCTCCTTCCCCCTGGGAAGGCATGATTGCCATGTGGTGCCTCTGCATGCCCATTTCAAGAGACCTCTAGGTCTATAAATTGGTGAGTTTCCTCACCCAAAAAAAAGAGGAGAAGTAGCATTTTGGAGCAATGAAGTGCTGTCATTTTATTTACACACCTCACACCTTTTGGATTTGCACCTTTCACATCCTTGATCTCCTTTTGAAGGGAGGTCATTGGGTGACTATTGGGAGGACGAATCTCGATCCCAAAACCCAACATTTGGTCATGATATCCCACCAAATTTATCGACACTACCACACAGGAGGTTTTGGACCCATCCCAAGTGGATTGGTACCGAAATCAAGCCTCAAATGGTGGGCGGCCTACCCCATGGGTGCCCCCTCCCCATACTACCACAGTCCTAATCGCCTCCTTTCGAAGCGATGGGAATTCTATGGTGAATTTGTCCCACCCCAGAGTGAATTCAAATTGGTGAGGAATTTTCTAATTGTTCTTTTTGTAGAGCCTTCTTGGTGATGTCTTGATGCCTATGTCAAATTTTCATAGCATTTGAACTTGTTTTAGTCATAGTTTAATTCATTTTTCTCATTCACTTATCGTAGGCTTGGGGATTGCATGCTTTGTTTGACCCACGGGTGCTACTGATAATTTCTTGTTCTTTTGAACATAGGGTTTGGACATCAAAGGAGCAGCAAGGAGTCCAGAATCATCAACACAAGTGGTGGCAATGTTTGGTCTGCCCATTTTACATGTGGGCACGCAAAAGAAGGAAAGGCGCCCATGGATGTAACTAGAACGAATGCTTAAACACTCCTAGCTCTTGGAATGGGAGGATGCATATTGTAACCAAGTTTGGAACATATCAATAAAAAGGGCTGTCTTCTTTAATTCACATTTGTTCCAATTCGATTCGATCATGCTTTTCCCTCTTTTCATGTACTTTCAAGTTTTTAAGATTTAGTGCTATGTTCGGTTTCTTTTTTTGCATTTCGTATACTCATTTTAATTTTTTCTTCCATATCCTTGTGCTTTCATTGGAGATCATGGTGGGACCTTGTCCTCTATTTTTAAGATCAGATATCTGATCCAAACTTATTTTTTTTCTTGTAGGTACCGTGTTTTCATACGCTGACTGCTATTCGTTCCATCAGGGAGCGAATACAGATCTGTAATTCGTCTCACCCAGGGATGAAATGGAATTCGTCCCACCTTGGGGCAAATACAATCCTGTAATTTTTTCCACCCCGGGACGAATTATAGTCTATGAAGTTTTTGGGTAGATACTTAGAACCGATAGATTCAGGCAAAGAAGAGGTAAGAATTCTATACTTTTCCTGTCATTTTCTGTCTTCAGCTTTTCTATTTTTCCTGGTTTCTTTTTGTGTGCATAGAGAAATTTGCTACATGTTCATTTTGTTTAATGCAAAATAAAAATAACCCAACATACCACGTGGAAAATCAAACACCAAGGAGCTGGTCGTAAAACCCCAACCCTTGATCAAGACCAACGATGGATTTCATCACCACCTTGGCTTGAATTTTGCATTCATAAACCCCGATCGCTACTGTTGCTAGACATAAATCCTAATGAAAGCTGATCGAGTGTAGCTAGGGTGATTCCTAATGCATGAGGATAAGTCTTCTATGGTAGGTTTCATAAACAGGGCGATTCCCCTTCCGTACCACCTATGTTCCACGTACCATCTGCTCTCACACACCTATAGTTTCCCTCACATAAGGGCAAGTATATAGAGAGGTTGGTATATCAGCCTGGCAATGGTATATCGAAGGGGCGACCAATTTTGGGAGTCATAAGAGCCCTCATTTTGCATTTAAATGTTCTTTACAAAAACCTTCAAAAACAAAAGAAAAACAAAAACAAAACACACTAAACCAGGTTTAGGACACACTCTCAATATTTAAATGAGATAATCACTGTTTGTGTATGTGTGTGCTCTTTTTTGTTTAGTGTAGCATAAAAAAAAATCATAAAAGAGATAAAAATCCATTTATCTTGTAGCACAACAACACCATGGTGTACACCCGTAGCCAAGCCAAATCAAGGGCAGAAGCTATAGAAAGTGTACAAGGGGGCAAAAGTCACCTCCGCTACATACTTAAGGACTTGGTCACACTGCCTTGGTGGCCTGACCCACAAGAGAGTCTACGTCATTCCATGTCAAAGTGGAATTATAGGGACACCCCTCTAGGGGACACGCCCGTTCATCATAGCCCCTTTCAAGAATAATCCTTACACGTGGCACTCAACATAGATAGGAAGGATCCATTAGAAGCTTGATATGAGTGGCCATTGCATGATGAAGTGCTAGAGCAGCATAGTGTCCATGAGGAGAGGCCACATGACTATGGCATCCCTACTTTGCCCCCCATCACTATTAGAACCAATAGACAAACCCCAGAGTGTAGGGCTCTTCAAGTAGGGCGAGCTAACTCCACCCACCCCTTTCACACATATGAAAGGGAGCATGAGGAAGACCACCACATTCCTTGAGAGCAATGTATAGCATGGGAGCCATGCGCTTTCACACCCGCTATGTACCATGGTCACCCATTGAGGCTAGAGCCTCGGGTAAATGCCGCCAACCTCGACAGAGGGAAGTGACCCATTGAGATCTCAGATCATCATGACCGAGGTAAGTGCATAAGAGAGGCATCTAGTCCTCCTAAGCTCAATATGGTAGAACAAATTGACCTAGCAGTCGCCAGACATGCCACCTGCCAAGTGTAGATCATGCAGCTTGAGCAAGACCAGTAGCAGCTAGAGCATCTGTATCACCTTAGCAAAGAACTCATTTGGTGCAAAACAAATGAGTTGCTCCATAACCCGATACCTGAGAGGGTTCCAAACCCTCACACCCAAAGAGCAGGACCGTATGAGAAGCATAAGCCCTTGGTGCGAGATAGATCTTTGCAACCTCATCAAGTTTTGCCTCTGAGACCCCCTAGACCTGAGAGGGAGGCCACTCCCTGGAACAACGATGGGTACCCTCTATGGGGACCCACCCAGGGTCATAGGTCTCGCCCAGAGACTCCTCAAGAATTTTACGAGGAGTACGAATAAGAAGCCAAGCGGGCCGAAACGCCCTACCAAGGCAGAGGGGTCGCTATCCGGCCACCCCACCATAGGCCTCAAGTCTCCCACAACCCACAATGGGAGCAAACTAAAGAGGAGGAGATTAAATCTTCCGATGCATACAAAGCATTGTTAGAGCATTTGGAGTCTGTGGAAACCAAAGCTTTTGGGCCCTAAAATCTCATGTTACACCAACTCCGCAGTCATCCTGTGCATCCATCAGTTCCTGCACCCCCTTACACCGAACACTTCAAGCTACCTTAGTTGGAAATATTTAAGGGTGAAGAGGATGCCCAAGAGTATGTGACCAGGTTCCTGAGCCAATGCTTTGGAATTTAGGACAATGATGAATTATTGCTAAGGACATTTATAACCACGTTCGCAGGCCCTACCTTAGATTGGTTCACTTAGTTTCCAAAGCACAACATCAATAACTTGGATCAGTTAGTGGATGCATTCCTCGAACGCTTTGCCTTCAACACCAAGAAGAAGGTGTCACTAAGTGACCTGGATAGCCTCAGGAAGTATGAGGAAGAGACCATGGCGGCCTACGAAAATTGGTGGAGGACTTTGCTTTCCAAGCTATCATACCTCCCTCCTATGTCCGACCTTACACAAATGTTATCACGAAGTTGTTTGAGATTGATCTATGTGCTATTGTAGCTACAACAATATGCCACCTTAGAGGAAGCTCTGGCGCAAGCCAGAATTATTGAAGAGATCAAGATACAGGATGGCGAGATTGCCAAACCTAAGAAGAAAGAATGGAACAAGAACACAAAAATAGGGACTACACAATAAAAACCCATTGCGGTTAATCAAGTTGCTATAAATGTTCCTAAGACAGCATAAGAAATATAGCCTCAAAAGGCTAATTATCAAGCAATGCCTCCTAATAATTATGAAAGAGAAAACCAGAAGTAGGAGCAAAATCAGTAGCATCACCCTAGGTGATAATACACCCCTTATACAGAGTCTAGGGACTCCCTATTTGATGGCTTGTCAGTGGTGAACTTGATCAACCTTCTAGAGATTCAAACCATAGATCCTAACGCTTTGAAGCCTAAGGGATATCGGGAGGACTTGTATTTTAGGTTCCACAGGTGGAGGGGACATGACCTGAACGCAAGTTGGAAGTTCAAAGGATTGATACAAGACCTGATTGACAATAAGACGTTGGTAGTGGACAACCCCGTAGCACCAAACAACTAGCATATGGGAGTTTTTAAAGACCCCTTGCCTACCCATGAGGCTCAAGCGAAACCCCTTCATGTCAACGAGGTGCAACAACATTGCCCCATGTAGGGGTATGTAGGAATGATAAGCATAGTGACTAGGAACAAGAGATACCCAGGAGTTGCCCCCAAGGCAGCCACAAGAGAGGTTCCATCGACGTCACAACCTCAACAACACCCTATGCAGCTACCTCTGCCTAGACCCATAGCCACAATTTGGACCAAACTCACTCAGAGTTTGAGGACCACATTGGCTAGGCTCTCCATATACGAGCTTATACAACAATCAACGCCCCATCGGGAGGCTCTCATGGATATTTTGAAAGCCATCAAGTTGCAGCCCCACGAAGCGAATTCCTTCAACAACTTCATGGGACATGTCAAATGATGCACGGAGCCAGTCATCACCTTCCGAGAAGATGAAGTAAAATCAGTGTCTAACGAAAAGGTAGATCCACCCCTGCACATTATCACGTGGGTCAACGGGATCCTGTATAAGAGGGTGTTGATAGACAATGGCTCATACAGTAACATCATTACCATAGTAGCACTAAAAAATATGAAGGCGCCAACCTCTCACATCATGGATTCCACGTACACACTATGAGCATTCAATGATGTGATATGCTCGACAGTTGGCACAATTGTTCTACCCATTCAGGTAGGACAAAAGATGATACCTACATTGTGCCATATTTTGGAAGGCGAGATGGCTTATAACATATTGCTAGGGTGGCCATGGATCAGGGACATGAAGTGTGTCCCATCAATAGCTCATCAGTGTTTGAAGTATACATTTGAAGGGGAAGTACATGTCTCGACGAACTTATAACCCTTCAAATATTGCAATGTGGTGCAGTTGATGCCGTAATCGACCCTCCCATCAATGCACTTGGATTTTTAGTTAAATATAGCTAGACAGGGTCTGATTCTGCAAGCACAACTGGTGATAAATCCATCAAAACCCCAACCAAGTGCATCTTCATCATCAGCTCCTTCACCACCAATGCCACCTATCATGGCTAAAAAGAAGGACAAAGGGAAGTAAACCCTAGAAGAGGCTCAACCCCTAGAAGAGGTGATGCCAACAGTATCAACCATCTCTACCGAAGAGATGACTAGCACAATGGAAGTTGAGGCTCCTAGTTCACCCAACATGGAGTGGACTCAGGAAGAAATTTTGTTCCCTCCCTCTCAATCGCCAACAATTACTGTTGAAATGGCCAGTACGGGCCTGGGGGAGTATCTAGTGTAGAATGTTGTAGCAACAACCATGCTAGAGTCCGTACAAGACATGGGGAAACCTCTCCTCCCCATCGGTACAATTGTTCCCTTAGGCTACCCGCCAAACTAGACAAATTTTGTGTACGGGGGCCTTGATCATGGTATTGAGCCATGCATGCAAGAGGCTGAAGATGAAGAGCCTTTTGCAGAAGATGTCAACCATCTGTCTAACCTGGAATTTGCTCTGAGATATCTAGGCCAATGCAATTGGCATGGATATGGGCTAGGTAGGTATGAGCAAGGAGTGCATATCCTTTGCCATCCAAGATACCAAATTCCTTATGACAAATCGGGAGTCGGGTTCAACCACCCCCTGCCCTTAGAAATCTTTGTGGAAAACATGCAAGGCCTAGGGATAGGAAATAAGGGTGGGTTGGCATCAAATCCTTATGCCAACCCAAACACAACATATACATTGGGAGATTACCTCCCATGGTCAACAACCACCCTTGTTAACCTCAATAACCCTTCTCCTTTGCTAGAGAGAGGCAAAAGTTCAAGGACTCACTTTCAAGGAAGGTATAAACAGTTTCAAGAGGGATCTTCAAAGGATGAATCAGAATGTGAACCAACGTCATATGATCCCTTCGAATCTGATAGTGATCACTCACAAGTGATCCCTATGAATGACCTTCAAGAGAGCCTCTTGACTATGTTCCCTCTAGAGGCTCTAAGCAAGCCAATGCCGTGCCAAGGGAATCGGGTCCCCCCACGGAGCGTGGAACAACCACAATGGGGCTAGATTAATTTGCTTGAGCAGGATGAGCCTGTAATGCCTCAAATAGTTGTCAGAGCCAATGAGGTCTTTTGGATCTCCAATAGTGATTACAAAGATGAAACAAAAATGACATATCTTAATCACATGCAGTAGAGGCCGCAACCATATCCCTTGGAGATTAATGACATATTTAAACATATGGGCATAGTTCCAGGGCACAAGTGGTATGTAGACCCAACAAGGTGGGATCAAGTGTTGGATCTCCTACTCCAGGTATACGAAGAGCACCTTCCACTCCGAGACCCTAGGGTGATATCAGTGTCGAGGGCAGACCCTATCCTCCTATTAGCACATAGGGCTGATCCATTCGTGCCAGTACCTCTAGAGCCAGATCCAAAGCACAGAGAACATCCAGAGTGTTCAAGTCATCATACTCGCAGTAATGGAGACCAAAATAATTTCATCAACATGATCTCCATTGACTTAACTGCACCCATCTACAATTTGGCCGATCCAGCATGGTCCTTGCATCTAGACATAGATGCCATTGACTGGGATCGTGTCAATTCACCTCCATCCCTATCAGAGTACTTGCCTTTCGATAAAATGCCTCATTTTACCCCAGGGACAACTCAGGATATCTTTCATGCCGAAGAGGAACCCGAGGTTCCCAACGTAGATTTAAACTCGACAAATGATATCCATTTGATCCCAACTCCACATCAGTTGGAGGACGAATCCCACATGTCGATCGAGGAGACGATAGACGTAGACATTGGCTTGGATCCAATGAATCCACAAATTATCAAGCTGGGGGTAAGCTTATCCCCCGAAGAGCAAGCCGACTACATTTCCCTTCTCAAAGAGAAGAAGGAGGTTTTTGCATGGTCATACAAAGACATGCCGGGGCTAGATCCATAGCTAGTCACGTATAATCTAACGCTTGATCCAACAGTCAAGCTAGTTAAGCAAAAACTACGCAAGATGCACCCAAAAGTGGACTTGATGGTCAAAGATGAATTGCAAAAGCTGTTGGATGCACAATTTGTCATCTATGTGGATTATCCGCCATGGTTGTCCAACATGGTGCCTGTCAAAAAGCCCGACGGGAGGATTCGCATATGCACTAATTTTTGAGATCTAAACAAAGTGAGTCCTAAGGATGATTTCCCATTGCCAAGCATCGACGCATTGGTAGACGCTACAGCAGGTCACAAAATGCTATCCCTCATGGATGGTTTCTCAAGATACAATCAGATTTGTATCAATCTCGAGGACCAACTAAAAACGACGTTCACAATGCCTTGGGGGACATTTTGTTATAAGGTCATGCCCTTGGGCCTCAAAAATGCTAGTCCCACCTACCAAAATGCCATGATGTACATCTTCCATGATTACATTCATAAAACTTTGGAAGATTACATGGATGATTTTTTGGCAAAATATCTTTTATACCCAGATCATCTTGATGACTTAAGCAAGATCCTCGATCGCCTCACTGAGCATAAAGTCAGACTGAATCCCAAGAAGTGCATCTTTGGCGTAACATTTGGAAAACTCTTGGGTTTCATAGTCTCAAAGCGAGGCATTGAGGTGGACCCAAACAAAGTCAAGGCAATCCTTGAAATGGTGACCCCAACTACCATTAAGTAGCTCAAAAGTCTACAGGGAAAGGTCACGTCAATTAAGCACTTCATAGCACAGCTATTTGACAAGTGCCGACCCATGAACAAATTATTGCACAAGGGGGTAACATTTCACTGGGATGACGAGTGCTAGTCAACCTTTGATGACATTAAATGATATTTGGCTTTGCTGCCAGTATTGGCACCACCTAGGCTAGGCATGCCGTTCTACTTATACATCTCAGCTATTGAGGTGGCACTAGGCGCCATGCTAGCCCAGAAGAATGAACTTCACAAAGAACAGGATACTTATTATCTTAGCTGCACCCTAGTCAGTTATGAACTTAACTATGCATATGTCGAGAAACTCTGCTTGGAAGTGGTGTTTGTTACCAAAAAGCTACACCACTACATGTTGAGAAACACTACGTATGTTGTGTTTAAGGAGAATCCATTGCGATACATGATGAGTCGTACTTATCATTGTAGTCACACGGTGAAATGGATCATGTTGTTGAAAAAATTTGACATAGAGTTTATTGGACAAAAATCCATCAAAGGCTAGGTCATAGCCGATCAACTAGCAGAGGCTCCTCTCAAAGACAATCAAAATCTGGTCATAGAACTATTCGATGATGGGGTCTTCCATGTCTCAGAATCACCAGATTTTGATGAGCCTAAGTCACAGGCCAACATAAACCTATTTTTTGATGGTTCTAAATGTGAGCAAGGTGGTGGTGTGGGAATAGTATTCTTCACACCACAAGGCGCTCCAATGCCTTTATCAATGCACCAACAATAATGCAGAGTATGAAGCCTTGCTCATAGGTATTCATACAACAATCACCATGAACATCAAATGACTGAACATCTTTGGTGATTCACTATTAATTGTCAACCAAGTCAAAGGGTTATTCCAATGCAAATGCCCAGTTCTACAGGCTTATAAATCCGTTATGGACAAATTCCTGGTGAAGCTTGAGTGGTACCACATCGAGGCACTCCCTCGATCATCGAATCATTTTGTGGACACTATGGCCTCCTTGGGGTCACTAATCCCATAAGACCTTTTCGGTGATATGAAAACCATTAAATTCAAAACACTATTGCAATCCGTCGATGGAGCGTGCAAGCTCTGACTTGGCACCAAGAATCCACATGATCTAGATTGAACCATCCTCGGATAAGTTCTCTCAAATCCACGATCATCTAAAACATGCCAACTAGGGGTCCTTGTTCTCCCCTACTCCCATTAATAGCAACACAATGCTATTCTTACAAGTTCTCTCATGCTCAGTGTTTGCTAGGGATGAAATTCAAGAGGGATTGGTTGTTTATACCGTCGAGGCTTCCGATCGACAGGATTGGTATTCACCCATAAGGGACTACCTCAAGTTAGGTAATCTCCCTCTTGGATTGACGCATGCCGCAAAATGAGCATTCAAGTAGAAAGCGGCTAAGTATGTCTTGATAGGAGACATTTTGTATCGTCACAGCTATGAAGGAATCCTCCTTCGATGCTTGGACCAGTAAGAGTCCACTTGGGCGATCGCCCAAGCACACGATGGTACATGTGGTGGCCACTTTAGTGGTATGGCCATCGCAAAGCGTATTCTTCGCATGGGCTATTATTGGACATATTTAGAGCGAGATTGTTGTGCATATGTTAGGAAGTGCGTAAAGTGTCAACACCATGCTAATTTGACACACGTACCTTCCTAGGCCTTGCAGTCGATCCAGTCGGCTTGGCCATTTTTATAGTGGGGCTTCGATCTAATCGGAAAGATCTCCCCTACGTCATCAGGTCATCACATGTTTATCATAACGGCCACAGAGTATTTCACCAAGTGGGTGGAAGCAGTTTCGCTTACCTCTATGATAGGACCCCGCATTGTGGAGTTCATTTTGCATAACATCATATGTCGTTTTGGTATTCCATCCAAAATAATCTTGGATAATGGGACGTCATTCAAGAACAAAGATGTGCGTGCTTTGACCACAAAGTACAAAATTCAACATAGTTTTTTGACACCCTATTATCCATAGGAAAATGGGCAAGTAGAGGCATAAAAAAAAATGCTAGTTGCCATCCTTAAAAAGACCATCATAGACAGTCATAAGGATTGGCACATTCAAATCCCACTTGCTCTATGGGCTTATCATACTATCATTCAGACACCCATTGGGGCGACTCCATTTTCGCTCGTGTATGGCTCTGAAGCAGTCATGCCTCTCGAGTTGGAAATCCCTTCCATGTGCATATCGATGCAAGAGTTCATAGATGATGACACTGCATGCCAGACCTGGTTAGACTAGCTTACGTTGCTTGATGAACGAAATGTTAATGCTCTTGAGAATTTACGTATCTATCATGAGCAACTCAAGAAAGCATACAACATGAAAGTTCACCTGAGGGACTTTCAGGTTGGTGATTTGATCTTGAAGGAAAACCAACAGAACTCTAGTTTTTCGTCCCATCTAAGGGACAAGTTCACAACAAATTGGTTAGGTCCATATGTAATTGATAGCAAAATAGGACCCGGGACATACCGGCTAACCTCTCTTGACGAAATCAAGGAAATATAACCCTTTAACATTAGTCATTTGTTACCATTCCATATCTAAAGCAGCCAATCCCAAAATGCTCCAAGGATTCCTACAATCACTTGGTCAATCCCAAAATGCTCCAAGGATTCCTACAATCTCTTGGTCAATCCCAAAATGCTCCAAGGATTTCTACAATCGCTTGGTCAATCCCAAAATGCTCCAAGGATTCCTACAATCGCTTGGTCAACCCAAAAATGCTCCAAGGATTCCTACAATCGCTTAGTCAATCCCAAAAGGCTCCAAGGATTCCTAAAATTGCTCGGTCAACCTCAAAACACCCCAAAGGTACCCATTACCGCTTGGTCAAAAATAAAAAAATTCAAAAATAGTAAAATCATCAAAAATAACAAAACTTTGCATCTCATTTCCAGGCATGCTCAAACTCATCACAACAATAAAGAGCTCTTTTACATCTCATCTTCATGATCAAAAAAAAAATCAATCCATCAAAAACACAAAAATATGTAGCTGCATTAAGCATCACATCCATACATTGCACATTTGTGGTCATACAGGTCAAAGGCACCATAGACTGTAATTACTCCGCCAATCCATCTTGTTTCACACTTCTCCATTTTATAAGAAGTCCATCAAACATAAATGCCATTCACTTCCTTTTTCCCATACCAAAGTCAGTGGTCTTCTAATGTATCAAGGGTTTTCATCCTTCAGTCATCATTTTGCTTTCTAGCCACGTAATGTACTAATTTAGACATATTTTAAGAAGGTAGAGTTCTACTTGGATCACACCTTATTACGTAGCATCCCAACACAAATTAAAAACACAAAAATTCCCAAGTTGTGTGAATGAAAGATGAAACCTGCACAACAATCCAAGTCACCATAAGCAAAACGGTTATCTTGCTCATCCCCCTATGCAAATGACCCCAAGAATGTTGAGAGTTGGAAAAAGGACAAGCATCCTCCCTACCCAATTCCCAAAGAATCCCAAGTTATCAAAAGTTGCAAACATCATAAAATTTTGCAAAAAGTCAAAACTCCAAAACTTTGACATCACCACCAAAGTTCATACATCAAAAGGCACATACAATAGTGATTCTCATCACTCGAAATTCAAATCCCTTGCTCAAAAGAAAAATAAAAATAAAATAAACAGTGATTATTGTCACTACAAAAGAGCAAGTATCCCAATACAATTGAAGAAAATAAGGGAGTCAAACTTGAATCCCTGGAACTCTCAGCATTTCGATAGGTCATGAGGCAAACCTCAGTACCGGTTTGGTGGATAGCCTACCGGTCACTGGTGGTAAACCTCCCGCATGACGATATATCTGTCACATTAACTCATGTATAGATCAATGTTTGCATGTGGATGAGCTAGCCTATGGTATCCTAGATAGCACCGTAGATTAATCTGGATAAATACAACAAAGGAGTTAGTGGAGCTAATCAGGTGATCCTCAGTATAGGTTGGTTGACAACCTATCTAGCATTGGTGGTATCCTGCCCAATACCACATAAACGAACTCAATTGCACACACAGGGATGTGAAATAACTTGGTCTAAGACAATTCTGATTCATACCTTGTCCAAAAGTCTTGGAAGATAAAGTACAGTCATGGCTAGTGAGTTAAACTTGTCTGAGTCTCAGAAAACCTTAGCTACATTTCTAAACCAACTGTGCTATCTTTCATCTCCGCATTGCCATCAGCAATCGCCCAAAACCACAAAGGTCTAAACCATCTATGGTGCCCTCACAAAACAACTCAAATTCAATTCATCCATTCCATCTTGCATATCACATATAAATAAAAAACATTTGCATTCATCATAACATATGCATCCATCAAAATAAATTAACATGCATACATCCATACTCATCATTCATCATGCATAAAATTAAATCAACACTCACATAAGCAAAATCAATTCATCTGTATATATCATCAAAAATGACCATAGGCTACAATAAACAGGTCCTGTGACCCCACAACAAAATCCAACAGCTCAAAAACCCCCAAGCCTAAGGCATCGGCCACCATGATCACATAGGATCGGTGTGATGGGAACTACCCCTTGTGGTGTGGGTCCTATGGGACCCCTTAGGGTGGCTACTGCTAGCCCCCGCATCACACCTACTACCCCCTCCCTCATCTAGTTTCCTGTGACGAGATGATGCTGACTGCTCAGTATCACTTCCCCTCATCAAACACGATGATCCACCTCCCAAGGGCTTAGGTAACCGCACATCGAGGCGGATAATATCTTCCTCCATATCCATCCGATGCTGAGACCAATATGTCTCCCATCGCAACCACTCTACCTCCCACCGATGGTAATAAGCTACTGCATCATCGTGCTGCACCAAAGCCCTATCCCTCTCCACCAGATGCATCTGTAGGAGATCCCTCTCCCATGCAGCATCAGTATCCCCATCCTGTTGGTAGTAGGTAGCCAATGCATTCTCTTGCTCTTCCAGCTGCATGCGCAGGAGATCCATCTCCTACAGTGCATCCCCCAGCTCCTCATCACGCCTCCACAACAACCCCTCCAACTGTGCGTTCTCAGTGCGTAACCCGGACTCCGTGTCCTCCGCATCCGCCTGAGGCGTGGGAATATCTGGAACAGCAGCCTGCTCTGGCTCCCACTGCTTTGTGATGTCCTACATCTTCGGCTGATCTGGAACCATAAAAAAGAAAAATTAATTTGATAGTCCTAGGGTTTCTAATCCTAACTGATAAATTCAAAAACAAAACAAAAATTCAAAAAATTAATTTGTCAGTCCTAGGGTTTCTAATCCTAACTGATAAATTTAAAAACAAAACGAAAAATTCAAAAAATTAATTTGTTAGTCCTAAGGTTTATACAGTTGTCAGTCTTGGGATTTCTATATTTTAAGTTTAAAAAGTCTGTACAAATAGCACAAAATTACAATAACAATTTTTTTAACCTAGGGTTTTCACCTATGTTTTAAAACTGACAAGCTCAGCCTAAAAAACTAGGGTTGTTTGTTCCGTTTCTCCTAGGGTTTTAGTTAAAAGCAAAAATAAAGATTTTTCACCTAGGTTTTAACTACATCCTCCGTTCAATTTTTAGCTAAAGTCTTGGTGTGTGTTCAGCTCAATTTTTAGGGTTTCCATTTCAATTTTGAGAAAACATCACAAAAGAAAAATAAATAAATAACTTGCAATTTCAAAAACACATAACAAAAGCAATAACACTAAGGAGAACTTACGGGTCTCGCTTCGACTCCGCCGCTAGATCCGGTTTGTGCACTCATGATGTTGGGAGAAATTTGGCAACGCTTCGCTTCATAGAATTAACCTCTTCCTTCCTAGAGCTCCAAATTGTAAGAAATTTCAGATGCAAATGAGCCCAAACCCTAGTTTTGGCCTTTAAATAAGCATTTTTATCTTATATTCATTCCCCCTTGGGACGAGCACTCTGGTTAGCACTCGTCCCACCCTGGGACGAATACTAAGCTAGAATTTGTCCCACCCCGAAATGAATTTAGGGCAAAAATTTCAAAAAACAACAAAAATTGAACAAAAATGCACCAAAATAGCTAATAAACTTGCCCGATGAGAGTGCTTTGGCACTTGACATCCCGAGCATGCAAAATAGATGTTAGGGTCACAAATCCTCACTATCCTATTCCCTAAGAAGGCTACCATAGCTGGACCGCTCCACGGGAAGACGTATTTTCATGAATTTCATCCCCAAATGACATCAATAAAAGGGTCAAAAACCCACCCAAAAATAGTAATAACATTGCCGAACGAAAACGCCTTCATGCCTGACATTCTTGGCATCCAAAATAGATGTTGGGGTTACAAATTGTCACTATCCTATTCCCTAATAAGGCTACCATAGACGGACTACTCCACGGGAGGATGGATTTCTGCCAATTTTAGCTCAAAAAAAAAAAAAAGCGTCACCAAAAAGGGTTAACACCCGCCAAAAATAGGTCTAAATGTCGAAAAACTGCACACACATTCAAAGATAAGAATCTAAAGGCACCTTTGCACAAGTCATCTTGGGTCAAGTGACTCGTCGCTTTTCTCATGAAGGTCATTCCATCATCGATTCGTCGCTTGATGGGGTAGTCGCACTTAGTCACCAATCAACAAATACACACCCAATTAAGGAAAACAACATGCATTCAAAGAATCATTGATAAATATAATTACGATCCTTCTTAGGATAGTAAACAAGTAATAATCACAATCTGATCAAATCACTTGGCATTTCATGAATCATGAACTCAAGGTTCACATAGATAAAAGGTTGTGCCCTTTGCCTATTCATGACCGATCAATGTCCAAGATCAAGTAACACCTCACCGAAAAAGGTTAACACTTGAATTGAGTTCCTTCACTTGTCAGAAGCAAGGATTCAAGAATGCATGCCCTTTCCATACTTGGGGCATCAAAAGTTGGTTAGGTTACGGAGAAACCCTAATCGTTAGTGCTTTGGCTATCTATTTTTGCTCGATGCTGTGCCATGCACAATGCATCCCAAAAAGGGGCATCTATAGACACCAAAACAACACCAATCCAATTATGTGACTGCAAAAACTGATCGCTTTGACACACACAGCCCCAAGGGCAGCCCCCAAAGGTCAAACAGTGGTCCTAACCACTCTCATAGTAGTTTTGGAAGGTCAAAGATCAATTTGGCACCTTCAAGAACTTTGCTCAATATCCGTTCCATGAATGAATTCAAACTGGGATTCGCCCCACCCAGGTATGAATTATGAATTCGCTCCAAGGTGGGGCGAATTGCAGGTTTGATGGGTAAAAAGTCAAATCTTGACAAATGGCAGCTCAGATCCACCACCCAATGCTTCCTTCATCGCATGGGAGTATGGATGAGCATTTTCAAGTGTTAGAGGCATCTGTAAGGTCAGTCATGAAGTCCCAATTTAGGGAGGAACCTCCTTCCCCCTAGGAAGGCATGATTGCCATGTGGCGCCTCTGCATGCCCATTTAAAGAGACCTCAAAGTCTATAAATTGGTGAGTTTCCTCACCCAAAAAAAAAGAAGTAGCATTTTGGAGCAATGAAGTGTTGTCATTTTATTTACACACCTCACAACTTTTGGATTTGCACCTTTCACATCCTTGATCTCCTTTCGAAGGGAGGTCATTGGGTGACTATTGGGAGGATGAATCTCGATCCCAAAACCTAACATTTTGTCATGATATCCCATGAAATTTACTGACACTACCACATAGGAGGTTTTGGACCCATCCCAAGTGGATTGGTGCTAAAATCAAGCCTCAAACGATAGGCGGCCTGCCCCATGGGCACCCCCTCCCCATACTGCCACAGTCCTAATCGCTTCCTTTTAGAGCGATGGGAATTCCATGGTGAATTCATCCCACCCCAGAGAGAATTCAAATCGATGAGGAATTTTCTGACTGTTCTTTTTACAGAGCCTTCCTGGTGATGTCTTGATGCCTCTGTCAAATTTTCATAGCATTTGAACTTGTTTTAGTCATAGTTTAATTCATTTTTCTCATTCACTTATCGTAGGCTTTGGGATTGCATGCTTTGTTTCATCCGTAGGTGCTACTGATCATTTCTTATTCTTTTGAATGTAAGGTTTGGACATTGGAGGAGCAGCGAGGAGTCTAGAATCATCAACACAAGCGGTGGCGATGTTTGGTCTGCCCATTTTACATGTGGGCACACGAAAGAAGGAAAGGCACCTATGGATGTAACTAGAACGAATGCTTAAACACTCCTAGCTCTTGGAAGGGGAGGATGCGTATTGTAACTGAGTTTGGAACATATCAATAAAAAGGTCTATCTTATTTAATTCACATTTTTTCCAGTTCGATTCGATCATGCTTTTCCCTCTTTTCATGCACTTTCAAGTTTTTAGGATTTAGCGCTAAGTTCGGTTTCTTTGTTTGCATTTTACATACTCATTTTCCTTTTTGCTTTTGTATCTTCATGCTTTCAAGAACTTACCAAGAAGAGACCTTGGTTCAAACCTTGGAGAGAAGCCAACCATTTGCAAAGGTTGTTGTTTGCTTCAAATACTTTGAGTGTGCACCATATCGATAACAGTGATGCTACAAACCCTGAACGATCAGTGGTTTCCATATCACATTGGGTCAAAAAGAACGAGACAGACAAGTTTTTTGGTAGTAGACCCTATGGTTTGAACACTCTGTGCTGGCTAATTATTAAAAATAATGGTTGTAACCAACACTCCTATGTAATTAAATTTTTTTTTATGTATTTAGCTAAGCTCATCTTGTTGAGATGACTCATGTTCATGCATTAGTAGGTATAAAGTTTTTAATTTGTGTGAGTGGTAGATGATTGACCTTAAATGAGGTTGCTGGAACTAAAGAATTGGTAGGCATAAAGGTCCCAATTTGTATGACTGGTGGGTTATTAATCTTAATTGAGGTGTCATGTTTTTACTATAGACTAAAATTTATGGTAGCCTATTAAAAAAGCATGTAAGGTTATGTAAGGCTAGAATATTGGTTATGTGGTCATATTTTTTAATTGATTATATGAGATTAAAATTATTCCATCTATGTCTGTGTTGGGACAACACACTGGTATAGGATTTTGATGGAGACACAGTCTCACAGAGAATACCACTTGATGGAGACACAGTCTCACAGAGAATCACTCAAGCTTTCATTTCATTAAACCTTTAGAAAACAAGTACAATACTAGCCCACAGGCGTAGTTTTATTTCTTTTGTCTCTCTCCCCCCATTTTTTTTTCCTTCATGCACTACCTATTTCTATATCCCTGTCTAGACCTCCTCGAGGTCCTGACCCTCTAGGACATTAATGGCCCACCTGCCAGAATACCTCCAGTCTCACTGAGCCTTTTCATCTTTCCCTATTTGGCAACTGTCACAGGGTTAGCCACGAAAACATGCATTGATGAGTCGTCTGACATCTGGGCATAGTATTCAAATGGCCAGCATCCTCAGCAAGCTTACTGGGCAAGAAATCATGCACTAATGAGGCCCTGACTGCCTTGAAAAACACCATCTAGGGATGCAGGCTTTCTCGAACTAAGAACCAGTAGTATGTCACAATATCGTGACATGTCACGATATCGCGACAATTTTCTTTCTTGCTATCTCCTTCTCCTTTGGGTTGCGATATCATGAAATTTTTCTTCCTTGTTGTCTCCTTCTCCTTTGGGTTGCGATATCACGACATGTCACGATACCGCGACAATTTTCTTTCTTGCTGTTCTTTCTTCCTTTTGGTCGTGATTTCGCGACATGTCGCGAAATTGTGACATTTCTTCCTTTGGCCTTTATCGTGTTCTTCTGGTCACGATTTCATGACATTCTCTTCTACTACCTTTGTTCTCTTGGGTTGGTGTCATGATTTTGTGACATTCCCCTTTGCTGCCTTTGTTCTACCTCACTGGTGTTGTAATTTTGCGACATGTCACGAAATCGTGACATGTTGCGATTTCATGACACCCTCCTCCACTGCCTTTGTTCTACATCATTGGTGTCACAATTTCATGACACCCTCCTCTACTGCCTTCGTGCTACCTCTTTGGTGTCATGATTTCATGACACGTCACGAAATTGTGACCTGTCATGATTTTGCGACACCCTCTTCTACTGTCTTCCTTCTATCGTGTTGGTGTCGCAATTTCATGACATGTCACAAAATCATGACATTTTAGTGGCGTGCCTTCTCTCTCTTCATTGGGTCACAAAAACATGACATGTCATGATATCATGAAATTCTTGACATGTCGCGATATCACGACATTCTTGACATGTCGCAATATCGTGACATCAAAGCTAATACTTGGAATTTTTTTTTGTAGTTGATGCAAGATTGCTCTGCTGCCATTGGATGCTCCTACATCAGACACCTGGGGTGGATTGAGAAGTGCTCTTCACTTCTGTACTGTTGGAGGAAGACCCAGATGGTCAAACTCTACTTTTGACAACCAAGTTGCATCTTCAATAGGCCTACCTTTCCACTTGACCAGATATTCAGAATACTACCTGTGCCTGGTAGTTCTGCCAGCTCACGTGTCTAGTATTTCTTTGATCTCGTCTATTGCTGGCGTAGATGTTGGAACATCCCACAAATCTACTCTTGGTGTCTCACCATTACCTCCTTCATGGTATTCTACCAAGTCTGAAATATTAAAAATAGGTGAGATATTTAACTCATTTGGCAGTTCCACTTCATAGGCATTTCCCGAATCTCTTTTACCTATGATCCTGCATGGTCCAAACCTCTTCATTTTTAGCTTGTTGTAGGTTTTTCTAGGAAACCTTTCCTTTCTCAGGTGAACCATGACCTCATCTCCCACTTGGAACTCCTTAAAATGCCACTTCTGATCGGCTTTGGATTTGTACTGAGCATTCATTTTACCGATATGCTATTTTACCTCTTCATGTAAACTCTTTATGTGTTTTGCAAAATATTTAGCCTCAGCACTAATATTTTCTCCTGTATCCATCATTCTCAACTCAGAAGCATGCCTTGGGTTGTTACCATACACAATCTGGAATGGGGATTTACCTGTACTTCTATTGGTGGAATTTTTGTAAGCAAATTCTGCCTGTGGCAAAATCAAATCCCATATTTTGGGATTATCTCCCACCAGGAATCTTAGGATGTTACCCAAACTTTTGTTCACCACCTCTATTTGCCCATCAGTCTATGGATGGTACGTAGAACTGAACTTTAAATCTATTTTCAGCTACTTCCACAAGGTCTTCTAAAAGTAACCCACAAATTTGGTATCTCTGTCAGATACTATACTCCTGGGTAGACCATTAAGGCGTACCACCTCCTTGAAAAACAAGCCTGCAACATGAACTGCATCACTCATTTTTTGACATGGAATAAAATGAGCCATCTTCGAAAACCTGTCAACCACAACAAAGATGGAGTCACTCCCTCGTTGTGTCCTTGGCAAGCCAAGAAAAAAATCCATACTCATGTCCTCCAATGGTCTCTCTGGTACAGGTAATGGCTGATACATTCATGTACTTTGTCTTACTTCCTTAGCCATCTGGCATACTCTACAACCCTGCACAAATTTAGTCACATATTGCGGCAACTATGGCCAATGGTAGTTTTCACTAACAAGGGCAATGGTCTTGTCTCAACCAAAATGTCCAGCTAGTCCCCCACTATGCTTCTCATTTATCAGATTCTCCCTCATTGAACTCTATGGAATGCATAATTGACCTCCTTTGAACAACATTCCATCTTGGATAAAAAAATCTAGCCACTTGGTCCTGTCCAAAGTAACAAGTGCCAAGAAGGCCTTCCAGGCTTCTACAAAATCAAGATTTTTAGGGTACAAACCCTTCAGTTCATCAAATCCTACTAGTTCCACCCTCATCTCTGTCAACAAACACTGCCTTCTACTTAAGGCATCTGCAACTCTGTTTGACCTTCCGCTCCTATGCTTCAAAAAAAAGGTATAACTATGTAGAAACTCAACCCACTTCAGGTGCCTCTGATTTAGCTTCCCTTGACTATTAATATACTATAAGGCCTGATGATAAGTGAATAGAACAAAATCTTTTGGCAATAGGTAATGTCGCCACTTCTTTAGAGCCTGAACTATAGCATAAAATTCTTGATCATAAATTGAATACTTTTTCCTGGCGTCATTGAGTTTCTCACTAAAGTAAGCAACAGGTTTACCCTCTTGACTCAAAACAACCCCTATGGCACTACCACTAGCATCACAATCTACCTAAAATACCTTATTAAAATTTGGAAGTGCCAAAATAGGTTGCTCTATAACCTTCTTTTTCAACAAGTCAAAACTCTTATCTGCTCCTAAGGTCCACTTAAATTCTTTCTTATCCCCTCTCATTTTTTCTATAAGGGGTGCAAAAATACTACTGAAATTCCTAATGAATTTCTTGTAAAAACTTGCTAGACCATGAAATGATCTTACCTCAGTAGTGCTTCTCAGAGTAGGCCATTCAATGATAGCTCTTACATTTTTTGGGTCCATTTTTAGACCTTCAACTGAGATAACAAATCCCAGGTACACTAACTCATTCTTCACAAAATTACATTTCTTCAAATTAATCAGCAACTGCTCCTCCCAAAGCTTCTCAAAAACCCTTCTGATGTGCATCAGATGCTCTTACAGAGTTTCGCTAAATATTAGAATATCACCCAGATAGACAATGGCAAACTTGCCTAAGAACTCTTTCAATACCTCATTCATCAATCACATGAATGTGCTTGGTACATTGGTCAGCCCAAATGGCATGACTAACCATTCATACAAACCTTCTCTGGTATTGAAGGTTGTCTTCCATTCATCTCCTTCTTTGACATGGATCTGGTGATAACCACTCTTTAGATCAATCTTGGTGAAGTACTTGGCTCCACTCAAACAGTCCATAATGTCATCCATCCTTGGAAAGGGAAATCTGTACTTTATCGTGATCTTGTTAATGGCTCGAGAGTATGTACACATTCTCCACTCTCCATCCTTCTTTAGTGCTAGTACTGCAGGTACTACACATGGACTCAAACTCTCCCGAATCAGTCCCTTTCCTAGCAACTCTTGGACTTGTCTGTTCAGTTCTTCAATTTCTGTAGGAGTCATTCTATGTCCTGCATTATTGGGTAAACTAGATCTTGGTACCAAATCTATGTGGTGACTGACATTTCTCACTAGTGGTAAACCCTCAGGAACATTATCAGAGATGATGTCTAGAAATTCTTCTAATAGTCCTAATATTTCTACAGGGGTATCCCTGCATTCTTCCTTTCTAACTCTAGGAACTAATGCATAGCACATATGCTCATGTTTTAAACTATTCAAAAATTTTCCTCCTTAAACTAGACAGATTCTAGCGCTGTTGCATACATTTTCTTCTGCCTCCTTCAAGGGCTTTAGCTTATGGTGCACTCCATTCTTTGTCATGGAGTAGGTGTTTGCACGACCATCATGTACTGCACATTTCCCAATAGTAAATGGCAAGCATCCATGGGCAGGATGTCACACAAGACATCATCACAGTAATTCCCAATATTGAAATTCACTAAACATTGCTCACTGACCAAGGATCTATGGTCCTTCTGTAACCATGCAATCCTGTATGGATGCGGGTGTCTTCTCCTTTTTAACTGTAACTTGGAAACCATTTCTTTTGAAACCAAGTTATCAGTACTACCATTATCTATGATAATATTACAAACCTTACTCGAACTTCTGCACCTTGTGCGAAATAGGCTCCTTCTCTAGTTTGATCCTTTCTCCTCATTCAACAGGGTCCTCCTAGTGACCATAACTTCTCCTCTTTCTACCTCCTTAGAATGTTCTGATTCAGCACCTTCATCTGCTACAACAGCTCTGGTAGGACCCTTAGGTCTCTTATTCATCCTTTCTTAATGTTGTGGACACTCAAATGATCGATGCCCTTATTCACCACAGTGGAAACAGGTTCCACAAAATCCTCCTCTTCCAAATCTGCATCCAAATTTGCCTCTCCCTCTCGAATAACCATTGTTCTAATCATGGGGTTAGTAGGCACTTCCTTCCTTTTGATCTGGGGTATTACTGGCCTCACCAACCTTCTTCTATCCTTTATAAGTTTCTCCACTGGTCCTTCCACCAGTCCTTCCACCATGACCTCTTCCTCTTTGCTTGCTCTCAAACCTCCTATTCAGTTTCTCTTCAACCTTCAGAGAAAACTGGTAAGCATCCTCTATGGTGGTCATCCTGACCAGGCTTAAATCTTCTTGAATACTGGCTCGTAACCCATTAATATAACTGGCCACCTTCTCCTTGTTGGCCTCTAAATGGCCTGTTCTAATTACAATCTTATAAAACTCCTCTGTGTATTCCTTAATAGACTTACTTGCCTGTTTCAAACCTTACATTTTTTTTAGCAGATCCATCTCATAGTCAGCTAGAATGAACTATCTCTTTATTTTTTCTACCATTCTATCCCATCTAGTTATTCTCTCCTTTCCTCTTCTATTTCTTTCCAGCTGTACTCCCTTACACCATATGCTGTCATGACCTTTTAGCTTGGTCTTGGAAAACCTGACCCTATCAGGATCTTTGACTTCTTCATACTCAATGTATTCTTCCAAGTCATTGATCAAGTCAATCAACTCTTATGGATCAAGATTTCTAGAATATGTAGAAACCTCCATCTTCAGTCTTTTTCCAATCTGAGATATGGCTCTGTATAACCTAGCTTATGCAGGATCTACAACCTCTTCTTCTTCCTCAAATTGGTTTTCTTCTTCGTCTACTTCATCTTCACTTCCTTCTCCTCTGGGTTCAAGTACTCTATGCAACTCCTCTTGCAGGGCCTGAACTTGTCTCTGTAGAGCCTTGAAATCTTCTACTGGAACCATGTTTCTCCCACAACCATGATTTCTTTGTGGAGGCATTGTACTTCACTCTCTTATCACAACCCTTCCACAGATCCTGGTGCAAGCTGCCTCACTTTCGGCGATCTGCTCACACACTCAGGAACTACCACTTTGATACCACTTAATGGAGACACAGTATCACAAAGAACACCACTTGATGGAGATACAGTCTCACAGAGAATCACTCAAGATTTCATTTCGTTAAACCTTCAAAAAAAAATTACAATACTAGCCCATAGGTGTATTTTTCTTTCTTTTGTCTGTCTCCCCCCCATTTTTTTTTCCTTCATGCACTACCTATTTCTATATCCCTGTCTGGACCTCCTCGAGGTCCCAACCCTCTAGGCCATTAATGAACCACCTGCCAGAATACCTCCAGTCTCACTGAGCCTTTTCATCTTTCCCTATCTGGCAACTGTCACAGGGTTAGCCGTGGAAACATGCATTGATGAGCCGTTTGACCTCTAGGTGCAGTCTTCAAATGGCAGCCATCCTAAGAAAGCTTACTAGGTAAGAAATCATGCACTAATGAGGCCCTAACCACCTCTAAAAACACTGTCTAGGGATGTGGGCTTTCTTGAACTGAGAACTAGCAGTATGTCACGATATCGCGACATGTCGCGATATCATGACAATTTTCTTTCTTGCTATCTCCTTCTCCTTCGGGTCATGATATCACGACATGTCATGATATCGCGACATGTTGTGATATCACAACATTTTTCTTCCTTGCTATCTCCTTCTCCTTTAGGTCACGATATCGCGACATGTCGTGATATCGCGACAATTTTCTTTCTTGCCGTTCTTTCTTCCTTTTGGTCATGATTTTGTGACATGTCACGAAATTGTGACATTTCTTCCTCCGGCATTTCTCATGTTCTTCTGGTCATGATTTCATGATAGGTCATGAAATCGTGACATGTCACGATTTCATGACATTCTCTTCTGCTGCCTTTGTTCTCCCGAGTTGGTGTCATGATTTCACGACATGTCACAAAATCGTGACATGTCACGATTTTTTGACATTCCCCTCTGCAGCCTTTGTTGTACCTCGTTGGTGTCATGATTTCACGACATGTCACAAAATTGTGACATGTCACGATTTTGCGACACCCTCCTCTGCTGCCTTTGTTCTACCTTATTGGTGTCACGATTTCGTGACACCCTCATATGCTGCCTTCATGCTATCTCTTTGGTGTCATGATTTCGTGACATGTCATGAAAATGTGACCTGTCACGATTTCGCAACACCCTCTTCTACTATCTTCCTTCTACCGTGTTGGTATCGCAATTTCACGACATGTCATGAAATCATGACATTTTAGTGTCATGCCTTCTCTCTCTTCCCTGGGTCGCAAAAACGTGACATGTCATGATATTGCGACATTCTTGACATGTCGCGATATCGTGACATCAAAGCTAATACTTGAAATTTTTTTTTGTGGTTGATGCAAGATTGCTCTACTGCCACCGGATGCTCCTGCATCAGCTTTGGGCTCACATTATTGAGACCCAAGTTTAAATCAAAGGAAGGGTGAGTCTCATTGTGCCCCAATTGTATGCTTTGGCTATTAAAGTATATTAAAAAATATTTCATTTATAATACATCATAAATATGTTATTGTAATGTATTAACTAACAATCCAATTACCATTGATATTCCAAATCAATGGTAATAGAATCAAAGGAATCCACTTAAGAGAGTGACTATAGGTTTGTATCTCTAAGTTTGATACTCCATTGGAATTATTTGATCATACTATTTATCTTATAAAATTTTTCTTAGAACATCTACTTGATGAAATTAAAATTTAAAAATTAGGATACAAATGATAGATTTTCACAATAATAGATATGCAAAGTATTACACAAAAGATGAAGAGAAGAGTGGAATTGATTGATTTATCTCTAGGATCAACTCTGTATAAATAGTAAAGTTCATTGAGAGCCGTTGGATTACAACAACTCATCAAACCTGATGAAGACACCACTGAGAGTTCTCCTGACACATGAAGGAGTGGAAACTCAAGTGTGTATCCTAGTGAGATATGCAAAGTATTACATAAAATATGAAGAGAAGAGTGGAACTGATTGATTTATATCTAGGATAAACTTTGTATAAATAGCAGAGTTTATTATCAAACCTGATGAAGACACCACTGAGAATTCTCCTAACACATGGAGGAGTGGAAAATCAAGTGTGTATCCTAGTGAAACTTAAGAGAATATTCACTTATTCTAACACCCGCCCTTAAGTGATACTAGGGGAGATTCCTTTAAATGAGTCCCAGTAACGAGGCCTGATTAGGTACTCATGTACAACATAGATAGTTGGTGGAAAAAACCTCTGTGGAGAAAAACCAAGTATCACCCCTTTGTTTTGAAATGATGGCAAAAACCTAGTGGGAAAAGCCATCAATCAAAAGCAAAGAAGTATGAAAGAGGCTTGTCTTTAGATGGCAAAGATTGTCCTCTTTAAAAAATAAAAGATGAGTCCCAAAAATAAGGCCTGATGAGGTACTCATGTATAATATAGTGAGAGGTGGAAGACCTCTTTGTCAATGCAGTTGTAACACTCCAAGTTTTTCTTGCAACTAAAGGTAACACGAAGAAGGAAATGACTTAGTGAAGATGTCTACAAGTTGATTCTCTGTCGAAATATATTCCAAGTGTATATTCCCATTTTGAATATGTTTCTTGATGAAGTGCATGTGTATCTCAATGTGTTTGGTGCACTGATGCTCAACTGGATTGCATGCAATATGAATTGTGCTTTGATTGTCACACCAAAGAGTTATAGGCCCCTTATGGAAGAAACCAAATTATTTGAGAATTTGACAAAGCCAAAGGGCTTCCTGACTGGATGAAACTGCTACTCTGTATTCTACCTTTTTAGAAGATAATGCTATTGTTTGTTGTTTCTTGCATAACCAGGATATTGGTGAAGAAACAAAGCATAAAACATATCCAGAGGTAGAAAATTTGTCATCTACTGATTCTACTCAATCTAAATTTGTATAGCCAATGATATGCATGGAGTCTCCCTTATAGATGAGCTCAAAGTGTGTAGTACCCTAAAAATAACGAAGAATTCTTTTAGGTGCTTTTCAATTACTGAAATGAGGGTTATGAGAGAACCTGGATATGAGCCTAACAACATAGGAGATATCAGGGTGAGTATGAGTAAGGTAGAATAGACTACCTACAAGCTGATAATATAGAGTAGCATCACAAGGAGGGGATGAGCAGGAAGTACTGATATTAATGCCAGATTGAAAGGGGGTAGGAGAAGGTTTGCAATTTGTAATTTTAAACTTTTGAAGGAGATCTTGAGTGTATTTTTTTTGACATAAGGTGATTCCTACTTTATTTTGTTTTATTTGAATTCCAAGGAAGAAATGTGCTAGACCTAGATCAGTCATTTCAATTTTTTTAGAGAGGGAGTCTTTTATATTATGAATGTGAGTGAGGTTACTACCAGTGAGAAGAATATCATCAACATAAAGAATAAGAATGATGATTTTTCCTTTACTTATCCAAATGTAAACTGTATTGTCAGACTTAATGAGAAAAACCTCCTGAAAGAAGGAAGGAGTCCATCTTTTCATACCAAGCTCTAGGGGCTTGTTTGAGGCCATATAGATATTTTTTAAGTCGACAAACAAGAGACGATACTTGATTAAAATCAACAGGTTATTTCATGAATATTTATTCTTTTGAATTTCCATGTAAAAAGATACTTTTTACATCCATTTAATAGACTGGCCATTTATGGGAAGCGACCAGAGCAAGAACCAATCTAACGAAATCCATTTTAGAAATAGGAGTAAAGGTTTATGTATAATCAATACCCTCTATTTAATAAAAATATTTGGCTACAATACGAGCCTTATGTTTATCTATTTCTCCATTAGGCCCATATTTGGTTTTGAAGATCCATTTACAACAAACTAATTTACTTCCCTTAGGTAAGGGAACTAAATCCCAAGTATCATTTTTAATCAAGGAAGAAAATTCGTTATCCATGGCATCTTCCCATTATTTTATACCTGAGGTTTCGTTGAAGGATTGAGGATTAGAGGAAATGGATTGACATACAATATTAGTACCTATGGGGTTGGATGATCTATTTGAAGGAAGATTTTGAATGTAGGGAGTAGCTTCTTTAACAATGGTGCGGGACCGTTTTGGCATAGACTAAGGAGTTGAAGGAGTTGAAAGACATTTAGGAGTTATAGATTATTCATCTTGATTATCAATAACCAAATTAACTTCAAGGGTTGGCTCTTCATAATATTGAGGTTCTACTATAGGAGAAGGCTCAATGGAGGAAGAGGCCTTTGGAGGATCTTTTTGAGGGAATGTTTCATCAAATGGGATATTCCTTTGAAATAATACCTTATGAGTTGAGGGATCAAGAAGCCTTTATACTTTAAATTCTTCACAATAATCGATAAATATGAGCTTTCTGCATTTCTTATCAAAAGCCTTCATTTTATTCTTTACGATGTGAGCCCAAGCAGTACATCCAAAAATTTTGAAATTGGAAACATCTAGTTTTAAGCCAGACCATGCTTCTTCAAGGGTTATTTGGTCAAGAGCTTTATGAGGTGTGCGATTTTGAATATAATTTACACAGTTAATAGCCTCTACCCAAATTTTTTTTGGAAGATCTCTTGAATGGAGCATAAAATTAGCCATCTCTTTTAAAGTCTGGTTTTTCCTTTCTACAATGCCATTTTGTTGAGGATTATGGGATACAAAATCTTGATGTATTATACCATGTTTATAAAGAAATATGAAGAACTCATTATTGCAGTATTCCCCCCATTATCAGTATGAATCTTCTTGATTTTGCAAGAAGCCTGATTTTCAACTAAGGCTTTAAAGACTTTAAAGTGGGATAACACATCACTTTTATATTTGAGGAAGTAGACCCAGGAAATTCTAGAAAAATCATCAATAAAGGTAAGAACATACTTTGCTCCTTTGAAATATGTTTCAAGAAAGATCATTAAGTCACTATGGATTAAATCTAGAGGAGATGAGGTTTTTAGAGAACTACTTGGGTGGAAAGGATGTTGATGTTGCTTTCCAAGAAAACATCCAGGACAAACCCCATCACTGGAATATACTTGGGGTAATCCTTTAACCATATTATGGGTGCACAAATACTTTAGGTATTTATAGTTAAGATGACCAAACCTTTCATGCCAAATTTGACTTTCAAGATTACTATAAGCCACAAAATAGGAGGCTCCTTCTGGATTTTGAAAGCCTTTGAAGTGGAAAAGATGATATTTATGATAAATATTCCTTTTAGCTACAAGAGAATGAGGGATTTGAAAATCTCTTATCTCAACTCCTGTTGGGGAGAAGAGAACAGTTTTCCTATTTCCAGAAGTACAAATTTGATAAATGGATAGGAGATTGGTGGTAATGTATGGAACATAGAGAACATTATTTATAGATCCACCATCAATGGTTATATTCCCTTTCCCTTTGATAGGGATGAAGGAAGAGTACCCTACTTCTATGCTATGATTAGAGCTAGAGGAGATAGAAGAGAAATACTTGTCTAAAGCAGACATATGATGAATTGCTCCAGAATCTAGGACCCAGTAATTAGAGGAAGCATTAGAGATTTTTCCTTGAACATTAAGGGATTTTTATATTTGCTTATTATTTTCTATATTTTGATAATTTATAGTTGCATCTAGTTGCCGTAATATTTTCCAACATTTGTTAGAAGAGTGACCATTATTTTTACAATGAGTACAGGTAATAGGATTCTTTTCCTTCTTTTTAAATTTTATTTTAGAGGAGGTGGAGGCTACTAAGGCTTTTGAAGAAGAAGAAGAGATTTCATATCTAGAAAGTTTGGTTTCTTCCCTAGTTAATCTATCACAAAATTCTTCTAAAGAGGGCATTTTAAAGTTTGCACCAAGAGCATATTTAGTAGATATGAAGGTGGTTGCAAAAATTTGAAAAACACCATTTAGCGTAGAAAGGATTAGATAAATGTATTCTTCTTCTGTCTTAGTATTTATACTACCTTTGTATTGAGTGAGGACTTCTTTGAACTTAGTGAGGAAGTCAATAATACTACTAAAATCTTCAGGAGATAGAGATGTGAGTTCGACTTCTAATTGCATTGATCTCATATGATCTACTTTCCCAAATAGAGTCTTCAATTTCTCCCAAATTTCATAAGGATTTTTACAATCTGTAATATGAAACCACAAAATTTCATGAACATTAGAGCTAATAATACCCATAGTTTCGTGCATTTTTCCTTTATGAACAAAGATTTCATATTCTTTATCAAATTCTAGTTTCTTTTCTTCTAACAAATGAGTAAGACCTTTTTGAGAGATAAGATTTAAAATTTTAGGTTTCCAAGTGTGAAAGTTATGAGGGGTGAGAGGTTCAATTGAATTCATATTTTTAAAAGGATTGAATTTTTATAATTAACCAATATATCCCCCCTTAGAACTTCAATTAATTGATTAATGCAAATGGAAGAAAGAAAAGATATGAAGCTTTTCAATATATATTACTCAAAATACCCACCCTAACGAGAGGGAAACTATAAGTATAATGATTTTTTAATGTTATTTGCTTTGAGAGAGCCAAATGCTTTTATTATTCACAATACCTGCCCTTACTTGAGGGAGACTATAAGTAGAGATAAAAATTTGGAAGGGTGTTGGCTTGATATGCAGGGAAACAATCAGTTTATTTGGTGTTTTCTCAAAAACTTACCCTTACGAGAGGGAAACTATAAGTTAGAGAGATACCCAAAGAAATGGATTATAGAAAAATATTTTCCAGGCATTTATACCAATTGCCTCAAAAAACTCTCCCTTATGAGAGGAAAACTATAAGTTTTTATAGGTACTGATACATGGAACGTAGGCAAAAGGTATTTGAAAAAATAAGGAATTATTTTGAAATCTTGTAAATTTAAATTAATGATTTTTTTAAAAAAACACTTAAAAGGAAATGATGGGAGAAAAAAAAATTCTTTTAAAAAATAATCTTATCTATGAAATAAACAAGGTTATAATGAACAAATATAATTTATAATTGCCAAAGAGAAAATTGTTTGTATAAAATAGATGGGCCTCTTAAATATTTTGAATTTAATAGTAAACTTGAGAAATTTTAAAGTGTATATTTAATAAAATTAAGATAAAGATAGCAATAATTTAAAGATAGGACCCCATTTTTGTATAAAGTAATTTAAAGGATTTAATGTGATTTTCTCTATGAAATTTGAATTAACATTTAAAAAATATAACCTCATAAATTTAATTGAAATAAATAAAAGGCATAGATGAAGATAGAAAAAATAAAGCACACCCCCCCTTAAATTATGGACCAATTGAGTGCAAAAAATGCACTCACCCCCTTCCCAAAAAAACTTTTATTAAAAATTTACAATATGTGTCATCTGCCATTTTTGTGGAGAGCCACAATAATTAATTTGAGGCCTTCCAAAAAACCAAGGTTCCACAAGCCTGGGGGACGGGGGGACGGGGGTACGGGGGGTCGGGTTTTTGGGGATGGTGGGGGACGACAGGCCAATTTTAGGGGACGGCTCGGGGACGACTGGGGGGTCGGCTAGTATAATACTATAAAAATTGAATTTTTTTAGAAATTTAGAATAATCTACACATTTAGAATTCTACACCCAACAAAAATGATATTTCATGTTTAATAATCAATTATGTAAGTGCAGGCCATAATTGAGTCATTTAACATTTTCATATTCATATTAGTTACTAATTTGCAACCATTTAATTGTTTCAAGTTCAAAAACTATAACTTGAAGGTTCAGCCAAGGATATCAAGTGCAAACAATGTTCAAATAGTCATCATTTTAAGTAATAACAGTCATCATTTTTTCAGTCACCGATGTTCAACAAAGACTATCATTTTAAAAAAAATTTAGTCACTAACTGTTCAAATTTTCAGTCACTATACCAAAAGAATTGGTATTGTTTAAATAAACCTCCTTTTAGCCTTTTAGGTTTGGGACACCAGAAAAAAAAAAGAGGAAGCGAGACAGTGAATAGAGAAAGCTTGTGCAAATTTTGCCAAGAACATCTAGGGTTTTGTTGCAAATAGAACAAGGTACTATCCTTGGTTAAATTATTTGTTTACCATTCATGTTGAGATGGAAAAAACCTGTGTAGAAATAATTTTTTATGCTACTGTAGAAATAAGTGAAGTCTTCTATTTTCACTCCTTGTTTTGTTAGGTTTAGGGTTTGATGGGGGTGAGACTCAAAATGGGTCCCACCCCTTACCTTTTTTTAATTTAATTTTTTTTTTCCCCCTTGGGTGAGGATGCCCAATCGTGGGGGACGACTGGGCCCCATGGGGGATGCTCAGACCATCCCCGATGATGGTTGGGCATCCCCGGGGACAGTTAGGCCCCATGGGGGATGCTCAGACCGTCCCTGGGGATGCCTAGCCATCCCCGAGGACGGTTTGAGCGTCCCCCATGGGGCCCAGCCATCCTTAGGGACGGCTGGGCATCCCTAGGGATGCCCCAAAAAGGGGGACATCCTAGGGACAGGAGGCCATAGGCCTCAGTCATCTCGGGGATGTTTCCCAACCATCCCCCAAAAATGGGGATGGGGGGAAACATCCCCATTGCCATCTCCCCATGCTGGAGGACGTGGGAAACGGGGGGAAACATCCCCTAGGGGGGGATGCATCCCCATGGAACACTGCAAAAAACTTTTCTAGACAAAGGAACTTTGAAACACCATGATTCGAAGGAATTTAAAGCTAACAAAAGGAAATGCGAAAATAAAAATTTACAAACTTTCGGCCTGAAATAGCAAGTGGCAAAAAGCAAAACCAGGGAACATGGAGAGAGGAAACCGTCAAGAGAGAGGTCACTATGGTGTTACACCAGCGAAAGAGATAATTATCAATCCTTAGCTCTCAAAATATGTAACACTATAGAAATTATTAGATAAAATAGCCCTAGCTCTCTAAACACGTAACGTTGTAGAAATTGTTAGATAAAATAAAAAATGATGAAATTAAAACAATTTTCAATAAGCATTTTCAAAAGAAAGAAAACATTTTGGAAACCGTATGAAAGCAGTAAAATATTTCAAATAAATGTGTCGCTACCTATGTTAAAATCGAGAGACCTGTAGAATACGTTAAAAGGAGATGCCACTTCCTAAAGAGTCGTATGGGCAAAAGTTAGAGCACTTACCAGACGAAGAGCAAATCTACACAATATGATTAAAAGGAACGAGCACAATTTCACATTCACTTTAGACAACAAAAATAATCATAAAGAAATAATATTTTGAAATGAACTGCAGGGATATTGATATAAATACCGACTAAGAGAGAGAGCACCAGTGGAAAATGACTCCGAGAGGAATAGTGAACCAGACGGGCAAATGGGAGATGTCTAAATTCAATGTTGAGTGTGCTAGAGAGATTTTTAGAGGTCCAAGTAGTAACGGAACCAAGAACTCTTATTAATCCACCACAAACTTGTAACTCAATGTTAATTAATAATAGCACCAACCAGAGTGACAAGCCCTCTCTAATGTCGATATTATGAATTTAATAATAATACAGAGCACTAAAGAACTTTGAGGGGCAATTTCAAGAGCGCCATAGATCTTTGAGATTAATAATAATGAGTGAGGGATTTTATTTCCTCCATGAGCGAATAAAATAAACTCAAAAAAAATCTCTAAGATAACACTTGGAGTTAATCCAAGATTTTCGCTATAATTATAAGCAAAAAAAATGGATATAACTAGAAATGTGGGCCTCTAAGTGTTAGAATAACATGAATATGTTGAGAAAAAAATAAATAAAGAAAATAAAGAGGCTATTTTCCTTTGAAAAAAAAAGGCGAGAAAAGCGCCTTCACATAGGGTAAACCGCGTGTTTTAAAGAAAGGAAATAGCTATATTTTCTTAAAAGTTTTCTTCAAGCACGAATTCAATATAGATATGAAATAATATGCAACATATATAAAAATAAATATGCTAAAAGAGTAAAAAAAATAACAATGGATAAAAGGAGACTAATGCAAAATTTGAAGTTAGATAGCCAAATTTTTTTTATTCAAAGTAATGAATCAGATCCTAGAACCTTCAAGAGAGAATACTAGCAAAATCTATCCTGCTCTGGTACCATGATAGAATTTCACAATAATAGATATGCAAATTTTTACACAAAATATGAAGAGAAGAGTGGAACTAATTGATTTATCTCTAAGATCAACTCTGTATAAATAGTAGAGTTGATCATTGAGAGCCATTGGATTACAAAACTCATCAAACCTAATGAAGACACCACTGAGCATTCTCCTAACACATGGAGGAGTGGAAACTCAAGTGTGTATCCTAGTGAAACTTAAGAGAATATTCACTTATTCTAACAACAAATTCATGGTAGCAATCACAAAAAAATATAGAAATAGATGTAAAAAATCATTAAATTGAAATTTCATTTTTTCTTTCGAATAATTTGAAATACTAAAATATAGATTAGGCATTTGGTGATAGAACCAAATCCTACATTCAAAGTAAAAATTAAGCCTTCATAAGAGAATAAAATTCATATTATTAATATTTCACTAAATTTTGATTATTTTAGGAGGATGCTACACCTCATGGGTGAAGGTATGTATAAATCAAGTAAAAACTCTAAAGAATCATATGAATGTGTGGAAGGTCATATTGGAGTCAAGATATGGGTGCCCTAAGGGAATGACCTATCTAAATATAAATATTTATATTATAGAAAAACAAAGATACAATTTATCTAATGGAAGCCATATACCTAATACAAAGAAAATAATGTGTGATGATGAAGTATAAACTACTAAAGGATTTCTATGAAGGGAAGAAGCAAAATAAGCTTAGACTCTAACCTAGAACTAGAGTGTTGTTAGAATTTATTACATTATTTATCATGTATATGCAAGTATTATTGTATTTGATAATTAAGGGTTGAATTATGATGTAACATCATATTAGGTTGGATATGTTGGGATTGAAATAGATGTTATATAATGATACAAAAATAAGTTACAATATATAGGCAGAAAGCCTATATGAAAAGATGACAAGTATCAAGGATACATGTCATAACATGTAAAAGATAAAGTACACATTAATTCTAACAGGATACACATATCTCCCATGATATAATGAGAAGATAAAATGTTTTTATGAAGTTGAAATACCAAAGGGTACCTTGAAACTAAGTGACACCATGTTGTATAAAAATAATGGTTGTAAATGAATTGATGTTGGTGAAAACTATACAATATTTTATGTTAAAGTTATTAAATATTTTTTTGTTTCCAACAGCTGGTATCAAAGCCATCCAAAAATATGCATTGAGTATTTTTTTTGTAAGAAAATTTGAAAAGAAAATATTTAAAATTTTCCTTACCTATGATTTCTTTGTCCAAGAGCAATCTTAGGAGATATTCGTGAAGTAAATAAACTACTAAAATGCTATAATTTTTAGCCTATTATTAAGTCATTAATTCCTAAGGATTTTGTTGGTAAAGAATCCATGGGAGGCAAAACCGATGTGTATCATGTGGGTATGTACGTGCTTTCCCTCTAAAATGTTATTCTTGCTATTGTCAAACCCTTGGAAAATGGAGTTATAAATGAAGGAGTTGACATCTCAAAATTTCATCATAATAAAAATGATGAGCGATGATATTTTAAGATGTAAAGAGAGACCTTAAAATATTTGGAGAATAGATGAGAGTTGTTAAGTGAAATATTCTATAGATATTAATGTATTCTTCTACTTGCTACATATCATATTAAAAGAAACATGGCACACATACTTGAAAAAATGATGAGAAGTTAACGTAGTCATAATTTTTCAAACAGTAGAGTGTAAAAGAAAAGTTTTATGATACCAACTAATGTTTAAAAAAATAAAATCTCTCAATATATTTTCTATAATGTTTGTTTCTTCTCGCTTTGTGATATTGAAAACTATAGATTATCTTGTTAATTGCCTGAGCCGAGTTGACACATGACAATATTGAGAAAATTATGGCAATAGTAGAATCTAAGTGTGATGTTTATGTTTTCTATGTACAAAAGGAAGACTCACATCAAACTATGACCTGTACATAAATTTTTAAAAGGAATTAATTTTGCCCTCTTATTTTTTAAGTTCCATAGTGCATAAGGGGAGAGTTATTTTTTGAAATAAAGGTTAATTTTTTTAGGAAAAGGTCTAGGGAATTTATAAATGGAGAATTTGAAAGAAAATATTTTGTTTAGAAGGCTAAACTAGAAGAGAATTTAAGAATTTCTTTTAAAGAGTACAAAAGAAACTTTTTTTTTTTAAAATCCTATTATAGTGAATGTTTTTTAAATTAAAAAAGGGTGCATTTAGAGAGTTAAAAGGTGTATAGGTATAATTTTTTAAGAAATATTTTTTTAAGTCATGAAATAAAAAGTGGTATAGGGGAATAATATTTTTTTGTAAAAAGATACATTTTTGACAATGATTAACATCTTATTTTTTCAAACAAATTTTGCATCAAAAAATAATTTTGCACACAAAAAAACATGTGATTTACAAAATCGTAACATTTAGTATAATTGATGCTTCTGAATTGCATTTACAAGTAATGTTATCATGTTAAGTTATTGCATGTAAAGCCTAATACAGTTTCCATAATGACATTTGGGCATTGACCCTATAATTTGTCAAGGACGAATAAGGATAATTTTCTATGATATTTTGTTTCACTCTATTTTTAACCCCATTTGTTACTATCATTCGACATAAATCCTAAAATTGTGAAATAAAGTGTATAGGGACATTACACCTATGTATGAGGATTTATATTTAAGTAGGTATCATTGATAGGATGAATATTTTTTAGTACTATCTTCATACTTCATATCAATTTATTTCATGTACATTAAGGTCTCTCTCATGTATGACCACATATATCGAGAGCACTAGCTACTCCCACATACTAATGAGTATATAGGAAGAGCAAGTATATTGAAAGGATATGTATATAGAACATGTGGTATAAAGAAAAGAGGATCATTTTACAAGTTATAAGGAACATTCAACATGGCTACATCAAAAATATTTTTCATATAATCTTAGTTGCTAAAGGTTCTAAATTTTGGATCGTGGAAAACAAAAATGAGAATAATACTATTGGTAAAAAAAATTTGGGATACAATTACTAGTAATGAAACTCATCCTCAAGAGATTGCAACTAGCAAAAAGTATGATGAAGGAGATGCAAGGGAAATTATAATCAACATATTTTGAGAGGCTAATGAAATAAAACCATATATAAGTGAAGCAAAAACATCAAATTATGAATGGGATAAACTTTGTACTATATTTGAAAGAATGAATAATTCCATGGTCCTTCATCTTTAGTCATGACTACATACATTAAGGGTCCAAAATGGTGAGAGTATTAAACAAATCCTTCAAAAAATTTTAGAATTGAATTCAATATTGAATACCATAGAAAAAAATGTTAAATATAAGCTCCTAGTCTTACTTGTAGTTATATCTCTCCCTAAGTCATTTCAAAAATTGGTCACATCTCATAAGTATAAAAAAAAAGTGTGTCATTTGAAGATTTGGTAAAAATTATTTAATAATATGAAGGTGAAAATCAATTGAAATATAAGTTGTTCAATAATGTTATTATATCCACAAAAAAATCATAAAAGAATTCAAAGGAACATCCCACTTCATTTTTAACACAAAATTAGCCTCAATGGAAGAGATATTATTATATTTGTAAATGAAGAACACAAGCTTATACTAAGAGGGGGGTACAAAATATAAGATAAAATTTTTACTTTTCTTTCCAAATTAGTATTTATCCAATATCATAAATTGTAATAATGAAAAATACACAGATCATCACACACATAAGAGACACAGATTTAACATGGTTCACCCAATGTGGGCTATGTCCACAGAGAAAATGTTTCTTATAAATTTTCTCAAAAAATCTAATGGGAACCAATTCCCTATTACAATATTTATAGGCACCAAACCAAAGAAGACACCAATCCCCTTTGCTTTGGTTTGTGGACCTCTATCCACAGGATACACAAATCCCCTCTACTCTGGTTCATGGACCTCTATCCATAGGAGACACCAATCCCATTTTATCTGGTTCATGGACCTTTATCCATAGGAGACACCAATCCCATATGCTCTAGTTTATGGACCTCTATCCATAGGAGAAAAAAATCCCCTTTAATTTAGTTCATGGAACTCTATCCATAGGATACACCAATACCATTTGATCTGGTTTATAGACCTCTATCCATAGAACACATCAATCCCCTTTGCTTTTATTCATGTACATTTATCTATAGGAGACACCAATACCATTTGATCTAGTTCATGGACCTCTATCTGTAGGATACACCAATCCCCTTTACCAATCACATTTGCTCTAGTTCATGGACCTCTATCCATAGGATACACCAATCCTTTTGCTCTCATTCATTCCAAATCCTTCTCAAAATTACTCCAAACCTACACACAAGGCTTGTTCAAATCTATTTACCAAGATCTGCTCAAATATGATCCAAACCTATACACAAGGCTTGCTTAATTTTGTTCCAAGCCTACATAAAAGGCTTGCTCAAATATGCTCATCAAAACCTACTTAAATCTACTCAAATCCTACATACAAGGCTTGCTCAAATCTGCTCATCAAAACTTGCTCACAACTCTACTCAAACTTATTCCAAGCCTACACAAAAGGCTTGCTCAAATCTGCTCACCAAAAATTGCTCCCAGTTTTTCTCAAATTTGCATCAAGCCTACACATAAGGCTTGCTTAAATATGCTACATGCCTACACACCAAGATTGCTAAAATTTTCTCAGCACAACCTGCTCTTAACTATGCTCAAATCTACTCATAATTTTGCACCAAATATTGCATACAAACAGTGCTCATATCTTTCCTAAATATTGCATAAAAATAATGTTCATCTATATAATGATGTCATCAAGTGCTTTATCTAATCTTCAATGTACTTTATTCAACTAAAGTAGTTTAGAAATATTCTACCCAGAATTCGTTTAACCTCTTGAACATATAGAGAATGATATATACTAACAAATGTTCAATATGTTCTTCATATTCATTAAGTCTGTTGCTTTCACATTTCTCACACTTATTTCATTTTAAAGGTAGCTCTAGTATAGCACTTGAAAACTAACCTGGTAATTGTTGATTTGCACCTTCACTTCAAAAATAATCACAATGCATAAGTTTACCTTTTTCATCTATTCCCAAAATCAATCATGAATATGTACAAATTTTGATCTATTATACTTGCACATGCATTTCCAAATCCTCTCAAAATCAATGCATAGATTTGCTTTACAAGATTGGTCTATAACCCTTGCAAGTTCATTTTCAAATCCATTCAACAATAATGCACATCTTTATTCTCAAACCCTAGCACATATTTTCCAATTTTATTCAAAAATAATTCACAATTACTCCCAAATTCAATCAATCACTAATGTACATCAAATTTACTTTCAAACCCTTACAATTTTATTTCCAATTTCTATCAAAGCAATGCACACTCAATCAATCCTTATTTCTCCAAACATATGACAAGTCAACCAACTTAAGAAGAAATTAAATCACCATACCTTAAAACTACCTTGATGATGATGTGCCTTCAAAACTTACTTTAAAATAATTTTCCTTTCTTGTCCCACTAAAAAAATTGGTTAGAAAATCTCTATTTTAAATCATCCATATTAAATTCCTTCTCAAAAATATGTGCACACTAAGACTTGAAAATAATTCTTTATAACTCCTTTTTAGTCTCCAAAATAAAACTTTCAATAATGAATAAAACCCCTAAAATTTTCCCTTTTCTATCATGCAAAGAATACAATCAACAAATAAACCATAATAACACCTTATAAATCCAACTTTCAAAATACACAAAAATAATTTTCAATACACCCCAAAATACCTTATAACACCTAAAAAAATAAAGTGAAAATGACAAATTTTAATTCAATCTCATACACCTTATATCTCCTTTACTAATGCAAAAAATAAATTTAACTTTAAACTCCCTTACACAATATCTAAAATGTAATTTTCAATTAATCACTATATACCATATCACTCCAAATAATATGTAAAATATAATTAATTCCAGCACACATTATGACTCCCTAACATAATCAAACATGATGTATATCTTATAAATCCTAAAATAAATGTTAATCAAAATTTGCCCTTACCAACACACAACTGCCATGAATCAAACCTACCACTTCTTTCTTGTCCATACCCTAGCACAAGCTAGGCTACCACATCTATATAATGATGTCATCAAGTGCTTTATCTAATCTTCAATGTACTTTATTCAACTAAAGTAGTTTAGAAATATTCTAACCAGAATTCGTTTAACCTCTTGAACATATAGAGAATGATATATACTAACAAATGTTCAATATGTTCTTCATATTCATTAAGTCTGTTGCTTTCACATTTCTCACACTTATTTCATTTTAAAGGTAGCTCTAGTATAGCACTTGAAAAATAACCTGGTAATTGTTGATTTGCACCTTCACTTCAAAAATAATCACAATGCATAAGTTTACCTTTTTCATCTATTCCCAAAATCAATCATGAATATGTACAAATTTTGATCTATTATACTTGCACATGCATTCCCAAATCCTCTCAAAATCAATGCATAGATTTGCTTTACAAGATTGGTCTATAACCCTTGCAAGTTCATTTTCAAATCCATTCAACAATAATGCACATCTTTATTCTCAAACCCTAGCACATATTTTCCAATTCTATTCAACAATAATTCACAATTACTCCCAAATTCAATCAATAACTAATGTACATCAAATTTACTTTCAAACCCTTGCAATTTTATTTCCAATTTCTATCAAAGCAATGCACACTCAATCAATCCTTATTTCTCCAAACATATGACAAGTCAACCAACTTAAGAAGAAATTAAATCACCATACCTTAAAACTACCTTGATGATGATGTGCCTTCAAAACTTGCTTTAAAATAATTTTCCTTTCTTGTCCCACTAAAAAAATTGGTTAGAAAATCTCTATTTTAAATCATCCATATTAAATTCCTTCTCAAAAATATGTGCACACTAAGACTTGAAAATAATTCTTTATAACTCCTTTTTAGTCTCCAAAATAAAACTTTCAATAATGAATAAAACCCCTAAAATTTTCCCTTTTCTATCATGCAAAGAATACAATCAACAAATAAACCATAATAACACCTTATAAATCCAACTTTCAAAATACACAAAAATAATTTTCAATACACCCCAAAATACCTTATAACACCTAAAAAAATAAAGTGAAAATGACAAATTTTAATTCAATCTCATACACCTTATATCTCCTTTACTAATGCAAAAAATAAATTTAACTTTAAACTCCCTTACACAATATCTAAAATGTAATTTTCAATTAATCACTATATACCATATCACTCCAAATAATATGTAAAATATAATTAATTCCAGCACACATTATGACTCCCTAACATAATCAAACATGATGTATATCTTATAAATCCTAAAATAAATGTTAATCAAAATTTGCCCTTACCAACACACAACTGCCGCGAATCAAACCTACCACTTCTTTCTTGTCCATGCCCTAGCACAAGCTAGGCTACCACTTGAGCTAGCTTCCCACACAAAACTTAAAGCAAGTGAATAGTCTCTTCAAAATATTCTACAATTTCTTTGACAAAAATTTCAACCAAAATGAAGCCACTGTGAATTGACCCTGTGATCTCCTTCTTGTCTACGTCTTAGCACAGGGACAACCTACCATTTGGGCTAGCCACCCAGATGGAAATACAAACACATTGTCTTCTATTTGTCTTCGATTTCATCTCCATCTCAAATGAAGTGCACACTTCCCCTTTATTTTCTTCTACCCTCTAAAAACTCTGTGCAAATGGATTTCGATTGATGCACATACAAAACCTTGTTGCAATGAATTATTTGCCATCATTTAAATATGCATTTCGATTACTCCTTGGAAATGTCAACGTCGTATTTGCTTTTCGATTTTTTAATTTTACATTGGTACCTTTTAACCTTACACTTGTTTATAATATAATATTTAAAAAATATTATAATAATAGCTTTTAACCTTTTGCCTCCATTTGTGGTATTTAAATATTTTTCAAGCAAATAAAACCTTGTCATTTTCTTGCAATATTTAATCCCAAAACTTTTAAACTTTTTTCTTTCTTCAGAATATTTAAATTTGAAATTTAAATATTATAACCCTTCTCTTAGAAAAATAACTTCTTTTGCCTTGAATTTGTGTTCATTGCTTGCTATCAAAACCATGAAGAATATTTTTGCCTTGAAAACCATGCACCTTTGACATCAAAATATTTCTACCTCATGTACCCTTTGTAATCAATGACAACTCAATATACTTAATATTTCCAACAATTTCCCCCTTTTTCATTAATGGCAACACTGCAAAAAAAACTTTTTTTGACTGCAATTGGATTCCAAATATTCTCTCTAACTGAAACTCTCCCTCTTTTACATCAATAGTAAAGGGCTCCTTGAGGCTAAAAACAAGACACTTTAGCATAGCCCCCTCACCATATTCTTTTCTTGAGGTGATTAATTATGGAATGGGAGTGAAAATCCTAAATTGCTATGCTCCTATTCTTGTTTAATTTTCTTTCTCCAAAATTTCAAAGTCATACCTCTTTGAACATTTTGAGCATCATTTTTCTTTCCTAGCTTTGGAAGTTCCAAAAATTTTGTTCTACACCACTTTGCTTTATGCCCAAAATTATTGCCATTGCAATACCTGATGTTGTAGTCCTTGAAATATGCAAATGAATCCTTGGTGAAAATATAATTATTATTACCATAAACCTTCCAATATATAGATTTATGACCAAAATGATTGCAATTGAAACACATGATGTTGTAGTTATTGGAAAGTGCAAGTGACCTGAAATTTCTTTTGTTGAGGCCATAATCATTCTTACCATGAACCCTGCAATGTATCGATTTATGACCAAAATGATTACACGAGAATAAATAACCCTAGAAGAAGTATTCATCTTGCTTTGGAGCATATAGTTGCATGATTCTTTATTTGTTTCTTTTGTGCTGGTCCCTCTTCCTTGATGATTCTTTTTTTTCTTCCTCATTTATGTTTCCACTTCTCAATTCATTAGTACAGGTCTTAGATTCTTCTTCAATCATTTTATTTGATGCTTCTATTTATTTTGAGCTTGACTCCCCATTTTATTTCTCTTGATCTTCTTGATCTTCCTCAAAACCAAGTCCAACCTTCATAAATGGATATATTTGTGCTTTGATAATATAATTCAAATATTTTAAGCTTTTATCCTAAACTGATATATATTATTATTAAAATTTTCAGGTTCTTTCCTTATTGTGACAACTTCATGTTCTAGTATTTTACATTCTAGATATTTGCCTTAACTATTAAACCATACCTTCTTCAATTCTTCTTGCCTCTTCAACCTTAAATTTTAAGTCAATGATATCTTGTAGAAGTTTTACCTTTGTTTTTCATCCTCTTGAACTTGAAACTTCAATTCTAAATTCTTCTTTCTAACCCTCTTCAATTCTCCAAGAGCAACAATAAGTTTCTCTTTTATGTCAAATGTGGCTTCCTTTTTATATTCTAAAAATTTATCTTCTTCTTGGTCTTCAATAACAGGAGCATTTTATTTCTCTTCTATGGCCAAAAATAGAATCTCTTATTTTTCACTATCTAAAAGGCTTTCATCAATGTCACTGGAAGCACTACTTGCGTCTTCAACATAGAAAATTTTCTTGTGCCTTTGAAAAATATTATTCTCATGCTTGCCTTGACCATGCCTATTTTTCTTTTCATGATAGATTTTTATTTCTTTCTTTTTCTTGTATTCTTTTTCCTCTTCACTACTACTATTTTTGCTTGTGGACAATTTGCTGCATAGTGACCAATGTTGCCACAACTAAATCATTTTACAGTCTACATATTTTTGTATTTTATTAGACCCTTCTTATTTGTTCTCACAAAGTTAGCCTCCTCTTCACTTCTTGATTCATCACTTGATTATGGTACTTTATATTTTGACTTCTTTGAAACTTTGAATGTTGCTTCTCATTTAGATGTTTGTTCTTTTTTCTATCCTCATCTCATAAGCTGTGAGTATTCCATGTATCTCATCCATACCTAAAGTTTTGAGATCCTTCATCTCTTCTATTGCTAAAACCTTTGCATCATACCTCATAGGGAGTGACCTCAATATTTTTTGAAAAATAGTATATTCCTCAATATTTTCTCCATGTCCACGAATAGTGTTGACAACCCCATCAACACGAAGTAGATACCTAGCAATATTTTCCTCATATTTCATCTTTAGTTCTTCAAAATTCCTCTTGTGTGTTTGAATTTTTGCCATTTTGACCTTTTCATCTCCTTCATATGTATTATGTAACTTATCACACATTTATTTTGCTAAAGTGCAGTGCATAGATTTCACAAATTCTAATTCACATAACACACTTAAAGTAGCATTCATTCCCTTTGTATTAATTTCATATGGTTTCTTACCACTTGCATCTATGGAAGGAGTTGTAGGTGGTGTGAATCCATCCTCAACTAATTGCCATGTATCATATCCTTGTGCCATCAAAAATATCTTCATATTTATGGTCCAAAAAGTATAGTTAGTCCCATAAAACAATGGTTTCGTATTTGATGAAAATTCTTCTTGATGTGCCATTTGTATTTCTATAAGATCTATCTTCAAGTTGTTAGGCTTTCATGAAATTGAAGAAGACAAGCTTATACTCAAAGGGGGGGTGAACAGTATAAGATAAATTTTTTATTTTTATTTCCAAAGACATATTATCCAATATCATCAATTGCAATAATGAAACAATGAATAGATCATCAAACACATAAGAGACATAGATTTAATGTGGTTCACCCAATGTGGGCTACATCCACGGAGAAAATATTTCTTATAATTTTTCTCAACAAAATCACTTGGGAACCAATTCTCTATTACAATGTTTATGGGAACCAATCCAAAGGAGACACCAATACCCTATGCTCAAGTTTGTAGATCTCTATTCATAGGATAAACTTCCCCTTTACTCTGGTTTGTGAACCTCTATCTATAGGAGACACCAATCCTATCTACTTTGGTTCATGGACCTCTATCCACAAGAGACACCAATACCCTTTGCTCTGGTTTGTGGACCTCTATCCATAGGAAATGCCAATCCCCTATGCTATAGTTCATGGAAATCTATCTATAGGAGACACCAATGAAGAACACAAGCTTATACTAAGATGGGGGGTGAATAGTATAATATCATCTTTTAATTTTATTTTCCAAACAATATTATTCAATATAATCAATGATAATATCAAAAATAGTAATAAAAGCAATGCATAAATTATCACACACAATATAGACACAAATTTAACATGGTTCACCCATGAAGAAAATATTTCACTAAAATTTTCTCAATAAATATCTTGGGAATCACTTCCCTATTACAATGTTTATGAAAATCTATCCAAAGGAGACACTAGTCCCCTAATAATTTGGTTTGTGCATATATCTCCATAGGATAACTCTTTCCCCTTTTATATGGTATATGGAAATTGATCCAGGAGACCTCCTCAATTGGTTCATGGATCTCTGTCCACAAAAGAACTCTATCTTCCCAACTGGTTCGTGGATCACACTCTATAGAAGAACTCTTTCTTCTTGCTTTGGTTTGTGGATCTCTATCCACATAAGATATCTTTCCCCTCTACTTTGGCTAGTGCTCTTTTAGAATATTTCTACCCCCACTGCACTGGATTGTGTATCTCTCTCCATAGAAGACCTTTGTCCTCACTTAGAAGACCTCTATCCTAACTACTTTAGCTAATGGTTATATATCCACTAGAGACTACTATCCTCTACTTTGTCACCTCCAAAGATTACTCTCAACTCTGCTCAATATCTATCTCAAATATGTACTAAACACTATCCTCGATCTAGCATAAATCTACTCACAAATATAACTCTGGTCTAGCACAAATCTACCCTCAAATATGTCTCAAGATTCAACACAAAATTTGATAAACTCTACTTAGATTTACCCCAAGCCTTAACATAAAGCTTAAAAAATCAATCAATCAACTCTGCTCTCAATGTTGTCTCAAGTGTTCACCAATACTTGCTCAAATCTGCCTACAAGTCTTCACCAAGACTTACCTTAAACTACTCTCAAGTATTCACAAAGACTTACCTCAAATCTATCCATAATATTTCACAAATTCTTGCTCAAATCTATCCTTAAGCTTTTACAAAAGCTTACTCAATTCACTGCAAAAGTTGCATACACAAAACTTAAATCTCTTTCAGAAAACCTCTTCACACAAAAAAAAGTTTCACTCATAATATTGTTTAACCTCAAGAACATATAGAGAATGATAAGCTCTATCAATACCTTAATATGTTTCACACTCACAAATTTTATACTCAACAAAACAATCTATCTCTAGAAAACACTCTTTTAAATCAATTTAGAATGAAGTATAATTTGTTTTACAAAACTTGATATACAACTCCCATACTCTTTGTAAACCAACTTCACTCAATCATTCAATCAATGAAACACAATTTTCTTACAAACCCTAATCAAGTGTTTCACCCTTATTTCAACACAAAACACAATGTGAGTCTTAAACTCTAACTCAAATGATTCTAAATTTCAAATAAAATCAATTCATCCATCAAGAAGATGCACTCAAACTTGCTCACACATTTCCAAAAATACTCATAAATCCTTTTCACTCCATATTATATTTTATACAATCATTTCAATCACTTTAAACAAAATATAGTGTGCTCATACCTTATTGCTTTAATGGAGATATATCTTCAAAACCTATTTTAGTCACAATAAAATATTTTTACCAATTCCAAGTTAGATAGAAGCAGTCTATCTCAAAATATTCACACAAATATTTACCTCAATAATTATTTCACAATTCAAGAAATACAATAAAATATCAAGTTTCAAATACACCTTTACATCTCTAATACTCTCAAAATAACATTCAATACATAAAAAATAAAGTTCCTTTGTAAACACCTTATAATCTCCAATCCTCTCAAAATAATATTCAACACATAAAAATAAAGTTCCTTTATTAACACCTTATAACCTCTAGTATTTTATTTATTTTCCAAGCACAAAAATAAAATATTATTTCAAAAACCCTTATGAATCCCTATACATTCCACACACCTTTTAATTATCATGTGGCTTCAAAAACCTTTCCGCATTCAAAATACTTTGGCAAATTAATTTAAATGTTGCATACCTTAATATTGGTCCAAGTCACTAAAAAATTTCACACGACTTTGACGACCAACGCTCAACAACCAGCACCCAAATTTGAACCCATGACCTATATCGCCATAACACCATAGCCCAAGGCTAAACTGCCACCTATGATACACACCCATATGTGAACCAAAGGTCCATGCTCCTGTATTAATACTATAGCATGAATTTTGGTGAAACAAAAATACCTCTCCTCCTTGCCAAAATGAATCGCATGGGATTCAAAACGATGACCTGCTCCTTTCAAGTGCCTTATCCACACCTTCGACCACCATCTATGCTACTAAGAACTATGGGATGTTTTAGTCATGCCAAACAAACATAAACATAAGTCTACCTTCCTTTATTTGAAAACCTCACGAATAACTTTTTCTTCTCAATAATGCAACACACAAATATCATAGTCACTTAGACATTAGAATTCCATTGTCATTTGGAAATGAAAATAATTTCCTATTAATAATTTATCCTTTGCATTAAACACATCAACCCTTTAAAATTTTGAATTTTGAATTTGAATTAAAATTTTAAACCTTGGCGCCATTTAATTATTTAAACAAAAATTTGACCTTAGCTAAAATATTTTAATTTAAATAAATTAAATTAAAGTCTTTATAATATCCTCAATGGGTCTTGTCGGAGATATATATTTTTTAATGATTCCTTGGACCTCGTTATTGTCACTTCTTCCTTTTACCCAAATATTATAATATTATTATTTATGTAGACACCAAAATCTAGCCACTTGTAAGTCATCTATACCTTCCTGTCAGCCACATGTCGGTCATCCACCTTCCCGCCATTATTTGGCCCAAATCCACACCTTCACGCCATTATTTGGCCCAATTTCACCTTTTCCCGCCATTATTTGGCCCAATTTCACCTTTCCCGCCATTTTTCATTCCCAAATTTATTTAAATTAATATTTATATATATATTTTAATATTTTAATATATTTTAATATATATATAAAGATACTTTAAGTGATTTAATCTGAGCCGTCCATCCTTCATTTAATCTCATCCGTCCATCCATATTAATCCGTTTCACAACCTAGATTTATTCTCTACCCTTGGATCCACTTTAATCTTAGCCACACGTTCAAAGTGTCGTTAAAACCCTAAAGTGTGCCCTAAGAGTAGATTATAAATTGAGTCACCTTGATGGCTCAAAGCTGGATCTCTTTTACTATCTCTCTTTTGTTATCTATCGCTATCTATCTCTTCTTCAGCTACACCTACCCATCCATCGTCGTCCCTTTTCGCCGCATCCATCGCCGCATCCGTCGCCAACTTCGTCGCCATCCCTTCTGCAGCATTCTGCAAAATCCCCCATTCTTGTCGCAAGTGCCCACGGGCATTTACCCGCAGCCACAGACGTAGACCGGCGTTTGCAACCTCGATCCAGAAGCACGCGGGCATTCAGCGATCGCACCAGGGCGCCTTTCGCAGCCGATTTGACAGTTACATCACTTCCAGGTGCCGCCTGGTCTCACCGCATTAACAGAAAAAGAGGTATAGATTCTAAAGCAAGTAATCTAAACTTTATTTATATATATATTAAAATATATTAAAATATTAAAATATATATATAAATATTAATTTAAATAAATTTGGGGATGAAAAATGGCGGTAAAAGTGAAATTGGGCCAAATAATGGTGGGAAAGTGTGGATTTGGGCCAAATAATGGCGGGAAGGATGGATGACTGACACGTGGCTGGTAGGAAGGTATAGATGACTTACAAGTGGCTGGATTTTGGTGTCTACAGATGCCCCTTTTTGAGTCGCTTTGTGTGAAGACACAATGTAGCACAAAAACTTAAGACAGCTGAAAAGCTGGATCAGACGCAACTCTCTCTCAAGACTAAAGCACAACTTTGAAGACCAAAGAATAAAAGAATATTTAAAATTTTTCAGCTTACCCCCTCAATTGGCGAGTAAGAATGGTTCTCACAAGCCAATTGGAAGAAATTCGGAAGATAATGAACCGTTTTTGCCCCAACGGTGAAAAAAGGGTTGGTGCATGCACCATCTGTTTATGTCCCAACAGAAAAGGGGTTGGTGTACAAACCAAAAAAGAATATGATTGAAGACGATATGAGTGATGTGAAAGATGGACCGTTTTCAACCCCAACGGTTATAAAGGGATTTTTTCCAAACTGTAAATTCCATGATCATGTAAGATGAATTCCACTATAGGAAAATTAGAAATTGATAACGGATGCCCCAACTCCTGTGTGTGAATCCATACTGTTGATGAAATTGCTTTGTTGGCACCATTGATATGCAGAGATGAAAGATGCATGAAAGAGTCCGAACTCGGAGATGCTCCTAGTGATTGTATGGATAATTCCTCGGGTCGGAACCAATCAACCTAGGTAGCCACAATCTCTAGCAAGACTTAAAATAATGACGATATGAAAGATTGTCCATGTTTAAGGCCCCATGAACTAGGCCATCAATGACAACTGTTGAGCAAATAAATCTTGGTATGAGGTCACTTGAAAAGTAGAATACCCAAAATTGATTTCCAATTTTCAAACAATGAAATAATTGATGATGATAAATGGTAAGTGTCCTTATGGTGGTTTAATCCTCTTACCGAATGGCATGGATTCAAATCGCTGCAATCGCCAAGGTGATAGAATACACCACTAGATACGAGGTTTACTTTAATTTGATTTGGCAAAAATATGCATGATGAACAAAGAATGAAATTGACGATAGATCAGAAGAATTGATGAATGTGGTTAATTTTGAGAAGGTTTTGAATATTTTTAACCCAATTTGTAAAACAATGATGAATGATGCGCTTTTTGAGCAAAATGACAAAATTTGTGTCCAAAACTGTTGTAACCTTCACAAAATGTTTTATTATGATAAGAAGAATGGATGAATGCAATTTGATGAAATTTGGAGGAGGTAAGCTTCAATTTTGTAGGTTTTGTTCCTTTATTCAATACTGACACCAAACGCCGGTCTGCATTTGTGGTTGGCAGAGACGCTCGACGGTGTTTAGGCACTCTGCAAATGCAGGACTGCATCTAAATGCACCATGAAACATCCCACTACGTTTCAGGGCACCAAAACCAGCTATTTAAACAGTTTTAGAGAGAATTTCACTCATTTGTGCGTTCGAGCTTGAGAGAAGTGCGTCTGAGGGAGTGGAGTGAAAGGTTTGTGTGGGAGCTATGGCGGAGATAGGAGCGGATGCGCCAGTGCAGCCAGCTGAGGTATTTGTTCATTTAAGCAAGTACTTATTATGTGTTTTTTTTTTTTTTTTTGGGAAAAATTTGTAACAAATTTTTGTTTTGTTGTTTTGCAGCTTAGGGTGTTAGAGGCATGACACCGGTTCTCCCCTATCATTCCAAGGATGAGGAGGTCGTTGTCCTAGGCAGACTGGGAGATATTGGAGGCAGTGGGGCTAGCGGAGGCAGCCCGATTGGAGGTAGTTTGGGTGGATGAGGGGTACCTCTCGGCTTTGGCCGAGAGGTGGGATCCAGATCGGGGGACATTTTAGCTCCCGACTAGAGAGATGATGGTGACGCTTGAGGATGTATACCGTATCCTCAAGGTGCTCGTGGAGGGGGCGCGGGTGGAGGTTGGATGAGATAGGGCCACGGAGATGGCCAAGTTGTTTGGGGATGACTGGAGGGAGATCCGGATGGAGAGTTGGGGGATACCATACTTGGCCATGTATACGGCCAAGGAGTTGGTAGCGGTGGAGGCTCTGATGATGTTCGTGTTGGCCAACATTGTGGCCCCGAACAACATCGGGTGTAGGTTCCCATGGAACCTGATGGGTGTAGTGAGCGAGATGCTCACTAATAGGGTAGTGTATGCCTGGGCGCTTGCTTTATTGGCATAGGTGTACCGAGAGTTGTATGAGGTTCGAAGACGGGGCCGAAAGGTCCTAGGTTGCAGTGTGGTTCTCCAGTGCTAGGGCTGGGAGCATGTCAGAGTGGCTCGATCGGAGGGGTTGCCATGGGCTCACTAGGACATGAGCCAGTATTATGGTAGGAGATGGCCAGTGGTGGAGGAGAGACAGCCTAGCCGCCCCGTGAGATTGGGGCAATGGTATAGGAGATTATGGGCAGACTTGACAGATGCCCAAGTCATTTGGAGGCCCTGGCGGGATGTGAGGTGGATCGATGATGGAGAGCACCTGAGATGGGTGCGATAGGCCAGATGGGTAGTGGGGTGGGGCCATAGCGATGCAGAGTACATACAGATGTCTTGAGTACTCCGCCAGGTCAGATTGAGGCAGGATGTCCCCGGTGAGCCAGTGCGCTATTGGAGGCACAAATTAGAGGGTGATTTGCCATGTGTCGAGCCGTGGAGGGAGGCGACAAAGGATGATGAGGACATGGAGATCCCCGACATGGATGACATCGGGGTGACAGTTGAGTATGCAGCATGGATGGCCGCAGAGCCGAGGTGGGAGCCACCATTGGTGGCTGGTGGAGCCGGAGAGCCCGAGGCTAGGGCTGGAGAGGGCGAGGGAACCGCAGAGGTTCCCAAGAGTAGGGAGGGTCCCCGCCTTCGATCTGACAGTCGAAGGCGAAAGGGGAAGATGGCACGGCAGGCTTCGGGTAGCGAAGATGATGGGGAGGATGGCGGAGAGGGCCTAGGAGAGGCTACAGGAGAGGCTAGGGAGATACCCCCTAGCGGGCATGAGAATGAGTTGACGCAGCTGCAGCAGTAGATAGCAGAGCGCGATGCTATGTTAGCTACCCGGGATGAGAGGATAGCTCGGCTAGAGCAGCAGGCGGTGGAGCGGGATGCCCGGTTAGCTGCTCAGGAGGAGAGGATGGCCCAGCTGTAGGCGGACTTGGATAAAGCGATCAGGGTGCCCCAGGATGATAGGGTGATGAGAATCCAGGCAGAGCTAGTGAAGCGGGAGCGACGGCATGGGATAGACATAGCTAGGTTTAGGTTGAGGACTCGTTACATTGAGGCTCTGGAGGACACATTGTTTAGGCATCACATTGTGTTGCCTGATCCTCCATCCTCTTCTGTCTCTAGGCGTAGTGAGTTTAGACACACCACTAGGTCTAGGGCTCCTACTAGGTCTCAGGGGTCCTCTTTTGATGGTTAGCTTAGTGCTTAGATGCACTCTTTATGAGCCTTGGTACTCTATTGTATATTGTAGTCTTTTGGCATTCATTGTATAGTTTGACCTTTATACATATATATATATACATGGCTTTTATTTATTTGGTGTTTTACTCTCTTTTGTGTGAATGCCTATGTTTTTGTGATGCATGTTTTTATATGTTTTAATGTTTTTGATGCATATGTGATGGAATGGAATGCAAACTTATAGATGATTAATGCGAGACTAAGTAAATGAAATATGCACTAAGAAGCACTCATACTTTTAGATAGTTAGATTTAGCCAACTGTTATCATAATTGTTTAATCAGGGGCATCGAAATTGGTGGCTTGTGAATGGATGACGTATGGAATGACATGAATATGGAAGAAGATATGGAGGGTGATATGGAGGTTGATATGGAAGACTATTTTACAAAGACTCAAACATGCTAGTGGTATCAAAAAAACTTACTAACACTGCCTAATTCAACTAGGACCAAATGTGTGTGCATGCGAGTTCATTAACCAAATCAGAAGCATGGTAGTGACTCTAGGCAATCAAAACGACAAATGATATGGTGAAGTATAAACTCCACAATTCTAGGACCTATCGTACTGGCTAGAGGAACAGTTTCAACCCACTTTGTGAAGTATTCGGTGGCTGTAATGATGAAAGTATGCTGTCCTAAAGAGGCAGGTGAAATCTTGCCAATTAAATCGAGACACCATTGTGAGAAGGGCCAAAGGCTTTGGATGGGCTGTAAAGCTTGTGATGGTATATGGATTAAATTAGCGTGTTCTTGCAACTTTTTACATTTTTTAACATATTTGCAATAATCTTGTTCCATAGTGGGCCAATAATACCCCATACGTAAAATACGCTTCGCAATGGCCATTCCACTAAAATGACCACCACAAGTACCATCATGGGCTTCAGCAATAGCTCTATGTGTTTCACCTGCTTCTAGACTGCGAAGGAGTACTCCATCATATCCACGTTTATACAACACATCCCCCAAAAGAACAAAATGAGCTACCTTTTTCTTAAAACAACGACGGGCAGTTCGAGACAAATCAGATGGGAGTGTTCCAAACTTGAGGAAGGCTACTATCTCACTAGACCAAGGCTCATATGGATCCGAATGGATAAAGCAAACATCTTTTTCATCCTTAGACTCAGCACAGACAATTGCAAACTTAGAGATTGTGGAAATGATTAGGGGCTGTACCTCTCCAAGGGAGTCCTTTGGAATCAATGATCCAAGAGAGGCCATGGCATCTGCGAATCTATTAGTCGAACGAGGCAAACTAGTGATCTCATACCAATCAAACTTAGAGAGCAACTTCATTGCTACATCATGATAAAGCTTAATGGTAGGTTCTTTGGCTTGGTATTCTCCTATAATTTGTTTAACCACGAGTTGAGAATCCCCAAATATCCTAATATGCTTAATGCTCATAGTTATGGCTGATTGAAGACCTAAAATTAAGGCTTCATACTCTGCTATATTATTGGTGCATTGGAAGTCTAGTTTGAATGATAAAGGGATGGGAATCCCTTGAGGTGTATGAAACACAACTCCAATGCCTTGACCTTTCGCACACTTAGAGCCATCAAAGAATAGCGTGATGTCAACATCTTCCTCAGGAATGATGTCCTCTTCTTGTTCAGTGATAGCAAATACCGAATCATCTGGGAGCTCAATAATCAAAGGAATGAGTGGGCTTCGTTGTATCCTTTGGCTCGGACCACTCCAGCTTAAGCAGCTGCTATCATCCAATCAAATCTGCCATTAAAATCTTGCACACATTAAAACTACAAAAAGGTTAGAAACTAGTAAGAGGGCTCCACTGTGTGAGCCCTCAAAAACAGTCTAAAACCCTAGAAATGAAATAAATAGAATGCAAAATCTAACGGTGGATTAATACATAAAAATATTACTTGCTTTATAATCTATACCTCTTTTTTTGTTAACACGGCGAGACCAGGCGACACCTAGAAGTGATGTAACTGTCAAATCGGCTGCGGATGGCGCCCTGATGCGATCGTTGAACGCCTGCGTGCTTCTGGATCGGGGTTGAAGACGCCGGTATGTGTCTATGGCTGTGGGTAAACACTCGTGGGAACTTGCGACAAGAATGGGGGATTCTACAGAATGCTGCAGAAGGGATGGCGACGAAGTTGGCGACGGATGCGATGATGGATGCGGCGAAAAGGGACGGTGATGGATGGGTAGGTTTAGCTGAAGAAGAGATAGATAGCGATAGATAACAAAAGAGAGATAGTAAAAGAGATCCCGCTTTGAGCCATCAAGGTGACTCAATTTATAATCTACTCTTAGGGCACACTTTAGGGTTTTAACGACACTTTGAACGTGTGGCTAAGATTAAAGTGGATCCAAGGGTAGAGAATAAATCTAGGTTGTGAAACGGATTAAGATGGATGGACGGATGAGATTAAATGAAGGATGGATGGCTCAGATTAAATCACTTAAAGTATCTTTATATATATTAAAATATATTAAAAAATATATATAAATATTAATTTAAATAAATTTGGGAATGAAAAATGGCGGGAAAGGTGAAATTGGGCCAAATAATGGTAGAAAAAGGTGAAATTGGGCCAAATAATGGCGGGAAGGTGTGGATTTGGGCCAAATAATGGCGGGAAGGTGGATGACCGACACGTGGCTGACAGGAAGGTATAGATGACTTACAAGTGGCTGGATTTTGGTGTCTATAGATGCCCCTTTTTGAGCTGCTTTGTGTGAAGACACAATGCAGCACAAAAACTTAAGACACCTGAAAAGCTGGATCAGACGCAACTCTCTCTCAAGACTAAAGCACAACTTTGAAGACCAAAGAATAAAAGAATATTTAAAATTTTATCAGCTTACCCCCTCAATTGGCGAGCGAGAATGGTTCTCACAAGCCAATTGGAAGAAATTTGGAAGAAAATGAACCGTTTTTGCCCCAACGGTGAAAAAAGGGGTTGGTGTATGAACCATATGTTTATGTCCCAACAGGAAAGGGGTTGGTGTACAAACCAGAAAGAATATGATTGAAGACGATATGAGTGATGTGAAAGATGGACCGTTTTCTTCCCCAACGGTTATAAAGGGATTTTTGCCAAATTGTAAGTTCCATGATCATGTAAGATGAATTCCACTATAGGAAAATTAGAAATTGATAACGGATGCCCCAACTCCTATGTGTGAATCCATACTATTGATGAAATTGCCTTGTTGGCGCCATTGATATGCAGAGATGAAAGATGCATGAAAGAGTCTAGAACTCAGAGATGCTCCTAGTGACTGTATGGATAATTCCTCGGGTCGGAACCAATCAACCTAGGTAGCCACAATCTCTAGCAAGACTTAAAATAATGACGATATGAAAGATTGTCCATGTTTATGGCCCCATGAACTAGGCCATCAATGACAACTGTTGAGCAAATTAATCTTGGTATGAGGTCACTTGAAAAGTAGAATACCCAAAATTGATTTTCAATTTTCAAACAGTGAAATAATTGATGATGATAAATGGTAAGTGTCCTTATGGTGGTTTAATCCTCTTACCGAATTGCATGGATTCAAATCGCTGCAATCGCCAAGGTGATAGAATATACCACTAGATACGAGGTTTACTTTAATTTGATTTGGCAAAAATATGCATGATGAAAGAAGAATGAATGAAATTGATGATAGATCAGAAGAATTGATGAATGTGGTTAATTTTGTGAAGGTTTTGAATATTTTTAACCCAATTTGTAAAACAATGATGAATGATGCGCTTTTTGAGCGAAATGACAAAATTTGTGTCCAAAACTGTTGTAACCTTCACAAAATGTTTTATTATGATAAGAAGAATGGATGAATGCAATTTGATGAAATTTGGAGGAGGTAAGCTTCAATTTTGCAAGTTTTGTTCCTTTATTCAATACTGACACCAAACGCCGGTCTGCATTTGTGGTTGGCAGAGACGCCCGTCGGTGTTTAGGCGCTCTAAAAATGTAGGACTGCGTCTAAATGTGCCATGAAATGCCCCACTGCATTTTAGGGCGCCAAAACCAGCTATTTAAACAGTTTCAGCGAGAATTTCGCTCATTTGTGCATTCGAGCTTGAGAGAAGTGCGTCTGAGGGAGTGGAGTGAAAGTTTTGTGTGGGAGCTATGGTGGAGATAGGAGCGGACGCGCCAGTGTAGCCAGCCGAGGTATTTGTTCATTTAAGCAAGTACTTATTATGTGTTTTTTTTTTTTTTTTTTTGGGAAAAATTTGTAACAAATTTTTGTTTTGTTGTTTTGCAGCTTAGGGTGTTAGAGGCACGACACCGGTTCTCCCCTATCATTCCGGGGATGAGGAGGTCGTTGTCCCAGGTAGACTGGGAGATATTGGAGGTAGTGGGGCTAGCGGAGGCAGCCGGTTGGAGGTAGTTCAGGCGGATGAGGGGTACCTCTCGACTTTGGCCGAGAGGTGGGATCCAGATCGGGGGACGTTCCAGCTCCCGACTGGAGAGATGACGGTGACGCTTGAGGATGTATACCGTATCCTCAAGGTGCCCGTGGAGGGGGCGCGGGTGGAGGTTGGATGAGATAGGGCCACGGAGATGGCCAAGTTGTTTGGGGATGACTGGAGGGAGATCCGGATGGAGAGCGGGGGGATCCCATACTTGGCCATGTATACGGCCAAGGAGTTGGTAGTGGTGGAGGCTCTGATGATGTTCGTGTTGGCCAACATTGTGGCCCCGAACAACACCGGGTGTAGGTTCCCATGGAACCTGATGGGTGTAGTGAGCGAGATGCTCACTAATAGGGTAGTGTATGCCTGGGCACCTTCTTTATTTGCGTAGGTGTACCGGGAGTTGTATGAGGTTCGAAGACGGGGCCGGAAGGGCCTAGGTTGCAGTGTGGTTCTCCAGTGCTAGGGCTGGGAGCATTTTAGAGTGGCTCGACCGGAGGGGTTGCCATGGGCTCACTGGGACATGAGCCAGGCTTATGGTAGGAGATGGCCAGTGGCGGAGGAGAGACAGCCTAGCCGCCCCGTGAGATCGGGGCAATGGTATAGGAGATTATGGGTAGACTTGACAGATGCCCAAGTCATTTGGAGGCCCTGGCGGGAGGCGAGGTGGATCGGGGATGGAGAGCACCTGAGATGGGTGCGATAGGCCAGATGGGTAGTGGGGTGGGGCCATAGCGAGGTGAAGTACATACAGATGTCTCGAGTACTCCGCCAGGTCGGATTGAGGCAGGATGTCCCCGGTGAACCAGTGCACTATCGGAGGCACAGATCAGAGGGTGATTTGCCATGTGTCGAGCCGTGGAGGGAGGCGGCAGAGGAAAATGAGGACATGGAGATCCCCGACATGGATGACATCGGGGTGACAGCTGAGTATGTAGCATGGATGGCCGTAGAGCCGAGGTGGGAGCCACCATTGGTGGCTGGTGGAGCCGGAGAGCCCGAGGCTAGGGTTGGAGAGGGCGAGGGAACCGCAGAGGTTCCCAAGTGCAGGGAGGGTCCCTGCCTTCGATCTGATAGTCAAAGGCGAAAGGGGAAGATGGAACGGTAGGCTTTGGGTAGCGAAGAATATGGGGAGGATGGCGGAGAGGGCCTAGCAGAGGCTGTAAGAGAGGCTAGGGAGATAACCCCTAGCGGGCATGAGAACGAGCTGACATAGCGGTAGCAACAGATAGCAGAGCGCGATGCTATGCTAGCTGCCCGGGACGAGAGGATAGCTCGGCTGGAGCAGCAGGTGGTGGAGCGGGATGCCCGGCTATCTGCTCAGGAGGAGAGGATGGCCCAGCTACAGGCGGACTTGGATGGAGCGACTAGGGTGCCCTAGGATGACAGGGTGACGAGACTCCAGGTAGAGCTAGCAGAGCGGGAGCGACGACACGGGATAGACATAGCTAGGCTTAGGTCTAGGACTCGTTACATTGAGGCTCTGGAGGACACATTGTTTAGGCATCACATTGTGTTGCCTGATCCTCCATCCTCTTCTGTCTCTAGGCGTAGTGAGTCTAGACACACCACTAGGTCTAGGGCTCCTACTAGGTCTCAGGGGTCCTCTTTTGATGGTTAGCTTAGTGCTTAGATGCACTCTTTATGAGCCTTGGTGCTCTATTGTATATTGTAGCCTTTTGGCATTCCTCGTATAGTTTGTCCTTTATACATATATATATATACATGGCTTTTATTTATTTGGTGTTTTACTCTCTTTTGTGTGAATGCCTATGTTTTTGTGATGCATGTTTTGATATGTTTTAATGTTTTTGATGCATATGTGATGGAATGGAATGCAAACTTATAGATGATTAATGCGAGACTAAGTATATAACATACAAATCTATGGATGATTAATGCAAGACTAAGTAAATGATATGTAAATCTATGGATGATTAATGCAAGACTAAGTAAATGAAATATGCACTAAGAAGCACTCATATTTTTAGATAGTTAGATTTAGCCAACTGTTATCATAATTGTTTAATCAGGGGCACCGAACTTGGTGGCTTGTGAATGGATGACGTATGGAATGACATGAATATGGAAGAAGATATGGAGGAAGATATGGAAGAAGATATGGAGGAATACTATTTTACAAAGACTCAAACATGCTAGTGGTATCAAACAAACTTACTAATACTGCCTAATTCAACTAGGACCAAATGTGTGTGCATGCGAGTTCATTAACCAAATCAGAAGCATGGTAGTGACTCTAGGCAATCAAAAACCTGTGTGTGTGCAAGTGTGTTCATTAACCTCATCTTGCATAAATTAGGTAACCCCTGTTATGGAGAAGACCCCAAAGCTAGTTTGTCCGTATGAGCATTCAGAGGTCTCTTTTTGAGGAGAGACATGTCGCCATGCAATGAGTATACTCCACTTCCAGTCAAGCGTCTATAGCCCCGGTGAAGGTTAACTCCATAGTCCATGTTGTTTTTGACCTTTGTAAGCCTTGGGGATGACTACCTATCCGTCTGACTGGACAAGTAGTACGATCCTTACAACTTATTTGGGATCAAGTGGTGTGTGAAAAATGTTCATTTCCTTAGAGCTTTGGGGAATCGGATTCTCAACCGAAGTATGATGAGAATTTTACCCTATCCTTACTACTCTGTTTATATTTATATTTTGTGATTGCTTGTGATAGTGGTAAGAACCACTATTTTATGGACTATGTTTGCATGATAGGACAAACGAGGATTACCCTTTTCACTTCAAGGCACAACCCAAGGATGGTGTTATCTCTCTTTGACACAAGATGTTTTTAAGATGTGAAAATGTGATAGGTTCAAGACCGCTTTTGAAATCATTTCCCAATACTCAAGATTTTATTTAGTGTAATTTGTGATATGGCCCTAGAGAACTTTGACATGCATTTCAAAGTTTGCTTAAAACACTAGGAATGGCTGAGTGACTGAAAACATTTTGGCAATGTAAATATGTGCAAATGGAAAATGGGTGTACGAATGACAATTCGGTTTGATGGATTTTATGAAGGTGCCCCTGATTAAGGCAACATGACTTTTGCTTGACCAAATTTTATATCCAAAATATAGAATGGTCTCTAACATGATATGCAACTATGGCTGAAAATGAAATGTTATGGTTTTCAATGAGATGTATGCACATGAAATGCAATGTTTTTGAATGAGATGTATGCAACTAACAATGAAATGCAAATTCTTTTTATTTTATTTGTTTTTTTTTTTTTTTTTTTTTGTTACAAGCCATGTATATATGTACATATAAAATTCAAACTATGCGTAGAATGCCCTCAAGTGTATAACATTAAGTGGTTCGGGTTCTTCCTCTCCCTCTAAATTGGCAAGTCTATAAGTTCCATTACCCACTCTTTCGGTGACCATATATGGACCTAACCAATTAGCCGCGAATTTATCTCGAAGATGCGGCAATGCATTGGTGTTTTGTTGATTCTCTTTAAGGACAAGATCTCCTACTTGAAATTCTCTTAGATGAACTTTGGCATTGTAAGCACGTTTCAATCGGTCTTGATAAACTCGCAAATGCTCTAAAGCATTGATTCATTTTTCATCTATGAGTGTGAGTTGATCAAGACGTGCTTGTCTAGCAGTATCATCATCGATAAATTCCTGCAAAGAAATTCGCAAGGAAGGGATCTCGAGCTCAAGAGGCATGATTGCTTCAACTCCATAGACCAAAGAAAATGGCGTTGCCCCAATGGGAGTTTTGATGCTTGTTCTGTAAGCCCATAATGCCAAGGGGATTTGTGTATGCCAATCTTTATGATTTTCTTTAACAAGTTTCTTAAGAATAGCAATTATGGTCTTATTGGAAGCTTCAACTTGTCCATTGGCTTGTGGGTAGTAAGGAGTTGAGAAACTATGTTGGATATTATACTTTTCGTAAAGAGCTCGAACATCCTTATTCTTAAAAGACTTGTCGTTATCAGAAATGATTTTAGAGGGAATACCAAAACGACAAATGATATGGTGAAGTATAAACTCCACAATTCTAGGACCTGTCATACTGGTTAGAGGAATAGCTTCAACCCACTTTGTGAAGTATTCAATGGCTGTAATGATGAAAGTATGCTGTCCTGAAGAGGCAGGTGAAATCTTGCCAATTAAATCGAGACCCCATTGTGAGAAGGGCCAAAGGCTTTGGATGGGCTGTAAAGCTTGTGATGGTATATGGGTTAAATTAGCGTGTTCTTGACACTTTTTACATTGTTTAACATATTTGCAACAATCTTGTTCCATAGTGGGCCAATAATACCCCATACGTAAAATACGCTTCGCAATGGCCATTCCACTAAAATGACCACCACAAGTACCATCATGGGCTTCAGCAATAGCTCTATGTGTTTCACCTGCTTCTAGACAGTGGAGGAGTACTCCATCATATCCACGTTTATACAACACATCCCCCAAAAGAACAAAACGAGCTACCTTTTGCTTAAAACAGCGACAGGCAGTTCGAGACAAATCAGATGGGAGTGTTCCAAACTTGAGGAAGGCTACTATCTCACTAGACCAAGGCTCATATGGATCCGAATGGATAAAGCAAACATCTTTTTCATCCTTAGACTCAGCACGGACAATTGCAGACTTAGAGATTGTGGAAATGATTAGGGGTTGTACCTCTCCAAGGGAGTCCTTTGGAATCAATGATCCAAGAGAGGCCATGGCATCCGCAAATCTATTAGTCGAACGAGGCAAACTAGTGATCTCATACCAATCAAACTTAGAGAGCAACTTCATTGCTACATCATGATAAAGCTTAATGGTAGGTTCTTTGGCTTGGTATTCTCCTGTAATTTGTTTAACCACGAGTTGAGAATCCCCAAATATCCGAATACGCTTAATGCTCATAGCTATGGCTGATTGAAGACCTAAAATTAAGGCTTCATACTCTGCTGTATTATTGGTGCATTGGAAGTCTAGTTTGAATGATAAAGGGATGGGAATCCCTTGAGGTGTATGAAACACAACTCCAGCACCTTGACCTTTCGTGCACTTAGAGCCATCAAAGAATAGCGTGATGTCAACATCTTCCTCCGAAATGATGTCCTCTTCTTGTTCAGTGATAGCAAATACCGAATCATCTGGGAGCTCAATAATCAAAGGATGATCACTAGGTAGTGGAGCTTCCGCAAGTTGATCGGCTATAACTTGACCTTTAACGGATTTTTGGCTAATGAATTCAAGATCGAATTCGGTAAGCAACATTATCCATTTAGCGGTACGAGTGTTATTATAAGTGCGAGACATCATATAACGCAGAGGGTTTTCTCTAGCTATGACATATGTTGTATGGCTAAGCATATAATGACGAAGTTTCTTAGTGGCAAAAACCACTGCTAAGCACAACTTTTCCACATAAGCATATCGGGTTTCATAGCTTACCAATGTTCGACTAATATAATAGACAACTTGCTCACGATTTTGTTCATTCTTTTGTGCAAGCATTGTCCCTAAGGCAAAGTCCGTTGCTGAGATATAAAGATTGAAAGGGACCCCTGGACGAGGTGGAGCTAAGACTGACGGAGACGCTAAGTACTGCTTGATGTCATCAAAGGCTTTCTGACACTCATCTGTCCATGAAAATTGTACCCCCTTTTGTAGTAGGTGGCAAAATGGCCTACATTTATCAGAAAGTTGTGCAATAAAGCGACGGATTGAATTAATCTTTCCTTGCGGACTACGCAACTCCTTCAAATTAGTTGGGGGACACATTTCCATAATGGCTTTGACCTTGTTTGGGTCCACCTCAATACCTCGTTTAGAGATAATAAAACCTAGGAGTTTGCCTGAGGTAACACCAAAGACACATTTCTTAGGGTTCAACCTTACTTTATGCTCTAGAAGCCTATCAAAAACTTTTTTCAATACATCAAAATGCTCTTGTCGAGTTTTAGATTTTGCCAATAAATCATCCACATAATCTTCGATAATCTTATGCATATAATCGTGGAAAATATAAGTCATGGCTCGTTGATAGGTTGCACCTGCGTTCTTAAGGCCAAAGGGCATCACCCTGTAACAAAAAGTTCCCCAAGGTGTGGTAAATGTCTGTTTTGTGTTGATCTTCAGGGTTTATTCGAATCTGGTTGTATCCCGAAAATCCATCCATGAACGAAAGCATTTCATGACCAACGCAGGTGTCGACAAGAGTATCAATGTTTGGAAGAGGAAAGTCATCCTTAGGACACGCTTTATTTAGATCTCAAAAATCGGTGCAAACACGTATCCCCCCGTTAGGCTTGCGAACGGGTACCATGTTAGAAAGCCACTCAAGATAATCAATCGGGACGACAAATTTAACATCCAGAAGTTTCTGAATCTCCGATTTAACTATGAGGGCCACGGTAGGATGCATTTTCCTAAGTTTATGTTTGACAGGTTTAGCATATTTTTGTAAGGTGAGGTTATGGACAACCAAATTAGGGTCTAGGCCTGGCATGTCTTTGTAAGACCATGCAAATATCTCCTTCTTTCGCTTGAGTAGAGCAATCATTTGCTCTTGTTCCTCTGATGATAGACTTTTAGCCAGTTTCATAATTTGGGTGCCATCTTGGTCTGTACTAAGGTCTACATCGATAGTTTCTTCAATAGACATGTGGGAACCTTCCTCAAGCTGATGGGGAGTAGGGATCAGATTTATGTCATCTAAAATGTCATCAAGCTCCTGTGCCTTGCTCTCGTCTATGTCTTCCTGGAAGACCTCTGGCTTAGAAGATGAAGGTGAATGTGGAGGTGAAGGAGGAATGTAGTTGACGGAAGCCCTTAACAATTCCTCAGAAAGGATGAATTCTGAAATAGATGGAGGGGATGAAATCCGATCCATGCCAATCAGGCTTGGGTTGATCATGATTGGCTTATCCGGATCATATGGATTATGGAGTGGTGTGAATAAGTCTTCAAAATTCATTGTCGACTTATGGAAGAAAGGATGGGCGGAATGGAAGGGAAAACCGGTGAAGACCTCGGAAGACCTGAGATGCAAAACAACATAATTTTTCATTTTTTGTTTTTTTTTTTTGGTAGTGGTGAAAACCACTATTTTAGTATATACATATAATACGGGTTTGGATTATGGCTTATGGATGTGGTGGAGGGGGTGGTTCACCTCGTTCTTGTGGAAGAAGCAAGCGAAAGATGGCCTCTTGGAGAGGGAACAATTGGAGATAAAACTTGTCTTGTTTAGTGAGGGGAACAATGGGCGCCGACTCTTCTTCAGATTCATCACCATTTGACATGACGTCAAATTCTTCATAGGCTTCATCTTCGGATTCGTCGGGGTGGAGGATTTCTTCTTTTGAATTAAGATTAATGCTTTGAAAAGCTCGTTCAAAAGAAGAAAGGGATGGAAGTGGTTGGTAGCCCAGACCAAAACGCTCAGTGGGTCTCTGATATGGCATATCGATGCGTTCAGTTACCCCTTGCTCGTATCGACCTAGGCCAAATTGCTGTCAATTATGTCCGTGGAAATAGCGAGAGGGAAAACCCTCCATCCTTTCGATATTGGCAGGGACTGGATGCTTGGGTTCTAGTATGGTGGTAGGACTAGAAGATGACTCTATTCCCCCATATACAAAATTAATGGAATTTGGCATAGAACCCATGTTATAAACCGATCCAATGGATAAATGTTGGTCATGTGGATGACCAAAATCTTTAACTTTTTGCACATTGAACGGTGTGATGTGGACATCTTGGATGGCATACTCACCAATACCTGCATCGGTGAGATGGACCTTGACTTGGGAGGGAGATGGACTAGATGATGGAATAGAAGAATGTGGGATAGAAGAATTGGAAGGATTTGGTTGGGTTGATGCTTCACTGACTTGTGAAACATCAACTGGTGATGGTTGGGAAGATGGAGGAATAATAGGTGATGTTGAAGAAGGTGTAGAAGAAGGGGGTAATGACGTGGAAAGAGATGATTGGTCATGGCCACATGTGCATGTGGTCACTGATGAAGAAGGAAGATTAGGAGATGAAGAAAGTGGTGAATGAGATGGAATAACGGAAGAGGAAGATGGTTGCGATATGATGGGTAGCTCCTCAGGAATGGGAGCTGGTTGAGTAGGGGCGGGTACCGCATGATAAGCAATTGGTTGCGGTTGAATTTGCATTACTTGTTGTTGTTGAGCCATTACGGGCTGACTCGCCACCACTTGATTAACTTGGTTAACATTTGAGGCTGTACTAGCCTGTGTTTGTTTGTTTTGGCCATAATTATTATTTCGTTGTTGGCCCTTTTGTTGCCATTATTTTCTACGGGGTTTTAAAACACCCTCTTGGACTTTAATGTCTTCTATGATACTTGCTTGGGCCAAAGCCTCTTCAAAAGTCCTGTATTGTTGTAATTGGAGTAACCAAGAGATAGGTTTTAGACAACTCTGGGTGAACATTTTGGTTAACTCCTCCATTGGTAGGGAGAATGGCAATTTATTAATGATAGCCCTCCAATGGTTTCCAAAGTCATAAACGGTCTCATCGTCATGTTGCTTGAGCTTGTATAAGTCGGACAATGAAACTTTCCTTTGTACATTTAGGGAGAATCGTTCTAAAAATAGATTAATCAATTGTTCGTAAGCATAAATGCTATGGTGAGCTAAATGATTGTACCATTGTACAACATCTCCCCCTAATGTCTGAGGAAAAGTTTTGAGCATAAGAGCATCATTATTTTGGATTCTAAAGCAGGCATGCATGAATGAGCTCACATGTTCATGAGGATCCTCAGTTCCTCAAAATTTGTCAAACTTCGGTAATGTGAAATCAATCGGATATGGCGGTGAAGGTACCGAAGGATGAATTGGTTGATTGATCAATGACCTTAGCGTAGGTTTCTGACTAGATGAGCCAGGCATGTTGAGCATAAGGTTGTCAATCTGTTGTTGTATAGCATGGAGTCGATAATCTTCATGAAAATTTTGACTTGTTTGATGATTATGAGGATGCAATGGAGGAGTTGAAAAATGATGAGATGGGATGAAATTGCCTGGATTAGGCGGTGTGGAATGGACAGGTTGTTGGTATGGATGATACCGAAAAGAAGGTGATTGGTTTGAATGATGAACTGGACTGGGTTGGGAGAAAGGTGGGGTAGGAATGGACACCACCGAAGATTGGGGTACCCAGGTGGGGCCTGAGCTAAGAAAAGTTGGCTGGGTAGAAATTGGTTGGGGTGTAGGATTTACTACGACAGGTGGTTGAGCATTTTGTTGTTGTTGTTGCTGAAGCAACTTGTCGAGGTACTCCCTAACCTTATTAATCTCTAACCCAAGGGAGGTGGGATGATTGGATGAAGGTGGAGGGCAGGCTGCCATGGTAGTCATAGAAGACTGCATAGCAGGGGCAATGAAGGTGGCTGAAGTAGGTGGTACCTGGGAAGAAACAATAGACTATGCCCCAGGTAGGGTGAAGCCATAAATGGTTTGGGAAGAAGAGTGTTGAAATTGGTCATGGCTAGAGGAGGTTCCACCAGCCTCATAGAGAGAATTGGTGTACACCCGGGTAAATGGAGGAGAAAGTGGTCGGGAAGACACTACATTTGTCTCCAAAGGAGGACAATTGAGCATCTGGGAAGATGTTGGAGATGAAGCCGGTTGAGAAGATACAACATTAGCCTCAAAAAAAGGGTTAGTGTAGACCTGAGTGAAACCAGCGGGTATGGTTGATGCAATATCCTGCTGAAAAATAGAATCTTGCATAGGGGAATCTTGGATTGGCTCAAGGACATAACCAGTGCCATCTCTTAAGTGAGTTTGCACTTGGGCCATATCAATGTGGGTAATATGACAGGAATTGTCTTCCTCCATGGGCATGGCCATGTGATAGACGGTACCATCATGGGTGAACATTTTGGTTAACTCCTCCAAAATTACCACCACAAGTACCATCATGGGCTTCAACAATAGCTCTATGTGTTTCACCTGCTTCTAGACAGCGGAGGAGTACTCCATCATATCCATGTTTATACAACACATCCCCCAAAAGAACAAAATGAGCTGCCTTTTGCTTAAAACAGTGATGGGCAGTTCGAGACAAATCATATGGGAGTGTTCCAAACTTGAGGAAGGCTACTATCTCACTAGACCAAGGCTCATATGGATTCGAATGGATAAAGCAAACATCTTTTTCATCCTTAGAATCAGCACGGACAATTGCAGACTTAGAGATTGTGGAAATGATTAGGGGCTGTACCTCTCCAAGGGAGTCCTTTGGAATCAATGATCCAAGAGAGGCCATGGCATCCGCGAATCTATTAGTCGAACAAGGCAAACTAGTGATCTCATACCAATCAAACTTAGAGAGCAACTTCATTGCTACATCATGATAAAGCTTAATGGTAGGTTCTTTGGCTTGGTATTCTCCTATAATTTGTTTAACCACGAGTTGAGAATCCCCAAATATCTGAATACGCTTAATGCTCATAGCTATGGCTGATTGAAGACCTAAAATTAAGGCTTCATACTCTGCTGTATTATTGGTGCTGGAGTTGTGTTTCATACTCTGCTCAACATGCCTGGCTCATCTAGTCATAAACCTATGCTAAGGTCATTGATCAATCAACCAATTCATCCTTCGGTACCTTCACCGCCATATTCGACTGATTTCACATTACCGAAGTTTGACAAATTTCGAGGAACTGAGGATCCTCATGAACATGTGAGCTCATTCATGCATGCCTACTTTAGAATCCAAAATAATGATGCTCTTATGCTCAGAACTTTTCCTTAGACATTAGGAGGAGATGCTGTACAATGGTACAATCATTTACCTCACCATAGCATTTATGCTTACGAGCAATTGATTAATCTATTTTTAGAACGATTCTCCCTAAATGTACAAAGGAAAGTTTCATTGTCCGACTTATACAAGCTCAAGCAACATGACGATGAGACTGTTTATGACTTTGGAAACCGTTGGAGGGCTATCATTAATAAACCGCCATTCTCTCTACCAATGGAGGAGTTAACCAAAATGTTCACCCAGAGTTGTCTAAAACCTATCTCTTGGTTACTCCAATTACAACAATACAGGAATTTTGAAGAGGCTTTGGCCCAAGCAAGTATCATAGAAGACATTAAAGTCCAAGAGGGTGTTTTAAAACCCTGTAGAAAAGAATGGAAATGAAAGGGCCAACAACGAAATAATAATTATGGCCAAAACAAAAAAACACAGGCTAGTACAACCTCAAATGTTAACCAAGTTAATCAAGTGGTGGCGAGTCAGCCCGTAATGGCTCAACAACAACAAGTAATGCAAAGTCAACCACAACCAATTGCTTATCATGTGGTACCCGCCCCTACTCAACCAGATCCCAATACTGGGCCAACCATGGAAACTCGACCTTGGCAAAATAATCATCCCAAGCAACAATTCACACCTTTAGATGAACCATATGCGGTCATATTCAATAAGTTATATAGCACAAATCAGTTAACTTTACCTGAGTTCAAACCTTTAGAACCATCTAGAAGGGGAAAGTATTACAAGGAGTACCTATTTTGTCCTTATCATAGGCAAAATGGGCACGATATCAATAATTGTATAGCTTTCAAACATGTGATCCAAGATCTTATTGAGATTGGAGACATTAAATTGGATAGCCCCTTAGCCCAACAAAATCAAAATCTTGGTATATTTCAAACACCCCTTCCACATCGGGAGGAAGCTCCAACAACTTCAGGGGGAGTAACTCAGGTAACTCCTCCTAATAAAGTCAACCATGTACAACCATACCAAGGTTTTGTGGGTACTATTAACATAGTAACCCGAGGTCAAAGGGCGAACCAACAAAATTAGGCTGAACCACAGCCACCTGTACAAACTCCCAGTCCACCTCAGGTAACAATGACCCAACGACGTGCTAGTACTTCTCAACAACCGCTAAATCATTCTACTCAATGCTAACGACCCATCATGTCATTGAGTAGCCGATTAACTACCAGTTTAAAAATGGCTTATGCCAAGTTATCGATCTATGACCTCATTCAACAATCTCCCCCGCATAGAGAGGCATTAATGGAAATATTAAAGTCAATCGAGCTTAAAACTCAAGATACTAATGCCTTCAACAACTTTGTGGGGAGTATTCAAACATGCATGGAGCCCTCCATCACTTTCTATGATTTTGAAATCAAACCTTTGTCAACAGAAAGTATAGATCCTCCACTGCATATCATGGCCAAGATCGATCACAAGCCATTCAAGAGAGTCTTAATTGACACCGGTTCCTCAATCAATATCATTACAACATCGGTGTTGAGTCATCTAGAACTGTCACCATCCCTTATCACCAAGTCGACTTTTACTCTTAAAGCATTCAATGATGCTTTATATTCCACGGTTGGCACGGTTATCTTGCCCATTGAGGTAGGGGCCCGAAATTTGCATTTTCACATCTTGGAAGGGTCCATGGCATACAATGTATTTCTTGGACAGCCTTGGCTTAGGGAGATGAGATGTGTCCCTTCTATACTGCATCAATGTCTAAAGTATGTATATGAGGGACAGGTTCATTGTGTACCTGCTGACACTGAACCCTTCAAACATTGCAACTATGTCTCAAATACTTATGAGATTGTGTTGCCATCCACTCATATTTTCTTGACCCCATCTACTTCTTCTATACCATATTCTTCTAAAGCTCCCATTTCTGAGGGGCTACCCATCATATCGCAACCATCTTCCTCTTCCGTTATTCCATCTCATTCACCACTTTCTTCATCTCCTAATATTCCTTCTTCTTCATCAGTGACCACATGCACATGTGGCCATGACCAATCATCTCTTTCCACGTCATTACCCCCTTCTTCTAAACCTTCTTCAACATCACCTATTATTCCTCCATCTTCCCAATCATCACCAGCTGATGTTTCACAAGTTAGTGAAGCATCAACCCAACCAAATCCTTCCAATTCTTCTATCCCACATTCTTCTATTCCATCATCTAGTCCATCTCCCTCCCAAGTCAAGGTCCATCTCATTGATGTAGGTATTGGTGAGTATGCCATTCAAGATGTCCACATCACACCGTTCAATGTGCAAACAGTTAAATATTTTGGTCGTCCACATGACCAACATTTATCCATTGGATCGGTTTATAACATGGGTTCTATGCCAAATTCCATTAATTTTGTATATGGGGGAATAGAGTCATCTTCTAGTCCTACCACCATACTAGAACCTAAGCATCCAGTCCCTGCCAATATCAAAAGGATGGAGGGTTTTCCCTCTCGCTATTTCCACAAGACATAATTGGCAGCAATTTGGCCTAGGTCGATACGAGCAAGGGGTAACTGAACGCATCGATATGCCATATCAGAGACCCACTGAGCATTTTGGTCTGGGCTACCAACCACTTCCATCCCTTTCTTCTTTTGAATGAGCTTTTCAAAGCATTAATCTTAATTCAGAAGAAGAAATCCTCCACCCCGACGAATCCGAAGATGAAGCCTATGAAGAATTTGACGTCATGTCAAATGGTGATGAATATGAAGAAGAGTCGGCACCCATTGTTCCCATCACTGAACAAGACGAGTTTTATCTCCAATTGTTCCCTCTCCAAGAGGCCATATTTCGCTTGCTTCTTCCACAAGAACGAGGTGAACCACCCCCTCCACCACATCCATAAGACATAATCCAAACCTGTATTATATTTATATACTAAAATAGTGGTTTTCACCACTACCAAAAAAAAAAAAAATCAGAAAATTTCCAAAAAAAAAAAAAATCAAAATATATAAAAATACTTTATTGCTTTATGTATGTGTGTAATAGTGGTTTTCACCACTACAAAAAAAAAAAAAAAAAAAAAAAACTGAAAAACTATGTTGTTTTGCATTTCAGGTCTTCCGAGGTCTTCACCGGTTTTCCCTTCCATTCTGCCCATCCTTTCTTCCATAAGTCGACAATGAATTTTGAAGACTTATTCACACCGCTCCATAATCCATATGATCCGGATAAGCCAATCCCGATCAACCCAAGCCTGATTGACATTGATCTGATTTTATCCTCTCCATCTATTTCAGAGTTCATCCTTTCCTAGGAATTGTTAAGGGCTTCCGCCAACTACATTCCTCCTTCACCTCCACATTCACATTCATATTCTAAGCCAGAGGTCTTCTAGGCAGACATAGACGAGAGCAAGGCACAGGAGCTTGATGACATTTTAGATGACATAAATCTGATCCCTACTCCCCATCAGCTTGAGGAAGGTTCCCACATGTCTATTGAAGAAAATATCGATGTAGACCTTAGTACAGACCAAGATGGCACCCAAATTGTGAAACTGGCTAAAAGTCTATCATCAAATGAACAAGAGCAAATGATTTCTCTACTCAAGTGAAAGAAGGAGATATTTGCATGGTCTTACAAAGACATTCCAGGCCTAGACCATAATTTGGTTGTCCATAACCTCACCTTACAAAAAGATGCTAAACCTGTCAAACATAAACTTAGGAAAATGCATCCTACCATGGCCCTCATAGTTAAATCGAAGATTCAGAAACTTTTGGATGTTAAATTTGTCATCCCGATTGATTATCCTGAGTGGCTTTCTAACATGGTACCCATTCGCAAGCCTAACGGGGGAATATGTGTTTGCACCGATTTTTGAGATCTAAATAAAGCGTGTCCTAAGGATGACTTTCCTCTTCCAAACATTGATACTCTTGTCGACACCTGTGCTAGTCATGAAATGCTTTTGTTCATGGATGGGTTTTTAGGATACAACCAGATTTGAATAAACCTTGAAGATCAACACAAAACAACATTTACCACACCTTGGGGAACTTTTTGTTATAGGGTGATGCCCTTTGGCCTTAAGAACGCAGGTGCAACCTATCAACGAGCCATGACTTATATTTTCCATGATTATATGCATAAGATTATCGAAGATTATGTGGATGATTTATTGGCAAAATCTAAAACTCGACAAGAGCATTTTGATGTATTGGAAAAAGTTTTTGATAGGCTTCTAGAGCATAAAGTAAGGTTGAACCCTAAGAAATGTGTCTTTGGTGTTACCTCAGGCAAACTCCTAGGTTTTATTATCTCTAAACGAGGTATTGAGGTGGACCCAAACAAGGTCAAAGCCATTATGGAAATGTGTCCCCCAACTAATTTGAAGGAGTTGCGTAGTTTGCAAGGAAAGATTAATTCAATCCGTCGCTTTATTGCACAACTTTTTGATAAATGTAGGCCATTTTGCCACCTACTAAAAAAGGGGGTACAATTTTCATGGACAGATGAGTGTCAGAAAGCCTTTGATGACATCAAGCAGTACTTAGCGTCTCCACCAGTCTTAGCTCCACCTTGTCCAGGGGTCCCTTTCAATATTTATATCTCAGAAATGGACTTTACCTTAGGGACAATGCTTGCACAAAACAATGAACAAAATCGTGAGCAAGCTGTCTATTATATTAGTCAAACATTGGTAAGCTATGAAACCCGATATGCTTGTGTGGAAAAGTTGTGCTTAGCAGTGGTTTTTGCCACTAAGAAACTTCGTCATTATATGCTTAGCCATACAACATATGTCATAGCTAGAGAAAACCCTCTGCGTTATATGATGTCTCGCACTTATAATAACACTCGTACCGCTAAATGGATAATGTTGCTTACCGAATTTGATCTTGAATTCATTAGCCAAAAATCCGTTAAAGGTCAAGTTATAGCCGATCAACTTGCGGAAGCTCCACTACCTAGTGATCATCCTTTTATTATTGAGCTCCCAGATGATTCGGTATTTGCTATCACTGAACAAGAAGAGGACATCATTCCAGAGGAAGATGTTGACATCACGCTATTCTTTGATGGCTCTAAGTGCGTGAAAGGTCAAGGTGCTGTAGTTGTGTTTCATACACCTCAAGGGATTCCTATCCCTTTATCATTCAAACTAGACTTCCAATGCACCAATAATACAGCAGAGTATGAAGCCTTAATTTTATGTCTTCAATCAGCCATAGCTATGAGCATTAAGTGTATTCGGATATTTGGGGATTCTCAACTCATGGTTAAAAAAATTATAGGAGAATACCAATCCAAAGAACCTACCATTAAGCTTTATCATGATGTAGCAATGAAGTTGCTCTCTAAGTTTGATTGGTATGAGATCACTAGTTTGCCTCGTTCGACTAATAGATTTGCGGATGCCATGGCCTCTCTTGGATCATTGATTCCAAAGGACTCCCTTGGAGAGGTACAACCCCTAATCATTTCCACAATCTCTAAGTCTGCAATTGTCCGTGTTGAGTCTAAGGATGAAAAAGATGTTTGCTTTATCCATTCGGATCCATATGAGCCTTGGTCTAGTGAGATAGTAGCCTTCCTCAAGTTTGGAACACTCCCATCTGATTTGTCTCGAACTGCCTACCACTATTTTAAGAAAAAGGTAGCTCGTTTTGTTCTTTTGGGGGATGTGTTGTATAAACGTGGATATGATGGAGTACTCCTCCGCTGTCTAGAAGTAGGTGAAACACAGAGAGCTATTGCTGAAGCCCATGATGGTACTTGTGGTGGTCATTTTAGTGGAATGACCATTGTGAAGCGTATTTTACGTATGGGGTATTATTGGCCCACTATGGAACAAGATTGTTGCAAATATGTTAAACAATGTAAAAAGTGTCAAGAACACGCTAATTTAACCCATATACCATCACAAGCTTTACAGCCCATCCAAAGCCTTTGGCATTTCTCACAATGGGGTCTTGATTTAATTGGCAAGATTTCACCTGCCTCTTCAGGACAACATACTTTCATCATTACAACCACTGAATACTTCACAAAGTGGGTTGAAGCTATTCCTCTAACTAGTACGACGAGGTCCTAGAATTGTGGAGTTTATACTTCACCATATCATTTGTCGTTTTGGTATTCCCTCTAAAATCATTTCTGATAACGGCAAGTCTTTTAAGAATAAGGATGTTTGAGCTCTTTACGAAAAGTATAATATCCAACATAGTTTCTCAACTCCTTACTACCCACAAGCCAATGGACAAGTGGAAGCTTCCAATAAGACCATAATTGCTATTCTTAAGAAACTTGTTAAAGAAAATCATAAAGATTGGCATACACAAATCCCCTTGGCATTATGGTCTTACAGAACAAGCATCATAACTCCCATTGGGGCAACACCATTTTCTTTGGTCTATGGAGCTGAAGCAATCATGCCTCTTGAGCTCGAGATCCCTTCCTTGCGAATTTCTTTGCAGGAATTTATCGATGATGATACTGCTAGACAAGCACGTCTTGATCAACTCACACTCATATATGAAAAATGAATCAATACTTTAGAGCATTTGCGAGTTTATCAAGACCGATTGAAACGTGCTTACAATGCCAAAGTTCATCTAAGATAATTTCAAGTAGGAGATCTTGTCCTTAAAGAGAATCAACAAAACACCAATGCATTGCCGCATCTTCAAGATAAATTCGCGGTTAATTGGTTAGGTCCATATATGGTCACTGAAAGAGTGGGTAATGGAACTTATAGACTTGCCAGTTTAGAGGGAGAGGAAGAAATCGAACCACTTAATGTTATACACTTGAGGGCATTCTATGCATAGTTTGAATTTTATATGTACATATATACATGGCTTGTACAAAAAAAAAAATAAAAAAAAAAATAAATAAATAAAAAGAATTTGCATTTCATTGTTAGTTGCATACATCTCATTCAAAAACATTGCATTTCATGTGCATACATCTCATTGAAAACCATAACATTTCATTTTCAGCCATAGTTGCATATCATGTTAGAGACCATTCTATCTTTTGGATATAAAATTTTGTCAAGCAAAAGTCATGTTGCCTTAATCAGGGGTACCTTCATAAAATCCATCAAACCGAATTGTCATTCGTACACCCATTTTCCATTTGCACATATTTACATTGCCAAAATGTTTTCAGTCACTCAGCCATTCCTAGTGTTTTAAGCAAACTTTGAAATGCATGTCAAAGTTATCTACGGCCATATCACAAATTACACTAAATAAAATCTTGAGTATTGGGAAATGATTTCAAAAGCGGTCTTGAACCTATCACATTTTCACATCTTAAAAACATCTTGTGTTAAATAGAGATAACACCATCCTTGGGTTGTGCCTTGAAGTGAAAAGGGTAATCCTCATTTGTCCTATCATGCAAACATAGTCCATAAAACAGTGGTTCTTACCACTATCACAAGCAATCACAAAATATAAATATAAACAGAGTAGTAAGGATAGGGTAAAATTCTCATCATACTTTGGTTGAGAATCCGATTCCCCAAAGCTCTAAGGAAATGAACATTTTTCACACACCACTGATCCCAAATAATTTGTAAGGATCGTACTACTTGTCCAGTCAGACGGATAGGTAGTCATCCCCAAGGCTTACAAAGGTCAAAAACAACATGGACTATGGAGTTAACCTTCACCGGGGCTATAGACGCTTGAATGGAAGTGGAGTATACTCATTGCGTGGCGACATGTCTCTCCTTAAAAAGAGACCTCTGAATGCTCATACGGACAAACTAGCTTCGGGGTCTTCTCCATAACAGGGTTACCTAATTTATGCAAGATGAGGTTAATGAACATACTTGCACACACACAGGTTTTTGATTGCCTAGAGTCACTACCATGCTTCTGATTTGGTTAATGAACTCGCATGCACACACATTTGGTCCTAGTTGAATTAGGAAGTATTAGTAAGTTTGTTTGATACCACTAGCATGTTTGAGTCTTTGTAAAAAAGTCTTCCTCCATATCTTCTTCCATATCATCCTCCATATCTTCTTCCATATTCATGTCATTCCATACGTCATCCATTCACAAGCCACCAAGTTCGATGCCCCTGATTAAACAATTATGATAATAGTTGGCTAAATCTAACTATCTAAAAATATGAGTGCTTCTTAGTGCATATTTCATTTACTTAGTCTTGCATTAATCATCCATAGATTTACATATCATTTACTTAGTCTTGCATTAATCATCCATAGATTTGTATGTTATATACTTAGTCTCGCATTAATCATCTATAAGTTTGCATTCCATTCCATCACATATGCATCAAAAACATTAAAACATATCAAAACATGCATCATAAAAACATAGGCATTCACACAAAAGAGAGTAAAACACCAAATAAATAAAAGCCATGTATATATATATATGTATAAAGGAAAAACTGTACGAGGAATGCCAAAAGGTTACAATATACAATAGAGCACCAAGGCTCATAAAGAGTGCATCTAAGCACTAAGCTAACCATCAAAAGAGGACCCCTGAGACCTAGTAGGAGCCCTAGACCTAGTGGTGTGTCTAGACTCACTACGCCTAGAGACAGAAGAGGATGGAGGATCAGGCAACACAATGTGATGCCTAAACAATATGTCCTCCAGAGCCTCAATGTAACGAGTCCTCGACCTAAACCTAGCTATGTCTATCTCGTGCCATCGCTCTCGCTTTGCTAGCTCTGCCTGGAGTCTCATCACCCTGTCATCCTGGGGCACCCTGGTCGCTCTATCCAAGTTTGCCTGCAGCTGGGCCATCCTCTCCTCCTGAGCAGCTAACCGGGCATCCCGCTCCACCACCTGCTACTCCAGCCGAGCTATCCTCTCGTCTCGGGCAGCTAACATAGCATCGTGCTCTACTATCTACTGCTGCAGCTGCGTCAGCTCGTTCTCGTGCCCGTTAGGGGGTATCTCCATAGCCTCTCCTATAGCATCTCCTAGGCCCTCTTTGCAATCCTCCCTGTCATCTTCGCTACCCAGAGCCTACCGTGCCATCTTCCCATTTCTCCTTCGACTATCAAATCGAAGGCGGGGACCCTCCCTGTGCTTGGGAACCTCCGCGGTTCCCTCGCCCTCTCCAGACCCAGCCTCGGGCTCTCTGGCTCCACCATCCACCAATGGTGGCTCCCACCTCGGCTCTGCGACCATCCATGCTGCATACTCAGCTGTCACCCCGACGTCGTCCACATCGGGGATCTCCATGTCCTCATTGTCCTCTGTCGCCTCCCTCCACAGCTCGACACACGGAAAATAACCCTCTGATCTGTGCCTCCGGTAGCGCACTAGCTCACCAGGGACATCCTGCCTCAATCTGACCTGGCGGAGTACTCGAGACATCTGTATGTACTCTGCCTCACTATGGCCCTACCCCACTACCCATCTGGCCTGTCGCACCCATCTCAGGTGCTCTCCATCACCGATCCACCTCGCCTCCCGCCAGGGCCTCCAAATGACTTGGGCATCTGTCAAGTCTGCCCATAATCTCCTATACTATTGCGGCTAGGCTGTCTCTCTTCCGCCACTGGCCATATCCTACCATAAGCCTGGCTCATGTCCCAGTGAGCCCATGGCAACCCCTCCGGTCGAGCCACTCTAAAATGCTCCCAGCCCCAGCATTGGAGAACCACCACCGCAACCTAGGCCCTTCCGGCCCCGTCTCCGAACCTCATACAACTCCCGAGTACACCTATGCCAATAAAGCGGGCGCCCAGGCATACACTACCCTATTAGTGAGCATATCGCTCACTACACCCATCAGGTTCCATGGGAACCTACACCCGGTGCTATTCGGGGCCACAATGTTGGCCAACACGAACATCATCAGAGCCTCCACCGCTACCAACTCCTTGGCCGTATACATGGCCAAGTATGGGATCCCCCCGCTCTCCGTCCGGATCTCCCTCCAGTCATCCCAAAACAACTTGGCCATCTCCGTGGCCCTATCTCGTCCAACCTCCACCCGCGCCCCCTCCACAGGAAACTTGAGGATACGGTATACATCCTCAAGCGTCACCGTCATCTCTCCAGTCGGGAGCTGGAACGTCCCCCAATCTGGATCCCACCTCTCGACCAAAGCTGAGAGGTACCCATCATCCGCCCTAACTACCTCCAACCGGGCTGCCTCCGCTAGCCCCACTGCCTCTAATATCTCCCAGTCTGCCTAGGACAACGACCTCATCATCCCCAAAATGATAGGGGAGAACAGGTGTCGTGCCTCTAACACCCTAAGCTGCAAAACAACAAAACAAAAAATTGTTACAAATTTTTCCCAAAAAAAAAAAAAAAAAAAAAAACACATAATAAGTACTTGCTTAAATGAACAAATACCTCAGCTGGCTGCACTGGCACGTCCGCTCCTATCTCCGCCATAGCTCCCACACAAACCTTTCACTCCACTCCCTCAGACGCACTTCTCTCAAGCTCGAATGCACAAATGAGCGAAATTATCTCTGAAACCGTTTAAATAGCTGGTTTTGGCGCCCTGAAATGCAGTGGGGCATTTCATGGCACATTTAGATGCAGTCCTACATTTTTAGAGCGCCTAAACACCGACGGGCGTCTTTGCCAACCACAAATGCAGACCGGCGTTTGGTGTCAGTATTGAATAAAGGAACAAAACTTGCAAAATTGAAGCTTACCTCCTCCAAATTTCATCAAATTGCATTCATCCATTCTTCTTATCATAATAAAACATTTTGTGAAGGTTACAATAGTTTTGGATACAAATTTTGTCATTTCGCTCAAAAAGCGCATCATTCATCATTGTTTTACAAATTGGGTTAAAAATATTCAAAACCTTCACAAAATTAACCACATTCATCAATTCTTCTAATCTATCGTCAATTTCATTCTTCTTTCATCATGCATATTTTTGCCAAATCAAATTAAAGTAAACCTCGTATCTAGTGGTATATTCTATCACCTTGGCGATTGCAACGATTTGAATCCATGCAATTCGATAAGAGGATTAAACCACCATAAGGACACTTACCATTTATCATCATCAATTATTTCACTGTTTGAAAATTGGAAATCAATTTTGGGTATTCTACTTTTCAAGTGACCTCATACCAAGATTAATTTGCTCAATAGTTGTCATTGATGGCCTAGTTCATGGGGCCATAAACATGGACAATCTTTCATATCGTCATTATTTTAAGTCTTGCTAGAGATTGTGGCTACCTAGGTTGATTGGTTTCGACCCAAGGAATTATCCATACAGTCACTAGGAGCATCTCTGAGTTCTGGGATCTTTCATGCATCTTTCATCTCTGCATATCAATGGTGCCAACAAGGCAATTTCATCAACAGTATGGATTCACACATAGGAGTTGGGGCATCCGTTATCAATTTCTAATTTTCCTATAGTGGAATTCATCTTACATGATCATGGAACTTACAATTTGGCAAAAATCCCTTTATAACCGTTGGGAAAGAAAACGGTCCATCTTTCACATCACTCATATCGTCTTCAATCATATTATTTTATGGTTTGTACACCAACCCCTTTCCTGTTGGGACATAAACAGATGGTTCATACACCAACCCCTTTTTTCACCATTGGGGCAAAAACGGTTCATTTTATTCCAATTGGCTTGTGAGAACCATTCTTGCTCGCCAATTGAGGGGGTAAGCTGATAAAATTTTAAATATTCTTTTATTATTTGGTCTTCAAAGTTGTGCTTTAGTATTGAGAGAGAGTTGCATCTGATCCAGCTTTTCAGGTGTCTTAAGTTTTTGTGCTGCATTGTGTCTTCACATAAAGCAGCTCAAAAATGGGCATCTGTAGACACCAAAATCCAGCCACTTGTAAGTCATCTATACCTTCCTGTCAGCCACATGTCAGTCATCCACATTCCCGCCATTATTTGGCCCAAATCCACACCGTCCCGCCATTATTTGGCCCAATTTCACCTTTTCCCGCCATTATTTGGCCCAATTTCACCTTTCCCGCCATTTTTCATTCCCAAATTTATTTAAATTAATATTTATATATATATTTTAATATTTTAATATATTTTAATATATATATATGGATACTTTAAGTGATCTAATCTGAGTCATCCATCCTTCATTTAATCTCATCCGTCCATCCATCTTAATCCGTTTTACAACCTAGATTTATTCTCTACCCTTGGATCCACTTTAATCTTAGCCACACGTTCAAAGTGTCGTTAAAACCCTAAAGTGTGCCCTAAGAGTAGATTATAAATTGAGTCACCTTGATGGCTCAAAGCTGGATCTCTTTTACTATCTCTCTTTTGTTATCTATCGCTATCTATCTCTTCTTTAGCTAAACCTACCCATCCATTGTCGTCCCTTTTTGCCGCATCCATTTCCGCATCCGTCGCCAACTTCGCCGCCATCCCTTTTGTAGAATTCTACAGAATCCCCCATTCTTGTCGCAAGTGCCCGCGGGTGTTTACCCACAGCCACAGACGCAGACCGACGTCTGCAACCCCGATCCAGAAGCACGCGGGCGTTCAGCAATCGCACCAGGGCGCCTTCTGCAGCCGATTTGACAGTTACATCACTTCTAGGTGCCGCATGGTCTCGTCACGTTAACAGAAAAAGAGGTATAGATTCTAAAGCAAGTAATATTTTTATGTATTAATTCGCCGTTAGATTCTGCATTCTATTTATTTCATTTCTAGGATTTTAGACTGTTTTTGAGCGCTCACACAGTGGAGCCCTCTTACTAGTTTCTAACCTTTTTGTAGTTTTAATGTGTGCAGGATTTTAATGGTATATTTGATTGGATGATAGCAGCTGCTTAAGCTGGAGTGGTCCAAGCCAAAGGATACAACGAAGCCCACTCATTACGTTGAGGTTAAGGATACATTCCTCGGAGACGCCACCATATTGTTCCAGCTAGGGTTTCGGAGAACCCTAGCACAAATTGTAATCTTGTATCACGAAAAGGGTTACGGAGCCACTGTTGTACTCAAAAGGAGTTTCTAAACTCCATTGATTAATAAAAATCATTTGTTTTGTGCAACTGTGTTCTGCATTACTTTTTATCGTGATTTCTTTATCTTTTGTTTGGCGTTGTATCTTTAATCTACAATTTATTTTTAAAATTGCTTCCCTTTTCTTGGGTCTTCTACGCTTTTAGGACTCTTTAGGAATATAATATTTAAAATAAATATTATACCATTTTTATTTTAACCACTTCCTTTTATTTTTGGAAAAATAACCTTATGAAATCAATGACGACAAAATTGGACATCAAACCCTTTGACATCAATGACAACAAAAATTGCTCAAATTTCCAATAATACCCCCTTTATCATTGATGGTAACCTTTTTTTTTTCCTTTTACATTTTTTAGTTCTACTCCCCTTGAGAAACTGATTCCCCTGATTGAATGCTCTCCCCCTAACTCAAATCCCTCCCCCTTCGACATCAATTGCAAAGGGACTCCTTTGGGGATGAAGATAAGAATCTTAGCTCAGCCCCATACCCACCTCCTCTCCTTGAGGTGGTTAATTTTAGGATGGGAGTATATAGACATCCAACATACAATGCTACTTTTCTTTGTCCACCTTCTTCTTCAATTGATACTTCTAATTCTTTTGAGTATCCCTGCTCCTGCTTGTCTCTAATTTTTTTTTCTACACCACTTAGCCATATGCCCAACCTTATTGCACTTGTAACACTTAATGTTGTGGTTCCTTAAAGGTGCAAATATCTTGAAGTTCCTCTTGGTGAAGCCATATCGATTCCTGTCATGAACCTTGCAACGAATTAATTTATGACCAAACTGATTACAAGAGTAGCAATACCCTTGAAGGAGATGCCCATTTCCAAAATTTTTCTTAGTGAAATCATATTCCTTATTTTCATGTATCTTGTACTGCATAGCCTTGTAACCAAATCTACGACATGAGAAGAAACATCATTTGAAGAAATATTTCCTTTGATCCATTGGTCTCTTAGTCCTTTCTTCCCTGTGATGTTTCTAATTCCACTTATTTCTTATTTGTGCATTGTTTCGTTGCTTGGTGAACCTTCTATTTTTAAACTTATCCCATAAGTCTCAATTTCTCCTTAACTCTATTTCTAAAACTTCTACTTATTTGGAGATTGATGTTGAATCCTCTCTTTGTTCTCTTTGTCCTTCAAAACCAAGTCATGTCTTGTTTGATGAAGATCTTTGTACACTGATAATCGTATCCAAGGTCTTTGAGATTTTCAAACCTGTGTAACTTGTATTTGGACTCTTTCACTTCCTTTCTTAGTGAATTTACTTCATGCTCTAATATTTCATATTCCAAGACTTTTACCTCTAAATTTTCTTTAAATCTCCTTGTCTTAGATATTGAGTTTGTAAGATCTTGTATAAGCTTTCCTTTCTCTTCATCACATTCTTGAAATTGAATCTTGAGTTTTAAATTTTGCTTTATAGCCTTTCTTAATTCCTTAAGAGTAGAAATAACCTCACATTTTAGATAAATTACTCCATTTTCTAATTCTTCCTCTACCATTTTGTCTTCAATAGCATCTTCATACCTTTTAGATTTATCTTCAATAGAAGCACTTCCTTCTTCCTCTATTACTAAGAAGGTAATTTCTTCTTCATTATTTTAGGATCTTCCATCACTATCACTTAAACTCTTGTGTGTCTTATCTGCATAAAAACTCTTCTTATGCCTCTCAAAAAACTTCTTTTCATGCTTGTTTTGTCCATACCTATTTTTCTTTTGATACTTGGATTTTATTGCTTTCCTATTCTTATGATCCTGTTTCTCTTCACCACTGCTACTTCTAGATTATGGACATTTAGATGCATAGTGACCATATTTACCATAATTTAAACACTTAACTATTTTTGTACCTTTGTGCTTTCTTGATTCCTTATTCATTCTTCCATAGTTTGCTTTTTCATCACTAGATGATTCATCACTTGAATCTAACTTCTTATCCTTTGTCTTCTTTGCTACTTTCAAGGCTACTTATTTCTTGGGGATATGATCCTTTCCCATTATCATCTCAAAAGTTGTGAGAGTTCCATGTAACTCATCCCTAGTCAAAGTTTTAATATCTCTTGTTTCTTCTATGGTTGAAATATTTTCACTATACCTCATAGGGAGTGACCTTAAAACCTTTTGAAAAACATCTAATTCTTCAACTTTAAACCCAAGTCCTTGCATGGAGTTAACAACTTCATCCATACGAAGTAAGTATGTAACAATGTCTTCCTTATCCTTCATCTTCAAGTCTTCAAATATTTTCTTGTGATTTTGTAATTTTACCATCTTGACATTTTTGTCTCCCTCATATGTTTTCTTCAAATTTTCCCAAATATTTTTTTTTTGATGTGCAATGCATAACTTTATTTATTTTCAACAACCCTTATGACTTCCTATACATTCCACACATGCTTTTTAATTATCACATAGCTTCAAAAACATTTTTATATTCAAAAGACTTTGGCAAATTAATTTAAATATTGCATACCTTAATATTGGCCCACATCACCAAAAAATTGTGCATGACTTAGACAACCAGTGCTCAACGACCATCACCCAAATTTGAACTTATGATTTATTCTGCTACAATGCCTTAGCCCAAGGCTAAGCTGCAATCTAGGCTACATGACCACACGTGAATCAAAGGTGCATGCTCCTATATTAATGTTGCATGAATTTTGGTGAAAAATAAAAACACCTCTTTAGACATATAATATTCAAAATAAATATTATACCCTTTTCCTTTTAACCGCTTCCTTATATTTTTGGAAAAACAATCTTATGATATCAATGATGACAAAACTAGACATCAAACCTCTTGAAATCAATGACAACAAAACTTGTTCAAATATTCCAACAACCAATCCCCTTTACTTTGGTTCATGGATCTCTATCCATAAGAGATACCAATCCCATTTGCTCTAGTTTGTGGACCTCTATCTACAGGAGACATCAATCCTCTTTGCTCTGATTCATGGACTTCTATCCATAGGAGAAACTAATCCCTTTGGCTCTAGTTTGTGGACCTCTATCCACAAGAGACAGTAATCCCATTTGGTCTAATTTTTGGATCTCTATCCACAAGAGACACCAATCCCCTTTGCTATGGTTCATGGACCTCTATTTATAAGAGATACCAATCCCATTTGCTATGGTTTGTTCCAAATCCTACTCAAAATTGCTCTAAACCTACACAAAAAACTTGCTCAAATATATTTACCAAGACTTGCTCAAATCTGCTCTAAACCTATACACAAGGTTTACTCAAATCTACTCACCAAGACCTTACTCAATTCTGCTACAAGCCTAAACAAAAGGCTTTCTCAAATCTACTCATCAAAACCTGGTTAAATCTACTCCAAGCCTACACACAAGGCTTGCTCAAATATGCTCACCAAAACCTGCTCACTACTCTACTCAAACCTTCTCCAAGCCTACACAAAAATATTGCTCAAATTTTCTCACCAAAACCTGCTCGTAGTTCTACTCAAATTCTACTTCAAGCTTACATATAAGGCTTGCTTAAATCTGCTCTATGCCTACAAGACTTGTTCAAATATGCTCACCAAAACCTGCTCTTAACTATGCTCAAATATACTCATAATTTTTCTCTAAATATTGCATACAAACAATGATCATATATTTCCCAAATATTACATACAAACAATGTCCATCTATATAAAGATGTTATCAAGTGCTTTATCTAATCCTCAATGTGCTTTCTTCAACTAATGTAGTTTAGACATATGCTACCAGAATTTTGTTTAACCTATTAAACATATAGAGAATGATATGCACTAACAAATGCTCAATATGTTCTTCATATTCATTAAGTTTGACACTTTCACATGTCTCGTATTTATTTCATTTTAAAGGTAGCTCTAGTCTAGCACTTGAAAACTGACTTGGTAATTGTTGATTTATACGTTCACTCCAAAACCAATCACAATGCAAAATTTTTCCTTTTTCATCTATTCCCAAAATCAATCATAAAGATGCATAAATTCTGATCTATTATACTTGTACATGTATTTCAAAATCTTCTCAAAATCAATGCATAGATTTGCTTTTCAATATTGGTTTATAACCCTTGAAATTTTATTTTCAAATCTATTCAAAAATAATACAAAAATTTATTCTCAAAATCTAGCACATATATTTCCAATTTCATTCAACAATAATTCACAATTACTCCCAACTTCAATCAATCACTAATGCACATCAAATTTACTTTCAAAACCTTACACTTTTATTTCCAATTTCTATCAAAGTAATGCACACTCAATCAATCCTTATTTCTCCAAAAATATGACAACTCAACCACATTAAGAAGGAATTAAATCACCATACCTTTAAAACTACCTTGATGATGATGTACCTTCAAAACTTGCTTCAAAATAATTTCCATTTCTTATCCCACTTCAAAAATCGGTTAGCAAATCTCTTTTTTAAATCATCAACATTAAATTCATTTTCAAAAATATGTGCACAATAAGACTTGAAAATAATACTTTATAACTCCTTTTTAGTCTCCAAAATAAAGTTTTCAATAATGAACAAAATACGTCAAATTTTACCTTTTCTATCATTCAAAGAATGCAATTAACAAATAAACCGTAATCACACCTTATAACTCCTACTTTCATAATACACAAAAATAATTTTTAGTACATCCCAAATACCTTATAACACCCAATAATATAATGTGCAAATGAAAACTCTTAATTCAACCTCATACACCTTACATCTCCTTTACAAATGCACAAAATAAATTTAACTTTATACTCCCTTACACAATATCTGAAATGCAATTTTTAATTAATCATTATATACCTTATGACTCCAAACAATATGTAAAATATAATTAATTCCAGCCACCTTATGAATTCCTAACATAATCAAACACGATGCTTTCCTTATAACTCCTAAAATAAATTTTAATTAGAATTTGTCCTTACCAACACATAGCTACCACGAATCAAACCTGATATTTCTTTCTTGCCCACGCCCTAATGTAAACTAGGCTACCACTTGAGCTAGCTGCCCACACAAAAATTAAAGCACAAGAATAGCCTCTTAAATGTTTTTTGCAATTTCTTTGACCATAATTTCAACCAAAATTGAGCTATTACGAATTGATCCTGTGACCTCCTTCTTACCCACATCTTAGCACAGGGACATCTTGTCATAGCCCATATGGAGCTACGAACGCGCTATCTTCTATTTGTCTTTGATTTTAGCTCTACCTTAAATGATGTGTACACTTCCCATTTATTTTCTTTAGCCCTCCATGAACTCTATACGGCACACATACATATACTTGGCTCAATGAATTATTTACCTTCATTTAAATTTACATTTTGATTACTCCTTGGAAACATCGGTGCTGTATTTACTTTTTGCTTTTTTTTTAAATTATTTTACATCGGCACCTTTTAGCCTTACAGTTGTTTATATTATAATATTTAAAAAATATTATAATAATAACTTTTAACCTTTTGCCTCCCTTTGTGGTATTTAAATCTTTTTCAAGAAAATAAAACCTTGACCTTTTCTTCCAATATTTAATCCCAATCCTTTTAAAATTTTGTCTTTCTTCATAATATTTAAATTTGAAATTTAAATATTATAACCCTTCTCTTAGAAAAATAACTTCTTTTGCGTTCAATTTTTGTTCATTGTTTGCTGTCAAAACCATAGGGAACATTTTTGCCTTGACAACCATGCACCTTTGACATCAAAATATTTCTGCCTCATGTACCCTTTGATATGAATGACAACTCAATATACTCAATATTTTCAATAGTAAAAAAAATCATAATACAAAAATTTATAGATATAATTTTTTGACTCAATCTTGTAGACCTCCTTTAAAGAAGCAACAATTTTCATCACAATATGAACTAGAGATCATACTTGGTTTACCAGGTATAAAGAACATTATTTTTTATTATCCTTCACCTTTGGCATATTTCTAATGTTAATGCTTAAAACAAGAAGTTCTGATTTTTAAATTGATGATCATGTGTGGTTCACTAGGTATAACCAACATTATTTTAAATATCCTTCATCTTTGGTAAGATTTTACTGTTAACACCTAAAACAAGGAACTTTGATTTTTAAATGGTGATGTGAGGTTTGCCATGATCAATGGCGGGTATAAAGAATATTATTTTTACTACCATTTTAAACGATAAATTCTATATATAGACACTTACAAAATTTTAGTAAACTTATAAATAAAACTATCCACTACCCAACCTAAACCCGACTTTCCCGAAAATCCTTTGCAGCTCATATTGGTTTAAGAAATATTGAACACTTTTTAAAATAATTGAACACTTTTTAAATATTAAACCACTTTTTAAATATTAAACACTTTTAAATATTGAACAACTTTTTAAATATTAAACACCTTTAAATATTGAACAACTTTTTAAATATTGAACAACTTTTTAAATAACTTTTTTAAATATTGAACAACTCTTTAAATATTGAACACCATTTTAAATATTGAACACTCAACAACTTTTAAAATATTGAACGGACACTTTTTAAATAGGGTTGGTAGCTGGGCCTTTCGTTTGTAGATTCTTCTGCTCTCTTCTTTGCATTACCCAACGACGTCTACCGTACAATCGTTTCCTTCGGCCATGGGACTAACAAGCAACATGATCATTTTGCTACTGCTTTTCAGCTTAATGAGCTTTGGAGGTATTCTCTCTTTATTCTGAGTTTTATACATATATTAATGTATCATAGTTTGTATATGAAGGAATTGCTAATATTGGAACATCCATAATTTAGATGTTTATGGAAGGCAGTTGGAGTCGTATAAAGGCCATCTGCATTTGCTGGTATGCCCCTATCTATTATCCTCATTTTGATGAGTATGCCTAGCTATTGTTATACTTATTCTTCTTTTTTGTGGTGCATACAGAACAACAACGAAAGAGCGGAAGGTGGAAAGTATGAGAGAATGCGCATATTATTAGGTCCGGGATCGAAACCACCTAACTGTGTAAACAAATGCCATGGATGTACTCCCTGTGTACGTATGGCAGTTGGAACTCCTCCGAAACGTCGTAATATTCAAAATTACTATCCCATACGTTGGTTGTGCAGTTGTGGCGGAAAAACTTATCCGCCGACCATGTAGAAGTAGAGCGATTTGGATTTTCTTTTACGGTTTGATTTACTGTTCTGTCGATGTTCGTTTGAATAAAAATCCACTTCCGGCAGCTTTGAATGAGACCTCATACTGGATGGGATTTTGTTGAGAATAAAATCAAAGAAAGAAACATCTCTCCTTTTGATCTACTATGTTCTATATTTTTCATAGGAAGAGCATCAAGTTTTCGTAAGTGTCCCTTGGACAAATAACATAACCTTATTGTCTCCTTCCATGACGACAATATACGAGGGTGTAATGTGTGTTAAGTGAAACTTATAGGTTAAATTTTAAATGTCAAACTAATTGCCCAATTCAATAGACGGAAAATTTTATTTTAATTATTATAATAATAAAAAATAATCAATTCGTATGAAACGCTTTAGTAGTCTAATACTTTTTATATAATACTGTATTATAAATTTAAAATATATAGTTTCTACATATTTACAAAATTAATAACATAAATAGTAATTAATTGCTATGTGAAAATATAAATAATCCATTCCATTGTTATTTAAAAAAAAAATTACTAATATTAAAAATATATTAAATAAATAATTAATTAATAATTTTTTCTTTAATATTTTTATTAAAACATGAAATGTTATCCATGATATATTAAACATGAAATGTATTGTAATTTATGTATGATAGAAACATCAATTTTTTCATAGGATTGCCTGTGCTAGGAGATAGATAAACAAGATGGAAGCTCTTCAAGATAAGAACATGCACTCCTTTGATACAATCTAAGGTATGCATTTCTACTCAATACATTATTTTGTTAAATTGTTTAAGTATGGTATAGGAAAAAAAGGTTTAGAAAATTCTTGTTGTCATTTAGTCTATTATCTCTAAAGAAAAAAGTTAGGCCTTGCTTAAACCCATTAATAAAGAGGAATTGAAGAAGGTAGTCTTTGGAATGAGTACAAGAAAAATGCCACGTCCACATGAATTTCTAATTAAGTTTATTTAGGTCTTCTAGGGCAACTTGGAGGTTCATGGTGATGAGTGGTTATTGCAATACATATTGTTTTATCCATATAGCTTGTGATACAAATTATTCAAATATTGTTGATGAGAGAAAGGTTTGTGTAAGAGATTGTTGTATTTCCTATGATAAAGACCATAATGTTAGAGTTGAAAGTCACAATGATTATTTTAATGATTGTTTAGATTATGTTGAAGAACATTAATTAATTAAATTAAAATTTAAAAATTGAAATTATAATTTATGGTTACGATACAAATTGATGGTCACAATAACATATAAATTAATAATTTTTACCATTGATGTCCTAGTGTGATGTCAATACGTTTTTTTTAACTTTGATCTACATCCTTTCTTGAGGATAAATGAATGTTTAAAATAATTATATTTTCTTCTAGTTACAACATTAACCTTTTAAGTTCCAAATATCATTATAACACCTTATAAAAAGGAGATCAAGGATTATTAATGTCATTCTCGTTCAACAAGTGGTCTATGTGTAAAAATTATATTATTATAACAGGATAAGAGATTTTATTTAGTTGAAAAATATAATATCAAAATAAATTTATAATATGTAATTTTATTTATATAAAAACTATGAGCTATTTAATACTTTCATTTTCATTAACCTAAATAATACACATACATCAAATATGCACTTGTATTATATTCAACACATAATTCTAATTTTATTTTGATATTTAAAAGAAAGTAGAGTTACAATTAATTTTTAATATTTGAATATGTACATAAGTTTTACAAGACAAAACTTGCAAGGTCCCAAAGTTATATTCAATAAATGTTATATTATATATGGTACAACTACCTTATTTATAATTATAAAAGTGGACAACTATACATAAGACTCTTAGCTCAGCCCCCTCCCAACCTCCTCTCCTTGAGGTGGCTAATTTTGGGATGGGATTATATATCCTCCTAGCATACAATGCTCTTTTTCTTTGTCCACCTTCTTCCTCACTTGACCCTTCTAATTATTTTGAGTATCCCTACTCTTGCTTGTCTCTATAAATTTTTTTCTACACCACTTAGCCATATGCGCAACATTATTGCACTTGTAACACTTAATGTTGTGGTTCCTTGAAGGTACAAATATCTTGAAGTTCCTCTTGGTGAATCCATATCAATTCCTATCATGAACCCTGCAATGAATTGCTTTATGACCAAAATGATTACAAGAGTAGAAATACCCTTGAAAGAGATACCCATTTTTGAAATTTCTCTTAATGAAATCATATTTCTTCTTTTCATGTATCCTGCACTGCATAGCCTTGTAACCAAATCTATAACATGAGAAGCAATATCCTTTGAAGAAATATTTTCTTTGACCCATTGGTCTCTTAGTCCTTTCTTCCTTGTGGTGTTTCCCGTTCCATCTATTTCTTATTTGTGGATTGTTTCCTTCCTTGATGAACCTTCTATTTTTAAACTTATGCTCATAAGTCTCAATTTCTCCTTCACTCTTTTTTTTTTTAAACTTATACTTCTTTGGAGATTGATATTGACTCATCCCCTTGTTCTCTTTGTCCTTCTTCAAAACCAAGTCTTATCTTATTTGATGAAGATCTTTGTACACTAATAATCTTATCCACGGTCTTTGAGATTTTCCCGAACCTGTGTAGCTTGTTTTTAGACTCTTTCATTTCCTTTCTTAGTGAATATACTTCATGCTCTAATATTTCACATTATATTACTTTTACCTCTAACGTTTATTTAAATATCCTTGTATTAGATATTGAGTTTGTCAGATATTGTATAAGCTTTCCTTTCTCTTCATCACATTCTTGAAATTGAATCTTGAGTTTTAAATTTTGCTTTCTAACCTTTCTTAATTTCTCAAGAGTATAAATAAGATCACCTTCTATACCAAATACTCCTTCTTCTTCATTTTTGGATTCTTCCTCTACCTTTTTATCTTCAAGAGCATCTTCATACCTTTTAAATTTATCTTCAATAGAAGCACTTCCTTCTTCCTCTATTGCTAAGAAGATAATTTCTTATTCATTATCTGAAGATATTCCATCACTATCACTTGAACTCTTGACTATCTTATCTGCATAAAAAATCTTCTTATACCTTTGGAAAAAATTCTTTTCATTCTTGTTTTATCCATACCTATTTTTCTTTTGATACCTAGATTTTCTTGCTTCCCTGTTCTTATGATCCCGTTTCTCTTCACTACTGCTACTTCAAACTTTTGGACAGTTAAATGCATAGTGACGATAATTACCACAATTGAAACACTTAACTATTTTTGTACCTTTGTGTTTTTTTTATTCCTTGTTCCTTCTACCATAGTTTTCTTCTTCATCACTAGATGACTTATCACTTGAATCGAACTTCTTATGCATTATCTTCTTTGCTACTTTGAATGCTACTTCTTTCTTGGGGATATGATCCATTCCTATTCTCATCTTAAAATCTATGAGATTTCCATGTAACTCATCCCTAGTCAAATTTTCAATATCTCTTGTTTCTTCTATGACTGAAACCTTTACACTGTACCTCATAGGGAGTGATCTTAAAATCTTTTGAAAAACAATTGATTCTTTAGCTTTAAAACCAAATTCTTGCATGGAGTTAACAAATTTATCCACACAAAGTAAGTATGTAGCAAAGTCTTCCTCATCCTTCATCTTCAAGTCTTTAAATATTTTATTGTAATTTTACAATTTTACCATCTTGACCTTTTTGTCTACCTCATATGTTTTCTTTAACTTTTCCCAAATGTCTTTTGATGATGTGCAATGCATAACTTTTGCAAACTTTGCTTCATGAGACGAGTTGACACATGATAATATTGAGAAAATAATGGAAATAGTGTAATCTAAGTGTGATGTGTATTTTTTATATGTACAAAAGGAAGACTCACATCAAACTATGACCTGCACATAACTTTTTTAAAAGGTATTAATTTTACCCTCTTGTTTTTTAAGTTCCATAGTGCATAAGGGGAGAGTTATTTTTTGAAAGAAAGGTCATTTTTTTTAGGAAAAGGTCAAGGGATTTTATAAAAGGAGAAGTTGAAAGAAAATATTTTGTTTAGAAGGCTAAACTAGAAGAAAATTTAAGAATTTATTTTAAAGAGTACAAACTAATTTTTTGTTTTTATCCTATTATAGTGAACATTTTTTAAATTTAAAAGGGTGCATTTAGAGAGTTAAAAGGTGTATAGGTGTAATCTTTTTAAAAATATTTTTTTAAGTCATGAAATAAAAAGTGGTATAGGAGAATAATATTTTTTATAAAAAGATACATTTTTGACAGTGATTAACATCTTATTTTTTCAAACAAATTTTGCATCAAAAAATAATTTTGTACACAAAAAACATGTGATTTGCAAAATCGTAACATTCAGTATAGTTGATGCTCTTGACTTGCATTTAAAAGTAGTTTTATCATGTTAAATTATTGTGTGTAAAGCCTATTATATTTTCCATAATAACATTTGGGAATTGACCCTCTAATTTGTAAAGGAGGAACACGGATAATTTTCTATGATATTTTGTTTCACTCTATTTTAAACCCCATTTGTTACTATCATTGGACATAAATCCTAAAATTGTAAAATCAAGTGTATAGTGATGTTACGTCTATGTATGAGGATTTATCTTTAAGTAGGTTTCTTTGATAGGATGAATATTTTTTAATACTATCTTCATACTGTATATCGATTTCTTTCATGTACCTTAATGTCTCTCTCATGTATGACCACATATATCGAGAGCACTAGCTACTCCCACATATTAATGAGTATATAGGAAGAGCAAGTATATTGAAAGGATAGGTATATAGAACATGTGGAATATAGAAAAAAGGATTATTTTGCAAGTTATAAGGAACCTTCAACATGGCTACATAAAAAATATTTTTCATAGAAACTTAGTTGCTAAAAATTCCAAATTTTAGACCATGAAAAACAAAAATGAGAACAATACTATTGGTAAAAAAAATCTGGGATATAATTACTAGTAATGAAACTCATCTTGAGGAGATTATAGCTAGCAAAAAGTACAACAAAAGAGATACAAGGGAAATTATACTCAACATATTTTGAGGGGCTAATGAAATAAAACCATATATAAGTGAAGCAAAAACATCAAATTATGAATGGTATAAACTTTGTACTATATTTGAAAGAAGGAATAAATCCATGATCCTTCATATTTAGTCATGACTACATACATTAAGGGTTCAAAATGGTGAGAGTATTAAAAAATTCCTCCAAATAATTGCAAACTTGAATTAAAGGTTGAATACCATGGAAGAAAGGTTGAAGATAAGCTCCTAGTATTAATTGTACTTAGATCTCTCCATAAATAATTTCAAAATATGGTTACATCTCTCTAATTATCAAAAAAAATTGTGTCATTTGAATAATTGGTAAAAATTCTTTAATAATATGAAGTTGAAATCAATTGAAAGATAAGTTGTTAAATAATGTTCTTATATCGACAAAGAATCACAAAAGAATTCAAAGGGACCTTCCAATTCATTTTTAACACAAAATTATCCTCAATGTGAGAGATATTATTATATTTGTAAATGAAGAATACAAGCTTATACTAAGATGAGGGTGAAAAATATAAGATAAAATTTTTATTTTTCTTTCCAAAGCAGTATTATCCAATATCATAAATTGAAATAATAAAATAATGCACAAATAATCACAAACATAAGAGACATAGATTTAGCATGGTTCACCCAATGTGGGCTATGTCCAAAGAGAAAATATTTCTTATAAATTTTCTCAAAAAATCTATTGGGAACCAATTCCCTATTACAATATTTATGGGATCCAACCCAAAGGAGACATCAATCCCCTATGCTCAAGTTCATGGACCTCTATCCACAGGAGACACCAATCCCCTTTTCTTTGGTTCATGGAGCTCTATCCATAGGAGACACCAATCCCATCTACTTTGGTTTGTTGACCTCTATCCATAGGAGACACCAATATATTTTTCTCTAGTTTATGGAGCTCTATCCTTAAGAGACACTAATACCCTCTACTCTGGTTTGTGGACCTTTATCCATAATAGACACCAATCCCCTTTGCCTTGGTTCATGGACCTCTATCCATTGGAGACACCAATCCACTTTGATCTAGTTTGTAGACCTCTATCCCTAGAAGATATCAATCATGTTTACTCTTATTCATGGGCCTTTATCCATAGGCGACACCAATCCCCTTTGCTCTAGTTCATGGACCTCTATCCACAGGAGATACCAATCTCATTTGCTTTTATTTATGGACCTCTATACATAGGATACACCAATCCCATTTTATTTGGTTCATGGACCTCTATCCATAGGAGAAACCAATCCCATTTGCTCTGGTTCATTCCAAAGTCTACTCAAAATTTCTCACCAAATCTATACACAAGGCTTTCTCGAATCTATTCACCAAGATATGCTCAAATCTACTCCAAACCTATACACAAGGCTTGCTTAATTCTATTCCAAGCCTACATAAAAGGCTTGCTCAAATTTTCTCATCAAACCCTACTTAAAAATGCTCCAATCCTACACACAAAGATTTCTAAAGTCTACTCATAAAAACCTACTCACAAATCTACTCAAACCTACTCCAACCCTACACAAAAGTCTTGCTCAAATATTCTCACCAAAACCTACAACCAATTTTGCTCAAATTTACATCAATCCTGCACACAAGGCTTTCTTAAATATACTACATGCCTACATACCAAGCTTGCTAATATTTTCTCACCACAACCTACTCTTAACTATGCTCAAATCTGCTCATAATTCTGCACCAAATCTTACATATAAATAGTGCTCATATCTTTACCAAATATTACATACAAACAATATTCATCTATATAATGATGTCATCAAATGCTCTATCTAATATTCAATGTGATTTTTTCAACTAAAGTAGTTTAAACATATTCTACCCAAAATTTGTTTAACCTCTTGAACATATAGAGAATGATATGCACTAACAAATGCTCAATATGTTCTTCATATTCATTAAGTTTGTTGCTTTCACATGTCTCACATTTATTTCATTTTAAGGGTAGCTCTAGTATAACATTTGAAAATTAAGCTGGTAATTATTGATTTGCACCTTCACTTCAAAACTAATCACAATGCATAAGTTTACATTTTTCATCTATTCCCAAAATCAATCATGAAGATGTAAAATTTTTGATCTATTATACTTGCACATGCATTCCCAAATCCTATCACAATCAATGCATAGATTTGATTTACAAGATTGGTCTATAACCCTTGCAAGTTCATTTTCAAATCCATTAAAAAATAATGCACAACTTTGTTCTCAAACCCTAGCACATATATTTCCAATTTCATTAAAAAATAATTCACAATTACTCCCAACTTTAATCAATCACTAATGTACATCAAATTTACTTTCAAACCCTTTAACTTTTATTTCCAATTTTTATCAAAGCAATGCACACTCAATCAATCCTTATTTCTCTAAACATATGACAAATCAACCACCTTAAGAAGAAATTAAATCACCATACCTTTAAAATTGCCTTGATGATTATGTGCCTTCAAAACTTACTTCAAAATAATTTCCCTTTCTTGTCTCGCTTCAAAAATTGGTTAGCAAATATGTTTTTTAAATCATCCATATTAAATTACTTCTCAAAAATATGTGCACAATAAGAATTGAAAATAATGCTTTATAACTCCTTTTTACTCTCCAAAATAAACCTTTCAATAATGAACAAAACTCGTAAATTTTTTTCTTTTCTATCATGCACAAAATAAAATCAACAAATAAACCATAATAATACCTTATAACTCCAACTTTCACAATACACAAAAATAATTTTCAATACACCCCAAAACACCTTATAACATCTAAAAACATAATGTGCAAATGAAAACTTTTAATTCAACCTCATACACCTTCTATCTCCTTTACTAATGCACAAAATAAATTTAACTTTATACTCCCCTACACAATATCTGAAATGTAATTTTCAATTAATAACTATATACCATATGACTCCAAACAATATACAAAATATAATTAATTCCAGCACACCTTATGACTCCCTAACATAAAACATGATGCATACCTTATAACTCCTAAAATAAATTTAAATCAAAATTTACCCTTAGCAACACATAGCTACCACAAATTTAACCTGCCACTTCTTGCTTGCCCACGCTCTAACACAAGCTAGGCTACTGCTTGAGCTAGCTACCCACACAAAATTTAAATCATGTGAATAGCCTCTTCAACATATTCTACAATTTATTTGACCAAAATTTCAACCAAAATGGACCTACTACAAATTGATCCCATGACCTCCTTCTTGCCCATGTCTTAGCATAGGGAGAACCTATCGTTTGGGCTAGCCACCTAGATGGAACTACAAATACACTATCTTCTATTTGTATTCGATTTTAGCTCCACCTGAAATGACGTGCACATTTCTCCTTTATTTTCTTCTACTCTCTGCAACCTCAGTGTGAATGGATTTCGATTGACGCACATACAAACCCTTGGCTCAATGAATTATTTTCTCTCATTTAAATATGCATTTCAATTATTCAAAAAATTCAACACTTTATTTACTGTTTTTTTTTTTTTTTTTACATTGGTACCTTTTAACTTTACAACTGTTTATATTTTAATATTTAAAAAATATTATAATGATAGCTTTTAACTTTTTAACAGTATAAGACAAAATTTTACTTTTATTTCCTAAATAATATTATCTAATATAATCAATGGTAATATCAACAACAATAATCAAATAAATGCACAAATCATCACACACAATAGAGACACCAATTTAATGTGGTTCACCCAATGTGGGCTACTCCATGGAGAAAATATTTCACTAAAATTTTCTCAAAAAATATCTTGGGAATCACTTCCCTATTACAATGTTTATGGAGCTCTATCCAAAGGAGACACCAATCCCCTAATGATCTAGTTTATGGATCTCCATCCATAGGAGAACTCTTTTCTCTTTTCTTTGGTTCATGCAACTTGATCTAGGAGACCTCTATCTCCTCAACTGGTTCATAGATCTCTCTCCACATAAGAACTCTATCTTTCAAACTAGTTTATGGATCACACTCCATAGGATAGATCTTTCCCCTTACTTTGGTTTATGGATATCTATACGTAAGAGAACTCTTTCCCATTTTCTTTTGTTGGTGCTCTTTTAGAAGACTTATACCCCACTACACTGGCTTATGGATCTATCTCCATAGAAGAACTCTATCCTCACTGCCTTGGCTAATGGATCTCTATCCACTAGAGACTTATGTACTCTATTTTATCACCTCCAAATATTGCTCTCAACTCTGCTCAATATCTATATCAAATCTGCACTAAAAACTATCCTTGCTCTATCATAATATACTCACGAATTTGACTCTAGTTTGGTACAAATATACCCTTAACTTTATCTCAATACTTAACACAAATATTGATCAAATATGTTCAAAATTTCCCCAAGACTTAACACAAATATTGAAAAATTCAATCAATCAACTCTATTCTCAATGTTGTCTCATGTCTTCACCAAGACTTGCTCGAATATGCATACAAGTATTCATCAGGACTTACCTTAAAATGCTCTTAAGTATTCATAAAATGTTACCTCAAATCAATCTATAAGATTTCACAAAATCTTCCTCAACTCTGTTCTTAAGCTTTTACAAAATTTTACTCAAATCACTACAAAATTTGTATACAAAAAACTTAAATCTCTTTCAAAAAACCTCTTCACACATAAACAAGTTTCACTCAAAATATTGTTTAAACTCAAGAATATATAAAGAATGATAATCTCTATCAAAACCTCAATTTTTTTCACACTCACAAAGTTTTGTACTCAACAAAATAATCTATCTCTAGAAAATACTCTTTTAAATCAATTCAAAATGAAGTATAATTTGTTTCAAAAAACTTAATCTACAACTCCAATACTCTCAATCAATAATTCTCAATAAAATTCACTCAATCATTAAATCAATGAAACACAACTTTATTACAAACCCTAATCAAGTGTTTCACCCTTCTTTCAACACAAAGCACAATGTGGGTCTTAAATCCTAACTCAAATGATTCTCAATCTCAGATCAAATCAAATCATCCATCAACAAGATCCACTAAAATTTACTCACACATTTTTAACAATAATCATCAATCCTTTTCACTCCATATTATATTTCATACAATTATTTCAATCACTCTAAACAACATATAGTGTACCCATACTTTTTTGCTTTTATGGAGATGTCTTCAAATCTTGTTTTACTCATAGTAAAACTTTTTTACCAATTCCAGGTTAGATAGCAACAATCTATCTCAAAATATACATACAAATATTCACCTCAATAATTATTTCACCATTCAAGAAATAAAATAAAATATCAAGTCTCAAATACACCTTATAATATCCAACACTCTCAAAAAAATTTTGAACACATAAAAATAAAGTTCCTTTGTAAAAACCTTATAATATCCAATCCTCTCAAAATAATATTCAACACATAAAAGTAAAGTTCCTTTGTTAACACCTTATAATCTCCAATATTTTATTTATTTTCCAAGCACAAAAATAAAATATTATTTCAACAACCCTTATGATTCTCTATACATTCTACACATGCTTTCTAATTATCACATGGATTTAAAAACCTTCCCATATTCAAAATACTTTGGCAAATTAATTTAAATATTGCATACCTTAATATTGACCCACGTCACCAAACAATTATGCACGACTTCAAATACTAGCGCTCAATGACCAACACCCAAATTCAAACCTATGACCTATTCCACTACAATGCCTTAGCCCAAGGGTAAGTTACCACCTGGGTTACATGCCCACACATGAAAAAAAGGTCCATGCTCCTATATTAATGTTGCCACATGAATTTTGGTGAAAAACAAAAACACCTCTTTAGGCATATAATATTTAAAATAAATATTATACCCTTTTATTTTTAACCACTTTGTCCTTTTGGAAAAACAACCTTAAGACATCAATGATGACACAAATGGACATCAAACCTCTTGATATCAATGACAAAAAAACTTGCTCAAATATTCCAACAACCAATCCCCTTTGATTTTTTTCGTGGACCTCCATCCATAAAAGATACCAATCCCCTTTGCTCTAGTTTGTGGATCTCTATCCATATGAGACACCAATCCACTTTGCTATGATTCATGGAAATCTATCCATAGGAGACACCAATCCCTTTTGCTTTGGTTTGTGGACCTTAATTCACAAGAGACACCAATAACCTTTGCTCTAATTTGTGGACCTCTATCCATTAGAGACACCTATACCATTTGCTCTATTTTGTGGACCTCTATTTATAGGAGACACCAATTCCCTTTGCTCTGGTTTGTTCCAAATCCTGCTCAAAACTGCTCTAAACCTACACATAAGACTTTCTCAAATATATTTACCAAGACCTACTCAAATTTTTTTTAAACCTATACACAAGGCTTGCTCAAATCTACTCACCAAGACCTACTCAACTCTACTCCAACTTTACATAAAAGGCTTGCTCAAATATAATCATCAAAACCTACTTAAATTTGCTCCAAGCCTACACAAGGCTTGCTCAAATTTTCTCACCAAAACTTTATCACAACTCTGCTCAAACCTTCTCTAAGCCTACACAAAAGGCTTGCTCAAATTTTCTCACCAAAACCTACTCACCGTTCTACTCAAATTTTGCTTCAAGCCTACACACAAGGCTTGCTTAAATTCGCTCCATGCCTACACACTAGACTTGCTCAAATCTACTCACCACAACCTGCTCTTAATTATGCTTAAATATACTCATAATTATACACCAAATATTGCATACAAAAAATGCTCATATATTTCTCAAATCTTGCATACAAATAATGTTCATCTATATAGTGATGTTATCAAGTACTTTATCTAATATTCAATGTGCTTTCTTCAACTAAAGTAGTTTAGACATATGCTACCCAGAATTCGTTTAACCTATAAACATATAGAGAATGATATGCACTAAAAAATGCTCAATATGTTCTTCATATTCATTAAGTATGTCACTTTCACATGTCTCACATTTATTTCATTTTAAAGGTATCTCTAGTCTGACACTTGAAAACTGACCTGGTAATTTTTGATTTGCACTTTCACTCCAAAACAAATCACAATGCACAAGTTTTCATTTTTTATCTATTCCCAAAATCAATCATGAAGATGCATAAATTTTTATCTATTCCCAAATCCTCTCAAAATCAATGCATAGATTTTTTTACAAGATTGGTCTATAATCCTTTCAAGTTCATTTTCAAATCCATTAAAAAATAATGCACAAATTTACTCTCAAACCCTGGAATATATATTTCCAATTTCATTCAACAATATTTCACATTTACTCCCAAATTCAATCAATCACTAATGTACATCAAATTTACTTTCAAAAACTTGCACTTTTATTTCTAATTTCTAACAAGGTAATGCACACTCAATCAATCCTTATTTCTCCAAATATATGATAACTCAACCACATTAAGAAGAAACTAAATCACCATACCTTTAAAATTGCCTTGATGATGATGTGCCTTCAAAAATTACTTCAAAATAATTTCCTTTTCTTATCCCACTTTAAAAATTGGTTAGCAAATCTCCTTTTTAAATCATCCACATTAAATTCCTTCTCAAATATATGTGCACAATAAGAATTGAAAATAATGCTTTATAACTCATTTTTAGTCTCCAAAATAAAGCTTTTAATAATGAACAAAACCCCTCAAATTTTCCCTTTTCTATCATGCAAAGAATGTAATAAAAAAATAAACCATAATCACACCTTATAACTCCTAATTTCACAATACACAAAAATAATTTTCAGTACATCTCAAAATACATTATAACATCCAATAATATAATGTGCAAATGACAACTCTTAATTCAACCTCATACACCTTATATCTCCTTTACTAATGCACAAAATAAATTTAACTTTATACTCCCTTACACAATATTTGAAATGCAATTTTCAATTAATCATTATATACCTTATGAATCCAAACAATATGCAAAATATAATTAATTCTAGCACACTGTATGACTCCCTAACATAATCAAACATGATGCATACCTTATAACTCCTAAAATAAATTTTAATCAAAATTTGCCCTTACCAACACACGACTACCATGAATCGAGCCTGACACTTCTTTCTTGCCTATGTTCTAGTGCAAGCTAGGTTGTCGCTTGAGCTAGCTGCCCACATGAAACTTAAAGCACACGAATAACGTCTTGAATTTATTCTAAAATTTCTTTGACCAAAATTTCAACCAAAATGGAGTCATTGCGAATTGACACCTTGACCTCCTTCTTGCCCATGTCTTAGCACAAGGACGTCCTATCGTCTGGGCTAGCCACCTAGATGGAACTACGAATATATTGTCTTCTATTTGTCTTCAATTTTAGCTCTATCTTAAATGATGTACACACATTCCATTTATTTTATTTAGCCCTCTTCGAACTCTATGCGAATAGATTTTTATTGGTACACATAAAAATACTTAGCTCAATGAATTATTTGACCTCATTTAAATATACATTTTGATTACTCCTTGGAAATTTTGGCGTTGTATTTGCTTTTTGCTTTTTTGATTTTACATTGGCACCTTTTAGTCTTACATTTTTTTATATTATAATATTTAAAAAATATTATAATAATAGATTTTAACCTTTTGCCCCCCTTTGTGATATTTAAATATTTTTCAAGAAAATAAAACCTTGTTCTTTTCTTGCAATATTTAATCCCAAGCCTTTTAAAATTTTGTCTTTCTTCATAATATTTAAATTTGACATTTAAATATTATAACCCTTCTCTAAAAAAAAATAACTTCTTTTATCTTGAATTTTTGTTCATTGCTTGCTATCAAAACCATAGGGAATATTGTTACCTTGATAACCATGCACCTTTGACATCAAAATATTTCTGCCTCATACACCCTTTGACATGAATGACAACTCAATATACTCAATATTTCCAACAGTAAAAAAGAACATAATACAAAAATTTATAGATACAAAATTTTGACTCAATATTGTAGACCTCTTTAAAAGAAAACAATTTCCATCACAATATGAACTAGAGATCATATGTGTTTTACCAATTATAGAGAACATTATTTTTTATTATCCTTCAGCTTTGGCATATTTCTAATGTTAACACCTAAAACAAGAAGTTTTAATTTTTAAATTGGTGATCATGTGTGGTTTACTAGGTATAGCGAAGATTATTTTAATTATCCTTCATATTCGGTAAGATTTTAATGTTAACACCTAAAACAATGAACTTTGATTTTTAAATGGTGATGTGGAGTTTGCCATGATTAATGGCGGGTATAAAGAATATTATTTTTACCTACCATATTAAATGATAAATGCAATATATACACACTTATAAAATTTTAGTAAACTTATAAATAAAACCTTCCACTACCCAACCTAAACCCAAATTTCCCATATTTATGTATTTTTTTATTTAAACAAAAATCCCTTAGGGGCCATCTTGGTTTAAGAAATATTGAACACTTTTTAGATATTGAACAACTTTTTAAATATTGAAAAACTTTTTAAATATTGAACTATTTAAATATTGAACAACTTTTTAAATATTAAACACTTTTTAATTATTGAACCACTTTTTAAATATGGAACACTTTTTTTTTTTGTACTATTAAAAATAGAGGGTTTTAACGAGATCCCACAATGACTACAAGGAAGACCAAACGGAGAAAACCTCGAAAAAACCTGGAAGAAACCAAAGGTAAACCAAAACAAGGGTGGAAGCCAGACCAAAAGGAGGTAAATAAAGGAGAACTAAAAAGGTTATACCTTAACTTAAGAATGCCTTGAGTAAGATTAGTCACCAGAATTGAAACATTCTCCGTAAAATCAAGGGTAAGTTTCAATGAGCTCCAAATTTTATGTTGGTTAATATCAATAAGCAATAAGTCTAGAACCACATATTTAAAAAATTTTGACTCTCTTGGAGAAAGGATTTCCTCCACAGACTTTTCCTGGGGAAAATCTCGTGGAAGAATATCCATATCAGAAGAAGCCATCATAAAGGGAGAGTCATCCTCCACAACCTTACTCTGAAGCTGCTTGGACAAACAATGTTCCATAGTAGAAGCACCATCCGACATCAGATAAGAACCACCAAGACAAACCAAGATCTCCTTAGGAGCCAAATCTAAAATAACAGTGTGATTCGATGAAAGAACCTCAATCACCTTTGGGTCACCACCCCAAACCCCTCTTGAAGAGATTTGGATATTTTTAGAAATCTACTTCGTGCCAACACCAAAAGTGAAAGAGAGAGTGTCCCTACTCTCATCAGAGTTTGATCTAGAGGAAAATCAAGAATCGCCATCAATGGTAGGGGATTCAATACTCCGTTTAGGGCCATGAACCAACCGACAAAAGGAATCTACAAGATATTTTAACACATCGTTAGCATCAAGGCCATTCTCCAAAGTTGTTTGTTCAAAAAACCAACAGCGCCAAAAATTGGTGAATAGGAACTTGACCATGACCAGCCTAGACATTAAGGAAAGAATTTTACATATAATAAAAAATGAATAAAGGAATGTTCATGCAGGCTTTACATTTGAGATGGTTCAAGAACATTGCATGAAAACTCCTTATGATTTCATAAGAGGGATCCAGGGTAAAATAATCCATAATAACCCGAACCACATGGTTCCAAGGAGGAGGTAAAGCCGCAACACTAAAACCATTTTGAATATGCGGTAAAAACTCCTCCTTATCCAAAAATAGAGAGATTTATTGCAATAAAGAATGCCTTTCATGATTGTGAGAGGCACCATCCAAGGCCAAACTAGTCATTCTACTAATAAGATCAGTCGAAATATGAAAATACCAAGAACCGACCCTGACCCAACCCTCATTCCAAGAAGATACCAAGCAGTTAGTGAGAGAGGGGTTATGACCATGGAACTTAGAAATGCAGTTTAGAAGACCACCCTCTACTAAATATTGAACACTTTTTAAATATTGAACAACTTTTTAAATACTTTTAAATATTCAACAACTTTTTAAATGTTGAACTTTTTAAATATTGAACACTTTTTAAATATTGAACAAATTTTTAAATTTTTTTATTTAGTCTAAATCCCTTGTGGGCCATCTTGGTTTAAGAAATCATGACTAGGGGATATACACCATTAAAATAATTTGAGAGTTGTGCTTGAACTTGACTGCACTAGCATTATCCTCCTTGGTTTGAGAAACCATGACCTTCACCTTGGTTTAAGAAACCACGACCAAGGGGTTCTACACAAGTTGCATTTGCATCCAAACCTAACTGCACTGACATTATCAATTGGATTTTGGGTAACCAATGTGATTTTGATAGGGTGGATATTTGAACCAAAAAATCTCTCTTGAAAGATTATCCTACCCTCTCAACTTACCTACAACAAATGAGTTTCCTCCATATTTCTGTTAATATCTTAATAACATCAACATTTTTAATTGTTTGCTTTTCTTTAATTACCGTATTAACATCAACATTTTCAATTTTCTACTTTTCCCTAATTACAGTATAACTTTCTCTAACTTCCAAAATGGCCAGCAAGAAAATCTCTACACATTTTTTAAAACTCATTAAAACTTATAAATAAAAACTTCCATTACCGACTTCCTCCACATTTTCACTAATATCTTATAAGCGTCAACATTTTCAATTTTCCACTTTTCTTTAATTACCATCTAAATTTCTCTATTTTCTAAAATGACCTCATAGAAGTAGTAAGAAAATATCTATAAATTAAAAAATCATTAAACATATATTAATTGACCTCATAGAAGTAGCAAGAAAAGCTCTACACATTGAAAAATTATTAAACATACATTTATTGACTAACGTCGTCCATAAAGACAACAATATTATATCATTATTTTTAATTTTTATTATTATTGTCTATTTTTAATGCCCATCTATTTTGTTTGTGCCTATGTTTGTTTGTGTAGATATCTACTAAGTTTATATCATTATTTCTAATCTCCCCCTTTGTCATGCCTATCTGTCTAACTCTCTTTATGCCTGAAAACTATGTCTATCTTACTTTGTGCCTAGAACCTAGTTTTAGAACATTAACCATCTTATAAATTGAAGTCCATGTATGAAATGTTTTTCATACCCTCAAAGCTCCTTGCCCCTACAAATATTCCTTTATTTCATGCTTCTCATAACCATTGATCCCTTCCTCTTCCTTCTTCCTTTATTGCTTCTCAAGTGCTTTATCTAATCTTCAATGTGCTTTCTTCAAATAAAGTAGTTTAGACATATGCTACCCAAATTTTGTTTAACCTATTAAAAATATAGAGAATGATATGCACTAACAAATTCTCAATATTTTCTTCATATTAATTAAGTTTATCACTTTCACATGTCTCACATTTATTTCATTTTAAAGGTAGATCTAGTCTAGCACTTGAAAACTGACCTAGTAATTTCTGATTTGCACCTTCACTGCAAAACCAATCACAATGCACAAGTTTTATTTTTTCATCTACTCCAAAAATCAATCATGAAGATGTATAAATTTTGATCTATTATACTTGCACATGCATTCCCAAATCCTCTCAAAATCAATGTATATAATTGCTTTACAAGATTTGTTTATAACCCTTGCAAGTTCATATTCAAATCCATTCAAAAATAATGCACAACTTTATTCTCAAACCCTAGAAAATATATTTCCAATTTAATTCAACAATAATTCACAGTTACTTCTAACTTCAATCAATCACTAATGTACATTAAATTTACTTTCAAACCCTTGGACTTTTATTTTCAATTTCTATCAAGATAATGCACTCTCAATCAATCCTTATTTCTCCAAACATGTGACAACTCAACCACATTATGAAGGAATTAAATCACCATACCTTTAAAACTGCCTTGATGATGATGTGCCTTCAAAACTTGCTTTAAAATAATTTCCTTTTCTTATCCCACTTCATACCTGGTTAGCAAATATCTTTTTTAAATCATCCACATTAAATTCCTTTTCAAAAATATATGCACAATAAGACTTGAAAATAAATCTTTATAACTCCTTTTTAGTCTCCAAAATTAAGCTTTTAGTAATGAACAAAATCCCTCAAATTTTCCCTTTTCTATCATGCAAAGAATGCAATCAACAAACAAACCATAATCACACCTTATAACTCCTAATTTCACAATACACAAAAATAATTTTCAATACATCTCAAAATACCTTATAACACCCAATAATATAATGTGTAAATGATAACTCTTAATTCAACCTCATACATCTTATATCTCCTTCACTAATGTACAAAATAAATTTAACTTTATACTCCCTTACACAATATCTGAAATGCAATTTTCAATTAATCACTATATACCTTATGAATCCAAAAAATATGCAAAATATAATTAATTCTAGCACACCTTATGACTCCCTAACATAATCAAACATGATGCATACCTTATAACTCCTAAAATAAATTTTAATCAAAATTTACCCTTACCAACACACAACTACCATGAATTGAGCCTGACACTTCTTGCTTACCCATGCCCTAGTGCAAGCTCTGCTGCCACTTGAGCTAGCTGCCCACATCAAACTTAAATCACACGAATATCCTCTTCAATGTCTTTTACAATTTCTTTGACCAATTTTTCAACCAAAATGGAGTCACTGCGAATTGACCTCGTCACATCCTTCTTGCCCATGTATTAGCATAGGTATGTCCTGTCATTTGGGCTAGCCACCCAGATGGAACTATGAACACAATATCTTATATTTGTCTTCAATTTCAGCTCTATATTAAATGACGTATGCACTTCCCCTTTATTTTCTTCAACCCTCTGTGAACACTATGCAAACAGATTTTGATTGGTACACATACAAATACTTGGCTCAATGAATTATTTGCGTTCATTTAAATATGTTTTTTTATTACTCCTTGGAAATGTCAGCATTGTATTTGCTTTTTGCTTTTTTTGATTTTACATTTGCACCTTTTAGCCTTACACTTTTTTATATTATAATATTTAAAAAATATTATAATAATAGATTTAAACCTTTTGTCTGCCTTTGTGATATTTAAATATTTTTCAACCAAATAAAACCTTGTTATTTTCTTGCAATATTTAATCCCAAGCCTTTTAAATTTTTTCTTTCTTCATAATATTTAAATTTAACATTTAAATATTATAACCCTTCTCTGAAAAAAATAACTTCTTTTACCTTGAATTTTTGTTCATTGCTTGCTATCAAAACCATGGGAAATATTTTTTCCTTATAACCATCCACCTTTGACATCAAAATATTTATGCCTCATGAACCCTTTGACATGAATGATAACTCAATATACTCAATATTTCCAACAATAAAAAATAACATAATACAAAAATTTGTACATAAATTTTTTTTACTCAATCTTGTAGACTTCCTTAAAAGAAGCAAACATTTCCATCACAATATGAACTAGAGATCATATGTGGTTTACGAAGTATAGTGAACATTATTTTTTATTATCCTTCATCTTTGACATATTTCTAATGTTAGCAGCTAAAACTAGAAGTTCTAATTTTTAAATTGGTGATCATGTGTGGTTTACTAGGTATAGGGAACATTATTTTAATTATCCTTCATATTTGGTAAGATTTTAATGTTAACACTTAAAACAAGGAACTTTGATTTTTAAATGGTGATGTGGAGTTTGTCAAGATTAATGGCGGGTATAAAGAATATTATTTTTACCTACCATATTAAATGATAAATGTAATATATACACACTTATAAAATTAGAGTAAACTTATAAATAAAACCTTCCACTACCCAACCTAAACCCAAATTTCACACATTTATGTGTTTTTTTATTTAGAGAAAATCCCTTAAGGGCCATCTTGGTTTAAGAAATATTGAACACTTTTTAAATATTGAACAACTTTTTAAATGAACAACTTTTTAAATATTGAACACTTTTTAAATATTGAACACTTTTTAAATATTGAACACTTTTTAAATATTCAAAAACTTTTTAAATGTTGAACAGCTTTTTAAATATTGAACACTTTTTAAATATTGAACAACTTTTTAAATTTTTTTATTTAGCAAAAATCCCTTGTGGGTCGTCTTGGTTTAAGAAATCATGACTAGGGAATCTACACCATCAAAATTATTTGAGAGTTGTGCTTGAACCTGATCGCACTAGAATTATCCTCTTTGGTTTGAGAAACCACGAACTTCGCCTTGGTTTGATAAACCACGACCAAGGGTTTCTACACGAGTTACATTTGAGTCCAAACCTAAACGCACCGGTATTATCAACTGGATTTTGGGTATCCAATGTGCTTTTGGTAGGGTGGATATTTGAACCAAAAATCTCCCTTGGAAGATTGCCCTACGTTCTCAACTCACCTACAACAAATGAGTTCCTCCAAATTTTTGTTAATATCTTAATAACATCTACATTTTTAATTTTCCGTTTTTCTTTAATTATTGTATTAACGTCAACATTTTCAATTTTCTGCTTTTCTCTAATTACCATCCAACTTTCTCTAGTTTCCAAAATGGCCAGCAAGAAAAGCTCTACACATTCCTTAAAACTCATTAAAAATTATAAATAAAACCTTCCATTAGCGAATTCCTTTACATTTATGCTAATATCTTATAAGCGTCAACATTTTTAATTTTTTTCTTTTCTCTAATTACCATCCAAATTTCTCTATTTTCCAAAATGACCTCATAGAAGTAGCAAGAAAAGCTCTATACATTGAAAAATCATCAAACAAACATTAATTGGCCTCATAGAAGTAGCAAGAAAAACTCTACACATTGAATAATTATTAAACATACATTTATTGACTAACGTCATCCATAAAGATAATAATCTTATATCATTATTTTTAATTTTTATTATTATTTTCTATTGTCAATGCCCATCTATTTCTGTTTGCACCTATGTTTGTTTGTGTAGATCTCTACCGAGTTCATATCATTATTTCTAATCCCCCCCTTTGTCTATGCCTATCTGTCTAACTCTATTTATTCCTGAAACCTATGTCTATCTTACTTTGTTCCTAGAACCTAATTTTAGAAAATTAACCATATTATAAATTGAAGTCCATGTACGCAAAATTTTTCATAACCTCAATGCTCCTTGCACCTACAACTATTCCTCCATTTCATGCTTCTCATAACCATTGAAGCACTTCCTTCTTCCTCTATTTCTAAGAATATAATTTCTTCTTTATTATATGAGGATCTTCCATCACTATCACTTGAACTCTTGTCTATCTTATCTACATAAAAACTCTTCTTTTCATGTTTTTTTTATCCATACCTATTTTTCTTTTGATGCCTAGATTTTCTTGTTTCCCTGTTCTTATGATCATGTTTATCTTCACCACTACTACTTCTAGCTTCTATACAGTTACATGCATAATGACCATATTTACCATAATTGAAACACTTAATTATTTTTGTACCTTTGTGCTTTCTTGATTCCTTGTTCCTTCTACCATAGTTTGCTTCTTCATCACTAGATGACTCATCACTTGAATCTAACTTCTTATCCATTATCTTATTTGATACTTTAAAGGGTGCTTCTTTCTTGGGGATAGGATCCTTTCCTATTCTCATCTCAAAAGTTGTGAGAGTTCCATGTAACTCATCCTTAGTCAAAGTTTCAATATCTCTTATTTCTTCTATGGCTAAAACCTTTTCACTATATCGCATAGGGAGTGACCTTAAAACCTTTTGACAAACATCTGATTCTTCAACTTTAAACCAAAGTCCTTACATAGAGTTAACAACTTCATCCACATGAAGTAAGTATGTAGTAATGTCTTCCTCATACTTCATATTCAAGTATTCAAATATTTTCTTATGATTTTGCAATTTTACCATCTGGACCTTTTGTCTCCCTCATATATTTTCTTCAAAATTTTCCAAATCTCTTTTGCTGATGTGCAATGCATAAATTTTACAAAATTTCCTTCATGTAAACCACTTAAGATTGCATTAATTACCTCTAAATTATGCAGGTGTAAGATCTTACCATCTTTATCTATAAGAGGAGTAGTTGGAAGTGTGTACCCATCCTCAACTGCTTGTCATGTCTCATTTCATTGTGCCATTAGAGAAATATTTATTATTACACTCTAGAATGTATAATTGTTACCATAGAACAATGGTGTCTTATTTGCTAAATATACACTTTGACATGCCATCTATGTTCTTGTATACTTTTCCTTCAAGCTATTAAATTTTTTCAAAGAAACCCGCTCTAATACCAATTGAAGAACACAAGCTTATACTAAGACAAGGGGTCAATAGTATAAGATCAAATTTTAGTTTTCTTTCCCAAATAATATTATCCAATACAATCAATGGCAATATCAACAACAATAATCAAAGAAATATATAGAGAAAATATTTCACTAAAATTTTCTCAACAAATCTCTTTGGAATCACTTCCATATTACAATGTTTATGGACCTCTATCCAAATGAGACACCAATTCCCTAATGCTATAATTTGTGGATCTATATCCATAGGATAACTCTTTTCCCTTTTATTTGGTTCATGCAACTTGATCCAGGAGACCTCTATCTCCTTAACTGGTTCGTAGATCTTTATCCACATAAGAACTCTATATTTCTAAATAGTTCATGGATCACACTCCATAGGATAACTATTTCCCCTTACTTTGGTTTATATATCTCTATCCATAGGAGAACTCTTTTCCCTCTGCTCTCATTGGTGCTCTTCTAGAAGACTTATACCCCACTACACTGGCTTGTAGATATATCTCCATAGAAGACCTCTATCCTCACTGCCTTTGCTAATGGATCTATATCCACAAGAGACTTATGTACTCTACTTTATCACCTCTAAATATTGCTCTCAACTCTACTCAATCTCTATCTCAAATCTGCACTAAACATTATCCTCGGTCTAGCACAAATCTACTTACGAATCTGACTTTGGTTTGGCACAAATATACCGTCAAATCTATCTCAATATTTAACGCAAAGCTTGATCAACTTTGCTTAGATTTTCCCCAAGGCTTAACACAAAGCTTGAACAAATCAATCAATCAACTCTTCTCTCAATGTTTTATCAAGTCTTCACCAAGACTTGCTCAAATATGCCTACAAGTCTTCACCAAGACTTACCTTAAACTACTCTTAAGTCTTCACAAAAGTTTACCTCAAATCTATCTATAAGATTTCACAAAATCTTGCTCAACTTTGTTCTTAATATTTTATAAAAGTTTACTCAAATCACTACAAAAATTGCATACACAAAACTTAAATATTTTTCAAAAAAATCTTCACACATAAATAATTTTCCCTTAAAATCTTGTTTAACCTCAGGAACATTTAGAGAATGATAATCTCTATCAATTCCTCAATATGTTTCACACTCACAAAGTTTTGTACTCAAAAAAACAATTTATCTCTAGCAAAGACTCTTTTAAATCAATTCAAAATGAAGTATAAGTTGTTTCACAAAAGTTGATCTACAACTACTATACTCTCAATCAATAATTCTCAACCAAATTCACTCAATCATTAACTCAATGAAACACAAATTGCTTACAAAACCTAATAAAGTGTTTCACCCTTCTTTGAACACAAAGCATAATGTGGGTCTTAAAACCTAACTCAAATAATTATCAATCTCAAATCAAATCAAATCATTTATCAACAAGATGCACTCAAACTTATTCACACATTTTCATCAATAGTAATCAATCCTTTTCACTCCACCTTATATTTCATACAATTATTTCAATCACTCTAAATAAAATATAGTGTGCCCATACCTTTTTGCTTTGATGAAGATATATCTTCAAAACATTTTTTACTCATATCAAAATATTTTTACCAATTCCAGGTTAGATAGCAACAATCTATCTCAAAATATCTACACAAATATTCACCTCAATAATTATTTCACCATTCTCAAAATAAAATAAAATATCAAGTCTCAAATACACCTTATAATCTCCAACACTCTCAAAATAGCATTCAACACAAAAAATAAAGTTCCTTTGTAAAAACCTTATAATCTCTAATCCTCTAAAAATAATATTCAACACATAAAAATAAAGTTCTTTTATCAACACCTTAAATCTCCAATATTTTATTTATTTTCCAAGCATAAAAATAAAATATTATTTCAACAACCCTTATGACTCCCTATACATTCCACACATGCTTTTTAATTATCACATGGCTTAAAAAAACTTTCTGCATTCAAATGACTTTAGAAAATTAATTTAAATGTTGCATACCTTAATATTGACCCGCGTCACCAAAAAATTGTGCACGACTTCGACGACCAGCGCTCAATGACCAACATCCAAATTTGAACCTGTGACCTATTCCACTACAGTGCCTTAGCCCAAGGGTAAGCTACAACCTGGGCTACACGTACACACATGAACCAAAGGTCCATGATCCTATGTTAATGCTTTCACATGAATTTTGGTGAAAAGTAAAACCACCTCTTTAGGCATATAATATTTAGAATAAATACTATAACTTTTTTCTTTTAACCACTTCCTTGTATTTTTGGAAAAATAACCTTACGACATCAATGATGATAAAAATGGACATCAAACCTCTTGACAACAATGATAAAAAAACTTGCTCAAATATTTTAATAACCAATCCCCTTTTCTTTGGTTCATGGACCTCTATCCATAAGAGATACCAATCCCATTTGCTCTAGTTTGTGGAACTATATCCACATGAGATATCAATCCACTTTGATCTAATTCGTGGAACTCTATCCATAGGAGACACCAATCCCTTTTTCTCTGGTTTGTGGACCTCTATTCACAAGAGACATCAATCCCTTTAATATAATTTATGGACCTCTATCCACAAGAGATATCAATCCCATTTGCTCTGGTTCATGGACCTCTATTTATAGAAGACACCAATTCCCTTTGATCTAGTTTGTTCCAAATCTTGCTAAAAATTTCTTTAAACATACACACAATACTTGCTCAAATCTATTTACCAAGACCTACTCAAATTTACTCCAAACCTATACAGAAGGCTTGCTCAAATCTACTCACCAAGACCTACTCAATTCTACTTCAAGCCTACACAAAAGGCTTGCTCCAATATACTCATCAAAACCTGCTTAAATATGCTCCAAGCCTATACACAAGGCTTGCTAAAATCTACTTACTAAAACTTTCTCATAACTCTGCTCAAACCTTCTCTAAGCCTACACAAAAGACTTCCTTAAATCTGATCACCAAAACCTACTCACAGTTCTACTCAATTTTTTCTTCAAACCTACACACAATGCTTGCTTAAATTTGCTCCATTCCTACATACTAGAATTTCTCAAATCTGCTCACCACAACCTACTCTTAACTATGCTTAAATCTACTCATAATTCTACACCAACTTTACATACAAAAAATGCTCATATCTTTCCAAAATCTTGCATACAAATATTGTTCATCTATATAGTGATGTTATCAAGTGCTTTATATAATATTCAATGTGCTTTCATCAACCACCTTAAGAAGGAATTAAATCACCACACCTTTAAAACTACCTTGATTATGATGTATCTTCAAAACTTGCTTCAAAATAATATCCTTTTCTTATCCCACTTCAAAAACTAGTTAGCAAATCTCTTTTTAAATCATCCACATTAAATTCCTTCTCAAAAATATGTTCACAATAAGACTTGAAAATAATGCTTTATAACTCATTTTTAGTCTCCAAAATAAAGCTTTCAATAATGAACAAAACCCCTCAAATTTTCTCTTTTATATCATGCAAAGAATGCAATCAACAAATAAACCATAATCAAACCTTATAACTCCTAATTTCACAATACACAAAAATAATATTCAATACATCTCAAAATACCTTATAACAACCAATAATATAATGTGCAAATGAAAACTCTTAATTCAACCTCATACACCTTATATCTCCTTTACTAATGCACAAAATAAATTTAACTTTATACTCCCTTACACAATATCTGAAATGCAATTTTTAATTAATCACTATATACCTTATGACTCCAAACAATATGCAAAATATAATTAATTCCAACACACCTTATGACTCCCTAACATAATCAAACACGATGTATACCTTATAACTCCTAAAATAAATTTTAATCAAAATTTTCCCTTACCAACACACAACTACCACGAATCGAACCTAAAACTCCTTGCTTGCTCATGCCCTAATGCAAGCTAGACTATCGCTTGAGCTAGCTGTCCTCAAAAAAATTAAAGCGCACAAATAGCCTCTTCAATGTGTTCTACAATTTCATTGACCAAAATTTCAACCAAGTGAATTGACCCTGTGACCTTTTTGCCCACATATTGGTGCAGGGACATCCTGTCATCTGGGCTAGCCACCTAGATGGAACTGCAAACATGTTGTCTTCTATTTTTCTTCGATTTAGGCTCTACCTTAAATGACGTACACACTTCTCCTTTATTTTCTTCAGCCCTCTACAAACGCTATGTAAACATATTTTGATTGGTACACATACAAATACTTGGATCAATGAATTATTTTCCCCCATTTAAATATACATTTTGATTACTCCTTGGAAATTTTGGTGCTATATTTACTTTTTGATTTTTTTTTATTTTACATTGGCACCTTTTAGCCTTACAATTTTACATTGGCACCTTTTAGCCTTACACTTTTTTTATATTATAATATTTAAAAAATATTATAATAATAGATTTTAACCTTTTGCCTCCCTTTGTGGTATTTAAATCTTTTTCAAGAAAATAAAACCTTGTCATTTTCTTGCAATATTTAATCCCAAGCCTTATAAAATTTTGTCTTTCTTCATAGTATTTAAATTTGATATTTAAATATTATAACCCTTCTCTAAGAAAAATAACTTCTTTTGCCTTGAATTTTTTTCATTGCTTGCTATCAAAACCATGGGGAATATTTTTGCCTTGACAACCATGCACCTTTGACATCAAAATATTTCTGCCTCATACACCCTTTGACATGAATGACAACTCAGTATACTCAATATTTCTAAAAGTAAAAAAGAACATAATACAAAAATTTATAAATACAATTTATTGACTCAATCTTATAGACCTCCTTAAAAGAAGCAACAATATCCATCACAATATGGATTACCAGGTATAACCAACATTATTTTTTATTATCCTTCACCTTTAGCATATTTCTAATGTTAACACCTAAAACAAGAAGTTCTGATTTTTAAATTGATGATCATGTGTGGTTTACTAGGTATAGAGAACATTATTTTAATTATCCTTCATCTTTGGTAAGATTTTAACGTTAACACCTAAAACAAGGAACTTTGATTTTTAAATGGTGATGTGGAGTTTGCCATGATTAATGGCGGGTATAAAGAATATTATTTTTACTTACCATATTAAACGATAGATGCAATATATACACTTATATAATTTTAGTAAACTTATCCATAAAACCTTCCACTACCCAACCTAGATCCAACTTTCTCACATTTATGTATTTTTTTATTTAGCGAAAATCCTTTGCAGTTGTGGCGGAAAAACTTATCAGCCGAACATGTAGAAGTCGAGCTATTTGGATTTTCTTTTACGGTTTTTCTTCATTTCGGTTTTATGTGATTTACTGTTCTGCCGATGTTCGTTTAAATTCCGACAGCTTTGAATGAGATCTCATACCGGATGGGATTTTGTTGAGAATAAAATCAAAGAAAGAACCATCTCTTCTTTCGCTCTACTAGGTTCTATATTTTTCATAGGAAGAGCATCAAGTTTTCGTAAGTGTCCCTTAGACAAATAACTAACCTTATTGTCTCCTTCCATGACGACAATATACGAGGGTGTAATGTGTGTTAAGTGAAACTTATAGGTTAAATTTTAAATGCCAAATTATTCTACTTATTATAATAAAAAATATAATCAATTCATATGAAACGCTTTAGTAGTCTAATACTTTTTATATAATACTGTATTATAAATTTAAAATATATAGTTTCTACATGTTTACAAAATTAATAACATAAATAGTAATTATTTGCTATGTGAAAATATAAATAATCCATTCCATTGTTATTTAAAAAAAAAAAATTTACTACATATTAAAAATATATTTAATATGTAATTATTTTTTTTTTAATTTTTTTTATTAAAACATGAAATGTTATCCATGATATATTAAGCATGAAATGTATTGTAATTTATATATGATAAAAACATTAATTTTTTCATAGGATTGTCTATGCTAGGAGATAGATAAACAAGATGGAAGCTCTTCAAGATAAGAACATGCACTCCTTTGATACAATCTAAGGTATGCCTTTCAACTCAATATATTATTTTGTTAAATTATTTAAGTATGGTATAGGAAAAAGAGGTTTAGAAAATTCTTGTTGTCATTTAGTCTATTATCTCTAAAGAAAAAAGTTAGGCCTTGCTTAAACCCATTAATAAAGAGGAATTGAAGAAGGTAGTCTTTGGAACGAGTACAAGAAAAATGTCAGGTCTAGATGAATTTCTAATTAAGTTTTTTTAGGTCTTCTAGGACAACTTGGAGGTTCATGGTGATGAGTGGTTATTGCAATACATATGATTTTATCTATATAGCTTGTGATACAAATTATTCAAAGATTGTTGATGAGAGAAAGGTTTGTGTAAGATATTGTTGTATTTCCTATGATAAAGACCATAATGTTAGAGTTGAAAGTCACAATGATTATTTTAATGATTGTTTTAATTATGTTGAAGAACACTAATTAATTAAATTAAAATTTAAAAATTGACATTATAATTTATCGTTAGGATACAAATTGATGGTCACAATAACATATAAATTAATAATTTTTACCATTGATGTCCTAGTGTGACGTCAATAATTTGTTTTTTAACTTTTATCTACATCGTTTCTTGAGGATAAATTAATGTTTAAAATAATTATCTTTTCTTCTAGTTACAACATTAACCTTTTAAGTTTCATATATCATTATAACACCTTATAAAAAGGAGATCAAGGATTATTAATGTCATGCTTGTTCAACAAGTGGTCTATGTGTAAAAATTCTAAATATTGTAACAGGGTAAGAGATTTTATTTACTTGAAAAATATAATATCAAAATAAATTTATAATATGTAATTTTATTTATGTTAAAACTATGAACTATTTAATACTTTCATTTTCATTAACCTAAATAATGCACATACATAAAATATGCATGTGTATTATATTGAACACATAATTCTAATTTAATTTTGATATTTAAAAAAAATAGAGTTACAATTAATTTTTAATAGTTGAATATGTACATAAGTTTTACAAGACAAAAATTGCAAGGTCCCAAAGTTAGATGCCATAAATGTTACATTATATATGGTACAACTACCTTATTTATAATTATAAAAGTGGACAACTATACATAAGACTCTTAGCTCAACCCCATCCCAACCTCGTCTCCTTGAGGTGGTTAATTTTGGGATGGGAGTATATATAATCCTAACATACAATGCTATTTTTCTTTGTCCACCTTCTTCCTCAATTGATCCTTCTAATTCTTTTGAGTATCCCTGCTCTTGCTTATCTCTAGAAAGTTTGTTCTACACCACTTAGTCATATGCCCAACATTATTGCACTTGTAACACTTAATGTTGTGGTTCCTTGAAGGTATAAATATCTTGAAGTTCCTCTTGGTGAAGCCATATCGATTCCTATCATGAACCCTGCAATGAATTTATTTATGATCAAACTTATTACAAGAGTAGCAATATCCTCGAAAGAGATACCCATTTTTGAAAATTCTCTTAGTGAAATCATATTTCTTCTTTTCATGTGTCCTGCACTACATAGCCTTGTAAAAAAATATGTAACATGCAAAGCAACATCCTTTGAAGAAACCTTTTCATTGTACCTCATAGAGAGTGATCTTAAAACCTTTTGAAAAACATCTGATTCTTCAACTTTACACCCAAGTCCTTGCATGGATTTAACAACTTCATCCACACAAAGTAAGTATGTAGCAATATCTTCTTCATCCTTCATCTTCAAGTCTTCAAATATTTTCTTGTAATTTGCAATTTTACCGTCTTGACCTTTTTGTCTCCCTCATATGTTTTGTTCAACTTTTCCCAACTTTCTTATGTTGATGTGCAATGCATAAATTTTACAAACTTTGCTTCATGAGACGAGTTGACACATGATAATATTGAGAAAATTATAGCAATAGTGGAATCTAAGTGTGATGTGTATGTTTTCTATGTACAAAATGAAGGCTCACATCAAACTATGACCTGTACAAATTGTTTTTAGAAGGTATTAATTTTGCTCTTTTCTTTTTTAAGTTACATAATGCATAAGGGGAGAGTTATTTTTTGAAATAAAGGTTAATTTTTTTAGGAAAAGGTCGAGGTCATTTATAAAAGGAGAAGTTGAAAGAAAAGATTTCGTTTAGAAGGCTAAACTAGAAGAAAATTTAAGAATTTATTTTAAAGAGTACAAAATAAACTTTTTTTTAATCCTATTATAGTGAATGTTTTTTAAATTAAAAAGGGTGCATTTAGAGAGTTAAAAGGTGTATAGGTGTAATTTTTAAAAAAATATTTTTTTAAGTCATGAAATAAAAAGTGGTATAGGAGAATAATATTTTTTATAAAAAGATACATTTTTGACAGTGATTAACATCTTATTTTTCAAACACATTTTGCATCAAAAAATAATTTTGTGCACAAAAAAATATGTGATTTGCAAAATCACAACATTTAATATAATTGATGCTTTTGAATTGCATTTACAAGTAGTTTTATCATGTTAAATTATTGTGTTTAATTCCTATTATAGTTTCCATAATAACATTTGGGAATTGAACCTCTAATTTTTCAAGGAGGAACAAGGATAATTTTCTATGATATTTTGTTTCACTCTATTTTTAACCCCATTTGTTACTATCATTGGACATAAATCCTAAAATTGTGAAATCAAGTGTATAGGGACGTTACGCCTATGTATGAGGATTTCTCTTTAAGTAGATTTTATTGATAGGATGAATATTTTTTAGTACTATCTTCATACTGCATATCGATTTATTTCATGTACCTTAAGGTCTCTCTTATGTATAACCACATATATTGAGAGCACTAGCTACTTCCACATATTAATGAATATATAGGAAGAACAAGCATATTTAAAGGATAGGTATATAGAACATGTGGTATATAGAAAATAGGATCATTTTGCAAGTTATAAGGAACCTTCAACATGGCTACCTCAAAAATATTTTTCATAAAATCTTAGTTGCTAAAAATTCTTAATTTTAGACCATGAATAAAAAAATGAGAACAATACTATCGGTAAAAAAAATTTGGGATATAATTACTAGTAATGAAACTCATGCTGAGGAGATTGCAGCTAGCAAAAAGTACAATGAAAGAGATGCAAGGGAAATTATACTAAACATATTTTGAGAGGCTAATGAAATACAACCATATATAAGTGAAGCAAAAACATAAAATAATGAATGGGATAAAATTTGTACAATATTTAAAAGAAGGAATAAATCCATGATCCTTTATATTTAGTCATGACTACATACATTAAGGGTCCAAAATGGTGAGAGTATTACATAATTCCTTCAAAAAATCGTAAACTTGAATTCAAGGTTGAATACCATGGAGGAAAAGGTTGAAGATAAGCTCCTAGTATTACTTGTAATTAGGTATCTCCCTAAATCATTCTAAAATCTGGTTACATCTCTCTAAGTATCGAATAAAAGTGTGTCATCTAAATAATTGGTAAAAATTATTTAATAATATGAAGTTGAAAATCAATTGAAAGATGATTTGTTCAATAATGTTCTTATATCCACAAAGAAATCACAAAAGAATTCAAAGGGACCTCCCAATTCATTTTTAACACAAAATTATCCTCAATGCAAGAGATATTATTATATTTGTAAATGAAGAACACAAGCTTATACTGAGAGGGAGGGTGAACAATATAAGATAAAACTTTTTACTTTTCTTTCCAAAGCAGTATTATCCAATATCATCAATTGCAATAATGAAACAATGCACAGATCATCACACACATAAGAGACATAGATTTAACATGGTTCACCCAATGTGGGCTACGTCCATGGAGAAAATATTTCTTATAAATTTTCTCAACAAATCTCTTGGGAACCAATTCCCTATTACAATGTTTATGGGCACCAACCCAAAGGAGACACCAATCCCCCTGCTCAAGTTCATGGACCTCTCCATAGGAGACACCAATACCCTTTGCTCTAGTTTATGAGACACCACTCCATAGGAGACACCAATCCCCTCTACTCTAGGTTTATGTACACCACTCCATAGGAGACACCAATCCCCTTTCTTAGTTTGTGGACACCACTCCATAAGAGACACCAATCTCCTCTACTCTAGTTTGTGGACCTCAATCCATAGAGACACCAATCCCCTCTGCTTTGGTTCATGGACCTCTATCCATAGGAGACACCAATCCCCTTTGCTCTAGTTTGTAGACCTCTATCCATAGGAGACACCAATCCCCTCTACTTTGATTCATGGACCTCTATCCATAGGAGACACCAATCCCCTTTGCTCTAGTTCATGGACCTCTATCCATAGGAGACACCAATCCCCTTTGCTCTAATTTACCTCTATCCATAAGAGACACCAATCCCTTTTATTGTTCATACCTCTATCCATAGATAACCAATCCCCTCTACTCTGGTTCACTCCAAAGCCTGCTCAAAATTACTCCAAACCTACACACAAGGCTTACTCAAATATCTCACCAAACTCTCAAATCTCCCCAACAATTTCCAAGCCTACACACAAGGCTTGCTCAAATATGCTCATCAAACCTACTCAAATCTACTCCAAGCCTACACACAAGGCTTGCTCAAATATGCTCATCAAAACCTACTCAAATCTACTCAAATCTGCTCCAAGCCTACACAAAAGGCTTGCTCAAATATACTCATCAAAACCTACTATGAACTTTGCTAAAATCTACTTCAATCCTACACACAAGGCTTGCTTAAATCTACTCAAACCTACACACCAAGCTTGCTCAAATATGCTCACCAAACCTACTCATAACTTTTCTCAAACATGCTCATAACTTTCCCAAATATTGCATACAAACAATGCTCATATCTTTCCCAAATATTGCATACAAACAATGTTCATCTATATAATGATGTCATCAAGTGCTTTATCTAATATTCAATGTGCTTTCTTCAACTAAAGTAGTTTAGACATATTCTACCCAAAATTCATTTAACCTCTTGAACATATAGAGAATGATATGCACTAACAAATGCTCAATATGTTCTTCATATTCATTAAGTCTATCACTTTCACATGTCTCACATTTATTTCATTTTAAAGGTAGCTCTAGTCTAGCACTTGAAAACTGACCTGGTAATTGTTGATTTGCACCTTCACTCCAAAACCAATCACAATGCACAAGTTTACCTTTTTCATCTATTCCCAAAATCAATCATGAAGATGCACAAATTTGCTTCACAAATCTGATCTATTATACTTGCACATGCATTCCCAAATCCTCTCAAAATCAATGCATAGATTTGCTTTACAAGATTGGTCTATAACCCTTGCAAGTTCATTTTCAAATCCATTCAACAATAATGCACAACTTTTTTCTCAAACCCTAGCACATATATTTCCAATTTCATTCAACAATAATTCACAATTACTCCCAACTTCAATCAATCACTAATGCACATCAAATTTACTTTCAAACCCTTGCACTTTTATTTCCAATTTCTATCAAAGCAATGCACACTCAATCAATCCTTATTTCTCCAAACATATGACAACTCAACCACCTTAAGAAGGAATTAAATCACCATACCTCTAAAACTACCTTGATGATGATGTACCTTCAAAACCTGCTTCAAAATAATTTCCCTTTCTTGTCCCACTTCAAAAACTGGTTAGCAAATCTCTTTTTCAAATCATCCACATTAAATTCCTTCTCAAAAATATGTGCACAATAAGACTTGAAAATAATGCTTTATAACTCCTTTTTAGTCTCCAAAATAAAGCTTTCAATAATGAACAAAACCCCTCAAATTTTCCCTTTTCTATCATGCAAAGAATACAATCAACAAATAAACCATAATCACACCTTATAACTCCTACTTTCACAATACACAAAAATAATTTTCAATACACCCCAAAATACCTTATAACACCCAATAACATAATGTGCAAATGACAACTTTTAATTCAACCTCATACACCTTATATCTCCTTTACTAATGCACAAAATAAATTTAACTTTATACTCCCTTACACAATATCTGAAATGCAATTTTCAATTAATCACTATATACCTTATGACTCCAAACAATATGTAAAATATAATTAATTCCAACACACCTTATGACTCCCTAACATAATCAAACACGATGCATACCTTATAACTCCTAAAATAAATTTTAATCAAAATTTTGCCCTTACCAACACATAGCTACCACGAATCGAACCTGCCACCTCTTGCTTGCCCATGCCCTAGCGCAAGCTAGGCTACCGCTTGAGCTAGCTGCCCACACGAAACTTAAAGCACATGAATAGCCTCTTCAACATCTTCTACAATTTCTTTGACCAAAATTTCAACCAAAATGGAGCCACTGCGAATTGACCCCATGACCTCCTTCTTGCCCACGTCTTAGCATAGGGATGGCCTACCATCTGGGCTAGCCACCTAGATGGAACTATGAACACATTGTCTTCTATTTGTCTTTGATTTCAGCTCTACCTCAAACGACGTGCACACTTCCCCTTTCTTTTCTTCTACCCTCTGTGAACTCTGTGTGAATGGATTTCGATTGGCGCACATTCAAAACCTTAGCTCAATGAATTATTTGCCCTCATTTAAATATGCATTTCGATTACTCCTTGGAAACATCGGCGTTGTATTTGCTTTTTAATTTTTTGATTTTACATTGGCGCCTTTTAACCTTACACTTGTTTATATTATAATATTTAAAAAATATTATAATAATAGCTTTTAACCTTTTGCCTCCCTTTGTGGTATTTAAATATTTTTCAAGCAAATAAAACCTTGTCCTTTTCTTGCAATATTTAATCCCAAGCCTTTTAAACTTTTGTCTTTCTTCATAATATTTAAATTTGACATTTAAATATTATAACCCTTCTCTTAGAAAAATAACTTCTTTTACCTTGAATTTTTGTTCATTGCTTGCTATCAAAACCATGGGGAATATTTTTGCCTTGACAACCATGCACCTTTGACATCAAAATATTTCTGCCTCATGTACCCTTTGACATCAATGACAACTCAATATACTCAATATTTCCAACAATATCCCCCTTTGTCATTGATGGCAACCCTTACAAAAAAATTTCTTTGACTACAACTGGATTCCCAAATCTTCTCCCCTGACAAGTTTCTCCCCCTCACTAAAACTCTCCCCCTTTGACATCAATGGCAAAGGGCTCCTTTGGGGCTAAAAATAAGACACTTAGCATAGCCCCCTCACCACCTCCTTTTCTTGAGGTGATTAATTATGGAATGGGAGTGAAACTCCCAAATTGCAATGCTCCTCTTCTTTTTCAATTTTATTTCTCCAAACTTTTGAAGTCATACCTCTTTGAACATTTTGAGCATCCTTTTTCTTGCTTGTCTTTGGAAGTTCCAGAAATTCTGTTCTACACCACTTTGCTCTATGCCCAAAATTATTGCAATTGTAACACCTGATGTTGTAGTCCTTGAAAGGTGCAAATGAATCCTTGGTGAAGCTATAATCATTCTTACCATAAACCCTGCAATGTATAGCTTTATGACCAAAATTATTGCAATTGAAACACATGATGTTGTAGTTCTTGGAAAGTGCAAGTGACTTGAAATTTCTCTTGTTGAGGCCATAATCATTCTTACCATGAACCCTGCAATGTATAGATTTATGACCAAAATGATTACATGAGAAGCAATAACCTTGGAAGAAGTATTCATCTTGCTTTGGAGGATATGGTTGCATGATTCTTTCTTTGCTTCTTTTGTGTTGGTCCTTGTTCCTTGATGATTCTTTGTTTTCTTCCTCATTGATGTTTCCACTTCTCAATTCATCAGTATAGGTCTTAGATTCTTCTTCAAACATTTTCTTTGATGCTTCTATTTATTTTGAGCTTGACTCCCCCTTTTCTTTCTCTTGACCTTCTTGATCTTCCTCAAAACCAAGTCCAACCTTCATAAATGGAGATATTTGTGCTTTGATAATATCATTCAAATATTTTGAGATTTTCCTAAACTGATATATCTTATTATTAAACTTTTCAAGTCCTTTCCTTAGAGTGACAACTTCATGTTCTAGTATTTCACATTCTAGCTCTTTTGCCTTTAACTGTTCAACCATACCTTCTTCAATTCTCCTTGCCTCTTCAACCTTAACTTTTAAGTCAGTGAGATCTTGTAGAAGTTTTGCCTTTGTTTTTCCATCTTCTTGAACTTGAACCTTCAATTCTGAATTCTTCTTTCTAACCCTCTTCAATTCTTCAAGAGCAACAATAAGTTCCTCTTTTATGTCAAATGTGGCTTCCTTTTCATATTCTGAAACTTTCTCTTCTTCTTGGTCTTCAATAACAGGAGCATCTTCTTTCTCTTCTATGGCCAAAAATAGAATCTCTTCTTTTTCACTATCTGAGAGGCTTTCATCACTATCACTGGAAGCACTACTTGCTTCTTCAACATAAAAACTTTTCCTGTGCCTTTGAAAAATCTTCTTCTCATGCTTGCCTTGACCATGCCTATTTTTCTTTTCATGATAGAATTTTCTTTCTTTCTTTTTCTTGTATTCCTTTTCCTCTTCACTGCTACTATTTTCCACTTGTGGACAATTAGTTGCATAGTGACCAATGTTACCACAACTAAAGCATTTCATAGTTTGTATATTTCTGTGTTTTCTTAGACCCTTCTTATTTCTTCTCACAAAGTTAGCCTCCTCTTCACTGCTTGATTCATCACTTGATTTTGGTACTTTATCTTTTGCCTTCTTTGAAGCTTTGAATGTTGCCTCTCATTTGGATGTTTGTTCTTTTTCTATCCTCATCTCATAGGCTATGAGTATTCCATGTAGCTCATCCATACCTAAAGTTTTGAGATCCTTCATCTCTTCTATTGCTGAAACCTTTGCATCATACCTCATAGGGAGTGACCTCAATATTTTTTGAACAATAGTAGATTCCTCAATATTTTCTCCAAGTCCACAAATAGTGTTGACAACCTCATCAACACGAAGTAGATACCTAGCAATATTTTCCTCATATTTCATCTTCAATTCTTCAAAATTCCTCTTGTGTGTTTGAAGTTTTGCCATTTTGACCTTGTCATCTCCTTCATATGTATTATGTAACTTATCCCACATTTCTTTTGCTGAAGTGTAGTGCATGACTTTCACAAATTCTGATTCACATAACCCACTTAAAATAGCATTCATTGCCTTGGCATTACTTTCATATGGTTTCTTACCACTTGCATCTGTGGGAGGAGTTGTAGGTGGTGTGAACCCATCCTCAACTGATTGCCATGTATCATATCCTTGTGCCATCAAAAATATCTTCATCCTTATGCTCCAGAAAGCATAGTTAGTCCCATCAAACAATGGTGCCCTATTTTATGAAAATCCTTCCTGATGTGCCATTTGTATTCCTATAAGATCTACCTTCAAGTTTTTAGGCTTTCATGAAGGAACCCACTCTGATACTAAATTGAAGAACACAAGCTTATACTGAGAGGGGGGTGAATAGTATAAGATAAAACTTTTTACTTTTCTTTCCAAAGCAGTATTATCCAATATCATCAATTGTAATAATGAAACAATGCACAGATCATCACACACATAAGAGACACAAATTTAACGTGGTTCACCCAATGTGGGCTATGTCCATAGAGAAAATATTTCTTATAAATTTTCTCAACAAATCTCTTGGGAACCAATTCCCTATTACAATGTTTATGGGCACCAACCCAAAGGAGACACCAATCCCCTATGCTCAAGTTTGTGGACCTCTATCCATAGGAGACACAAATCCCATTTTCTATGGTTTTTGGACCTCTATCCATAGGAGATACCAATCCCCTTTACTCTGGTTCGTGGACCTCTATCCATAGGAGACACCAATACCATTTGCTCTGGTTTGTGGACCTCTATCCATAGGAGACACCAATGAAGAACACAAACATATAGTAAGAGGGGGTGAATAGTATAATATCAACTTTTACTTTTTTTCCCAAACAATATTATTCAATATAATCAATGACAATATCAAAATTAATAATAAAAAAAATGCACAAATTATCACACACAATAGAGACTAATTTAACGTGGTTCACCGAATGTGGACTACTCCATGGAGAAAATATTTCACTAAAATTTTCTCAACAAATCTCTTGGGAATCACTTCCCTATTACAATGTTTAATGACCTCTATCTAAAGGAGACACCAATACCCTAATACTTTAATTTGTGGATCTCTATCCATAGGAGAACTCTTTCCCCTTTTCTCTGGTTCATGGAACTTGATCCAGGAGACCTCTATCTCCTCAATTGGTTTATGGATCTCTCTCCATAGAAGAAATTTATCTTCTCAACGGGTTCATAAATCACACTCCATAGGAGAACTCTTTCCCCTTGCTCTAGTTTATGGATCTCTATCCACAAGAGATATATTTACCCTCTGCTCTGGATGGTGCTCCTTTAGAAGACTTCTACCCCCACTACACTAGCTTATGGATCTATCTCCACATAAGACCTCTATCCTCACTCAGAAGACCTTTATCCTCATTGCCTTGGCTAATGGATATCTATCCACTAGAGACTACTATCCTCTGCTTTATCACTTCTAAAGATTACTCTCAACTCTACTCAATATTTATATCAAATTTGCACTAAACACCATCCTCGATCTAGCATAAATCTACTCACAAATTTGACTCTTGTCTAGCATAAATTTACCCTCAAATTTATCTCAAGATTTAACACAAATCTTGATCAACTCTGCTCAGATTTACCCCAATCCTTAACACAAAGCTTAAACAAATCAATCAATCAACTATGCTATCAATGTTGTCTCAATTCTTCACCAAGACTTGCTCAAATATGCCTACAAGTCTTCACCAAGACTTACCTTAAACTGCTCTCAAGTATTCACAAAGACTTACCTCAAATCTATCTACAAGATTTTGCAAAAGCTTGCTCAACTCTGTCCTTAAGATTTTACAAAATCTTACTCAAATCACTGTAAAACTTGCATACAGAACACAACTTAAATCTCTTTCAAAAAACATCTTCACACACAAACAAGTTTCAGTTAGAATCTTGTTTAGCCTTAGGAACATATAGAATATGATAAGCTCTATCAAAACCTCAATATGTTTCACACTCACAAATTGGTGTACTCAACAAAACAATCTATATCTAGCAATCACTCTTTTAAATCAATTCAGGATGAAGTATAAATTGTTTCATAAAACTTGATCTACAACTCCCATACTCTCAATCAATAATGCTCAACAACTTCAGTCAATCATTCACTTAATGAAACACAACTTGCTTACAAACCCTAATCAAGTGTTTCACCCTTCTTTTAACACAAAGCACAATGTGGGTCTTGTTGCAACCTCACCACAACTAGCCCCAAATCCTTGGGGACCCAACTTAAAATTGTGTGTTTTGGGTTTCTTGTTTCTTTGAGTGGCAGTTTTTGATGATTTCTCGCTCATGGATTCCGTATTGCAAGTTTCAAGCTTCTTCATTGGCTAGTGTCCAGTCTCTTTGTTTTTCATCTTGCCAGTATTTGATGTTCTTGTTGGTTTGGTAGGATTAGTCGATGTGGTCTTAGTTTTATTTATAGACTAGATATTAGGGTAATTTTGGATTGTTTTAAATGTGAAGTTTAAAACTAACTAGATAAAAGCTAAATTAATAAAGAGGTTAGTTTTATCTTAATTTCACTTTAATATGGTTTGAATTATTTGTTAAAAAAGAAAAATATAAAATATAAAATAATAAAAAAATATAAAAACAAAATGTAGCATGTTTTTGTCCATTTCATTATAATTGTTTATTTTTAACAAGACAAAATACAAAATAATAAGATAAATGATAAAAATAATAATAATATCCACGTGATGTGGTCTACCGGCAAGGATGCCACTTATATTATCATTGATGTGACTCGGGTTCAATCCCCAAGGCGGATATGTATGTAGATATGTATATGTATAAGAAGTATTTACTCAATAATAATAATAATAATAATAATAATTTATATATACTTATTCTTATAAATATGTATAAGTCAAAAAATTAAAATAAGAACAAACGTTAAAAATAAAAAATAAAAAAATAATAAAAAAATATAAAAGACTTTCCTTGGTTTTACCTCTGTTTTCTTTCCTTATCTTTGGTTTAAAAGACTTTGTTTATTAAAGGGTTTTTTTTTTTTAGGTTAGATTTCCATTTAATTGTTATTTTATATTTAGATCTTAGGGAGTATATCACTTAGGCTTTATAGTGTTATTTTAAATTTTATTTCTAATGTTTGTCCTCATTTTGATGTAGGGGATACATTTGCCAAGACGGGTACATGAAAGAGAGCAGGATGACCGCAGTTCGACACTGTGGCCACGTGGGAAACGCTCGCTGATGAAGGAGGAAGGGCCGAAGTTGACGACCACGCTGGCAGATTCTCCAGCGATTGCGAAGTGCGACACCATGGACACTATCCGACGTACATCACGACAGCGCAAAGGCTTATCTTGACAAAGCGGCGAAGTAATAGGCGGATGTGCGAACGCGGATCACGGTGATGATAGTGCCTAAGCCGAATGGGATGATTGAATTCCATGGCACCCTGCGGAGGCGGCAAACAGCATGGCACCTTTGGCCGATGTCGGCAATGTCAAAGAGGGAAAATCAGCAAGGATGGGGGACGGCTAGCCTAACTAGGCCAATGAATACGGCGACCAGTTTGGAAAGTGGGAATGAAGGAGCTCGAACATCATTCTGAGGCCAGCGAAAGCTGACAAGGATTCCCATAAGCCACACTGTGTACCCCGAATGAGCAGCAACAACCAGGTGGGCGAGCCACAGCATGAAGAGGATAGACCATATACGGTCAGCATAGCATGTTCGACATGGATGGAACGCGGATGGATAGACTACCGGAGGATTCACAGGGAAAGCTTCTAACGTGAACAATGATGACAATACCTAAGGCTGACAGTGGAAATTAATGCAGTAAATTGGGAGTTCACTATCACGTAAATCGAGGGCAATCTGACGAATGTGTTGAAGTGGCGTAGATTGTTCGATAGATAATACATTGTAGAAAGGCGACCCTACTTGGCATAGATAGATGTTTTTCGAAGATTCATTGCCTTGCCGAATATAATTTCTGAAACACATGGGGGATTTACTCGTGAACGAAGATGTTTCATGGCATTGCTATCAGATATAGCAACCGACATATTGTTGACCGCAGTGTGTTCCCGGAAGGATGAGACATGTCCTTCGATACGTTTTCAAGCCAGAGGTGGATGACAGTCGCAACATACGGGTAGAAGGACGCAGATATCGTCTAAAATGGAGATAGCCAGTGAAGGTGTTAGAGGTTATAGTTGAAGAAGAATGGACGGCAACAGTAAGTTTTGCACCAAGTCATAGATATATAAAAAACATTATGGCTCACTTCCAAGCGAAATACAGGGCGGACAGAGACCATGTCAGGGTAGCATCGAAGACATACATGGCAATCATCAGGCGGGCGCCGGTACGCAGTAGATTAGGCAGATTGTGAACGAAATGTGATTGCAATGACATCGTTGGGTTTGGTAGCTTTTGAAGGCCATGCACAAGCTCACCCGGTGATCAACATGGATCATCCAGAGGCCAATGCAGTAGTAAATACAATTTCTAAAAGCTTGGTGGCAGCTGCTAAAGAAGCCAGGAACCAGACGGTAACATGGACCTCACTTGCTATGTCGTGGCGCACACAGTTGAAAATAATGAGCACGTTTGGAGATGGCGGGTGACAGAGATGCTGCATAGTGGAGGATTGACGCAACAAACAAGATCGACGTGTCAACAAGGGGAAATCTCTCATCCGAAACACAGGCAGCGGAGGCTTAAGGTATGAACGAAGGTTTGAACGGTGTCGATGGTGCAGCGATTAAGTCATGTTGCGGATAGTAGAGGAAATTGGTGAGACAGAACAATTGGTCTCGACGATGGACACCGGCGAGGATCTACGGACGGCGCTTGACGATAGCTGCGACTAGTTTCGATGGCAAAAGGGGGTCGAGGTATACGACGAAACATCGACGTGGAGATAGTATGGACTCCAACTGTATGACGTAGTGCACACCGTGGCGGATGCTGATATGGTCGGGATCATTTTTGACGTAGTAAGACACCTTGAGGATGTTGGGAGTTTGGCAAATGCATAGGGGCGGTCGTGAAAACTGGGAAATTCTACAGAGCAGTGCATGGGGGTGCCAAAACAGATAGAGGGCATCGAAACGTCTTGTAACGCCAGCAGACCCGACACGACAGTGTAAACAATGGTCTGGCAAGATCAACGGTAGTAATCATGGAGCATTATGGAATGTTCAAGCAGAGAAACTGACAGACGTTTCGAAAAGAAAAGCAAACAGACCTACGGTATAGAGTAAAAGAGAATGGAGTGAAGAGAATGTTAGAGCAGTCATAACCGGATGCGGCACTCACCAGAGGAGGGTTGTCAAAGCATTTAGAAAATGTAGCGCATAATCATTCAATAGGTGGATGACGTGTTTGGTTTTATTATGGTAAATATTATACCATATAAGGATGTAGACCTAAGTAATGAAAAGGATTATTTCCAAAGGATGCACCGGGGAATAAAATTTAAATTTCATAGAGAGGTTTATAAGGCACCTCAAAATGGTCGCGGAGGTAAAAAAAAAAAGACGAAATGGACGGTGGGTAAATAGGCAAGTGAAGGTTACCCATAAGAATTCGAAAGGGGACACTAGCTTGGTTGTTGGAAATCATTATGAAGCATTTTCAAGATCAGGAAGGAAGGGAAACAGAGGATGGGAAAGAGAAATTATAAAAGGCCCATTCAAATATTCATTCGGCGTTGGAAACCTTGGGAAGCAATACTGCAATGAAATCTGGGTTTGTTTTTTCTGAAATTTCCTTTCTATTTTGTTGGACCGGATTTGCTTCCATTCGATGCCAGTGCTAGCAGTTTGTACTCTGTGCTCATTGAACTTATTGAAGATCTGTCATTTTGCCAATCTATTGAATCTGTTGCAGATTTTAATGCAGGTTTTTCTGGTTAATCTGTTTACTTTTCAATATATTGTTGTTTATCCTTAGGATATTGCACCACATTTTAGGTTAATATTGCATGAAGTTGGATCACCTTAATGTCGGTTTTGTGCAGGGTACGTCTCTGGAATTATTTTCTGGTTGCAGCAAGTTATTTTACTTTAACATTTATTTTATTTTCACTCCTATTACCCTGTCTTTTCCATTTTTTTAATGTCTGCTAAACAAAATAAAATAATCAAAAAATATAAAACACAAAAACAGATCCAGAATAAGCTCTGAAGTTTTATTTGGAGCAGGTTTGATTTCAGTTTGAAACACACAGGAATTATAAAATTATGTTTTTATTCAAAGTTCTGTATTTCTTCAAAGTTCTGTATTTCTAAAAGAATTTATAATTTCCAGTTTCATTAGATTCTACGTTTTTTTTTGGAAGAGATTTAAATTTCAGATCTAGAGAAGAGTGTTGAAAGCAATGAACTTATTTTTTCTTAATTAAAATTATAACTTCATGAAAGGGGATAATTTAATTGGCATTACAAATGCCAGTACATTAACAGAAGTAAATTGAATTCTTCTTCATGAAAATATAATTTCATCGAAGAGGGGCAATTTATAGGACATTTCAGCCCCTACATGAGATTTCTTTAAGGAAAATCTGGTTCACTTACGATAGTCATTTATGAGGTATATCAAGGACTATTTGAGCTAAAAAGCTAGTCAATCAGAACTATTTCATCTCCATGCTTGAAGCCTCATGAAAGGAATTTCTACATCATTTTTCAGATTCACTGTTCAGAAGCAAATTTCATCTTTCATTTCATGTCTAAGGCAAGCTAATAAAGAATATAATTGGTTATAACTGGTTTAACAAAGAACAATGAGCAATGATAGCATATCATAATAAAGTAACCCCAACATAGGCTCCTTGTTAACAGTTGTTTTGCAGAAGGCATTCCATGCACTCATTAAAGTAAAAGGAACCTTGGAGAAGTTTAGGATCCTTTCCAAGAGAGGGTTTTATAACGAAATCCTAGTTTTGCACTTGGGAAAAATCACCACTCAATAGGTCTTAAAACCTAACTCAAATGATTCTCAATATCAAATCAAATCAATTCATCTATCAACAAGATGCACTCAAACTTGCTCACACATTTCCAACAATACTCGTCAATCTTTTTCACTCCACCATATATTTTATACAATCATTTCAATCACTCTAAACAAAATATAGTGTGCCCATACCTTTTTTCTTTGATGGAGATATGTCTTCAAAACCTATTTTACTCACAAAAAACCTTTTTTTCCATTTCAAGTTAGATAGCAAAAGTTTATCTCAAAATATCCACACAAATATTCACCTCAATAATTATTTCAGCATTTAGGAAATACAATAAAATATCAAATCTCAAATACACCTTATAATTACTAATACTCTCAAAATAATATTCAACACATAAAAAATAAAGTTCTTTGTAAAAACCTTATAATCTCCAATCCTCTCAAAATAATTCTCAACACATAAAAATAAAGTTCCTTTATTAACACATTATAATCTCCAATATTTAATTTATTTTCCAAGCACAAAAATAAAATATTATTTCAACAACCCTTATGACTCCTTATACATTCCACACATGCCCTTTAATTATCATGTGGCTTCAAAAACCTTTTTACATTCAAAAGACTTTGGCAAATTAATTTAAATGTTGCATACCTTAATATTGGTCCATGTAACTAAAAAAATGCACATGACTTTGACAACCAACGCTCAATGACTAGCGCACAAATTTGAACCCACGACCTATGTTGTCGTAGCGTTATAGCCCAAGGCTAAGCTAATAATTGGGATACATGCCCATATATGAAACAAAGGTCCATGCTCTTGTATTAATACTATCGCATGAATTTTGATGTAATAAAAATGCCTCTCCTCCTTGACAAAATGAATCACATGGTATTCAAAACCATGAGCTGCTGCTTTCAAGTGCCTTAGCCACACCTTCGACCACATTCTATGCTACTCAGTGCTATGGGATGTTTTAGTCATGCCAAAAAAACATAAACATAAGTCTACCTTACTTTATTTAAAAACCTCACGAATATCTTTTTCTTTTCAATAGTGCAACACACAAATATTATAGTCACTTAGGCATTCGAATTCTATTGTCATTTGGAAATAAAAATCATTTTCTATTTATACTTTATCCTTTGCATTAAACACATTGACCCTTTGGAATTTTGAATTTTGGATTTGAATTGAAATTTTAAACCTTAGTGTTGTTTAATTATTTAAATTAAAATTTTAACCTTAGGTTAAAATATTTTAATTTACATAAATTAAATTAAAGTATTTTTCATCTACTCAATGGGTCTTGTCAGAGATATATTTTTTGATGATTCCTTAGACCTTGTTATTGTCACTTATTTCTTTTACCCAAATATTATAATATTGAATATTATAATAATATTATTTCTTTTAAAAATTGCTTCCATTTTCTTGGGTCTTCTACCCTTTTAGGGATCTTTAGGCATATAATATTTAAAATAAATATTATACCCTTTTCCTTTTAACCACTTCCTTGCATTTTTCTTTGTTCACCTTTTTCTTCAATTGATCCTTCTGATTCTTTTGAGTATCCCTGCTCCTGCTTGCCTCTGGAAATTTTGTTCTAAACCACTTAGCCATATGCACAACATTATTGCACTTGTAAAACATAATGTTGTGGTTCCTTGAAGGTGAAAATATCTTGAAGTTCCTTTGGTGAAGCCATATTGATTCCTATCATGAACCCTGCAATGAATTGCTTTATACTAAACTGATTACAATAGTAGCAATACCCTTGAAAGAGATAACCATTTCTGAAATTTCTTTTAGTGAAATCATATTCCTTCTTTTCATGTGTCCTGCACTGCATAGCCTTGTAACCAAATTTGTGACATGAGAAGCAACATCCTTTGAAGAAATATTTTCTTTGACCCATTGGTCTCTTAGTCATTTATTCCTTGTGATGTTTCCTATTCCATCCATTTTTTATTTGTGCATTGTTTCCTTCCTTGGTGAACCTTCTATTTTAAAACTTATCCTCATAAGTCTCACTTTCTCCTTCACTCTTTTTTTCTAAAACTTCTACTTATTTGGATCTTGATATTGACTCCTCTCATTGTTCTCTTTTTTCTTCTTCAAAACCAAGTTCTATATTATTTGATGAAGATCTTTGTACACTGATAATATTATCCAAGGTCTTTGAGATTTTCCCAAACCTGTGTAGCTTGTATTTAGACTCTTGCACTTCATTTCTTAGTGAAGCTACTTCATGCTCTAATATTTCACATTCTAATACTTTTACCTCTAAATTTTATTTAAATATCCTTGTCTTAGATATTGAGTTTTTCAGATATTGTGTAAGCTTTCCTTTCTATTCATCACATTCTTGAAATTGAATCTTGAGTTTTAAATTTTTATTTCTAACCTTTATTAATTCCTTAAGAGTAGAAATAAGGTCACCTTATAGATCAACTACTCCTTCATTTTTAGATTCTTCCTCTACCTTTTTATCTTCAAGAGCATGTTCATACCTTTTAGATTTATCTTTAGTAGAAGCACTTCTTTTTTCCTCTATTGCTAAGAAAATAATCTATTATTAATTATCTAAACATATTACATCACTATCACTTGAATTCTTGCATTTCTTATCTGCATAAGAATTCTTCTTATGCCTCTGTAAAATATTCTTTTCATGCTTGTTTTATCCATACCTATTTTTTCATTTGATACCTAGATTTTCCTGCTTGCCTGTTCTTATGATCATGTTGCTCTTCACCACTACTACTTCCAACTTCTGGAAAGTTAGATGTATAGTTACCATATTTACCACAATTGAAACACTTAACTATTTTTGTATCTTTGTGTTTTCTTTATTCCTTGTTACTTCTACCATAGTCTTCTTCTTCATCACTGGATGAATCATCACTTGAATCTAACTTCTTATCCATTGTATTATTTGCTACTTTGAATGCTACTTCTTTCTTGGGGATAGGATCCTTTCCTATTATCATATTAAAATCTATGAGAGTTTCATGTAACTAATCCATAGTCAAAGTTTCAATATCTCTTATTTCTTCTATGGTTGAAATATTTTCACTGTACCTCATTGGGATGACCTTAAAACCTTTTGATAAACATTTTATTCTTCAACTTTAAACCCATGTTATTGTATGGAGTTAACAACTCAATCCATACAAAGTATGTATGTAGCAATATCTTCCTCATCCTTCATATTCAAGTCTTTAAATATTTTTTTGTGATTTTACAATTTTACCATCTTGATCTTTTTGTATCCCTCATATTGATTCTTCAAGTTTTCCTAAATCTCTTTTGATGATGTGCAATGAATAACTTTTATAAAATTTGCTTCATTTAAACCACTTAAGATTATATTCATTGCCTCTGAATTATGTAGGTGTAATATATTACCATCTTTATCTATAATAGGAGTAGCTGGCAGTGTGTACCCATACTCAACTGCTTGCCATGTCTCATTTCCTTGTGCCATTAGGTAAATATTCATTCTTACACTCTATAATGCATAATTGTTCCCATAGAACAATGGTTCCTTATTTGTTGAATATACACTCTAAGATGTCATATTTGTTCCTATATAAATTTCATTCAAGTTGTTAAACTCTTTTGAAGAAACCTGCTCTGATATAAATTGAAGAACACAAGCTTATACTAAGATAGGGGGTGAACAGTATAAGACCAATTTTTAATTTTCTTTCCCAAAGAATATTATCCAATATAATAAATGGCAATATCAATAGCAGTAATCAAATAAATACACACATCATCACATACAATAGAGACACCAATTTAATGTGGTTCACCCAATGTGGGCTACTCCACAAAGAAAATATTTCACTAAAATTTTATCAACAAATATGTTGGGAATCACTTTCCTATTACAATGTTTATGGACCTCTATCCATAGGATAACTCTTTCCCCTTTTATCTGGTTCAAAAAAATTTATCTAGGAGATCTCTATCTCCTCAACTGGTTTGTATATATCTCTCCATAGAAGAACTCTATCTTTATAACTATTTTGTGGATCACACTCTATAAGATAACTCTTTCCCCTTGCTTTGGTTTATGTATCTCTATCCATAGAACTTTTTCCCCTCTACTCTATCTGGTGCTCTTCTAGAAGATTCTACCCCCACTACACTAGCTTGTGGATATCTCTCCATAGAAGACCTCTATCCTCATTTAGAAGACCTTTGTACTCACTATCATGGCTAATGTATCTCTATCCACTAAAGACTTATGTCCTCTACTTTTTCACCTCCAAAGCTTACTCTCAACTCTACTCAATCTTTATCTCAAATCTACACTAAACACTATCTTTGGTCTAGCATAAATCTACTCATAAATCTAACTTTGGTTTAGCAAAAATTTACCCTTAAATCTATCTCAAGATTTAACACAAAGCTTGATAAAATTTTCTTATATTTTTCCCAAGCCTTAACACAAAGTTTGAATAAATTAATCAATCAACTCTGATCTCATTATTGTCTCAAGTCTTCACCAAGACTTGTTCAAATATACCTATAAGTCTTCACCAAGACTTACCTTAAAATACTCTTAAGTCTTCAAAAACATTTACCTTAAATCTATCTATAATATTTCACAAGAGCTTGCTCAAATCTGTTCTTAAGATTTTACAAAAGCTTACTCAAATCACTACAAAACTTCTATACACAAAACTTAAATCTCTTTCAAAAAATATCTTCACACATAAACAAGTTTCACTCAAAATATTTTTTAAACTCAAGAACATATAGATAATAATAATCTCTATCAAAACCTTAATATGTTTTACACTCACAAAGTTTTGTACTCAACAAAACAATCTATATCTAGAAAAAACTCTTTTAAATCAATTTAGAATGAAGTATAATTTGTTTCAAAAAACTTGATATACAACTCCTATACTCTCAATCAATAATTCTCAATCAACTTCACTCAATCATTTAGTCAATAAAATACAAATTGCTTACAAACCCTAATCAAGCATTTCACCCTTATTTTAACACAAAGCAAATGTGGGTCTTAAAACCTAACTTGAATTATTCTCAATCTCAAATCAAATCAAATCATCCATCAACAATATGCACTCAACCTTGCTCACACATTTTCAACAATACTCATCAATCCTTTTCACTCCACCTTATATTTCATACAATTATTTCAATGACTCTGAATAAAATATAGTGTACCCATACGTTTTTGCTTTAATGGAGATATGTCTTCAAAACTCGTTTTAATCATAGCAAAACCTTTTTACCAATTCTAGGTTAGATAGCAACAATATATCTCAAAATATCCACACAAATATTTACCTCAATAATTATTTCACCATTGAGGAAATACAATAAAATATCAAGTCTCAAATACACCTTATAATCTCTAACACTCTCAAAATAACATTCAAAACATAAAAATAAAGTTCCTTTGTAAACACCTTATAATATCCAATCCTCTCAAAATAATATTCAACACATAAATATAAAGTTCCTTTATTAACACTTTATAATCTCCAATCTTTTATTTATTTTCCAAGCACAAAAATAAAATATTATCTCAACAACCCTTATGACTCCCTATACATTCTGCACATGCCCTATTCGACTACAGTGCCTTAGCCCAAGGCTAAGCTACCACCTAGGCTACACACCCACACATGAACCAAAGGTTCATGCTCTTGTATTAATGTTGCCACATGAATTTTGGTGAAAAAAAACATCTCTTTAGGCATATAATATTTAAAATAAATATTATACCATTTTTATTTTAACCACTTCCTTGTATTTTTGGAAAAATAGCCTTATGACATAAATGATGACAAAACTAGACATAAAACCTCTTGATATCAATGACAACAAAACTTGCTCAAATATTCCAACAACCAATCCCATTTTCTTTGGTTTGTGGACCTCTATCCATAAGAGATACCAATCCCTTTCGCTTTGGTTTTTGGACCTCTATCCATAGGAGACACCAATCCTCTTTGCTATGATTTGTGGAATTTTATCCATAGGAGACACCAATATTTTTTACTTTTGTTTGTGGACCTCTATTCACAAGAGACACCAATCCCCTTTGCTCTAATTTATGGATATCTATCCACAAGAGACACCGATCCCATTTGCTCTAGTTCATGGACCTCTATTTATAGGAGACACCAATCCCCTTTGCTCTAGTTTATTCTAAATGTTGATAAAAATTTATCTAAATATACACATGAGACTTGCTCATATCTATTTACCAAGACCTGCTCAAATTTGCTCCAAAAATGTACATAAGGCTTGCTCAAATTTTCTCACCAAGACCTACTCAATTCTACTCTAAGACTACACAAAAGGCTTACTTAAATCTACTCATCAAAAACTGCTTAAATTTACTCCAAGCCTACACAAGGCTTACTCAAATATGCTCACCAAAACTTACAACTCTGCTCAAACCTTATCCAAGCCTACACAAAAGGCTTTCTCAAATCTTCTCACCAAAACCTTCTCACAATTTTACTCAAATTCTGTTTTAAGCCTACACACAAGGCTTTATTAAATCTCCTCCATGTCTACATACTAGACTTGCTCAAATCTTCTCACCACAACCTACTCTTAACTATGCTTAAATTTACTCATAATTTTGCACCAAATATTGCATACAAACAATGCTCATATTTTTTCCAAATCTTACATACAAATAATGTTCATCTATATAATGATGTTATCAAGTGCTTTATCTAATGTTCAATGTGCTTTCTTCAACTAAAGTAGTTTAGACATATTCTACCCAGAATTCATTTAACCTATTAAACATATAGAGAATGATATGCACTAATAAATGCTCAATATGTTCTTCATATTCATTAAGTCTGTCACTTTCACATGTCTTACATTTATTTTATTTTAAAGGTAGCTCTAGTATAGCACTTGAAAAATGACCTTGTAATTGTTGATTTGCATCTTCACTCCAAAACTAATCACAATGTATAAGTTTTACTTTTCATATATTACCAAAATCAATCATGAAGATGCATAAATTTTGATCTATTATACTTACACATGCATTCCCAAATCCTCTCAAAATAAATGCATAGATTTTGTTTACAAGATTGGTCTATAACCCTTACAAGTTTATTTTCAAATCCATTAAAAAATAATGCACATCTTTATTCTCAAACCATAGCATATATATTTCCAATTTCATTCAACAATAATTCACAATTACTCCCAAATTCAATCAATCACTAATGTACATCAAATTTACTTTCAAACCCTTGTACTTTTATTTCCAATTTCTATCAAAGTAATGCACAGTCAATCAATATTTATTTCTCCAAACATATGACAACTTAACCACAATAAGAAGGAATTAAATCACCATACATTTAAACTGTATTGATGATGATGTATCTTGAAAACTTGCTTCAAAATAATTTCCCTTTCTTATCGCACTTCAAAAACTGGTTAGCAAATCTTTTTTTAAAATCATCCATATTAAATTCCTTCTCAAAAATATGTGCAAAATAAGACTTGAAAATAATGCTTTATAACTCCTTTTTAGTCTCCAAAACAAATCTTTCAATAATAAAAAAAACCCTTCAAATTTTCCCTTTTCTATCATGCAAAGAATACAATCAACAAATAAACCATAATCACACCGTATAACTCCTAATTTCACAATACACAAAAATAATTTTTAATACATGCCAAAATACCTTATAACACCCAATAATATAATGTGCAAATGAAAAATCTTAATTCAACCTCATACACCTTATATATCCTTTACTAATGCACAAAATAACTTTAACTTTATACTCCCTTACACAATATCTGAAATGAAATTTTCAATTAATCATTATATACCTTATGACTACAAACAATATGTAAAATATAATTAATTCCAGCACACCTTATGACTCCCTAACATAATCAAACATGATGTATACCTTATAACTTCTAAAATAAATTTTAATCAAAATTTACCCTTACCAACACACAACTACCACAAATCGGACCTAACACTTCTTGCTTGCCACACCCTAGCACAAGCTAGGCTATTGCTTGAGCTAGCTACCCACACAAAACTTAAAGCACACGAATAGCCTCTTCAATGTCTTCTGTATTTTCTTTGAATAAAATTTCAACCAAAACGAAGCCGTTACAAATTTCAACACATTTTAAAATTCCTCTTGTGTGTTTGAAGTTTTGTCATTTTGACCTTGTCATCTCCTTCATATGTATTCTGTAACTTATTCCAAATTTCTTTTGCTAAAGTGCAGTGAATGAATTTCACAAATTCTAATTCACATAACCCACTTAAATTAGCATGCATTGCCTTGGAATTATTTTCATATGGTTTCTTACCACTTGCATCTATGGGAGGAGTTTTAGGTGGTGTGAACACATCCTCAAGTTATTTCCATGTATCATATCCTTGTACCATCAAAAATATCTTCATCCATATGGTCCAGAAAGCATAGTTAATCCCATAAAAAAATGGTGCCATATTTTATGAAAATCCTTCCTGATGTTCCATTTGTATTTTTATAAGATCTACCTTCAAGTTGTTAGGCTTTCATGAAGGAACCCTCTTTGATACCAATTGAAGAACACAAGCTTATATTGAGAGGGGGGTAAATAGTATAAGATAAAAATTTTACTTTTATTTCCAAAGCAGCATTATCCAATATCATCAATTGCAATAATGAAGCAATGCATAGATCATCATACACATAAGAGACACAGGTTTAAAGTGGTTCATCCAATTTGGGATACGTCCACAGAGTAGCCCACATTGGGTGAACCACGTAAATTTTGGTGTCTCTATTGTGTGTGGTTATTTATGCATTGCTTTGATTACTACTATTGATATTGCTATATATACATTGCATAATATTGATTGGGAAAGAAAAGTAAAAAGTGGTCTTATATTGTTCACCTTCCCTCTTAGTATAAGCTTGTGTTATTCAATTGGTATCAGAGTGGGTTCCTTCGAAAGAGTTTAATAGTTTGAAGATAAATCCTACAAGAACACAATGGATTCTAAGAATGTGTCCTCAGATAATTTAGCACCAGTATTTGATGAAAGTGATTATATATATTGGAGTATGAGAATGAATATTTGCCTGATGTCACTTGGCAATGAAATTTGGAAAGCAGTTGAAAATGGATATGACCCCTTAATTAATCCAATTGCAGATAAGGAAGGTAAGCTTCTACAACATTACAATTCAAAAGCAATGAATGCAATTTTGAGAGGTTTGCATAGAATAGAGTCCATAAAAGTTATGCATTTTCAAGATGCAAAAGGAATTTGGGATAAGTTACAAACTATATATGAGGGAGATAGAAGTGTCAAAAAGGTAAATATGTGAAATCTCAAAGCACAATTTGAAGGATTAAAGATGAAGTATGAGGAAAGCATTAGTACCTATCTACTTCAGATAGATGTAGTTGTTAATGCCATGCAAGGACTTGGACTTAAGGTTGATGAATCATATGTTTGTGATAAGGTATTAAGATCTCTTCCAAAAATATTTATTGAAAATATTTTTGCTATAGAAGAATCAAAATATGGTGATTATTTGAAAATAGATATGTTGCTCAGTATTCTTAAAAAATTTGAGTTGAGAATAAAAGAGGAACATAATTCCCAGAAGGAAGCATCATTCAAAGCAATTAATAAGAGAAAGGGTAAAAAGTAAGAATCAAGCAATGAGTCATCCAGTGATGAAGAAGGAAATTATGGTACAAGGGATAAGGATTCTAGAAGATCTAGAGATATAAAAATTGTTATATATTTCAAGTGTGTAAAGTATGGTCACTATGCAACTGACTGTCAAGAAACTAAGAAAAATAATGATGAAGAAAAATAGGATCACAGGAACAGGGAATCAGAAAGATACAAGCACCAAAATAAAAATGATAATGGACAAAGGAGACAAGGAAATAAGTTCTTTCAAAGGCAAAAGAGGAGCTACTATGCAAACAAGGAAATTAAGTACTCAAGTGATAATGATGCTAGTTTTTTAGTTAATGATAGAGATGAAATCCTATTTATGATTGAAGAAAAAGAACAAGTTAAGAAAATGACACTAATAATTATCAAGTGCTTTATATGTGGTAAATTTGGACATCTTGAAGATAGTTGTACAATAAATAGTTTCAATTTTAGTGATGATGAATATGACGATACATTTGAAGTACCAGAAGAGAATATTCTAATGGCTCTAGAAAAAAAGGAAAGTGATCCTATAGAAGATAAGTCAAAATAAGATGAAGATGTGGACAAAGGCAAACAAATAGAGGAAGAATCAGATAAAGAAGGATATGATCTCAAGGGAGAACTTATATATTCTCTTGAAAAATTAAATAAGGTAAGAAAGCAAAACTCTAAACTTAAGTTTCAGTTTCAATAATGTGATGAGAGAAGAATACTTATAGAGGATCTAGAAAAATCAAAGGCTAAGACAAAAGAGTTCAAGGATAAGTTAGAAGCAAAGGTCTTAGAATATGAAAATTTAGAACAAGAAGTGGTTCTACTAAAGGAAGATTTAGAGAAATCCAAGAGTAAGCTACAAAATTTTGGAAAGAGTTCAAAAATTATGGATAATATGATCAAGGTCCAAAGAAGGTCAAAAAATAAAATAGGTCTTGGTTTTGAAAAGGCTCAAAATAAACAAGAAGAGAAGTCAATTTCAAGTTTTGAAGGAGAAGAAACTTTAGAAGAAGACAATGTAAGAGAAAGTGAGACTTTTGAAGATGAGTTGAACAATAGAAAGTTCAACAAGAACATGAACAATGCACCAAGAAGAAAAATATGGAATATCAATTAGAATAGAAGACCAATGAGGTCAAGACAAGGAAAATTCAATGGAAGATACGTTTCTTGTCATAAGTTTGGGCATGTGGCTTTACAATGCAGGAAACATGAAATATAGGAATATGGGAACATATATATTTTCCATGGGTACTTATGTAATCAATTTTATCATAAGGCAATGAATTGCAGGGTTCATGACAGAAGAGGATATGGATTCACTAGGAGAAATCCTAAGATATTTGCACCTCCAAGTAATAATAACATTAAGTGTTATAAGTGCAATAATGATGGTCACACAACTAAGTGATGTAGAGCAAATATTCCAGAATCAATTATGAACAGGAATAGAAAAATGAACAAGAATAGGAACAAGAATGAGAACAAGAAAATAGACATGGACAAGAACATGGACATGGAAAGGAAAAATCAAAGGAATCAAAAGGATCATATAAGAAGAAAAGAGGATAAAGCTAAAGACCAGTGCTTGTTGGGAGTAGAAATACTTCCACCCTAGAATTAACCACCTCAAGAGGAGGTGGGGATGGGCTAAGCTAAGAGAATCATTCTTAGCCTCGAGCCCTAAAGGTGACCCTTTGCTATTGATGTCAAAAGGAGAGAGAATTGAGTAAGGGGGAGAGTTTTGGTATTTGAGTTAAGAGGAGAGATTTGAAAAGAGTATTGAGTCAGGGGGAGCAAAACAAATAAAAGGTGAAGTTTTTGGTAAATTTTTTTTGGGTTACTATCAATGACAAAGGGGGATATTGTTGGATATTTTGAGTTAAATTTGTCATTGATTTCAAGGAATAAGCTACCATTGTTGTCAAAAGTTCAAAAGGAACAATGCAAAGGTTAATGGTAAAAGAGCTTCATAATATTTTTAATATTATATGAAAGCATAAGTAGGAGGGTTTTTATTAAAACCATGGATGAGCAAAATAAAAGGGTTTTCATAAAAACAAAAGCAAGATTTTAAATTCATGTTAAAATCCGAAGGAAGTTTTAATATTTATTTGATAAAATATTTAAATTCAAATTGAATTTAAATTTTATAAATAAATATTATTTATACAAAATGAAAAATCAAAGGAGCCTTTAATAAAGCCAAAAGGGTTTAAAATTTAATTTATAATATTCAAATTCTAAAGAATTTAAATAATTTATAAATTAATTATTCAAATATTTAAGGCATCAACATTAAACATTAAAGGAGATAATTGGTATATAAACTATATGCCTTAGTGGCATTATAATCATCCTTCGTTTGAACAAATAAAAGGAGGCAAGTGTTGTGTTGTGAGAATTCATGCGAGGAAGAAGAAAAGCTTCTTGTCGTAGGCACCAACTAAAGGGACAAGATCATCGAGGGCTAAACCTTCATATCCACTGATGCAACATGGTGTAGTACCAAGTGGTTGAAGTACTAAGGTGTTGGGCACAGAGTGATCTACGATCGATTCACGAAAATAGCTTTTGGTGTGTGTTTTTTGAAGCATCGAGGAAGTGACGTGTGATTTTTGCATAGGCACATATAGAGAGGAATATAAAGAATATTGTGCTCTTTGCTCTCCAAACGAGTACCTAGCTTGTACAGTGGTTGAAGCCATGGCTAGGGTGCTGCTAGAGGCAGCATCATGAGTTTGATTCTCACCAAGGAAAAGGTAATAAATTTTTTGATATATTTTGTGATGCCTAAGGTTTATGACATGAGGTCCTAGGGAGTTAAAAGGGGTAGATAAAAAGTATTTTAATTAAGTATTATTTTTGGTTAATTGGAGGAATAAGGAGTTAGCTTTATTTTAAAATAAAGTACTTATGAAATATTGGTTTATTGAAGTTTAAAGTGTTGAGAGGACTTCTTGCCATTGAGTTATTTTGAAAAGGAGATTGTGTTGACATTATTTCTGGTATTGAATATTATTTTAATTGGGATATTATAAGGTGTATTTGGTCAATCATTTTTGTATATGTTGATGGATGTTTTCTTCAAGATGGAGTGATAAGGTGTATGTGTGTTTTGATATTTGTATTGTATCTTTGAGAGAGTTTATCATCTTATAACTTCTTTGAGCTTGGAAAAGAAGTGTTTGTGGTTGTGGAAAATTTTAGAGGTTCCTTCATCATCAAGAAAAAGGTATGAGCACATTCTTCCATAGTTGAGTGATTGTTGAAAATTGTGAATGAAAGGTTGGAGTGAAAATATTGTTTGGTTTGCATTATTGAAAGTGTTTTGAATTAATGCTTCAAGGTTTTATGGAATTGAGAGTTGATAATACCTTGTTTTATAAGCATTGCTATTGAAGTGATTAAGTTGAGTGAAGAACTTGAACTAGGGTTTACAAAGATCATGAGTATCATTGTTATGTGAGATTTGTTGTTAGTCATTATTGGAAATATTTTGAGTGAGTGTTCATATTCTTGGACTAGGGTTTGTGAGCAAGGATTATTTTATTGAGTGATTAATTGATTTGGTTAAGCCTAGTCAAGTGGATGTATGAAGTGACTATTCAAGTTCCATAAAAAAATTATTCTATTGATTTGAGAAAGAGATTAAGAGTTGATGAGTGTGAATCATATTGAGTCTCTAACAATTAGCTACATGTTTCTATGATAAAAGAGTAATTGAAAGTGATTGGGTACTGAGTTGAGTTTGAAGCATATTGAGTCTCTAACAATTCTCTTTTGTTTCTAAAAGATTAATTGAAACTGATTGAGTATTAACTTGAATTTAAAGCATATTGAGTCTCTAACATTTCTCTATTTTTTTGAGATAGTGATTGAAAGTAATTGAGCATTGTGATAAGTATAGAGCATATTGAGTCTCTAACAATTATCTTTATATTTATATGAGATCAGACAAGTTCCAGTGTGGACCTGTTGAGAAGATTTGAGGTAAGTCTTTGAGAAGGCTTATGGACAATTTTGGACAAGCTTTTGTGGAAGCTTACAATACAGACTGAGAGAAAATTTGGATAAGTTCTTGTGAGAACTTATTGAGCATATTGGAGAATTTCTATATAGGATTTGAGGACATATTGGTGTGAGTTTTTGTGGAAGTTTACAAAGCAGATTTGAGATAAGTCTTTGAGAATATTTGAGAGCAGAGTTGATTGATTGATTTGTTCAAACCTTGAGTTAATATTTGGGGCAGATCCAACAGAGTTTATTTGATATTGTGTCGAGCTTTGATTTAAGGCTTGAGGAAAGATATTGAGGATAGATTTGTGCTAGGCCAAAGTACTGTATTTAGAAAAAAATTGAGATAGATCTTTGGAGGTGATAGAGTTGAGGACAAAGATCTCCATCTAGAGTAGGGAGGACATGTGTCTTCTATGTGTAGAATTCCATTTACTAAGGGCAATGGAGGCAAAGGTCTTCTAGAGGATCACCAGCCATAGTAGAGCTAGGATATTGGTGTCTCCTATGGATAGAGATCCACTAACTTAATTAAAGGGATTGGTGTCTCCTTTGGATAGAGATCCATAAATATTGTAATAGAGAAAGGATTCCCAAGAGATTTATTGAGAAAATTTTAGTGAAAGATTTTCTCCGTGGAGTAGCCCACATTGGGTGAACCACGTAAATTTTGGTGTCTGTATTGTGTGTGGTGATTTGTGCATTGCTTTAATTATTGCTATTGATATTTCTATATATACATTACATAATATTTATTGGGAAAGAAAAGTAAAAAGTGGTCTTATACTATTCACCCACCTCTTAGTATAAGCTTGTGTTCTTCATGAAAGCATTTTTGAAATACACATATACGCTATAGAGACTTCATTTCTCAAAAATATTATGATCATCCAAAAGGGGTTAGGTGACTTTGCATGAATTTGGGTCGTTGATGATTCTACTATTCCTATCAGGTTCTTTAATTCTTATCTACTTTATCCCTTTGATTGATCGATGATTCTTAAGGTAGGTGGTGAATGATTGGAATTGATTGCTTTGGGAACTACATGCTTTAAAATAACCACCTCCTTATCTATGAATTACTCATATTGGGTAGCTAAAATCATTAATACCTCCACTTTGAAATTATCGATGATCGTAGAGATTCTAGTACTAGATGGACCTCTTGATTATTTACTAAACACCTTACCAAACATTCATCCCATTATGACACTATGAAAGGGGCAAAGAATCAAGCTCGGTCTTGGATTGCTGCCATCCAAAAATTTTTCCCAAAACATTATTCCCAATTGGGCAAAGCTTTACAAAAGCTTCGCCCTCCTGACTTCTTGAAGTTTCACCCTCTTAAATTCTTGAAGTTTTTGTTTCCTAAATTCTTGAAGTTCCACCCTTCTATGGTGGGTGGAAGTTTTTGCTTTCCTTGCAAGTGAGGACTTGTGATAGTTCTACCCTCTCAACTGGTTGAAGTTCCCACCTAGCAAGCGGGTAGGTTTTTAGGATACATCCACCATGTTCGTCCATATTATTCTCTGTCCATGTAACTCTCTGTCTACCCTTAAGATGATGTACTTTGGGAAATTTTTACTTGACTATTCCACATCTTCTACCCATCCATATTTTACTGTCACCCATCACTGTTTCCTATCTTCTTTTTCTTCATGATCATCAATGCATTAAAATTTGGCCAACTTTGCAATCATTATCTTGCCAAAAGAGTGGGTGAAGGGATGCAAAATTTCACCCACAATATCCCAAAGCCTATACCATTACGCTATCCTTGCGGACATAAAATAATTGTTTAATAAATAATACTAGTTTAATTAATTATATTCATCAATTTTTAAGCAAGACATTTAGGTATTATGTGGCCATGATGTAATATGAGGGACCCATTTCAACTCATGCTACCATTTAAAATTAAAATTAAAAGAAAAATAAAACAAAAATAAACAATCAATAAAGACGAAAAGAAAATAAAATAAAAATAAGTCCATTAGTAATCATTTTTTTTTTAATACTTTCATCTATATCCTTCTTAATGATAAAAAAATAATTAAATAATTTCCTCTTTGTTCTAATTACAATGCCAAGATTTTGAGTTTCATATATCATTATGTGAACTTATAAAAAGGTAATCATATCTTGTTAATGTAATGCTTGTTTAGCTAGTGATCTATGTGTAACAATTCTAGTATCATATCAAGATAAGAGGTTTTATTTGCTTGAAAAATAAAATATCAAAATTAATTCATAGTATTTTATTTGATCTATGTTAAAATTATGAACTATTTTTATAGTTTTATTTTCATTATCATAAACAATAAATATACATTGAAGATGTAGGTGTATTATCTTCAACACATAATTGTGATAAAATTTAATATTTTTAAAAAATTATAGAGTAGGCATATATCGTACTTATTGATCATGTTTACACTTAATATTTAATAGTTGAGTATATACATAAGTTTTGCAAGACATAACTTGTCAGGTGCCAAAGTTAGTGAAAGCACGAGGATACAGAAACAAAAAGGAATATGTTGAATACGATGCGTCTAAAACCAAACTTAACGCCAAAAGCCTATGTATTGAAAGAATGCATAAAAAGGAAAGAACATGAGCGAATCGACACAAGATAAAAGCAATATGGAATAGGGTCCTCTTTATTGATGTGCTTTTAAAGTCGTGTTACAATACATCTCCTTCATTTTTAGGGGATAGGAGTGTTAAATATGTTTTTGATCACATCCATGATAGCGATCCTTCTTCCGCATGCCCACATGTAAGATGGGCAGACCAAAACATCGTTGTCGCTTGTGTATATGATTTTTCACTCCTTCCTACTCTTCTGATGTTGAAAACATGCATTCAAAGAAACAAAAAATATTAGTAGCACCTGCAGATAGAATAAAGCATGTATTTCCCAAGGCCTATTGTTAGTATATGCATGAAAATATTAAAATGATAATCAAATGACCTCGGATTGACATAAAAATTTAACAGTAGCATAAATATGTTACCAGGAAGCCACTAAAAAAAGAAAAATCCAGAAATTCCTCACAGATTTGTATTCGCTCTAGGGTGGGACGAATAAGCCTACAATAATTTGTCAGAAAGCACCCTCTTCAATGTCCTGCTGAGGAATCTCCAAATGACCTTCAAAGTTGGGGTTAGCTAATTGGGGGTGTTTTGGGAAGACCTAGATGGTCATATTTCTCCAATTTGGCCTCTATCACCCAGATTTTGCTGGTGCCATATGCAAGTTAGTAAATGCGGGAAATGACAAAAACCTGGTCAAAATTGCTTAGAATGGAATGAAATTTAAACTATAGCCTATTTAACAGATCTAGAATAAAATGCAAAAGAAAAATCATAGAAATCTATCACATATTTCTAATCATCCCGGGATGGGGCAAATAGGACTGTGATAGTTTAGGGGGTGCCCCAGGGAAAAATGCCCATCGTTTGGGACACTGTTTCAGCACCAATCCACTTGGGGTGGGTCCAAAACTCCTTATGGGGTGTTGTCGACAAATTTTGTGAAATATTGTGGCCAAACATCAGGTTTTGGGTTGGGATTCGTGCTTCCAATAATCACCCAATAACCTCCCTTTCGAATGAGAGATTAAGGATGTGAAGCCAAAAATCACAAGTAGGTATGTAAATTGGCAGCACTTCATTGCTCAAATGCTCATTATATGTATCTCTTTTGGGTGAGAAAACTCACCAATTTATAGACCTTAGGGTCTCTCTATTTGAATTGCGCATGCGAGGACGCTACTTGAGTTGTTTGTCCTATTTTCAAAGAAAAGCTAATTCCCTGATTTAGAATCTCCTTGCATGAGGTATCTAAAATAAAGACATGCATGACAGAAGTCTCTCTCCTTGATTAAAAGCTATTCCTCACAATTGCATGGCCTAAAGCCTCAGTTAACTGGCATACTTGTCGAGGTTTGACTTTTTATCAGTCAAACTTGCTATTCGCCTCACCCTGGGGCAAATACTTCTATTCGTTCCTGGGTGGGACAAATGCCTATCCACTTCCAAAAGTAGTTTTGGATGTTAGAGGTCAATTTGGCACCTTTTTCAAACCTTGCTCTCTGCTCGTCCCACCCAGAGATGAATGCTAGTTTGTATTCATCCCTGGGTGGGACGAGTAGAGAGCAAGGTGCCAAAAAGGTGCCAAATTGACCTCTGACCTCCAAAACTGCTTTTGGAAGTGGTTAGGACCACTGTTTAACCTCTGGGGGCTGCCCTAGGGGCTATTTGTGTCAATGCGATTAGTGCTCATTGTCACATAATCATATTGGTGCTGTTTTGGTGTCTCTAGATGCCCCTTTTTGGGAAGCGCTGTGCAAGGCACAGCACCGAGAAAAAATAGATAACCAAAGCACTAATGATTAGGGTTTCTCAGTAACCTAACCAACTATTGATACCCCAAGTATGGAAAGGGCACACATTCTTGAATCCTTGCTTCTAACAAGTGAAGGAACTTCATTCAAGTGTTAACCTTTTTCGGTGAGGTGTTACTTGAACTTGGACATTGATCAGTCATGAATAGGCAAAGGGTGCAACCTTTTGTCTGTGGGAACCTTGAGTTCATGATTCATGAATGCCAAGTGTTTGATCAGCTTGTGATAATTCCTTGTTTGCTACCCCAAGTAAGGGCGTGATTGTATTTATCAATGATCCTTTGAATGCGTGTCATTTCCATGACTGGGTATATTTTTGTTGATTGGTGACTAAGTGTGACTACCCCGTCAAGCGACGAATCGATGAGGGAATGACCGACATGAGAAAAGCGACGATTCACTTGACCCAAGATGACTTAGGTAAGGGTGCCTTCAGTTGTTTACCGTTGAATGTGAAAGCAGTTTTTGAACATTCTGACCTATTTTTGGTGGGTGCAAACCCTTTTTATGACGCATTTTTGGAGCTGAAATTGGCAAAAACCCATCCTCTTGTGAAGCGTTCTGACTATGGTAGCCTTCTTAGGGTGTAGGATAGTGACAATTTGTAACCCCAATGTCTTTTTGGATGACAATAATGTCAGGCGCATAGGCGCCGTCTTTCGACAATGTTATTGCTATTTATGATTGGGTTTTGACCCATTTTGGTGATGCCATTTGGGGATGAAATTATCGAAAATCCATCTTCCCATGGAGTGGTCCAGCTATGGTAGCCTTCTTAGGGAATAATATAGTGAGGATTTATGACTTGGACATCTATTTTGCATGCCCATAATGTCAAGTGCAAAAGCACTCTTATCGGACACTTTTAGGGCTTGTTTTTGGTGCATTTTGTGCAATTTTTGTTGTTTTTGAAATTTTTGCTTTGTATTCATCCCGGGGTGGGATGAATTCCTATTTAGTATTTATCCCAGGGTAGGACGAGCACTAACCATAGTGCTCATCCCAGGGGGGGACGAGTACAGGCTCAAAAATCCTATTTAAAGGCAAAAACTGAGTTTTGGGCTCATTTACATTTGTTTTTCTTGGCAATTTGGAGCTCTGAGGAGGAGGAGGTCAATTCTGCAAAGCAAAGTACTGCAAAAATTTTCTTGTGACCATAAGTTCACACATCGAATCGAGCTGCAGAGCCGAAGCGATACCAGTGAGTGCCCTTCCTCTATTATTTTTGAGTGCAATTGGAAAACCGCAATTTGCTTATTTCTTGTGTTTTTTTTTTGTTTTTTTGGTTTTTCAAATTTTAAAAATGAAACCCTAGTCTATGAACACTTAGCTTAAAACTTAATTTAACCCTAGTTAAACAAATATCAAAAGTTTAGTTTAAAACTTAGCTGAAAAACTTAGTTTAGAACATAACTTAAAACCTTGCTTAACCCAAATTTGAACGAAGTTCAAAACTTAGTTGAGAAACTTAGGGTAAAACTAAACGTAAAAACGTAGCTCAACCCTAGTTATTTGTTGTTTTTGTGTTTTTAATTTTCAAGTTTAGAGTTAAAAAAACCCTAGGTCTGAGAAATTATTTTGTGACTTTTTTTGTTTGTTTTTTAATTGATTAGTTAGAGTTAAAAACCCTAGAACTGACCAATGATTTTTTAATTTGTTTGTTGTTAATTTATCAGTTAGAGTTAAAAACCCGAGATCTGATAAATTAGGTTTTTGTTGTTTTTTAATTTATTAGTTAGAGTTAAAAACCCTAGATCTGATAAATTGGGTTTTTGAATGTTTGTTGTTTTTTTTTTTTTTTTTTATGTTGTACATTTTGATGCATTTGTTGTATATTCATGGTATTGTTGTACAATTTTTTTATTATTTTAATGTTTTTGTGTTGTTTTATTTTGCAGGTTGTGAAGATCCAGTATCGGGTGCCTACTATTTTCACTGAAGCACGTGCAACAGTGACTTTGGCTGACTAGGACTGACTTAATGCCCTTGGGCTCAAGCAGGTGACTCATTTGGAGATGGTGGTTAGGGATCGGGCCTATCTGATGGCCCTGATCAACCTGTGGGATCCCTAGACCAACACCTTCCATCTCCCAATAGGGGAGATTACGGTGACCTTGGAGGATGGCTATCGGATTCTTTGGATTCCAATAGATGGACTGCCGATTCGGATGACACCGTGGGATCAGAGGACAACAGTACTGATACGCTATTTCGGGCATGGGGAGGAGTTGGGTGTGGAGAGCCCAGTGGAGAGGGTGGAGGGTGATTGCCAGATTTGTGGCATACTGGTTTGATGGTGGCTAGAGAGGGGTGTGTTGGGAGTGAGGCACACATTACTCATGGGCCTCATTTCCGACATGCTGCTACTTGACTCTTCGGGTGTGAGGTTCTCGTGGAACCTGCTAGAGGTGATGTTTAGGTTGGTGGAATTTTTGAAAGATGCACCGATGATTATGAGATGGGGATAGAATCTACTGGCATAGCTCTATGATGAGCTGTACAAGGTCCGCTACCGAAAGTGAAATGGGATTAGTAGTAGCTACTTATTGCAGTGTTGGGCTTGGCAGCACATAGTAGTGGAGAGGCTGATGGGGCTACCCTAGATGACTCAGGCAAAGATGACAGACTAGGAGATCAGATACGGGGGATTATGGTGGAGGTCTGAGGAGTTGGGATAGAGTTGGTGATGGGCAAGTGTCATAGGGCACTATGCTGATGCCTTCACTCGGCTTACTCCAGGGGAGGTGTTCTAGTGCCCCTACCAGGATTTTCCAGCCTGGCCTGAGGCCAGAGAGTGGCTTCGATGGGTACGAAGGGGGTGATGGCTGATTGGGTGGCATGGGACTAAGCAGGAGTTCTTCCCATATGGCCATGTTAAACGACAGTTTGGGGTGCACCAAGGGATGCCTGGTGAGACCGTGGTCTATCAGCGCCAAGGAGATGAGAGGAATCTGGACCGACCAGTCATTGTGCCACTTTGTGAGGATTTAGATACAGCTATTGACATCCTAGATGTGGATGACATTGGGGTTACTGTCGAGTATGAGCAGTGGTGGACTTTACGATGAAGGCAAGGTGAGGGGCCTCTAGGAGGTGTAGCAGGGGATGAGGGTGCAGAGGCAACGAGAGAGGGCTTGGGAGTTCCACTGGATGATGCGGACTTGGTGGAGGTTGATGATGTTGGAGGGGAGTTTGAGGTGTCAAATCATCCAGAGATGCAGGATGTCCAAGAGCAATGGGAACCAAAGCAGGCTGCTATCCCGGATTCGTCGAGGCCTCAGGCAGGTTTGAAGGATGTGGAGGCAAGGCATGGCACTGAGATAGTGTAATTAGAGGACCTACTATAGAGATGAGATGAGAATTTGGGGGAGGCTCTATAGGAGAGGAATATCTTGTGAACTTAGCTAGCTAAGCAGGAGAACGTATGGAATGCATCCCGTCGATAGGAGGGGGATACCAATGCTGCACTAGAGAGGGATCTCCTGCGGGCATAGCTAGCATAGCGCGATGATGTAGTAGCTTTCTATTATTGATGGGAGGCAGAGATTATCTACCTTGGTGGGTGGATACCTGAGTCCCCTAGAGGTGGCTCTTCGCGTCAAACAAGAGAGAGTGATACTGAGCAGTTAACGTCATCTCATCGTAGGCTGCTAGATGAGGGGGGCACTAGTGGGCGTGATGCAGGGGCAAGCAGCAGTCACCCTAAGAGGTCCCATAGGACCCACACCATGGGGGTAGTTCCCATCACACCGATCCTGCGTGATCATGGTGGTCGATGCCCTAGGATTGGGGGTTTTTTAGTTTTTGGATTTTTGTTGCGGGGTCAGAGTGTAGACACCAAAACAGCACCAATCCGATTATGTGACTGCAAACACTGATCGCTTTGACAAACACAGCCCCCAGGGCAGCCCTCAGAGGTCAAACAATGGTCTTAACCACTTTCATAGCAATTTTGTGAGGTCAAGAAGCAATTTGGCACACTTAGACACTTTGCCTAGTAATCGTCTCACCCAGGGACGATTGCTAACTTGAAATTGTCTCACCCAGGGATGATTTTTGAAATCATCTCCAGTAAGGATGATTTCCAAGTTTAACGGGCAAAAAGACAAATGAGGCCAAGTGGCAGCCTAGAATAGTCAGTTGATGACTCCTGCCTCGCACGCGTGTGTGAGTGGACAAATAGGCCGTTTGAGGACTGTCACAAGGGTAGTTATGAAATCCCAAGTCAATGGAGGACTCCCCTCCCTCATGGGAAGACAAGACTGCCACATGGCACCTATGACCAACACATGGCATTTGTGCTTCCCTCCCAAAAGAGACCCCATGGGTCTATAAAAGGTGGGACTTTTCTCACCCAAAACATACAGGTTGAAGGATATTTCAAGGAACGAAGTGCTACCGAGTAGAAGACTCACTTGCATCCCCTTTGGTTCGCTTTCTCACATCCACCAATCTCTTTTGCAAGGGAGGTTGTTGGGTGGCTTTTGAAAGCTTGAACTTGACCCAAATCCAACACATGGACACCTGAACCAACCAATTTTCCGACCCCCCCATCCTAAGAGGTTTTGGGCCCATCCCTAGTGGATTGGTGCCGAAATCAAGTGCCAACGGTGGGAGGCCCACTTGGGCACCCCTCGCACTTCTCAAGTTCCATTATTTTTAGCATTCTAGATTATTTGTTTACATTGCATGTTGTGTCATTCTATTTGGTGAACTCATAGCTGCAATTTCATAACTTTTGATCAGATTCTAGTATGTTTTGTGTCGCTTTGTTGTTTCACTGACTTGCAGGAGGTGATATCAAATTCCCGAGGATAGAGGCCAAATTGGGAGAATCCGACCATCTGGGTCGTCCCAAAATGGCCCCAATTACATAACCCCTCTGTCTGTAGGTGTTTTGGAAGTCTCGGGAGTTGACATTGGAGCAGATCACTTCGACTTTTCCAACATAGAAGGAATCGTCTCACCCGGGGACGATTAGCAGTCAGAAATCGTCCTGCCCAGGGACGATTTCCAGATGAAGGCAGATTGGCCGACTATTTCAGTGGAAATGGCCTTCTAGTAATATCTTCTATCTTCTATCAGGTTTTCAGGCCATTTGGACTCACTGTACTTACTGTTTCAGGCAAATGTTTGCATGCATATTTCACTAATTTTAGAGAACAAACACCTTTTATTTGCAGCAGGTGCTACTGACATATTCATTGTTTCTTTGTTCGTAGGAAAGAGCAGCAGAAGTCAAGGACTCATCAACATCAGTGGCAGCAGCATCTTGGCCCGCCCATTGCAATCGTGGGCATGCAGAAAGAGGAACATTAAGTGATTGTAATCAAATTCTTTTAACGCTCCTAGCCCCTGAAAAGGGAGGAGGCGTCATTGTAACAGAGATCAAGAGATTTTAATGAAATGGCTGTGTTTTCTCCATTTGCTTGTGTCTCTTCCAATGCATTTCTTTCATTTCATGTAATTTACATTTCTAGGACTTAAGCGCATTTGATTTTGGTTGCATCGCAATTAGTGTTTCCTTCGCCCAAAATCTTGTGCTTTTAGTGGCGATCACGGTGGGACCTGTTCCCTATTTTTTTTTTAAGATCACAGAAAACTAATCGGGTTTTTGTGTTTTGTGTTTTACAAGTACATTTTTTTTGCAGACTGTTAATCGTCTCTGACTGTTACGATTACTTTACTGGAAATCGTCTCACCCCTGGGACGATTGTAAAATCGTCTCTGCCGGGAATGATTTACTGTTACGTAAATCGTCTCACCGGGGGATGATTTTCTATCTGCAAATTTTCAGAGCAGAAATTCAGAGGCAACTGGAGCAGGAAGAGAAGAGGTAGGGATTTTATCATCTCTGTTAAATTTTCTATTTCTATTTTTTGTTTCTTTGACTATTTTCATTTTATCCTGCATACTTAGGGAAAATCATTCATGCTTGTTTCATTTTCGCTAAATAAAATGAACCTCACACACTCCACGTAACAATTTTAAACCAAGGAGCTGGTCGTAAGACCCCAGCCCTTTATCAAGACCATTGGTGGATTTCATCACCACCTTGGCTTGATTTGCATCCATTTCCCGATTGTCAACTGTTGTTAGGCATAAATCCTGACGAAGACAGACCGAGTGTCGCTGGGGTGATTCCCATGCACGCGAGGATAAGTTTTCTATGGTAGGTGCCATTAACAGGACAATCCCCCTTCCATACCGCCTACGTACCATGTACCTTCTGCTCTCACTTACCTATAGTCTCCCTCTCGTAAGGGTGGGTATATAGAGAGGTTGGTATATCGGCCTGGTTGGTATATTGAAGGGGCTACCATTTTGGGAGTTATATGAGCCGTCATAATGCATTTAAACGATCTTAAAAACCTATAAAAACAAAACAAAACATCAAAATGCACCAATCCAGTCTAGGGCACACCAATAATCCTTAAAAGAGATAATCACGGTTTTGTGAATGTGTGTGCTTAATTTTGCTTAGTGTAGACAAAAAAAATCATAAACGAGATAAAAACTTATTTAGATAGCATAGAAGCACCGCAATGGTGTACACCCGTGATCCAAGCCCAATCAAGGGCAGAAGCTTCGGAAGGTACACAAGAAGCAGGCACAAGTCGCCTTCACTTCAGTCCTGAGGATTTGGTCATACCGCCTTATAGGTCTAGCCTACAAAAGAATCCAATTCAAAATCCTCGGTGGGGTATGCCTATTCAAAGCAGCCCCTTTTGGGAAGATGCCTTACATGTAGACCTTGACATAAATAGAGAATCACCTCTTGAAGTTAGGCATGAGTGGCCACCGCGCGATGAAGCGCTAGATAGGCACACCGTCCATTTGGAGGGGCAACGTGGATATGGCGTCCCTTCTTTACCTATCATCAGAACAAAGAGACCAAATCCGGAGCATAGGGCTCCTTACATAGGGCGACCTAACTCCACCCACCCCCTTTACACCCGTGAAAGGGAGTACGAGGAAAGCCATCGCATTCCTCGAGGGCAACAAACAATGCGGGAACCTTGCATTTCTGCACCAGCAGGATATCATGATCACCCCTTGAGGCCAGAACCTCGAGCACATACCGCTTACCTCAATAGAGGGAAGCGACCCATTGAAACCTTAGACCTACAAACTCGAGGTAAACACATATGAGAAACATTCGAACCTCCTAAACAAAATAGGGTAGACCAAATTGACCCAACTGTCGCCAGATATACCACCCATCAAGCCCAAACCATGCGGCTTAAACCAAGTTATCAGGAAATAGAGTATCGACACCGCTTGGATAGAGAACGCATGCAACGCGAAGCGGATGAGTTACGCTATGAAATACATGAGAGGGGGCCAACCCCTCGCATCCAAAGAGCTGAACAATATGAGAGGCGTAATCCGTTGGTGCAGGACAGGTCTCCACGACCTCATCAAGCTCTGCCTCCAAGACCTCATAGATTCGAGAGGGAGGCAACTCCCCGAAACAATGATGGGTACCTTCAACAAGAGCTTGATCAGGGTCATAGGTTTTGCCCAGAGACTCCTCAAGAATTTTACAAGGAGTATGAACCAGAAGAGGAATATGTTGAAACTCCCCATCAAGGCAGGAGGGATGCCATTCGACCACCCCTCCATAGGCCTCCGGTTTACCGTAACTTGCAACAAGAGCGAACAAGAGAGGAAGAAATAAAATCTTTCGATGCATACCAAGCGCTATTGGAGCGTTTGGAGTCTGTGGAGACAAAAGCTGCTGGGCATCAAAAACCCACATTACGTCTACTCCGCAATAATCCGGTGCATCCCTCAGTGCCTACACCTCTTTACCCCAAACACTTCAAGTTGCCTCAATTGGCAGTTTTAAAGGTGAAGAGGACGCACAGGAACACGTTACATGATTTCTAAGCCAATGCTTTGGCATCCAAGATAATGACGCATTGTTGCTTAGAACATTCATAACCACATTCGTAGGCCCTACCTCGGATTGGTTCACACAACTTCCCAAACATAGCATAAGCAATTTAGATCAATTAGTAGATGCTTTTATTGAACGCTTTGCCTTCAACACAAGGAAGAAGGCATCACTAAGTGATTTAGCGAGCCTCAAGCAATTTGAAGAGGAAAAAATGGCAGCGTATGGTAATTGATGGAGAGCTTTGCTTTCTAGGTTACCCTACCATCCTCCTATGTCTGATCTCACGCAGATGTTCGCAAAAAGTTGCTTAAAATCAATCTCTGGTCTATTATTGCTGCGACAATACGACAGCTTAGAAGAAGCTTTGGCGCAAGCCATAGTCATAGAAGAGATTAAGATAGGTGAAGGCGTAATTGCCAAGCCTAAGAAGAAAGAGTGGAATAAAACCACTAAAACCGGGACAACGCAAGCACAACACGCTGCAGTCAACCAAGTTGCGATAAATGTTCCCGCCCCTGTGCAAGAAATGTAGCCTCAAAAGGCTAACTACCAGGCAGTGCCTCCTGCTTATGAAAGAGATAATAGAAGACAGGAGCAGAATTACCCGCGTCGCCCTAGGCAAAATTTCACCCCATATGCGGAGTCTAGGGACTCCTTATTTGATTGCTTGTCAGCGGAAAATTTAGTCACTCTGCCGAAAATCCAAATTATAGACCTTAACATTCCCAAGCCTAGGGGGTACAGAGAGGAATTGTATTGTATATTCCATAGGCGCAGAGGACATGACTTGAATGGGTGCTGGAAATTCAAAGACCTAGTCCAAGATTTGATCGACAAAAGAACATTGGTTGTGGACAACCCCATCACACCAAACAACCAACAAATGGGGGTATTCAAGGACCCCTTTCCAACCCATGAGGCACAGACAAAACCACTCTAGATTAATGATGTGCGACAAGATCTTCCCACACAGAGATTTGTGGGAATGATTAGCATAGTAACAAGGAACATAAGGTACCTGGAAGCTACCCCTGAGGTAGCTACTAGGGAAGTTCCGATAACATCGCATCCTCAACAATGCCCAACGCAGTTACCTCCGCCTAGACCTGAGGTCACGATATGAACCAAACTCACGCAGAGTTTGCGGACCACGTCGACTAGGCTGTCCATCTACGATCTTATTCAACAATCAGATCCCCATAGAGAAGCTCTTATGGACATTTTAAAAGCCATTGAATTACAACCCCATGAGGCAAATTCTTTCAACGCCTTCATGGGACATGCGAAACAATGTACGAAGCCGGTCATCACATTCAGAGAAGATGAGGTCAAAATGATATCAAATGACATGGCAGATCCACCCCTGCATGTTATCGCGCGGGTCAACGAGATTCTATACAAGAGAGTGTTGATAGATACTGGCTCATCCAGTAACATCATAACCACTACAGCCTTAAAGCATTTGAAGCTGCCAGCCTCTCACATCATAGCCTCCACGTACACACTACGAGATTTTAATGATGCAATATGCTCGACAGTCGGCACAGTCATTCTGCCAGTCCAGGTAGGACAAAAGTCAATACCTACACTGTGCCATGTGCTGGAAGGTGAAATGGCTTATAATATACTGCTAGGGCGGCCTTGGATCAGGGACATGAAGTGTGTCCCTTCGATCACCCACCAGTGCTTAAAGTATGCTTATGAAGGGGAAATACATGTAGTCCCAATGGACTTAGAGCCCTTCAAGTATTGCAATGCGGTACAATTCATACCTCAATCGACCCTTCAACGCATCTAGATTTCCAATTAAATCCATCTAAATAGGGTCCAATATCGCAGGAACCACTGGTGGCCAACAAGACAAAATCCCAGCCAGGTGAGACTTCATCACCTGCTCCTTCATCATCAACGCCACCTATCATGGCCCAAAAAAAGGACAAGGGAAAACAAATCATGGAAGAGGTTAAGCCTCTAGAAGAAAGGTTGCCCACAATCTCAACGATATCAACAGAGGAAACACCCAACACAACAAAAACCAAGACTCCTGAACAACCAAACATGGAATGGACTCAGGAAGGACTACCGTTTTCTCCCACCCAATCATCAACAATCACTCGTTGGAAATGGCCAGTACGGGCCTGGGGGAGTACTTAGTGCAAAACATTGTGGCAACCCCCACATTGGAGTTAGTACAGGACATGGGAAGACCTCACCTTCCCATAGGGACAATTGTTCCTCTAGGATACCCACCGAACCAGAAAAATTTTGTGTATGGGGGCCTTGATCATGGTCTTGAACCATGCCAACAAAAGGAAACAGATGAAGAACCTTTTGTGGAAAACATCAACTATCTGTCAAACCCAGATTTTGCCCTAAAATATCTCGACCAATGCAATTGGCATGGATACGGGCTAGGCAGATATGAGCAAGGGATGCGGATCCTTTGCCAACCAAGATATCAGATGCCATATGACAAGTCAGGAGTGGGGTTTAACCACCCCTTGCCCTTGGACATCTTGGTTGAAAATATGCAAGGCCTAGAAATAGGCAACAAGGGGGGATTGGCACAAGACCCGTATGCCAATCCAAATACAGAATACACATTGGGAGATTACCTCCCATGGTCAAAAAACACCCCTAGAAATAGCAATAATCGCTCTCCTTTGCTAGAGAGAGGTGAAAGTTCAGATAGTAATCCTCAAAGAGAACATCAACGACTGTCGGACATCTTTCTGAAGTTGTTCCCCTTAGAGGTGCCGGACGAAACAACACAGTCTCAAGAGAATCAGGTCCCTCCACCAAGAGTGGAACAACCGCAATGGGACTAGATTAATTCACTGGAACAAGAAGAGTCCTCAACATCGCAAGCAACAGATGCTGAAGAGGATGAATAATTTTGGATCTATGAAAGCGATTCAGAAGATGAAACTAAAATGGATTATCTCAGACATGCGCGACGACATCACCATGCTCTAACTCATGAAGACCTAATGGGATAGATGGGCATACTGTTGGGGCATGAATGGCATGTAGACCCAACGAGGTGGGACCAAGTATTGGATCCATGGCTCCAAATTCAAGATGAGCCTCGTCCACCTCGAGATCCCATCATGACAGCAGTGCCGAGGGAAGACCCCACCCTCCTTTTCACAAAATTCGCACCTAGGGAGGATCCATTCATGCCCGTTCCTGTAGAGCCAGACCCAGAGTATAGAGAACATCTAAAAGAATCAAGTCATCACACCCGTGGTTCTGGAGATCAAATTCATTCCATCCACATGATCTCCATTGATTTGACCGCACCCATCCACAATTCGACCGATCCATCACGGTCATTGCATCTAGACATGGTTGCCATCGACTGGGATCATGTCAATTCACCATTGTCACCATCAGAGTACTGGCCTTTCGGTGAAATACTACATTTTACCCCAAGGACAACTCAGGATGTTTTTCAAGCTGAAGAGGGACCCGAGGTTCCAAACGTAGATCTAAACTCAGCTAATGATATCCACTTGATCCCAACTCCACATCAGTTGGAGGAAGGATCCCACATGTCAGTCGAGGAGACGACTGACGTAAATATCGGTACAGATCCAAAGAATCCATAGATTATCAGGCTGGGGGTAAGTCTTTTCCCCAAAGAGCAAGCCGATTACATTTCCCTTCTCAAGGAGAAGAAGGAGGTTTTTGCATGGTCGTATAAAGATATGCCAGGACTAGACCCACAGCTAGTCATGCACAATTTAACGCTTGATCCGACAATCAAGCCTGTAAAGCAAAAACTAAGAAAGATGCACCCAACAGTGGCCTTGATGGTCAAAGACAAATTGCAAAAGTTGTTGGATGCACAATTTGTCATCTACATGGATTATCCGCCATGGTTGTCCAACATGGTTCCCGTCAAGAAGCCCGACGGGAGGATTCGCATATGCATCAACTTTTGAGACCTAAACAAAGCGAGTCCTAAGGATGATTTTCCCTTGACAAGCATCGACGCATTGGTAGACGCTACAACAGGTCACGAAATGCTCTCCCTAATGGACGGTTTCTCAGGATACAATCAAATTCGTATCAATCCCGAAGACCAACTCAAAATGGCATTCAAAACGCCTTGGGGGACATTTTGCTATAAGGTCATGCCTTTTGGCCTTAAAAACGCTGGCGCTACATACCAACGTGCTATGACGTATATCTTCCACGATTACATGCACAAAACTTTGGAAGATTACATGGATGATTTGTTAGCCAAGTCTCTCTTACGCTCAGATCATCTCGGTGACTTAAGCAAGATTCTCGATCACCTCATAGAGCATAAGGTCAGACTGAATCCCAAGAAGTGCGTGTTCGGTGTCACATCTGGAAAACTCTTGGGTTTTATAGTCTCAAAGAGAGGCATCGAAGTGGACCCAAACAAAGTCAAGGCAATCCTTGAAATGGCTCCCCCAACCACTATCAAGCAGCTCAGAAGTCTGCAAGGAAAGGTCACGTCGATTAAACGTTTCATAGCGCAATTATCTAACAAATGCCAACCCATGAACAAATTATTGCACAAGGGGGTCACATTTCATTGGGATGACGAGTGCCAGTCAGCCTTTGACGAAATCAAACAGTACTTGGCTTTGCCACCAGTATTGGCACCACCTAGACCAGGTGTGTCGTTCTACTTATACATCTCAGCTACTGAGGTGGCATTGGGCGCAATGCTAGCCCAGAATAATGAACTTCACAAAGAACAGGCTACTTACTATCTTAGCCGCACCCTGGTCAGTTACGAACTTAACTATGCATACGTTGAGAAACTCTGCTTGGCAGTGGTGTTTGCTACCAAGAGGCTACGCCACTACATGCTAAGCAACACTATGTATGTTGTGTCTAAGGAGAATCCATTGCAATACATGATGAGTCGTACTTATCATAGTAGTCGCATGACAAAATGGATCATGTTGTTGACGGAATTTGACATTGAGTTTATTGGGCAAAAATCTATCAAAGGACAAGTCACAGTCGATCAACTAGCAGAGGCTCCTCTTGAAGACGATCAGCCTCTGGTCATAGAACTACCCGATGATGGGGTCTTCCATGTCTTAGAATCGCCAGATTCTGATAAGCCTGAGTCACAAGCCGACATAACCCTATTCTTCGATGGTTCTAAGTGTGAGCAAGGTGGTGGTGCGAGAATTGTATTCTTCACACCGTAGGGTGCTCCAATGCCCCTGTCATTTAAATTAAACTTCCAGTGCACCAACAATAATGTAGAATATGAAGCCTTGCTCCTAGGTCTTCAAACAGCAATCGCCATGAACATCAAAATACTGAACATCTTTGGTGATTCACTGTTAATCGTCAATCAAGTCAAAGGGGTATATCAATGCAAATGCCCAGTTTTGAAGGCCTATAAAGCCCTCGTGGACAAATTCCTGGCCAAACTTGAATGGTATGACATCGAGGCACTCCCTCGATCATCGAATCGTTTTGCGGACACAATGGCCTCATTGGGGTCACTAATCCCGCAAGACCTTTTCGGTGATATAACAACCATTCATATAAAAACCTTATCGTAACCCACGATGGAGTGCGCAAGCTCAGACTTGACGCCAGGAGTCCACATGATCTAGATCAAACCATCTTCGGATAAGTTCTTTCGAATCCAAGACCGTCTGAAATGTGCCAACTGGGGGTCCTTGTTTTCACCCACTCCCACTAATAGCAACACAACGCTATTCTTACAAGTTATATCCCATTCAACATTTGTTAGGGAATAACTTCAAAAGGGATTGGTTGTTCATACTGTCGAGGTTTTTGATCAACAGGACTGGTATTTGCCCATAAGAGACTACCTCAAGTTAGGTAACCTTCCCTTTGGATTGACGCACGCCGCAAAATGAACATTCAAACAGAAAGCGGAAAAATATGTCTTGATTGGAGACATTTTGTATCGTCGCAACTATGACAGAATTCTTCTTCGTTGTTTGGACCAGCAAGAGTCCACTTGGGCAGTCGCCCAAGCGCATGACGGTACATGTGGTGGCAACTTTAGCGGTATGGGCTATTATTGGCCATCTTTAGAGCGAGATTGTTGCGAGTATGTCAAGAAGTGCATGAAGTGTCAACATCATGCCAATTTGATGCACGTACCTTCCCAGGCCCAACAGACAGTCCAGTCTGCTTGGCCATTTTTGCAGTGGGGCCTCGATCTAATAAAAAAGATCTCCCATACATCGTCAGGCCGTCACACGTTTATCATAATGGCCACAGAATATTTTACCAAATGGGTGGAAGCAATTCTGTTAACCTCAACAAAAGGACCCCGCATAGTGGAGTTCATCTTGCATAGCATCATATGTCATTTTGGTATTCCATCCAAAATAATCTCAGATAATGGGCCATCATTCAAGAACAAAGACGTGCGTGCTTTGACCACAAAGTACAAAATTTAGCACAGCTTTTCAATGCCCTATTATCCGCAAGCAAACGGGCAAGTGGAAGCATCAAACAAAACACTAGTGGCCATCCTTAAAAAGACAGTCACAGACAGTCATAAGGATTGGCACATACAAATTCCACTTGCCCTTTGGGCTTATCGCACTAGCATTCGGACGCCCACTGGGGCAACTCTGTTTTCACTGGTGTATGGCTCAGAGGTAGTAATGCCTCTCGAGTTGGAAATTCCTTCCCTGCGCATATCAATGCAGGAGTTCATCGATGATAACACTGCGCGACAGGCCCGATTAGACCAACTTACGTTGCTTGATGAACGATGCGTTAATGCTCTTGAGCACTTGCGTATCTATCAAAAGTGACTTAAAAGGGCTTACAACATGAAAGTTCACCTAAGAGACTTTTGGGTTGGTGATTTGGTTTTGAAGGAAAACCAACAGAACTCAAATTTATCGTCCCATATGAGGGACAAATTCGCGAGAAATTGGTTAGGTCCTTATGTCATTGATAGCAAAATAGGACTCGGGACGTACTGGCTAGCTTCTCTTGATGGTATCAAGGAAACAGAACCCTTGAATATCAGTCATTTGTGACCATTTCATATCTAAGAAAGCCATATCCAAAAAAAAAAATGCTCCAAGGATTCCCGTAATCTCTTGGTCACCCAAAATGCTCCAAGGATTCCCGTAATCTCTTGGTCACCCAAAATGCTCCAAGGATTCCCGTAATCTCTTGGTCACCCAAAAAGCTCCAAGGATTCCCGTAATCTCTTGGTCAATCCAAAAAGCTCCAAGGATTATCGCAATCTCTTGGTCAATCCAAAATCTCCAAGGATTATCGCAATCTCTTGGTCAATCCAAAAAGCTCCAAGGATTATTGCAATCTCTTGGTCACCCAAAAAGCTCCAAAGATTATCACAATCTCTTGGTCAATCCAAAAAGCTCCAAGGATTATCACAATCTCTTGGTCATCCAAAAAGCTCCAAGGATTATTGCAATCTCTTGGTCAATCCAAAAAGCTCCAAGGATTATCGCAATCTCTTGGTCAATCCAAAAAGCTCCAAGGATTATTGCAATCTCTTGGTCACCTAAAAAGCTCCAAGGATTCCTACAATCTCTTGGTCAATCCAAAAAGTCTTGGTCAATCCAAAAAGCTCCAAGGATTATCGCAATCACTTGGTCAAACAAAACAAAAGCTCCAACGATTATCGCAATCGCTTGGTCAAAAATCAAGAAAATTCAAAAAAACAACAAAAATCATCAAAAAACAACAAAGATTTGCATCTCAATTCTAAGCATACTCTAATTCATATTCTCGCACCTCATCTTCATCTTCACCAAAAACAATCCAAAAAAAATACAAAAATACATAGCTGCATTAAGCATTGCATCCATACATTGCAAATTTGTAGTCATACAGGTCAAAAGCACCATAGGCTGCAATAGCTCTGATAGTCCATCTTGTTTCACACTGTTCCATTTTTACAAAAACAATAAAAATGCCATACATCACTTCCACCACACTAGAGTCAGTGGTCTTTTAATGTATCAAGAGTTTTCATGATTCAGTCATCATTTTACTCTTTAGCCATGTAATGTATCAAGTCAGATAGATTTTACGAAGGTAGAGTCATACTTGCAATACACCTTGTTACGCAACATCCAAACACAAATTAAAACACTAAAATTCCCAAGTTGTGTGAACGAAAGATGAAACCTGCAAAGTAATCTAGGTCACCACAAGCGAAATGGTTATCTTGCTCATCCCCCTGTGCGAATGACCCCTAAAATGCTGAGAGTTGGCAAAAGGACAAACATCCTCCCTACCCAATTCCCTAAGAATCCCTAAAGTTCCAAAAATTTGCAAAACACAAAAAAATTGCAAAATGTCAAAACTTCAAAATTTGACAAACTACAGTGCACACATCAAAAGGCATAAAAAACAGTGATTTTCGTCACTCCATATCCCCAATACCTTGCTCGAAAGAAAAACAAATCAAAATAAACAGTGATCTTATCACTACAAATGAGCAAGTATCCCAATACAATTGAAGAAAAGAAGGGAGTTGACCTTGAATCCCTAGAACTCTCAGCATTCTATAGGTCATAAGGCAAGCTTTAGTACCAATTTGGTTGATAGCCTATCGGTAATGAAGTAAACCTCCCGCATGACGATATATCTGTCACATTAACTTGCGTACAGATCAATGTTTGCATGTGGATGAGCTAGCTTATGGCATCCTGGATTACACCGCAGATTAATCTTAGTACATACAACAAAGGAATTCGTGGAGCTAATTAGGTGATCCTTAGTACAGGTTCGGTTGAAAGCCCATCTGGCACTTGGCGGTATCCTAACAAATACCACTAAATGAACTCAATTGCACACACAGGGATGTGAAAAATAACTATGTCAAAAAAAAGTCTGATTCATACCTTGGTCAAAAAGTCTTGTAAGATAAAGTAAAGTCATGGATGGTGAGTTAAAACTGACTGAATCTTAGAAAACCTTACATTCATTCCAAAACCATCTGTGCTACTTATCATCCTTATGATACCATCAGAAAATACAAAAACAGAAAAACCATGTAAATAAAGAGCTTCTTAAACAGCCTACAGTGCAATCACCACAAATATCATTCATCCATTTCACTTCGCATATCACATAGACATCTAAAACATTTGCATTCATCATAACATCTACATTCATCAAAATGAATAAACATGCATAACAAAAATCACATCATCACATGTACAAAACCACAATAAAATTGGTATATATATATATATATATATATATATATATATATATATATATATATATCGTCAAAAAGATGCTCACAGGCTACAAAACTGGTCCTTAGACCCCGCAATCATATCCAAAAACCCAACCTAAGGCGTCGACCACCATGATCACGCAGGATCGATGCGACGGGAACTACCCCCCATGGTGTGGGTCCTACGGGACCCTGCAGGGCGACTACTACTAGCCCCCACATCATGCCTGCTACCACCCCCCTCATCTAACCGCCTGCGACGAGATGATGCTGACTGCTCAGTCAGACTATCCCTTGTCTGCCGTGAAGATCCATCGATCGAAGGCTCAGGTAGCCGCCCACCAAGGTGGATGACCTCCCTCTCCAAGTCTATCCGGTACAGACACCACTTTGCCTCTCGCCGATGATAGATAGAAAATGCATCATCGCGCTGTGCCAAAACTCTATCCCGCTCTGCCAACTGAGCCCACAGAAGATCCCTCTCCTGCCGCGCATCCCCTAGCTCTTGCCTCAAATCCCCTAGCTCCTGCCTCACATCCCCCAACTCCAGATCCTGCATCCGTAGTAGCTCTATCAGTCGTGCAATCTCAATGCCTACATCCGACCCCACCTCCTCTATATCTGCCGGATGCATAGGACTCACGGGGACAGTAGCCTGCTCAGGCTCCCACTGCTCCTCCACATCCTGCATGTCCGGCTGCTCTGGAACACCCAAGTCCACATCCTCATCTCCAAAATCCACCATGTCTGCATCATCCAACGGACCCCCGAATCACCCCCGGCTACCTCAACATCCTCCACTGCCGCCTTCGCACCTCCCAGTGGCCCCTCTCCTCTCCAGTGTCGTAATACCCACCATGAGTCATACTCAGTGGTAGTCCCGATGTCATCCACATCCGGGACCTCAATCACTACATCAAACTCCTCGCCCAATGGAGCAATGACCGGTGGCTCTAATCCTCTCTCATCTCCCCACCGTCGATAGACCATGGGCTCACCAGGAAACCCCTGGCGCACCCCAAACTGTCGTGTAACCCGACGGTATGGAAAGAACTCATGCTCTGTCCCGTGCCGCCCAGTCAACCATCGCTCCCTATGTACCCGTCGAAGCCACTCTCCAGCCTTCGGCCAGACTGGACAGTCCCGATAAGGATGCCAAACCACCTCCCCCAGAGTGAGCAGAGAGAAGGCATCAGTATAGTGCTGTACATCACCTGTCCATCACCGACTCTGCCCCTACTCCGCAGACCGTCGCCACAAAGCTGCATAGCAAATCTCCTCGTCATCCATCACCTCCCGAGTTGTCCATGGTAACCCGATCGGCCTCTCCACTGCTATGTGCTGCCAACCCCAACACTGAAGAAGATAACTACAACTCACCCCCTTCTGCTGCCGACAACGGACACCGTACAGCTCCTCGTAGAGCTATGCCAACAATGTCTGTCCCCATCCATAAATCAGCGGTGCCTCTATCGGGCACTCTACCAACTGCCATACCAACTCCAGAAGGTTCCACGGGAACCTCGCGCTTGACGAATCAGGTAGAAGCATGTTAGAAATGAGGCCCATAAAGAATGCTTGCCTCACTCCTAACACCCCCCTCTCCTGCCACCAACTAACAAAAATCCCGCTAGCCTGACAATCCACCTCGGCTGTCTCCACCGGGTTCATTACACCCAGCCGCTTGGCATGCCCAAAATATCTCATCAGTATAGTAGTCCGCTGATCACGCAGCGATGTCCTAATGGGCAGTCCATCTATCAAAATCCGAAGCAACCGATAAACATCCTCCAGTGTCACAGTCATCTCCCCTGTCGAAAGATGGAAAGTGTTGGTCCGCGGATCCCAAACTTTGATCAGGGCCATCAGATAGGCCTGATCCGGGACCACAGGCTCCAGTCGAGCCACCTGCTTGAGCCCAAGGGCATCAAGCCACTGCCAGTCAACGTCAGTCAGCGTCGACCGTGCCTCAGTGAATGTGGCAGGTACACGGTACCGGCTCCTAACCTGCGAAACAAAAACACACACAAAAATTCAAAACCAATTTTTCAGATTTAGGGTTCCTAACCTAAACTGATTAATTACAAAAACAAATGAAAAAAAGATTACAAAAAGCAAATTTTCAGGTTTAAGGTTCCTAACCTAATCTGAGTAATTACAAAAACAACACAAAATTCAAAAATAAAACTTTCAGATCTAGGGTTTCTAACCTTAACTGATTGAATACAAAAACAGAATAAAAATTCAAAAAAAAAAAAAAAAACACAAACACAAAAAAAAAATAATAATAAATCAAATTTTCAGTTCTAAGGTTTCTAACCTTAACTGTTAAACAAAAACATCACAAAAAATCTTAAAGTTTTGAAAAGCGTCAACACAAAAACAATACATCAAATAAAAGCAAAAATGAACTCTAGGGACACTTACAGGTTTTGCTTCGACTCTGCTGCTCGAACCAGTTTGTGCACTCATAATGGCAGAGAGAATTCTAGCAGCGCTTCGCTTCGCAGAATTACTTCCTCCTCCTAGAGTTCCCAAATCGCAAAAAAAAAAAATGACACAAATGAGCCCAAATCCAAGTTTTGGGCCTTAAATAGGCCTTCCAACTGGAAATCATCCTTGGCTGGGACGAGCACTCTGGTCAGCGCTCGTCCCACCCAGGGACAATTTCTGCAATTGGAAATCGTCCCACCCAGGGACGATTTCCAGCCAAAAAAGTCAAAACATAAAAAAAAATCAACAAAAATGCACTAAAAACAAAAAAATAAAGTTGCCTATAGAATGCTGTTACACTCGACATCCCGGGAATTCAAAATAGACGTTGGGGTCATATATTGTCACTATCTCACTCCCCAAGAAGGCTACCATAGTCGGACCGCTCCACGGGAAGAAGATTACAACAATTTTATCCCCACATGCGTCACACAAAACAACAAAAACAATAAAAAATTTCAAAAAAACAACAACAACAATAACATTGCCGGACAAAAGTGCTCATGCACTTAACCTCTAAGCAAAGAAAATAGATGTTGAGGTTCAAATTATCACTCTCCTACTTCCCCAAGAAGGCTACAATAGCCGGACCGCTCCACGGGAAGTTAGATTTTCGATGATTTCACCTCATTACAACATCACCAAAAGGGTTAACACCCACCAAAAATAGGTCCAAATGTTGGAAAAATTGCACACGCTTAACGGTAAACCCTCTAAAGGCACCCTTGCACAAGTCATCTTGGGTCAAGCGACTCGTCGCTTCTCTCATGAAGGTCATTCCCTCATCGATTCGTCGCTTGAGGGGGTAGTCACACTTAGTCACCAACCAACAATCACACACCCAATTAAGAAAAACGACATGCATTCAAAGAATCATTGACAAAGACAATCACGCTCCTGCTTGGGGCAGTAAACAAGCAACAATCAAATCAATCAAACACTTGGCATTTCGTGAATCATGAACACAAGGTTCCCCCGAGGATAAAAATGCCCTTTGCCTGTTCATGGCTGATCAATGTCTAAGTTCAAGTCACACCTCACCAAAATAGGTTAATACTTGAAATCAAATTCCTTAGCTCGTCGGAAGCAAGGACTCAAGAATGCATGCCCTTTCCATACTTGGGGCATCGAAGTTGGTTAGGTTACCAAGAAACCCTAATCATTAGTGCTTTGGTTATCTATTTTTGCTCAAGACTTGCATCACCTGCAGCGCTTCCCAAAAAGGGGCATCTGTAGACACCAAAACAGCACCAATCCGATTATGTGACTGCAAACACTGATCGCTTTGACAAACACAGCCCCCAGGGCAGCCCTCAGAGGTCAAATGGTGGTCTTAACCACTTTCATAGCAATTTTGTGAGGTCAAGAAGCAATTTGGCACACTTAGACACTTTGCCTAGTAATCGTCTCACCCAGGGACGATTGCTAACTTGAAATCGTCTCACCCAGGGACGATTTCTAAAATCGTCTCCAGTAAGGATGATTTCCAAGTTTAACGAGCAAAAAGACTAATGAGGCCAAGTGGCAGCCCAGAACAGTCAGTTGATGACTCCTGCCTCACACGCATGTGTGAGTGGACAAATAGGCCATTTGAGGACTGTCACAAGGGCAGTTATGAAATCCCAAGTCAATGGAGGACTTCCCTCCCTCATGGGAAGACAAGACTGCCACATGGCGCCTATGACCAACACATGGCATTTGTGCTTCCCTCCCAAAAGAGACCCCATGGGTCTATAAAATGTGGGACTTTTCTCACCCAAAACATACAGGTTGAAGGAGATTTCAAGCAACAAAGTGCTGCCGAGTTGAAGACTCACTTGCATCCCCTTTGGTTCACTTTCTCACATCCACCAATCTCTTTTGCAAGGGAGGTTGTTGGGTGGCTTTTGGAAGCTTGAAATTGACCCAAATCCAACACATGGACACCTGAACCAACCAATTTGCCGACCCTCCCATCCTAAGAGATTTTGGGCCCATCCCTAGTGGATTGGTGCCGAAATCAAGTGCCAACGGTGGGAGGCCCACTTGGGCACCCCTCGCACTTCTCAAGTTCCATTCTTTTTAGCATTCTAGATTATTTGTTTACATTGCATGTTGTGTCATTCTGTTTGGTGAACTCATAGCTACAATTTCATAACTTTTGATCAGATTCTAGTATGTTTTGTGTCGCTTTGTTGTTTCACTGACTTGCAGGAGGCGATATCAAATTCCTAAGGATAGAGGCCAAATTGGGAGAATCCGACCATATGGGTCATCCCAAAATGGCCCCAATTACATAACCCCTATGTCTATAGGTGTTTTGGAAGTCTCGGGAGTCGACATTGGAGCGAGATCACTTCGACTTTTCCAACACAGAAGGAATCATCTCACCCGGGGACGATTAGTCGACATTGGAGCAGATCACTTCGACTTTTCCAACACAGAAGGAATCGTCTCACCCGGGGACGATTAGCAGTTAGAAATCGTCCTGCCCAGGGACGATTTCCAGATGAAGGCAGATTGGCCGATTGTTTTAGTGGCAATGGCCTTCCGGTAATATCTTCTATCTTCTGTCAGGTTTTCAGGCCATTTGGACTCACTGTACTTACTGTTTCAGGAAAATTTTTGCATGCATATTTCACTAATTTTAGAGAAAAAACACTCCTTATTTGCAGCAGGTGCTACTGACATATTCGTTGTTTCTTTGTTCGCAGGAAAGAGCAGCAGAAGTCAAGGACTCATCAACATCAGCGGTGGCAGCATCTTGGCCCGCCCATTGCAATCGTGGGCACGCGAAAAGAGGAACATTAAGTGATTGTAATCGAATTCTTTTAACGCTCCTAGCCCCTGAAAAGGGAGGAGGCATCATTGTAATAGAGATCAAGAGATTTTAATGAAAGGGCTGTGTTTTCTCCATTTGCTTGTGTCTCTTCCAATGCGTTTCTTTCATTTCATGCAATTTACATTTCTAGGACTTAAGCGCATTTGATTTTGGTTGCATCGCAATTAGTGTTTCCTTCACCCGGAATCTCGTGCTTTCACAGAGGACCGGTTCATTGTAGCCTGTGGGCATTTTTGATGATATATATACAAATGACTCTTTTTTTGTTTATGAACTTTTCATGGTTTTTTTTTATGTACATGTATTTACAGTGATGTATGCATATGCTATTATGAATGCGATGTTTCTAATTATATGATGTATGCATATGGACTGAACGAAATGAGTTGTTGATAACTTGTCGATGGCACCATAGACTATGCAAGATTTGACTGACTTGTTGTACTAATGGGATGACTTTGTGGAATGAATTTGCATGTGAAAACTTTGTTTTTGTATTTTGCATATTTTTTGATGGTGATGTACAGAATGAAATGTACTAGTTTTTTTTTAAATGTAGTTAAGCTTTTCTGAGATTCAAATATTTTAACTCACTAGCCAAGACTGTTTATTTATCTCGCAAGACTTTTTAACAAGGAAAAAATCTGACTTGAAGTTAACCAAGTTATTTCACATCCCTGTGTGTGCAATTGAGTTCGTTTATATGGTATTTGTCAGGATACTGCCAGTGCCAGATAGGCTATCAACCAAACCTGTACTGAGGATCACCTAATTAGCTCCACTAACTCCATTGTTGTATTTATTAAGATTAATCCATGGGACAATATAAAGTACCATAAGCTAGCTCATCCACATGCAAACATTGGTCTGCGCACACGCAAAGCTAATGTGACAGACATATCATCATGCGGTTAGGATACCGCCATTGCTAGGTAGGCTGTCCACCAAACCCATAATGAGGATCACCTAGATGGTTTTCAAATGCTGAGAATTCCAGAGATTCAAGTTTAGGTTATGTGTTTGCTCAATGGTTTGGGATACTTGCTCGTCTATATAGTGATGAAAATCATTGTTTTTCTTTTTGAGCAAGGATTTTGAATAGTGGTGATAACCACTGTTATTTGATTTTGTATTTTGAGCTTTGTATGGTTGAGCTTGTAAGTTTGTGGTGTATGAATGGCCTTGATCCTGTTGGCCTTGGGGATGACTACCCATCCTATTCAAGGACATGTAGTACGAATCCTTACGACTTTGGGAACCAAGAGGATGATGGAGATTATGAAGTAAGGGCATTGATCTTTTAGGCCTTAGGGATGACTACCCATCCTATTCAGGGATGTGTAGTACAAATCCTTACAACTTGAGACCAAAGGTGAGTGGATATGGTTGTGATGATGGTTTGTTGGAATTTTGTTTTTGAATGGCATTAATCCTTTTAGGTCTTGGGGATGACTACCCATCCTTGGCAGGGATGTGTAGTACGAATCCTTACAACTTTGGGGACCAACGATGATTGGGATTTGGGTAGTGGTGAAGACCACTATTTATTAGGGGGAATGGATGGGGAAGAGCTCTTTCTTTTTTCAATTCTCAACATTATGGAACCATTCACATAGGGGGTGAACAGACTAATATTTCACCTATGGTACCCTAGACTTCTTTGTAGGTTACTCTTGTGTTCACACAACTTAAGAATTTTTTTATGTGTTTTAACTTATGTAGGGATGTTACGTAAAAAGGCACGATCCAAGTAAAACTTGCCTTTGTAAAATCTGTTTAACTTTGTACAGTTTGTGGCTAGAAATTTAAAGATAGCTGAATGAAGAAAACCCTATATACATTAGGAGATGACTGACTAAGCTAAAAAATGATGATGGTGTTATTCTGGAGGTATGCATTTATAAAATGGAGTTGATGTGGAAAATGATGGAATTGCCAAATAATGACAGTCTATGGTGCTTTTGACTTGTATGACCTAGCAAATATGTAAAGTATGGATGCGATGCCTAATGCAACCTATATTTTTGTTGTTTTGATTTTTATGAGTATGCATGGAATTGAAATGCAATTTTTGGTGTTATTTTTGAGTTGTTTTATTGTTTTTGTTAGTTTTGATGATTTTATTATTTTTGTTTGTTTTTTTTTTTTTTGAATATTTATTTTGACCAAGCGGTTATGGTAACCCTTGGAGCTTTTGGTGTTTGACCAAAGGGTTTATGGATACCTTTGGATCTTTTTGGGGATGGACCAAGCGATTGTGAGAATCCTTGGAGATTTTGGCTTGACCAAAGGGTTTATGGACACCTTTGGGGCATGTTGGGGTTGATCAAGCAATTGTGGGAATCCTTGGAGCATTTGGGTTGACCAAAGGGTTTATAGATACCTTTGGGGCATTTTGGGGTTGACCAAGCAATTGTGGAAATCCTTGGAGCATTTGGGTTGACCAAAGGGTTTATAGATACCTTTGGGGCATTTTGGGGTTGACCAAGTGATTGTGGGAATCCTTGGAGCTTTTGGTTGGACTATGGCTCTCTAGATGTGGAATGGCCTCAAATGACTGATGTTCAAGGGTTTTGTTTCCTTTATTCCTTCAAGAGAGGCGAGCCGGTATGTTCCAAGTCCTATTCTACTATTAATGACATAAGGACCTAACCAGTTTGCTACAAACTTGTCTCTTAGATGAGATGAAAAACTAGAATTCTACTGGTTCTCTTTTAAGACCAAGTCACCAACCTGAAATTCCCTTAGGTGGACCTTCATGTTGTATGCTTTCTTAAGTCGCTCTTGATAGATACAAAAATTCTCGATAGCATTGACGTGTCATTCATCAAGCAATGTCACTTGGTCTAACCGGGACTGCCACACATTGTCATCATCAATGAACTCTTGCATTGAAATGCGCAGAGAAGGAATTTCCAACTCAAGAGGCATGCCTGCTTCGAAGCCATACACCAGCGAAAATGGGGTTGTCCTAGTGGGCATCTGAATGCTAGTGCAATAATACCATAGGGCAAGAGGGATCTGAATGTGCCAATCCTTATGAGTATCTACGACTATCTTTTTGAGGATGGTGACTAGTGTTTTGTTCGATGCATCTGCTTGCCCATTTGCTTGTGGATAATAGGGTGTTGGAAAACTATGCTGAATTTTGTTCTTTATGGTCAAAGCATGCACATATTTGTTCTTGAATGACATCCCATTATCCGACAGGATCTTGGATGGAATACCAAAACAACATATGATGTAATGCAAAATAAATTCCACAATGCAGGATCCAGTCGTAGAGGTTAGCAGAATTGCTTCCACCCACTTGGTAAAGTATTCTATGGTCATTATGATGAACGTGTGATGATCGAATGATGCAAGGGAGATATTTTCCATTAGATCAAATCCACACTGTAAAAAATGCCAAGCTGATTGGATTAGTTGCAAGGCCTGAGAAGGTACGTGTGTCAAATTAGCATGGTGTTGACACTTCATGCACTTCTTTACATATGCGCAACAATCTCGCTCTAAATATGGCCAATAATAGCCCATGCAGAGAATGCGCTTTGCAATGGCCATACCGCTGAAGTGGCCACCACATGTACCATCGTGTGCTTGGGTGATCGCTCAAGCGGACTCTTGCTGGTCCAAGCAATGAAGGAGGATTCCTTCATAGCTCCGACGATACAAAATTTTTCCTAACAAGACATGCTTTTCTGCTTTCTGTTTAAATGATATTTTTGTGACTTGTGTCAATCCAAGTGCGAGGTTACCTAGCTTGAGGTAATCCCTTATGGGTGTGTACCAATCCTACTGATCCGAAACCTCGATGGTATGAATGGCCAATCCCTCTTGAAGTGCATCCCTAGAAAAATATGAGCGGGAAAGAACTTGTAAGAATAGCATTGTGTTGCTATTAAGAGAGGTCAAGGAGAACAAGGACCCCTAGTTGGCTCAAGTTAGACAATCGTGGATTCGAGAGAACCTATATAAAGATGGTTCAATCTGGATCAGGTGGATTCCTAGCATTAAGTCAAAGCTTGTACGCTCCATCGTAGATTGCGATAATGTTTTAACCTGAATGGTGGTCATCTCACCAGAAGGGTCTTACGAGATTAGTGAACCCAAGGAGGCCATAGTATCCGCAAAATGATTCGATGATCGAAGGAGTTCCTCAATGTCATACCATTCAATTTGTGCCAGGAATTTGTCCACAAGGGCTTTGTAGGCCTGTAGAACTGGACATTTACATTGGAATATCCCCTTTACTTGATTGACAATTAACAATGAATCACCAAAGATGTTTAAACGTTTAATGTTCATGGTGACTGTTATCTGAAGACCTATGAGCAAGGCTTCGTATTCTGCATTTTTTTTGGTGCACGAGAAGTCTAATTTAAATTATAGAGGCATTGGAGCCCCTTGTGAAGTGAAGAATATAAATCCCACGCCACCTCCTTGATCACATTTAGAACCATAAAAGAATAAGGTCATGTCAACCTGTGACTTAGGGTCATCAGAATCTGGCAATTCTGAAACATGAAAAATCCCATAGTCCGGTAGTTCTATGATCAGAGGTTGATCATCTTCAAGAGGAGCCTTTGCTAGTTGATCAGCGATGACTTGACCTTTTATGGATTTATATCCAATGAATTCTATGTAAAACTCCGTCAAACTCCATCAAAGGCTGACTAGCACTCATCATCCCAGTGAAATGTGACCCCCTTATGCAATAATTTATTCATGGGTCAGCACTTTTCAGATAATTGCACTATGAAGCGCTTGATCGACGCGACCTTTCCCTACAGAATCCTGAGCTACTTGATGGTAGTTTGGGGAAACATTTCAAGGATTGCCTTGAATTTTTTTGGGTCTACCTCGATTCCTCGTTTAGAGACTATGTAACCCAAGAGTTTTCCAGATGTGATGCCAAATACACACTTCTTGGGGTTTAGTCTGACCTTATGCTCCATGAGGCGATCGAGGATCTTGCTTAAGTCATCAAGATGATCTGGGCACAAAATAGATTTGGCCAATAAATCATCCATGTAATCCTCCAAAGTTTTGTGCATGTAATCATAGAAGATGTACGTCATGGCACGTTGGTAGGTGGCACTAGCATTTTTAAGGCCAAAAGGCATGATCTTATAGCAAAATGTCCCCTAAGGCATTGTGAACATCATTTTTAGTTGGTCCTTAGGATTGATATGAATTTGATTGTATCCTGAGAAACCATCCATGAGGGAGAGCATTTCATGGCCCGCTATAGCATCTACCAATGCATTGATGCTCGACAAGGGAAAATCATCCTTAGGACTCAATTTGTTAAGATCTCTAAAATTGATGCATATTCGAATCCTCCCATCGGGCTTCTTGATGGGAACCATGCTAGACAACCATGGAGGATAATCCAGGTAGATGACAAACTGTGCATCCAACAACTTTTGTAGCTTGTATTTGACCATTAAGGCAACTTTTGGGTGCATCTTACATAGTTTTTGCTTTACTGGCTTGACTGTCGAATCAAGCATTAAATTATGCATGACTAGCTACGAGTCTAGTCCCAGCATGTATTTGTATGACCATGCAAAAACCTCCTTCTCTTTGATAAGGGCAATGTAGTCGACTTGCTCTTCGAGGGATAAACTTACCCCCAGCTTGATGATTTGTAACTTCACTGGATCTGAGCTGATGTCTACGTCAGTCGTCTCCTCGATTGACATGTGGGATCCGTGCTCCAACTGGTGTGGATTTGGGATCAAGTGGATATCATTTTCCAAATTTAGATCATCATTCGGAACATTAGGTTCCTCTTCAGCATGGAAGACATCCTGAGTCTATCTTGGGGTGAAATGGAACATCCCACCACAATGTCAGTACTCTGATGGGGATGGCGGTGTGTCAACACGATCTCAGTCGATAGCATATAGGTCTAGATACAATGACCATGTCGGGTTGGTTCGATCATGGATGGGGGCGGTTAAATCAATGGAGATAATGTTGATGAAATGATTGTGGTATCCATTATCGTAGGTGTTGTAACTTGGATATCCAAGATGATCCTCGTGCTCTAGATCTGGCTCTGTGGGTACTAGCATGAATGGATTGGCTCTGTGCACGGATACACAGATAGGATCTTCCATAGGCATTGATGGTTTGATAGGGTCTCTAGGTGAAAGATGTTCTCTATGTACTTGGAGTGGCAGGTGCAGTAATTGCTATAAATACGCTTGGTTTAAGTGTCACCTATGCCTGGGACCTATGTGCAGGTGTTCAAACATGTCATCTATGTCTAAGGGATATTGTTGTTGCATCTGCCACATGTGGTTGAGATATGCCATCTTGGTTTCATCTTCGTAATCACTATCAGAGATCCAAAGGCCTTCGTTGGCTCCAACAGCTGTCTGCAACATATGAGGCTCATCTTGTTTGAGCAAATTAATATGGTCCCATCGAGGTTGTTCTAATATCTATGGGGGGACCTAATTCTCTTGAGGTGGCCTATGCTCAGATGGAGGATCCAAAGGGAACATTATTAGGAAGCTCTCATGATCATCATCCATGGGATATACTTGAGAATGATTGCTATCAAAATTGAAAGGATCCTAAGGTGCCACCTTGTACTCCGACTCATCTTGTACATATCTCTATTGTGGGTGAGTCCTTAAATTTTCTCCCTATTTAGCCAACGGGAAAGGGTTGTTATGGTCAAAAAGGTTGGTTGTTAGCAATGGGAGATAATCTCCCAATGTATAAGTTGTGTTAGGATTGGCATATGGATCTGATGCCAACCCATCCTTGTTGCCTGTCCCTAGGCCTTGCATGTTCTCCACCAAGATGTCTAGGGGCAAGGGGTGGTTGAACCCTACTCCTGACTTGTCATATGGCATTTGATATCTTGGTTGGCAAAGAACACGCACTCATTGCTCATACTTGCCCAAGCCATATCCGTGCCAATTACATTGGTCAAGATATCTTAAAGAAAAATCAGGGTTGGATAGATAGTTGACATCCTCAGTAAAGGGCTCTTCATCTTTGTATTCTTGTAGACAAGTTTCAACGCCATTATCCAGGTCCCCATAAACAAAGTTTGTCTGATTGGGTGGGTAGCCTAAAGGAACCACTGAGCCGATGGGGAGTCGAGGCCTTCCCATGTCCTGCATGGACTCAAGTGTGGGTGTCGCTACAACGTTTCTCACTAGATACTCCCCCAGGCCTGTGCTAGCCATTTCAATGGTGACTGTTGGTTGTTGAGGAAGAGAGAATGGGAGTCCTTCATGAGTCCACTCCATGTGGTGTGAACTAGACATCTCGACTTCTATTTTTCTAGGAATATCTTCTATCGAGATGGTTGAGACTAGGGGTGGTTCCTCTTCTAAGGGTTTCTTTCTGTTGTCCTTAGATGTGGCCCCCGTAGGTGGCATCATTTTTGAAGGGCTAGTGGAAGAATATGGACCTAGTTGAGGACTCGACAGATTAATCATTGGAGATGCCTATGGAATCGGACCCTGTTGAGATGGATTCAACTAAAAATCCAAATGTTTTGATGAAAGGGTCGATTGCGGCATGAATTACATTTTATTGCAGTATTTGAAGGGCTCCAAGTCTGCCAAGACTACATGTACCTGTCATTCAAATGTATACTTTAGGCACTAATGAGCGATTGAAGGGACACACTTCATGTCCCTAATCAAAGGTCATCCCAGGAAGATATTATAAGCTATCTCACCTTCCAAGATGTGGCACAATGTATGAGTAGTCTTTTGTCCCACTTGGATGGGTAGGACAATTGTGCCAAATGTCAAGAAGATTGCATCATTGAATGCTCACAGTATATAAGTGGAGGCCACGATGTGAGATGCTAGAAACTTCAAATGTTTTAGTGCTGCTATAGTGATGATATTACTGGATGAGCCAGTGTCCACCAACACCCTTTTATATAGAATCCTGTTGACTCGTACAATAACGTGTAGGGGTGGATCCACCATATCACCAGTCACTATCTTTAATTCATCTTCTTTAAAGGTGATGACTGGCTCTGTACATTGTTTTACATGTCCCATGAAGTTGTTGAAAGAGTTTACTTCGTGGGGCTACAACTCGATGGCCTTTAAAATATCCATTAGAGCCTCTCGATGGGGCGTTGATTGTTGAATTAGCTTGAATATGGAGAGCCTAGCCGACGTGGTCCTTAGAATTTGGGTAAGTCTAGTTCAAATCGTGGCCACTGGTCTAGGTGGAGGAAGTTGCGTAGGGTGCTGTTGAGTTTGTGACGTTGATGGAACCTCTCTTATGGCTGTCGCAGGTGCAGCTCCTGGGTACTTCTTATTCCTAGTCACTATGTTTATCATCCCCACATATCCTTGCATAGGGAAATTCTATTGCACCTCATTAACTTGAAGAGGCTTTACCTGTGCATCATGGGCAGGCAAGGCGTCTCTAAATACTCCCATATGTTGGTTTTTTGGTGCTACGGGGTTGTCCACTGCCAATGTCTTATTATCGATTAGGTCTTGTACCAAACCTTTGAACTTCCAACATGCATTAAGATCATGTCCCTTACATCTATGGAATATACAGTATAAGTCCTCCCTATACCCCTTAGGCTTCGGTGCATTGGGGTCTATATTTTGAATCTCTGGAAGGTTAATCAAGTTTTCCGCTGACAAGCAGTCAAACAAAGAGTCCCTAGACTCTGTATAAGGAGAAAATTGTCGCCTAGGGTGGTGCTGTTGATTTTGTTCCTACCTTTGGTTTTCTCTCTCATAGTTTTTAGGAGGCACCACCTAATAGTTAGCATTTTGAGGCTGTGTTGCTTGTGCAGGCTTAGGGACATTGATAGCAACCTGATTAACCGCATTGGCTTTTGGTGGCGTGGTCCTTATTTTAGTGTTCTTGGTCCATTATTTCTTCTTAGGTTTGGTGATATCGCCATCCTATATCTTAATCTCCTCAATGATTCTAGCTTGCGCCAGAGATTCTTCTAAATTGGCATATTGCTGCAGCTGCAATAACACAAAGATCGATCTCAAATAGCTTTTTCAGAACATTTGGGTCAGGTCTGACATGGGAGGGAGGTAAGGCAGCTTTGAAAGAAACTTCCTCCATCGGTTCTCGTATGCCACCATGGTCTCTTCCTCACACTGCCTGAGGCTAGCTAGGTCACTTACTGACGCCTTTTTCTTAGTGTTGAAGTCGAAGCGTTTGAGGAACGCATCCACTAGATGATCCAAGTTATTGATGCTATGTTTTGGTAATTGGGTGAACCAATCCAAGGTAGGGCCTACGAATGTGGTCATAAATGTTCTTAATAACAAAGCATCATTATCTTGAATACCAAAGCACTAGATCAAGAATCTAGTCACATGCTCTTGGGCATCCTCATTCCCTCTAAAGAGTGCCAACTAGGGCAGTTTAAAGTGTTCTGGGTATGGAGGTGCCGACACTGACGGATGCACAGGATGAATACGGAGTTGGCGTAAAGTGGGATTTTGGGGCCCAAAATACTTGATCTCCATAGACTCTAAGTGCTCTAGCAGCGCTTTATATGCATCAGAGGATTTAATTTCTTCATCCTTAGTTTGCTCTCATTGTGGGTTGCAGGGAACTTGAGGCCTATTGAGAGGTAGCTGGATAACACCCCTCTACCTTGGTAGAGCATTTAAGCCCGCTATTCTTCTTGTTCATACTCCTCATAACATTCTTGAGGAGTGCCTGGCTGAGACCTATACACATGGGTGGGTGCCCGCGGAGCGTGCCCATTGTTGTTTTGGGGAGTGGCCTCCCGCTCAGGTCTAGGAGGTCTCAGAGGCAATACTTGATAAGGTCACATGGACCTGTATCATACCAAGGGGTTATGTCTCTCATACACTTCTACTTTATGCATGAAAGGGATTGGAACCTTCACAGGCACATTGTTATGAAGCAATTCGGTTGTTTGACGCTGAATGCGCTCTTTGTTAAGCTGACAAAGATGCTCTAATTGTTCTTGATCTTGCCTAAGCTATGTGATTTGCGCTTGATGGGTGGCATGTATAGCAAATGCCAAGTCACTTTGTTCCACCGTCTCTTATTTAGGAAGCCTAGACGCCTCTCATACATGTCTATCTCGGCCATGGTGATCCGAGATCTCTATGGGTTGCTTTCCTCTTTCGAGGTTAGCTACATTAACCTGAGGCTGTGGCCTCAATGGGTGATCCTGATACATGGTAGGCACATAGGTACATCGCTCCCACACTGTGTACTACTATTGAGGAACATGATAGTATTCTTCATCCTCTCTTTCATATGCATGCAAAGTACGGGCATAATTGTCTTGCCCAGTCTGGAAATCCTGATACTCTAGATTTGGTCTAGTGTTTCTAACAATAATCTAGGGTAGAGGAGGGATGAATAAATCATGTGGCCCCTCCTTTTGGACCCTATGTTGTTCTAACACTTCATAACTAGGCCACTCATAACGAGCATCTAAGGGAGGTCTCCTATCTATGTCAAGTGCTACGTGTAGGTTCTCTTCTTGAAAGGACCTATGCTGAGTGGGGGTGCCCTCAAAGAGGTGCCTCTATAGTCCTATTATGTTATGGCATGATGTGGACTATCTTGTGTGTCAGACCACCAAGGTGGGATGACAAAATCCTCAGGACTATATCGGAGGTGACTTGCCCCCCTTGGTGCACTTTTTGCAATGCTTGCTAGTGATTGGGCTCGGCTACGAGTGTACACCATGGTGATGTGCTCCTAAAGACGAGTAGATTTTTATCTTTTTTAGGATTTCTTGTGCTACACTAAACAAGAAATATCACACACACAAACAATGATTATCTCATTTAAAAATTAAAAGTGTGCCCTAAACCTGGTTTAGTGTGTTTTTGATGTTTGTTTTTGAAAGTTTGTGAAAGAATGTTTAAATGCAAAAATGACGGCTCTTGTGACTCCCAAAAAAAAATGGTCACCCCTTCGATATACCATTGCCATACCGATATACCAACCTCTCTATAAACCCGCCCTTACATGAGGGAAACTATTGGTACGTGAGAGCAGATGGTACATGGAACATAGGTGGTACGAAAGGGGGATCACTTTGTTTATGACACCTACCATAGAAGACTTATCCTCATGCGCTGAGAATCACCCCAACTACACTTGGTTAGATTTCCTCAGGATTTACGTCTAGCAACAGTCATGATCGAGGTAATGTATGCAATATCTCAAGCCAAGGTGGTGATGAAATCCACCATTGGTCTTGCTCAAGGGTTGGGGTTTTACGATCAACTCCTTGTTGTTTCAAATTACCACGTGGTGTGTGGGGTTCTTTTTAAGCTGCATAAATGAAGCAAACAAGCATTCAAACTCTCCTATGCAAGTAAATAGTTAGATAACAAACAATTTTTTTTTGATAGAAGGTGCTTAAGACCTCTACCTCTTCTCTGCCTAAATAGGATGTCTTTGAATTCTTGCTCTGAAACAGTCCAGCGTTGGAAAACTTGGTACCTGTAAGCAAAAAACAAGCAAATTTAATCAGAACGTTAATATTAAAAATCAAGGGACAGAGGTCCCACCGTGATCACCATTGAAAGCATGAGGATATGGAAACAAAAAGGAATATGCTGAATACAATGCGTCTAAAACCAAACTTAATGCCAAAACCCTATGTATTGAAAGAATGCATAAAAAGGAAAGAACATGAGCGAATCGACACAAGATAAAAGCAATATGGAATAGGGTCCTCTTTATTGATGTTCTTTCAAAGTTGTGTTACAATACGTCTCCTTCCTTTTTATGGGATAGGAGCATTAAATATGTTTTTGATCACATCCATGATAGCGATCCTTCTTTCACGTGCCCACATGTAATATGGGCGGACCAAATTGTCGCTGCCGCTTGTGTATATGATTTCTAACTCCTTCCTGCTCTTTTGATGTTCAAAACCTGTGTTCAAAGAAACATAAAATATTAGTAGCAGCTGTAGATAGAATAAAGCATGTATTTCCCAAGGCCTATTGTTAGTATATGCATGAAAATATTAAAACGATAATCAAATGACCTCGGATTGACCTGAAAATTTAACAGTAGCATAAATATGTTACCAGGAAGCCACTGCAAAAATAACAGTATGGAAATTCCTCACAAATTTGTATTCACTCTAGGGTGGGACGAATAAGCCTGCAACAATTTATCAGAAAGCACCCTCTTCAATGTCCTACTTAGAAAGCTCCAAATGACCTAAAAAATTAGGGTTAGCTAATTGGGGGTGTTTTGGGAAGACCCAAATGGTCATATTTCTCCAATTTGGCCTCTATCACCCAGATTTTTCTGGTGCCATCTGCATGTTAGTAAAGGCGGGAAATGACAAAAACCTGGTCAAAATTGCTCAGAATGGAATGAAATTTAAACTACAGACTATTTAAAAGATCTAGAAAAAATTCAAAAGAAAAATCATAGAAATCTATCATATATTTCTAATCATCCCGGGGTGGGGCGAATAGGACTGTGACAGTTTGGGGGGTGCTTCGGGGCAGAACGCCCACCGTTTGGGACACTATTTCGGCACCAATCCACTTGGTATGGGTCCAAAACTCCTTATGGGGTTTTTTCAACAAATTTTGTGGAATATTGTGGCCAAAAATTGGGTTTTGGGTTGGGATTCGTGCTTCCAATAATCACCCAATAACCTCCATTTCGAATGAGAGATTAAGGATGTGAAGGCACAAATCGCAAGTATGTATGTAAATTGGCAGCACTTCATTGCTCAAATTATAATTCTCTATATCTATTTTGGGTGAGAAAACTCACCAATTTATAGACCTTAGGGTCTCTCTGTTTGAATTGCGCATGCGAGGATGTTACTTGAGTTGTTTGTCCTATTTTCAGAGAAAAACTAATTCCATGATTTAGAATCTCCTTGCATGAGGTCTATAAAATAAAGACATGCATGAAAAAAGTCTCTCTCCTTGATTAAAAGCTATTCCTCATAATTGCATGGCCTGAAGCCTCAGTTAACTTGCGGACTTGTTGAGGTTTGACTTTTTGCCAATCAAACTTGCTATTCGCCTCACCCTGGGGTGAATAATTCTATTCGTCCCTGGGTGGTATGAATGCCAGTTTGTATTTGTCCCTGGGTGGGATGAGCAGAGAGAAAGGTGCAAAATTGACCTTTGACCTTGAAAACTACTTTTGGAAGTGGTTAGGACCACTGTTTAACCTCTAGGGGCTGCCCTAGGGGCTATTTGTGTCAATGCGATCAACACTCGTTGTCACATAATTGGATTGGTGCTATTTTGGTTTCTACAGTTAGATACTAAATATTTATCAATGTGTACAAACATATTATACATGGTACAACTACATTCTTTATAATTATAAAATTGAACAACTATACATAAAAATTCATATTGCTTTATTAATGCTAAAACAACTCATCAAACAACAATACTACATTTGTCATAAATATACAAAGGTTTTATATGCTTCAAAACATGAATTAGATCATAATATGAATTTTACTACTATTTGTTGATCATATAAAAAAAGATATTACCAAGGCACTTTATGATGAGCACATCTAGTTAGACTTAGGATTAATATTCTTAGATTTGTTTGTTTTATTTATATTGCACTTATGCATACGCGATATTGTTAGCTTCTTCTTGATAGAGGTTGTTTTTTTCTAGATAGCTCAGGGAATCTTCTAAGTTAGCTTAGTTGGTTAGTTTATTTTAAATAATATTTTATGTTAAGCAACAAGTTAGATTTTAGTCATTGATTGCATTCTAATCTTATCCTTTTGTTGATGTTGGATGAACAATTTGTTTAGGCATGCTCTATACCTATAAATTATTTACATATAAATAATATGATTACTTTTGGTTTGCTCTCACATAATTGGTATCAGAGCACTCGTTCTAATTTTTTGGTTTGATATTTAAGAAACTTGAAATTTGATATCTTGAACAAGCATGCATTTGTCCCATAAATTGATTGTATTTGCTATGGGCATATTGGATTGCATGTCTTTGATTCTATTAAATACCAATCACATAGGCTGATCATCAAATCTAAACTAAACTTGATATTGATACCATATTTTACCTACATTTCAATATCATGTTCCACATTATGTTTTGGTTATCTTTCAAGTTTTGGAGCCCGTATTAAATTCCTAAAGTTATACATAAGTTGTTTCTCTACCAACGTTACAATAAAACTTTTTATTATTTTAATTTTTGAGTGCATCTTAAAAAGTGATCGATAAATTAATTTTAGATCAAATATAAATACCATAATGGGAGTCACGGAATATACCCAATGCCTACCATGAAACAAATACTTCTCATTAAATTAGTGGATGCATCCCATGCATAGTTTCATAAGCCTTTGTTCACAAGAAAAGTGTTTGATGCATTTAGGTTTATAGGTTTTTCAATAGTGGAGACAACAAACTATGTCATTTTTTGCCAAGTATTTTCTTCATTCCATGCATGTCAACTACATAGTCTAGCCACTAGAAGCCTCCCAAGTCACATGGTAATATCATTACTAGCTAATTATAGATTTCATCTATCCAAAATTCTAATTATTGGTAGTTTGGAAAATAGAAGGTATTTTGATGAATATGTACTATCCAAGCTTTTCCCATTAACATCCAAGAACCCTTGGTAAATATGGTATAATTACAAAGGATCAACAATATCTATACATAGAGAATCATGCCATCCATTCATAACTATGACTGACTTTTCTTCTCCATTATAGATGATGTTTTCAATTGAGACTACATTGCATTTTTTGGTTGTAGTCATGTATTTATGTAAAGAAAATATTGAGAGCTATCATCTAACATCAACATGAATTTATTGATATCCATTTTAGGATGTTAAAATGAACTATGACGTGATGCATATTTGAATAAACCATCATTTGTTGCTCGTTGCTCGTGTTAATCGATGGTAAAATAAAAACACATGAGCTTTTGAGTGGCAAGATAGGGGATGATAAACTAAATCAAAAGTTCTAGCCACATGTTTCAATCACATTTCAATTACATGCAAATGAAAAATACTATTTTATCACAAATAAGCAACCATGTTTTGTTTGATGGTGCATTGCAGTTGATAAACATATTTTATTTTGGGATAATTTCTTGGTAAGGAAGGCACTTGAATGCACCTTTCTATTTCAAAGCAGATGCCTAATCAATTAAGACCAACCTTTATTCCTTCAATAACACACATGAAGATATGGCACATGAATAATAGTAGGTCAAATAAGTTTGACATCAAAATAAGACACCATTCTGTATAGACTGAAACATATATATTGGAAGACGTTAGTTTTTGGCTAGTCTAACTATACCATGTGGTGGTTGGTATTTATCTAACTCAAATGACATGTGGTGTGGCCCATGGTTCTAAAATATGAATGGTGATAATTCAAAAATAGGTGCTAATAATTATCCATTGAGTGCCTCATTAATTGGTGACTATTGACACCCTTTGTATTCTTGCCCAATGATAAACAAATCTTGGTGCCTAAATATCTTAAAAAATATGACCATTGGTGTGCTAGTCATAAGGTGAAAATATATAAAGATCCTTAAAGTACTAAATTTAATTAATTAATTTAATATTTTATCAAAATTAATTTGAATAATTTTATTTAATTCATTAAATTAATCAAATTAATTATTGAAAGAAAATAATATTTCATATCTTTTCATTTGCAAATGTATTAATGTATGAAATTTTTGCTTTTAAAAGCTTAGAAAAGGCTATTGTATTATAATTGTTGGGCATAAGTCAAAATTTTTGTCAACCCTTCGATAAAACTTAGACACTTTTGTTTGACATATATATAATTCACTCATTCCACATTGGCCACCAATTTAGCATATTAAATGGTTAAATTGGCCAATGTAATGAGTGCTTTGGCTCACAAGGTTAATGATATAGCTATCCAAAATTTCCCAAGTGATATACTTATAATGATGACCTTCACTCTAAGAATAAGTATGAGGTCAAGTTTTATGATAGCTAAAGATATCTAGGCATCTTGAGTAACTAGATACTTGATATGAAGATATGGTTCTCCTACACTCAAATTATCGATGATGAGAGTCTTCCATTTGCTAAAATTAAGATTTTTAGATTAGCAAATTTTTTGGTGACATAGCATTAGGAGGACCAAAATCCACTTCAAACTTGGGAAGACCACATTGTTACCTTGAACAAAAGTTTTTATCCTTATAATTATGATTAGGATCTCATTGTCAAATGGTTCTATTTATGGAAAAGTAGTAGCATGTCTATGCAAGATTATATTTTTTAGTTCAACACGTTATACGTTCTACTCAATGTTGTTGATGTGGCTTTTCTTCTTCTTATTTTTTAGCTTCTTAAAAACCTTTATTAAATAGTAAAAATTTTGTACTTGTTGTAATAAGAGAGGCCATGAAGATTTTGTATGTTTCATAAAGAAAAATAATCTTATTGTAAAACCTCACAACTAGGAACCACCACTACATATTTTTGTTAAGGCTATAGGAGAAGATAAATAATATAATGAGCTCAAGGGTAAACTCAATAATGTCACCCTCATATCTCACAATTTATCTAAATATGACCATGAAATTTCATTTTTTATGGGAGTTCACCTCTTTCATAATTTCTCAGTTGATTGTATAATTGACAATGACTGGTAGAAAAACTTAGAAGATCTATTGTTGATAAGTTATATCTACCACTAGAACTGCATCCTTGTTCATACTGACTTGGATGAAAGGATAATGATCCTACCTCAAAAATCACATATACTTGCACAATGTTCTTTTCCTTTGGCTCCCTTTTTATGGATATAGCCATCTATGATGTGACTCCTATGACTATTGTGGTCTACTTCTTGGCAAACCCTATCAATATGATGTTTTTTATAATACTTAAATTTTACATCATGAGCACAATAGATTTCTCATTTGTTACATTAGAAACACCACACTTTTACTCCATATCAATTGACCATATAATATTGCTCTAATATTTAGTAGACCCCATGATTATGAAACTACAATAACTACACCTCCTCCTCAAAAAGAGGCTATCACTACTACACCTTCCAAACTTCTTCCTATTCCTCTTATTCATGACACATATTTATTTTCTTCTATACCCAAGTCTAATCTAGAAGAGCACACAAAGGTATCTTCCTCTATCGAGCACTTGCAACCTCCTTCCTCATTATAGGTTTCAATTTTTTAGAAGACTTAATCACAAAAAAAAATCCATGGGTACTCGTTATCGACTTCCTCATTTCCAAGTTGGAGATAGTGTTTTGAAAAAAAATTATCTTACTAACAAGGTAAATCTTGGTATCATTGAAATCATCAATCATCCTATCCACTTGGTACCTGATTTATAGTTTTTTCTAAATCCTAATCGAGTGTTTGACACATCAACTCTTTAGATCATTGGGGATCTTCCATATTAGGCCAGTTGTTCTTCTATTATAAAAAGAGCATTGGAGTCCAATGCTTCTATTGAGGGATGACATCTAGTTAGGCTTAGGATTATTCTTCTAAGGCTTATTTATTTTATTTATATTGCACTTACGCATACATGAGATTATTAGATGCTTCTAAAAAGAGGTTGTTCTATTCTAAATAGCTTAGGGAATTTTCTAGGTTAGCTTAGATTATTAGTTTATTTTAGATAATCTCCTATGCTAATTTGTAAGTTGGCTATTAGTTATTTATTGCATTCTAATATTTTCCTTCTATTGATATTGAAACCATAGTTTGTTTGAGCATGCTCTATGCCAATAAAATCTTTGTATATGAATAAAACAATCAGTTTTGATTTTCTCCCACATCACTTTATCATAAAACAAATTAGTATTTAGATGAATAACTATTTCAATTTCATGTATGACATATTGACCATTTAAGGGGGATAGATACATGAAATCCATATAGTTAAGAGATTTAATTAGTGTTTAACTACTCGTGCATTATACATGCAACAATTCCAAGAACATATAAGTATATACTCATAACTCGATCTAGGTTTTTACGCAATGATCAACTTGCACATAGGTAATACAACTACTATGTATATTATATAACCCATCCATATTTTTGCACCTCTACATGCATTTCATCCTCTCTATGAAAGCAATCTCCTGTGAATGTATAAATCAATGTATTATCCACATTTCAAGGTGCATAACTCATCATAATAGAGCTTCTATCTCTTGAAATGGTATGGTATATATAATTCCATATACCATTAAATGCTCTTTATACAAAATTACTAATCTTGCGAGGACATAAATTATTATGCAATGCATAATGCAAGTTTAAGAGATTTGCGATCATAAAATATACCATCCACACGAAAATCCTTGTTATATATAGCCAAATATAGTATTTCATGATTAAGAATACAAAAAAAATAACATCTTCTATTTAATATACAAGATAAAGATACACAATAGTCTAGTTTACCCCTTACTATTATCTTGTCTTCTATCCATACTTATTTTATATAAAGGCTATGTTACACTCATTCTTCATTATACATAGATAATTATAGCCTTTTATTTTTTTATACTCTTATATATGGTATACTCATGTGCATTTAAGCAATTTTAATTTTGTAAGTTATAACTTGCATACATGCATTAAGAAAAACAATGCTTCAATTATGTATTTTTATTATAGAGAAGGATGGTATAATATTGTATTTTCTTCAATGAACTATAACTTCTTGATATATATTTACCTTCAAATACTTGAGGTGAATGGTGCAACATAGTTGTTTATAAAAATACTATATTTATGCATTAAAATATTATAGTCCTAAAACCTAAATGAAGATGCTACAGTACTTCACACATCAATGTATCAAGAAAATTGGAGATGCTTTGATAAAAATAAGACACCATAACCCTGCATAGAAATAAATAAATGCTACAATCACCATATTACTCTTTTAAATAAAAATTTTAGTCCTTTGCTTGAAATCATGTAGAAAGAAAAGGAGATGCTAAAACCCTAATTCTTATACTCAAATAAAAATGAAATGTTTCCTACTCATACATTCAAAAAAGGAAGAATATGGTACAATATAAAATTACCCTCCTAAGTGAAACTATTTCTACCTTTAATTTGCATTGTTGCATCCAAAATGAAGGGTATTGTAGTCACATTTTCTATTCATAAAGAAATGCTTCATAACCTCACTTTTCACTCCTATATCTAAAAGTAAATATTAAAATAATAATTTGTAATCATAAAATTAATGCTTTAGGCCTTGTCATCCATACATTATGCCAAATAAAATGTTATGATCTACAAATGTAAAGGATAATTGTTTAAACCTTTGTTTGTCATTCATGCATCCGAGCAAGCAGAAAATGCCAAAATCATTAGAAACTTTATGTTGTAACAATTTTTTTAGATATTTGATGCACAATACAAATGAATTAGAGAACAACATAAATATTCAAACTATATTTTTCAAGCAAAAGAAATTCACATATATTAAGCAAATTTTCTCTTTTGAATACATTCTAGAAAACTCAAACAATAATACTTATTGTGTATGTAAGTTCAAAATATTCAAGGAAAGTAACTACAAAGTCCTCATTTTATAGTCTACCAGTATGACATACATTAATATCAAACACTTAGAAAATAAACAAATATACTCTACCAGTATGACATACATTCAAAAAGTAAGCACATATATAGCACCGAAATAATTTTCACTCAATCATTCAAGAAATAAGCAAACTCATAAAATAACTATAAAATTGCATTTCACTCACCCATTCAAGGAATAAGTAACTATAATATATCTATTTCAAATGTAAGCTTCCTTCATTCAAAAGTAAGCACATGGAGAGAATCCAAAACTAAAATTCACTCAACCATTCAATAAATAAGTAAATGCAACATATCCATTACAAATTTAAGCTACCATCAGTAAAAAATAAGCATATGTAGAGTACCTAAAATTAATTTAAAATCAAATTATTTCTAGTCATTCTAAGAAGGTAAAAATAAAAATATATTTTCCAAAGAACAAGATACATGATTTATATTATTTTATCTTACTCAAGGATCTATGTTTGTTCCTCCAAACCATACCCCTATAATAGATTATGGGTCCCATGTAAATAATTTTTCAAAAAACCTAAATACCTCTAAATACCATTTTCAACCAAGGTCAAGTTTACATTCAATGATTCCAAGATATTATTTGATCAAAAAACAAGTCACCTCCACTCTTCTACACATGGAAAAAGTATAATCCATCATGTCATCACATTTATTTCAATCTTCCTTCAATAGAGACCAATGCAAAAGTAGGAAAATAAAATCCCAATGCCCTTGAAGGAGAATATATAAATGTTGGAGGACAACATCTTTTCAACTGGTACCAAAGAGGTAAGTGATGAGTTTCTAATAATTTTTTGAAGGTTTGGATTTCCAAGTTGAGGCTCTAGTGGGGTGGCCAATTATATCACTATCATGCATTTTAAAATTTAAACAAAGATATCATAATAAAATCAATTCCATAGAAAATATCATAAGTTATTTTAAAAATTGATTGTTCCTTTAGATTTCACCATCTCTTTTTACAACAAGAATTCAAATGCTTAAGTGAGCATGATCCAAAAAGCCTTCAAATACCTAAGTAAATATGATCTAGAAAATATTTAAATACCTAAGTGAACATGATACAAAAAACATTCAAATGAATTTTACAATGGAAAAATATTTTATATAATGGTGTATATATATGTCTATATAAGGTGTTTGCTTCTCCTCTATTTGTCACCTTCTCCTTGGTGATATCTTCTATTATTTTTTTACTAGAGAGTGATTGTCAATGCTTACAATAGGGAGAGCAAATAGTCCATTAAATCAACATAATTAGGTGCAAATATTTAAATTAAATTAAAAAATCAATTCAATCTACATCATTATATTTTCTAAAATTAATAATCTCAAATAAAACTAGAGAATATGAATGCAACATATAACCACATATCATATCACTTAAGAAATGTAGGCAGAGTGGACAGGAAGGTATGAATGATCACAAGAGTTCAAATAAAGAGTCGATTTTTATCAATCTTTCATTTGACATTACTTTTTTTCTTTTTTAAGATGTATTATAACCACAAGCGTGGCATCATTAATTCATGCAGTCTTCAAATGAAAGTTATATTTTTAGGTTTTAGAGAGGTATCTCTAGACAAATATTTAGATGATAATGTGATTTTGATGTTATACCATGCACCCATCAATTTGGGGTGCTCAACTACTAGCATATATATATATATATATATTACATCTTTCTAATAGCTTACCAAATGAATTATTGGTAACTATCAAAAAATGTCTAACCAACTGGTGATATTGATAGATTTGTCTGCTTACCTATGAAGGATGTTAGCATAACCCACATCAAATAATGCCTTATAAATTATAACCAATTATCTAGCTAGGACAATTTTCCAAAAGGTATTTGTTGCAAATCCTATCACTCAAGGTTTCCCAAGAGCATAACCCCCATTGTGCACAATATAGATAATATTAAACTTATCCCAAATAACCACTACCAACTTGAAGCCCTTGGATTATCACATAGTAATATTGACCAACAACAAGGGTAAAACCCATGACACATGATCCAAATCATGGGTATATTCCATTACTAAGTCATTTTCATAATGAGGACTTTAAAGAACTCCTCCATAATACAAATCACATCTTGGAAGTACCCAAAGATAATAAGCCCCAACATGTTAGTGAGAGTCATAGTGTAAGAATGCACCCCTAAATACTCTCTCACTTGAGTCCTTTTATGCTACTTAAGTCTTGGTAAAGCATGGCCTGAACCTAACACCATAGGTCCATTTGACATCAACACAAGTAGCCTCTCAACTATCTTAGTGGATGAAATTATAAATCCTCTTCGTAGCCTCCCATACTCTAAGTGATATCATAATTGGGTCTATTGAAAATATTTTCACTAAGATGGAGATCTTGGTTTTTACTCCCACAAGATGCACCCTTTGGTTCTAGCTCAATGCTTAAGCTCTTATGAGTCTTATCTAAAAGCTCAATTGTGTTCTCATCCATGAACACACATTCAAAGCACCTCAAATTTCTCCTAAATCTATACCCATATGTGATTATGACTTATGTAGCCCTTGAACTAAACCCAATATCAATTCTATTTTGCACTAGACTCATCTAACTAAATCCAATATCATTTACATTTAGTACTAGGCCATTTGACCTATATATTTTGAATACTTGAGTACCCCATAATTATTGCTTGCTCTCGATGAATGATACACTTCTCTATACCCTTATGTTGTCCTTCTCATTCATTTAAGAAGTAGTTCTCTATAGGTTCCTAGAATTAAGTCATTTTTGTTTGAATAAAGTCTCTTATTTAGCAGAGAGTTAATTTTAAAGAGAGTTAAAAAAATGCCCTACCTTAAAATTTATTAATACTATTTGAATTTCATGATGCATTACAAATTTATGTGAAATTAGAGGTGGGGTTAGGTCACTGTCTTAGTCGATACTTCCTTTCAATTAATAATATGTAGAATTGAGTGTTTTGGTATCAATTGTTGGTTTGCATAGGAGGGATTACGTAAAACAAACATAGAATAGAAAAGATAAAATAAAAGACATAAATTATCACTGAAATATATAGAATATCATATTGACTTGCAATAAAATATTCTTCAATACATATTTGATATTTCAAACTTTGTTTCTTAATGTTGTTGTACCCTCTAAATAACAATAATAATGAAATCCATACAATTTAATCTAAATATGCATAATTTGGATGATCTACCTGGATGGATTTATAATACAACCAAGCAAAAATGGATGAATAAATTGATCCACAAATAAAAAATGAATAAACATCAACTATTCTTGAATATAAGAATATATAAACATATTATAAATGAATTTTCTAAAATAAGGTTATAAAACCAACACTTGTGATTTCTCCATTTGATGACCTTACTTTAAGGGTGGTTGAGTAAATCCTTTTGTTCTGTTAAACTAATATTCGTTTGCAGTGACTTTAGCACAGTTTGTTAGGTAAAGTATATCATTTTGTTTTTAAATTATTTGAATTTTAAACTTTTATTTTAAATAAATAAAATGTGTAGTTTATTAATTTTCAGTTGAAGTGATTTCAACACAATTTATTATGTAATTTTACACTAATTTATTTTAAAGAATACACAACTTATATATGATTTAAATTTTAAACCATGCAGTCCATTAATTTTCAGTTAAACATTAGATTCCTAAAATGTGTAGTCCATTAATTTTAACATTAGTTTCCATGTACTGAGCTGCATTCTTTAATGTGTAATTTTGATTTATTGGTGTTTCATATATTTATATTGTCTTCGTTCTAAATCTCAAGAGGTTGAATAAATTTCTGGTTTTAGATTGATAACATTATAAAATTATTAAGAAAGTGAGAAATCATTAAGAAAAAGTGATGGTTGATATTTTGAAATATTTACTCAGGATGAGGAGGTTTTGTGAGAGGTAGCTAAATTGTACTTGAGTTAATGTTGATTTAGGAAGCATATCATGTTTTTTTTTACTTTTTTAAAAGTTAGATTATATTAATTTATTAAAAAAAATATTACAATATTTTGGTGCAAAAAAATATTGTAGGTCAGGAGTAAGCATCCATAATTGAATATATTTAATAATAGAAGCTAATATCAATAAAAAGACTATAGCTATAGCTATATATTGCTTTAGTATACCAGATATCAACATTTATATGTGGGAGAGTCTATTATATGAAGAAATTTTGGGTATGTTTTTTGTGATATCTTCTGAAGTCTTCAAATAAGAAATAGAAGTAATTAAAAATTGAACCTGCTCATCATTGTTAATTGTCTTCTTATTTTTTTGTTGGACCTTCTAAAAAAAAATGATGAGGTTTGTCAATAACATCTCGAGGTGTGCTGAAAGTACCATAGACTTGGGAATGAATGCATCCCACAAAGATCAAAGGTCAAGTCTGCTAAAACTATATCCCATGGAGTAGCAGCTCTAGTAAACACCTTTTTGTATTTGTACTTCTAAATGTTCTTAAGAAGAATGACTCTACAAACATCCTAGAGTTTGGGGTACTGATCCAATTGATAAAAACCAAGTAAAGAAAGCTTCCATGATATAGTGAAATATGAAAAAAGAAAAGAGTAGAAGATATCCCAAAAATTATTTAGCCATGTCACAAAACCAAAACAAGTGAATAAGAGTTTCTAAAGCATTACAAAATTTGTATTGAGGGGGAATGTGTAAAATCATATCTAAACTTTCAGAAGTTGAAAGTTTTTGATGTAAAATCCACCATCCAAGAAGATGAGTTTTGGATTCAATAGGAGATTTCCAAATTTGAGCAACAATAAACTACCGTTGGACATTGGTAAAATTTACTTGCCACTTGACATTGAACTTAGAGTCTAAAGAAGGGGGACACAAAATATTTTTGTATAACCAACTACAAGTAATGGTAGAGATCCTATGACCATTAAGCCATCTCTAGTCATTCCAAATATTATGGATAGTTGTTTCCAACTTCATAAGAACCTCACAAGGGATGGAAGCCACAACTAAGACATAAAAATTTTTGAAGCTAGAGGGAAGGGAGTAATAATTGCAGACCTAGTCCAAGGTAAGAATTGAGCCCTATCGGATCACAAATATCTCTAATTTTATTAATTTATCTCTTCAAAAAATCTAGACCATGAATAACATTGCATAAATCTAAAGGTTTATCATTATGGAGGATAAGTTTATTCCACCAAAGACTATTTAGACCGATTCTAAGACAATGTATCAAGGAGTCAAAATTCTAAGCCAACAAATACGAAACTAATTGGTACACTTTCTAGTTTTGGGCAACTGGAATAAACCCTTTAGTAAAATAGGGTGCATTAAGGATCTTATCCTACCAAGGGGTTTATTTCCATTTGAATTTATGAGTAGCTAGAGAGATTCTATAAATAAATAGGTATTTCCATTTTTCATCATCAATAATAGCTCTAGCAACCCATTTTGCAACTAAAATTTTGCTATGGGTAAGAGGATCAATGATGCCTAGAACTCCAAAAGCCTTAGGTTGAGTACAAAGTTTCTAAGATATGAGTGTCATTCCCACCTCCCCATCCCATTTAATCCATAAAAAATTATGAATGGCCTGAGTTAATTTGTTATAGGCTACCTTAGGGACCATCCAATAGGAGGAGTAATAAACATAGAGGCTGCCATAATATTTTTTGTAAATTGAATTCTTATTGTTAAGGAAAAAAAAATTTGGCCAAGAATTAATTTTTTTTAAGTCTTTCCATAACCCCGTTCCACATATCCTTAGGAAATATATTAAGCCTAAAGGGGTTTTCCAAATAATGCATAATCATACCATGAGAGATGATCTTCCACTTAGTTAAGGAGTTGCATCCACAAAGAGAGGAATAGGTATAGAAGACTTCAATTTTAGAGTCATTAATATGAGAACCAAATATGTCACAAAACAATTAAACAATATCTTTAGCTGTTTCCACCTCTTGTTGGATATTTTGAAGAAAAATAAGGAAATCATCAGTAAAATGAGAGTTAAGAGTATGCTTATCCCTAGGAATCTTAATACCTTGAATGAGGCCATCAGAATGAGCCTTCTGAAGAATATAACCAAGAGTATTGACAATAAAAACATGCATGAAAGGATCAAGAGGACAACCCTATCTAATAGACTGTTGAAGAGGGAAGGAGGGAGAAAGAACTCCATTATCCTGAACACAAGATGAAGCATCAACAAAGAGCATACCAATTTGATTACAGAATTTTGGACTGAAGCCAAACCAAGAAAGCATACTAAGAATAAAATCCCATATGATTCTATTATAAGCTTTGTCAAAATATAACTTAAACAATAGGGAATATTGATTAGAGTCGATATCCCATTGTAAAGTTTCCCAGGACATTACAAGATTATCTAAAATATAACGACCTTCAAGAAAAGCACATTGTTCATGTCAAAAAATAACTTGAGCAACAATTTTGATTTTTAAAGCTATAGCTTTAACTATGATCTTGTATTTAAACATTAAAGAGGGTAATAGATCTCCAATTGAAGATTTGATTGCGAGTTGTAGCTTTAGAAATTAGATTTATAAGCCCTGCATTGATATAAGCTCCCAAGGAATTGTAATGGAGAGCTTCTAGGTACATTTTCTATGAAAAATGTCAAAGATCCTTGCTTGGATGGTATTCCAGTGGACTTTTATAAAAATTTTGGCATATTATTTCCTCAGCATTTCATGTTTTTTTTTCTTAATATTTCTAAGGTTCATGACAAGGTAGACTGGTGTTTCCTTCATCGGGTTATGAGCCAATTTAATTTTTGCCTATACTAAAAAGGCAGATTGAAAATAGTATTTCCTATGTTTATGTAGTCTTTATCATTTGCAATTACAATTTGTTTCCTTTATTTCATTAAAGAATAAGATAGAATTGAGAACCATTTTAATTTTATATAAGCAATTATAATTAAAAGAAAAATATCAAGCCGATAGGTAGTTGCCCTAGTGGCTAAGATGATGGTTATTTCTTAAGTGGTCTTGTGTTCAAACCCCTTGAGGGTGGTTGTTGATGTAATTTGTAAAAGTTCTCCAAAAAAGAAAAAAATATCAAATAAAAATATAAATAGGACTTTTAAAAAGAAAAATATTAAAAAATGTGTTTAGAAAAATATATATAAGAAGATGTTATAATTTTTTTTTTTTGGTGGTGGCCACAAAGGGTAAACAGACTGTGACCACGAGGGAACCATTACATAACATATCCACAACATGTGAGGCGAGAGATTAGAACCTGGGCCTCTCAGCAACTAGAGAGGTTTAACTACCCACATGCTCTCCAACTCTTCTAAATGGGCAGATTTTTTTGTAGAGGGGTGCGCCAGGCTAGTGCTGTAGTGCAACGCAGAAGCGACGCGCGAGGGCCCTGGTAGCAAGCTACCGGGTGGGCCCTTCCCCTAAAAAAATTCATTTAATATCGTGTGGCTCTATGAGCCACGTATCAGATATTAAACTGATAAGAACAGATAATTTTTTTAAGATTATGATGAGGGATTTTATTATCAATAGATAAAGATTTCAAATTTTAATGTTTTTAATATCATGCAGTAGAAAATTACTGTGGATGTAACAAACTCTCCTATCTATAAAAAACAAAACAAAAAAATCATAAAAATACACAAGTTTTTTAAATTTTAATATATAAAAAATAATAAAATCATCTATAAATTAAAATTATATTTATTTTTTAAAAATATAATTTATTAAATGTTTACATATTTTTAAAAAACAATATGTTTTCATTTGTGAAACTTTTATTCGGGGTCATTGGTTATAAGAAATTATAACTATCTATGTAATAAGGATTTTAATAATTTATATTATATTTTTATATGATATTAATAATCAAATACAAAATTGAATATTTAAAATTATTTTTAATATATTAATTTGAATTTGTATTAATGTCCATCGTTGACCAAAAAAGGTCAATAGGATTGTAAAGACATATACAAAACAACGGGAGTGCCTAATGCAGATCTAGAGAAAATAAAGTAAGAAAAATAGGATGACATATGATATACAAGATATATGGATCAAGGATTACTCGAAATATTCAAGGTTGAAGAGAAGTGAGTGATGTAAAAGTTGAATGTCATCGTAGATGCTTTTTATTGGAGTCGACGATGAGTTGATCTTGTTGTATCTTTGTGATCATCCTGGCGCTTACTGGTTGTGGCCTCTGGAGGCTGGAAGAATGAAGTGATAAATCGGGATCCTGTTATCTTCTGCAAGTTATTATATAAAAATGGGTAATATGGATGTTGTAATTATATTTGACTATCTAACCTATCCCATTTTAAGTATATCATGGTTTGAACCTTGCACTTCCAAAAAAAAAAATCCCAATATTCTAACCATTAGGTTGTTTTAGTAAAAAAATATATAATTTTACCTTTAAAACTTCTATTCCAAGATGATACATAGAAAAATCCTATTGTTATTTTAGATGTAATTTACTTTTAAATTTAGTTTCATATTACTATATTGTTAATTTTTATATGACTTGTTTATTGATAGTAAATTACATACTTTCATTTTATTTTAATTTTTAAAATAGTATAATAATATTAACTTAGGTTCCTTAAAATGTAAGGATGAAATGGCTATAAGTTTAGGTAAACGATAAAAAGTGTAAAGTTTCTTATTGCAAGTTTAGGTTTCAATTTTAAGGGTGAATATTAATATTTATTTCTTTAGCTTATCCCTAAGGGTTAGTTGGATTGATAAGTTCAAGTGTGGCAAGGCACTTACCAAGAAGAGACCTTGGTTCAAACCTTGGGGAGAAGCCAACCCTTTGCAAAGGTAGTAGTTTGCTTCATATAAACCTCGAGCGATTATTGGTTCCCATCTTACATCGAGTCAAAAATAATGAGACAGATAGGTTTTTTATAAGCAAACCCTATGGTTTGAACCCTCTACACTGGCTAGTTACTAAAAATAGTGGTTGTAACCAAATCTCCTATGTAATTAAAAAAATATTTATCTGTTTATCTAAGATCATATAGTTTAGATGACTCATGTTCAAGCATTAGTAGGTATAAAGTTTTTAATTTTTGTGAGTGGTAGATCCTTGACCTTAAACGAGGTTGTTGGAACTAAAGAATTGGTAGGCATAAATATCCCAATTTGTATGACTGGTGGGTTCTTAATCCTAATTGAGGTGTCATGTTTTTACTATAGACTAAAATTCTATGGTAGCCTATTAAAAAAGCATGTAAGGTTATGTAAGGCTAGAATATTGGTTATGTGGTCATATTTTTTAATTGATTATATGAGATTGAAATTATTCCATCTATGTCTGTGTTGGGACAACACACTGGTATAGGCTTTGGGCTCACATTATTGAGACCCAAGTTTAAATCAAAGGAAGGGTGAGCCTCATTGTTCCCTAGTTGTATGCTTTGGCTATTAAAGTATATTAAAAAAATTTCCATCTATAATACATCATAAATATGTTATTGTAAAGTATTAACTAACAATATAATTCATTGAGATTCCAACTCAATGTTAATAGAAGCAAGAAATCCACTTAAAAGATTGACTATAGGTTTGTATCTCTAAGTTTTCTACTCCATTGGAATTATTTGATCATATTATTTATCTTATAAACTTTTTCTTAGAACACCTAATTAATGAAATTAAAATTTAAAAATTAGGATACAAATTCATGGTAGCAATCATGAAAATTTATAGAAATAGATGTAAAAAATCATTAAATTGAAATTTCATTTTTTATTTCAAATAATTTGAAAGACTAAAATATAGATTAGGTATTTTGTGATAGACCCAAATCCTACATTCAAAGTAAAAATTAAGCCTTCATAAGAGAATAAAATGCATATTATTAAGATTTCACTAAATTTTGATTATTTTAGGAGGATGCTACACCTCATGGGTCTTCGAAGGTATGTATAAATCAAGTAAAAACTCTAAAAAATAATATGAAGACGTGGAAGGTCATATTGGAGTCAAGATATGGATGCCCTAAGGGAATGAACTATCTAAATATAAACATTTATAGTATAGAAAAACAAAGATACAATTTATCTAATGGAAGTAATATACCTAATGCAAGGAAAATAATGTGTGATTATGAAGTATGGACTGCTCAAGGATTTCTATGAAGGAAATAAGAAAACAAAGTTTGGACTCTAACCTAGAACTAGAGTGTTGTTAGACTTCATTACATTATTTGTCATGTAAATACAAGTATTATTGTATTTGTTAATTAAGGGATGAATGAATGATGTCACATCATATTAGGTTGGATATGTTGGGACTAAAATAGATGTTATATATTGATACAAAAATAAGTTACAATATATAGGAAGGAGGCCTATATGAAAACATGACAAACGTTAAGGACACATGTCATAACATGTAAGAGATAAAGTACACATTAATTCTAACAAGATACACATATCTCCCATGAGAGAATGGTAAGATACAAAGTTTTTATGAAGTTGAAATACCAAAGGGTCTCTTGAAACTAAGAGACACCATGTTGTATAAAAATAATGGTTGTAAATGAATTGATGTTGGTGAAAACTATACAATATTTTATGTTAAAATTATAAAAATATTTTTATTATTTACAACAACTGGTATCAAAGCCATCCAACAACATGCATTGAGTATTTTTTTCTTAAGAATATTTGAGAAGAAAATATTAAAAATTTGCCTTACCTGTGATTTTTCTGTCCAAGAGCAGTTTGAGGAGATATTCTTGAAGTAAATAAACAACTAAAATGCTATACGTTTTAGCTTATTATTAAGTCATTAATTCCTAAGGAGTTTGTTGGTAAATAATATATGGGGGGCAAAACCGATGTGTATCATGTGGGTATGTATGTAATTTCCCTCTAAAATATCATGCTATTGTAAAACTCTTGCAAAATGGAGTTATAAATGAAGGATTTGACATTTCAAAATTTCATTGTAATAAAGATGATGAGCGATGATTTTTTAAGATGTAAAGAGAGACCTTCAAATATTTGGAGAAAATATGAGAGTTGTTAAGTGAAATATTTCTATAGACATTAATGTATTCTTCTACTTGCTACATATTATATTAAAAGAAACTTGGCACACATACTTGAACAAAGGACGAGAAGTTAACGTAGTCATAATTTTTCAAACAATAGAGTGTAAAAGAAAAGTTTTATGATACCAAATAATGTTTAAAAAAAATAAATGCTCTCAATATATTTTCTATAATGCTTGTTTCTTCTCTCTTTGTGACATTGAAAACTATATATTATCTTGTTAATTTCCTGAGACGAGTTGAGACATGATAATATTGAGAAAATTATGGCAATAGTGGAATATAAGTGTGATTTGTATGTTTTCTATGTACAAAAGGAAGACTCACATCAAACTATGACTTGTACATAGTTTTTTTAAAAGGTATTAATTTTGCCCTCTTGTTTTTTAAGTTCCATAGTGCATAAGGGGAGAGTTATTTTTTAAAAGAAAGGTTAATTTTCTTAAGAAAAGGTCGAGGGCATTTATAAAAGGAGAATTTGAAAGAAAATATTTTGTTTAGAAGGCCAAACTAGAAGAAAATTTAAGAATTTCTTTTAAAGAGTACAAAAGAATTTTTTTTTTTTAATCCCATTATAATGAATATTTTTTAAATTAAAAAGGGTGCATTTAGAGAGTTAAAAGGTGTATAGGTGTAATTTTTTTAAAAATATTTTTTAAAGTCATGAAATAAAAAGTGGTAAAGGAGAATAATTTTTTTATAAAAGATACATTTTTGACAGTGATTAACATCTTATTTTTTCAAACAAATTTTGCATAAAAAAAAAAACTGTATACAAAAAAACATGTGATTTGCAAAATCACAACATTCAATATAATTGATGCTTCTGACTTGCATTTACAAGTAGTTTTATCATGTTAAATTATTGTGTGAAGCCTAATATAGTTTCCATAATAACATTTGGACATTGACCCTATAATTTGTCAAGGATGAACAAGGATAATTTTCTATGATATTTTGTTTCACTCTTTTTTAACCCCCTTTGTTACTATCATTGGACATGAATCCTAAAATTGTGAAATCAAGTGTATAGGGTTGTTACGCCTATGTATGAGTATTTCTATTTAAGTAGGTTTGATTGATAGGATGAATATTTTTTAGTACTATATTCATACTGCATATCGATTTATTTCATGTACCTTAAGGTCTCTCTCATGTATGACAACATATATCAAGAGCACTAGCTACTCCTACATGCTAATGAGTATATAGGAAGAGCAAGTATATTGAAAGTATATGTATATACAACATGTGGTATATATAAAAGAGGATCATTTTACAAGTTATAAGGAACCTTCAGCATGGCTACATCAAAAATATTTTTCATAGAATCTTAGTTGCTAAAAATTCCAAATTTTAGACCATGAAAAACAAAAATAAGAACAATACTATTGGTCAAAAAAATCTGGGATATAATTACTAGTAATGAAACTCATCCTAAGGAGATTTTTGCTAGCAAAAAGTATAATGAAAGAGATGCAAGAGAAATTTTACTCAACATATTTTGAGAGGCTAATGAAATACAAACATATATACGTGAATCAAAAACATTAAATTATGAATGGGATAAACTTTGTACTATATTTGAAAGAAGGAATAAATCCATGATCCTTCATATTTAGTCATGACTACATACATTAAGGCTCCAAAATGGTGAGAGTATTAAACAATTCCTCCAAACAATTGCAAACTTGAATTCAAGGTTGAATACCATGGAAGAAAAGGTTGAATATAAGCTCCTAGTATTACTTGTACTTAGATATCTCCCTAAATCATTCTAAAATATGGTCACATCTCTCTAAGTATCGAACAAAAGTGTGTCATTTGAAGAATTGGTAAAAATTCTTTAATAATATCAAGTTGAAAATCAATTGAAATATAAGTCGTTCAATAATGTTCTTATATCCACAAATAAATCACAAAATAATTCAAAGGGATATCCCAATTCTTTTTTAACACAAAATTATCCTCAATGCAAGAGATATTATTATATTTGTAAATGAAGAACACAATATTATACTAAGAGGAGGGTGAAAAATATAAGATAACATTTTTACTTTTTTTCTAAAGTAGTATTATCCAATATCATCAATTTCAATAATAAAACAATGCACAAATCATCACAAACACAAGAGACATAGATTTAGCATGGTTCACCCAATGTGGCTACCTCCACAGAGAATATTTCTTATAAATTTTCTAAAAAAAATTGTTGGAAACCAATTACCTATTAAAATATTTATGGGCTCCAACCCAAAGGAGACATCAATCCCCTATGCTCAAGTTCATGGACCTCTATCCATAGGAGACACCAATCCAATTTGCTCTGGTTCATGGAGCTCTATCCATATGAGACACCAATCCCATATACTTTGGTTTGTTGACCTCTATCCATAGGAGACACCAATCCCCTTTGTTCTAGTTTGTGGACCTCTATCCATAAGAGACACTAATCCCCTTTGCTCTGGTTTTTAGAACTCTATCCATAGTAGATACCAATACCCTTTACTTTGATTCCTGGATCTCTATTCATAGGATACACCAATCCCCTTTGCTCTAGTTTGTAGACCTCTATCCATAGAAGATATCAATCATATTTGCTCCAATTTGTGGAATTTTATCCATATGTGACATCAATCCCCTTTGCTCTAGTTCATGAACCTCTATCTTCAGGAGACACCAATCCCCTTTGCTTTTATTTGTGGACCTCTATCCACAGGAGACACCAATCCCATTTTATCTTGTTTATGGAACTTTATTCATAGGAGAAACCAATCCCCTTTGCTCTAGTTCATTCCAAATCCTGCTCAAAATTACTCCAAACCTACACACAAGGCTTACCCAAATCTATTTACCAAGATATGCTCAAATCTGCTCAAAACCTATACACAAGGCTTGCTTAATTATATTCCAAGCCTACATAAAATGCTTACTCAAATTTGCTCATAAAAACCTACTTAAAACTGCTCCAATCCTATACACAAGGCTTTCTAAAATCTGCTCATCAAAACCTACTCACAACTCTGCTCAAACTTGCTCCAAGCCTACACAAAAGGCTTGCTGAAATCTGGTCACCAAAACCTACTACCAATTTTTCTCAAATTTACATCAAGCCTACACACAAGGCTTGCTTAAATCTACTACATGCCTACACACCAAGCTTACTAATATTTTCTCACCACAACCTACTCTTAACTATGCTCAAATTTTCTCATAATTCTACATCAAATTTTACATATAAACATTGCTCATATCTTTCCCAAATTTTACACACAAACAATATTCATCTATATAATTATGTCATCAAGTACTTTATCTAATATTCAATGTGCTTTTTTCAACTAAAGAATTTTAGACATATTCTACCCATAATTTGTTTAACCTCTTGAACATATAGAGAATGATATGCACTAACTAATGCTCATTATGTTCTTCATATTTATTAAGTTTATCTATTTCACATGTCTCACATTTATTTTATTTTAAGGGTAGCTCTAGTATAGCATTTGAAAATTAACTTGGTAATTGTTGATTTGCACCTTCAATTCAAATCTAATCACAATGAATAAGTTTACCTTTTCATCTATTCCCAAAATCAATCATGAAGATGTACAAATTTTGATCCATTATACTTACACATGCATTCCAAAATCCTCTCAAAATAAATGCATAGATTTTCTTTACAATATTGGTCTATAACCCTTGCAAGATCCATTCAACAATAATGCACAACTTTGTTCTCAAATCCTAGCACATATATTTCCAATTTTATTCAACAATAATTCACAATTACTCACAACTTGAATCAATCACTAATGTAAATCAAATTTACTTTCAAACCCTTACACTTTTATTTACAATTTCTATCAAAGAAATGCATACTCAATTAATCTTTATTTCTCCAAACAAATGGCAACTCAACCACCTTAAGAAGAAATTAAATCACCATACCTTTAAAATTGCCTTGATGATGATGTGCCTTCAAAACTTACTTCAAAATAATTTCCCTTTATTGCCTCGCTTCAAAAATTGGTTAGCAAATATATTTTTTAAATCATCCATATTAAATTACTTATCAAAAATATGTGCACAATAAGACTTGAAAATAATGCTTTATAACTCCTTTTTAGTTTCCAAAATAAACCCTTCAATAATGAACAAAACCCCTAAATTTTTTTCTTTTGTATCATGCATAGAATACAATAAAAAAACAAACCATAATAATACCTTATAACTCCAACTTTCACAATACACAAAAATAATTTTCAATACACCCCAAAATACCTTATAACATCTAAAAACATAATGTGCAAATGACAGCTTTTAATTCAACCTCATACACCTTATATATCCTTTACTAATGCACAAAATAAATTTAACTTTATACTCCTTACACAATATCTAAAATGCAATTTATAATTAAAAAATATATACCATATGACTCCAAACAATATACAAAATATAATTAATTCCAGCACACTTTATGACTCTCTAACATAATCAAACATGATGCATACTTTATAACTCCTAAAATAAATTTTAATCAAAATTTACCCTTACTAACACATAGTTGTCGCAAATCAAACCTGCCACTTCTTGTTTGCCTACGCCCTAACACAAGCTAGGCTACTGCTTGAGCTAGATGCCCACACAAAACTTAAAGCATGTGAATAGTCTCTTCAACATATTTTGCAATTTATTTGACTAAAATTTCAACCAAAATGGAGCCACTACAAATTTATTCCGTGACCTCCTTCTTGCCTACGTATTAGCACAGGGACAATGTATCGTTTGGGCTAGACACCCAGATGGAACTACAAACACACTATCTTCTATTTGTCTTCGATTTTAGATCCACCAGAAATGACGTGCACACTTCCCATTTCTTTTATTTTACCCTCTGCAAAATCTGTGCAAATGGATTTCGATTGACACATATAAAACATTGGCTCAATGAATTATTTTCCCTCATTTAAATATGCATTTTGATTACTCAAAAAAGTCAGCACTGTATTTACTTTTTGATTTTTTTGAGTTTACATTGGTGCCTTTTAAATTTACACTTGTTTATATTATAATATTTAAAAAATATTACAATAATAGATTTTAACCTTTTGCATCCCTTTGTGGTATTTAAATATTTTTCAAGAAAATAAAAAATTGTCCTTTTCTTGCAATATTCAATCCCAAGCCTTTTAAACTTTTGTTTTCTTCATAATATTTAAATTTGACATTTAAATATTATAACCCTTCTCTTCAAAAAATAACTTCTTTTACCTTGAATTTGTGTTCATTGCTTGCTATCAAAACCATGGGGAATATTTCTGCCTTGATAACCATGCATCGTTGACATCAAAATATTTCTACCTCATGCACCCTTTGACATCAATGACAACTCAATATACTCAATATTTCCAACAATCTCCCCCTTTGTCATTGATGGCAACCCTACAAAAAACCTTTCTTTGACTACAACTAGATTCCAAATATGCTCCCCTGTCAAGTTGCTTCCCCTCACTGAAACTCTCCCCCTTTGACATCAATGGCAAAGGGCTACTTGAGGCTAAAAATAAGATACTTTAGCATAGCTCCCTCACCACCTCCTTTTATCACCACCTCCTTTTATTGAGGATATTAATTATGGAATGGGAGTGAAACTCCTAAATTGTTTTGCTCCTCTTCTTGTTTAAATTTATTTCTCCAAAATTTTTAAGTCATACCTCTGAACATTTTGAGCATCATTTTTATTTCATGTCTTTGGAAGTTCTAAATTTTTTTTTCTACATCACTTTGCTTTATGCCCAAAATTATTACAATTGTAACACGTGATGTTGTAGTCTTTGAAAGGTGCAAATGAATCCTTGGTGGAGCTATAATCATTCTTACTATAAACCTTGCAATGTATAGCTTTATGACCAAAATTATTGCAATTGAAACACATGATGTTGTAGTTCTTGGAAAGTACAAGTGACTTGAAATTTCTCTTATTGAGGCCATAATCATTCTTACCATGAACCCTACAATGTATAGATTTATGACCAAAATGATTACATGAGAATAAATTACCTTGGAAGAAGTATTCATCTTGCTTTGGAGGATATGGTTGCATGATTATTTCTTTGCTTCTTTTGTGCTGGTCCATGTTCCTTGATGATTCTTTGTTTTCTTCCTCATTGATGTTTCCACTTCTCAATTCATTAGTACAGGTCTTAGATTCTTCTTCAAACATTTTATTTGATGCTTCTATTTTTTTGAGCTTGACTCCCCATTTTAGTTCTCTTGATCTTCTTGATCTTCCTCAAAACCACGTCCAAACTTCATAAATGGAGATCTTTGTCCTTTGATAATATCATTCAAATATTTTAAGCTTTTCCTAAACTGATATATCTTATTATTAAACTTTTCAAGTTCCATCCTTAGAGTGAAAACTTCATGTTCTATTATTTTACATTCTAGCTCTTATGCCTTTAACTATTCAACCATACCTTATTCAATTCTTCTTGCCTCTTCAACCTTAAATTTTAAGTCAGTGAGATCTTGTAGAAGCTTTACCTTTGTTTTTCTATCCTCTTGAACCTGAACCTTCAATTATGAATTCTTATTTCTAGCCCTCTTCAATTCTTCAATAGCAACAATAAGTTCCTCTTTTATGTCAAATGTTGCTTCCCTTTTATATTATAAAACTTTCTCTTCTTCTTGGTCTTCAATAACAAGAGTATATTCTTTCTCTTCTATGGCCAAAGATATAATCTCCTATTTTTCACTATCTAAGAGGCTTTCATCAATATCATTGGAAGCACTGCTTTCTTCTTCAACATAAAAAATTTTCCTGTGCCTTTGAAAAATTTTCTTCTCATGCTTGCCTTGACCATGCCTATTTTTATTTTTATGATATAATTTTATTTATTTATTTTTCTTGTATTCCTTTTCCTCTTCATTGCTACTATTTTTCACTTGTGGACAATTAGATGTAGAGTGACCAATGTTGCCACAACTAAAATATTTTACAGTATTTATATTTTTATATTTTATTAGATGCTTCTTATTTGTTCTCAAAAAGTTATCCTCCTATTGACTATTTGATTCATCACTTTATTATGGTAATTTATCTTTTACCTTCTTTGAGTCTTTGAATGTTGCTTCTCATTTAGATGTTTGTTCTTTTTCTATCGTCATCTCATAGGCTATGAGTATTCCATGTATCTCATCCATACCTAAAGTTTTGAGATCCTTCATATCTTCTATTGCTAAAACCTTTGCATCATACCTCATAGGGAGTGACCTCATATTTTTTGAACAATAGTAGATTCCTCAATATTTTCTCCAAGTCCACAAATAGTGTTGACAATTTCATCAACATGAAGTAGATACCTAGCAATATTTTCCTCATATTTCATCTTTAGTTCTTTAAAATTTCTCGTGTGTTTGACGTTTTGCCATTTTGACCTTGTCATCTCCTTCATATGTATTCTATAACTTATACCACATTTATTTTGCTTAAGTGCAGTGCATGATTTCACAAATTTTAATTCACATAACCCACTTAAAATATCTTCATCCATATGGTCCAAAAGCATAGTTAGTCCCATCAAATAATGGTGCCCTATTTTATGAAAACCCTTCCTAATGTGCCATTTGTATTTTTATAAGATCTACCTTCAATTTGTTTGTATTTCATGAAGGAACCCTCTCTGATACCAATTGAAGAACACAAGCTTATATTGAGAGGGGGGGTAAACAGTATAAGATAATTTTTTTACTTTTATTTCCAAAGCATTATTATCCAATATCATAAATTGCAATAATGAAACAATGCATATATCATCACATACATAAGAGACACATGTTTAATGTGGTTCACCTAATTTAGGATACGCCCACAGAGAAAATATTTCTTATATATTTTATCAAAAAAATCTCTTGGGAACCAATTCTCTATTACAATGTTTATGGGAACTAACCCAAAGGAGACACCAATCCACTATGCTCAATTTTGTGGATCTCTATTCATAAGAGACACACTTCCCATTTGCTCTGGTTTGTGGACCTCTATCCATAGGAGACACCAATCCCCTCTACTCTGGTTCATAAACCTCTATCCACAGGAGATACCAATCCCCTTTGCTCTGGTTCATGGACCTCTATCCATAGGAGACACCAATACCATCTGCTATGGTTTGTGGATATATATCCATAGGAGACACCAATGAAGAATACAAACATATAGTAAGAGGGGGGTGAATAGTATAATATCAACTTTTACTTTTCTTTCGCAAATAATATTATTCAATATAATCAATGACAATATCAAAATTAGTAATCAAAATAATGCACAAATTATCACACACAATAGAGACACTAATTTAACGTGGTTCACCAAATGTGGGCTACTCCATGGAGAAAATATTTCACTAAAAGTTTCTCAAAAAATCTCTTGGGAATCACTTCCCTATTACAATGTTTATGGACCTCTATACAAAGGAGACACAAAAACCCTAATAATTTAATTTGTGGATCTCTATCCATAGGAGAACTCTTTACCCTTTTCTATGGTTCATGGAACTTGATCTAGGAGACCTCTATCTCCTCAACTGGTTTATGGATCTCCCTCCATAGAAGAAATATATCTTCCCAACTGGTTCATAGATCACACTCTATAGGAGAACTATTTCTCCTTGCTCTAGTTTATGATATCTATCCACAACAGATATATTTCCCCTTTGCTCTAGATGGTGCTCTTTTAGAAGACTTATACCCCCACTACACTAACTTTTGGATCTCTCTCGACATAAGACCTCTATCCTTACTCAGAAGACCTTTATCCTCACTACCTTGGCTAATGAATATCTATCAAATAGAGACTGCTATCCTTTGCTTTGTCACATCTAAAGCTTACTCTCAAATCTACTCAATATTTATCTCAAACTTGCACTAAACACTATCTTCGGTCTAGCATAAATCTAATCATAAATTTGACTCTTGTCTAGCATAAATTTACCCTCAAATTTATGTCAAGATTTAACACAAATATTGATCAACTCTGCTCAGATTTACCCCAAGCCTTAACACAAAGCTTAAACAAATCAATCAATCAAATCTGCTCTCAATGTTATCTCAAGTATTCACCAAGACTTACTCAAATCTGCCTACAAGTCTTCACCAAGACTTACCTCAAACTGCTCTCAAGTCTTCACAAATACTTACCTTAAATCTATCTACAAGATTTCACAAAATATTTCTCATCTTTGACCTTAATATTTTACAAAATATTACTCAAATCACCACAAAAATTACATACACAACACAACTTAAATCTCTTTTAGAAAACCTCTTCACACACAAAAAAGTTTCACTTAGAATATTTTTTAACCTTAGGAACATATAGATAATGATAAGCTATATCAAAACCTCAATATGTTTCACACTCACAAATTTATGTACTCAAAAAAACAATCTATCTCTAGCAAACACTCTTTTAAATCAATTCAGGATGAATTATAAATTATTTCATAAAACTTGATATACAACTCCCATACTCTCAATCAATAATTCTTAATAAACTTCACTCAATCATTGACTCAATGAAACACAACTTGCTTACAAACCCTAATCAAGTGTTTCACCCTTATTTTAAAACAAAGCACAATGTGGGTCTTAAAACCTAACTCGAATTATTCTTAATCTCAAATCAAATCAAATCATCCATAAACAAGATGCACTCAAACTTGCTCACACATTTTCAACAATACTTATAAATTCTTTTGACTCCACCTTATATTTCATATAATTATTTCAATCACTCTAAAAAAAATATAGTGTGCCCATACCTTTTTGATTTAATGGAGATATGTCGTCAAAACCTATTTTACTCATAGCAAAACCTTTTTACCAATTCTAGGTTAGATAACAGTAATCTATCTCAAAATATCCATACAAATATTCACCTCAATAGTTATTTAACCATTCAGGAAATACAATAAAATATCAAGTCTCAAATACATCTTATAATCTCCAACACTCTCAAAATAACATTCAACACATTAAAAATAAAGTTCCTTTGTAAACACCTTATAATATCCAATCCTCTCAAAATAATATTCAACACATAAAAATAAAGTTTCTTTATTAAAACCTTATAATCTCCAATATTTTATTTCTTTTCCAAGCACAAAAATAAAATATTATTTCAACAACCCTTATGACTCCCTATACATTATACACATGCTTTTTAATTATCATATTGGCTTCAAAAACCTTTCTATATTCAAAAGACTTTGGAAAATTAATTTAAATGTTGCATACCTTAATATTGATCCACATCACCAAAAAATTGTGCACAACTTTGACGACCAACACTCAAAGACCAACAACCAAATTTGAACCCATGACCTATGCCACTACATCGCCTTAGCCCAAGGCTAAGCTACCACCTGGGCTACATGCCCACACATGAACCAAAGGTCCATGCTCCCGTATTAATGCTAATGCATGAATTTTGATGAAAATAAAAAACAACTCTTTAGGCATATAATATTTAAAATAAATATTATACCTTTTTCCTTTTAACCACTTCCTTGTATTTTTTTAAAAACAACCTTATGACATCAATGATGATAAAATTGGACATCAAACCTCTTGATATCAATGACAAAAAAACTTGCTCAAATATTCCAACAACAAATCCCCTTTGCTTTAGTTTGTGGACCTCTATCCATAATAGATACCAATCCCCTTTGCTCTAGTTTGTGGACATTTATCCATATGAGACACCAATCCTATTTGCTATGATTCGTGGACCTCTATCCATAGGAGAAACCAATCCCTTTTTCTCTGCTTTGTGGACCTCTATTCACAAGAGACACCAATCCCATTTGCTCTAATTTATGGATCTCTATCCACAAGAAACACTGATCCCATTTTCTCTTATTCATAGACCTCTATTTATAGGATACACCAATTCCCTTTGCTCTGGTTTGTTCCAAAACTTGCTCAAAACTTCTCTAAACCTACACATAAGACTTGCTCAAATCTATTTACCAATACCTGATCAAATTTACTCCAAACCTATACATAAGGCTTGCTCAAATATGATCACCAAGACCTGCTCAATTCTACTCCAAGCCTACACAAAAGTCTTACTCAAATATACTCATCAAAACCTACTTAAATCTGCTCCAAGCCTACACGCAAGGCTTACTCAAATCTGCTCACCAAAAATTCCTCACAACTCCTCTCAAACCTTCTCCAATCCTACATAAAAGGCTTGCTCAAATATTCTCACCAAAACATGCTCACAATTATACTCAAATTTTGTTTTAAGCCTACACACAAGGCTTTCTTAAATTTACTCCATGCCTACAAACTAGACTTGCTCAAATCTGCTCACCACAACCTACTCTTAACTATGCTCAATTCTTCTTATAATTCTGCATCAAATATTGCATATAAAAAATGCTCATATATTTCCCAAATATTACATATAAACGATTTTCATATAGATAATGATGTTGAAAGCACAAGGATATGGAAGCAAAAAGGAAAGTGAAGATGCGATGCAAACCAAACCAAGCTTAACGCTAAATCCTAGGAACTTGAAAGTGCATGAAAAGAGGGAAAAGCATGAGCGAATCAAAAAAAAAAATGCAAATAAAGAAGACATCACTTTTTATTGATATGTTTCACAACTCAGTTTCAATATGCATCCTCCCCCTTTAAAGGCTAGGAGCATTTAAGTATGCGTTCTTGTTACATCCATGGATGCCCTTCCTTCTTTTGCGTGCCCACATGTAAAATGGGCAGACAAAACATCACCACCACATGCGTTGATGAGTCTTGAATCCTTTTTTCTCCTTCGATGTACAGAACTTGTGTTCAAAGGAACAAGAAACAGTCAGTAGCACCTACGGATAAAACGAAGCATGCAATCCCCAAGCCTACGATAAGTGAATAAGAAAAATGAATTAAACTATGACTAAAATGAGTCCAAAAGCTCTAAAAATTTGATAGGGGCATCAAGACATCACCAGGAAGGCCCTAAAAAAAGAACAGTCAAGAAATTCCTTGCTGATTTGAATTCACTCTGGGGTGGCATGAATTCACCTGCAACAAAATGCTGAAAAGGTACTGTCCCAAATGTTCTACCTAGGAAGCTCCAAAAGACATAAAAACTTGGGGTTAGCTAATTGGGGGAATTTTGGGAATACCCAGATGGTTAGATTTTCCCAATTTGACCTCCATAAATGGGAATTTGATGATGCTACCTACAGATTAGTAGAAGCGAACAAGGACAGAAACATGATCAAAATTGTTCAAAACGAGACAAAATTTAAATGACAACCTATATAAGAATCATAGAATTGAATGCAAAAATGAAAGAAATAAAATCTGCCATGTAATTCCCATCACTTTGAAGGGGGGTGATTAGGACTGTAGTAGTGTGGGAGGGGGCGCCCATGGGGCAGGCCGCCCGTTGTTTGAGGCCTGATTTCGGCACCAATCCACTTGGGATGGGTCCAAAACCTCTTATGGGGTATTGTCGGAAAATTTGGTGGGATATTGTGGCCAAATTTTAGGTTTTGGGCTCAATATTCGTCCTCCCAATAGTCACCCAATGACCTCCCCTCTAAAGGAGATCAAGGATGTGAAAGGTGCAAATCCAAAAGGTGTGAGGTATGAAAATAAAACAACAACACTTTGTTGCTCCAAAATGCACCTTCTCTCCATATTTTGGGGTGAGGAAACTCATATAGACCTGGAGGTTTCTTGAAGTGGGCATGTAGAGGTGCCACTTGGCAATCATGCCTTCCCAGGGGGAAGGAGATTCCTCCCTGAATAGGGACTTCATGACTGCCCTTATAATTGCCTCTAACGCTCGAAAATGCTCACCCATACTCCCATGCGATGAAGGAAGCGTTAAGTTGTGGATCTAAGCTGCCATTTGTCAAGATTTGAATTTTTTCCCGTCAAAATTGAAATTCGCCTCACCCTGGAGCGAATCCAAAATTCGTCCCTGGGTGGGCTGAATCCCAGTTTGAATTCGTTCCAGGGTGGAATGGATATGAAACAAAGTGCCTAAAGGTGCCAAATTGATCTTTTACCTTCTAAAACTGCTATGGGAGTGGTTAGGACCACTGTTTAACCTCTAGGGGCTGCCCTCAGGGCTATGTGTCAATGCGATCAGTGTTTGCAATCACATATTGGATTAGTGTTGTTTTGGTGTCTATAGATGCCCCTTTTTGGGATGCGCTGTGCATGGCGCAGCGTCAAGAAAAAATAGATAACCAAAGCACTAATGATTAGGGTTTCTCAGTAACCTAACCAAATTTTGATGCCCCAAGTATGGAAAGGGCATGCATTCTTGAATCCTTGCTTCTGACGAGCGAAGGAACTTGATTCAAGTGTTAACATTTTTTGGTGAGGTGTTACTTGATCTTGGACATTGATCAGTCATGAATAGGCAAATGGCGCAACATTTTGTCTGTGAGAAACTTGAGTTCATGATTCAAAAAATACCAAGTGATTTGATTAGCTTATGATTATTGCTTGTTTACTGCCCCAAGTAGGTGCATGATTGTCTTTGTCAATGATTCGTTGAATGCATGTCATTTTCCTTAATTGGGTGTGTACTTGTTGACTGGTGACTAAGTGTGACTACCCCCTCAAGTGACAAATCGATGAGGAAATGACCTTCATGAGAAAAGTGATGAGTCGCTTGACCCAAAATGACTTGTGCAAGGGTGCCTTGAGATGTTTTAGCATTAAGTGTGTGCAGTTTTCCGACATTTAGACCTATTTTTGGTGGGTGTGAACCCTTTTGGTGACACTTTTTGGAGCTGAAATTGTCAAAAATTCATCTTCCCGTGGAGCAGTCTGGCCATGGTGGCCTTCTTAGGGAGTAGGATGGTGACAATTTATGACCCCAACATCTATTTTTGATGCCAAGAATGTCAGGCGCAAAGGCTCCTTTGTTCGGCAATGTTATTGCTACTTTTGGGTGGGTTTTGACCCTTTTTGATGATGTCGTTTGGGGATGAAATTCTTGAAAATTTGTCTACCCGTGCAGCGATCTGGCTATGGTAGCCTTCTTAGGGAGGAGGATAGTGAGGATTTGTGACACCGACGTCCATTTTGCATGCCCAGGATGTCAAGTGCAAAAGCACTTTCATCAAGCAAGTTTATTAGCTGTTTTGGTGCATTTTTGTTCAATTTTTATGATATATATACAAATGACTTTATTCTATTTATGCGCATGTGATGATTTGATTTTATGCACGATGAGTGATGAGCATGGATGTATGCATGTTAATTTATTTTTATGGATGCATATGTTATGATGAATGCAAATGTTTCTAAATTTTAGGAAATGCAAATGTAATGGATGAATTGAATTTGTGTTGTTTGGCGAGAGCACCATAGACTGTTTAGACCTTTGTGGTTTTTTTGGTGATTTCTGATGGCAATGCAAGGATGAAAGATAGCACAGTTGGTTTAGAATGTAGATAAGGTTTTTTGAGACTTAGACAGCTTTAACTAACTAGCCATGACTGTACTTTATCTTACAAGACTTTTGGACAAGGTATGAATCGGACTTGTCTTTGACCAAGTTATTTCACATCCCTTTGTGTGCAATTGATTTCTTTTATGTGTTATTTGTTAGGATACCGCCAGTGCCAAATAGGTTGTCAACCAAACCTGTACTAAGTATCACATAATTATCTCCACTAACTCCTTTGTTGTATTTAGTCAAATTAATCTACGGTGCTATCTAGGATACCATAAGCTAGCTCATCCACATGCAAACATTTATCTGTACACGAGTTAATGTGACATATATATCATCATACGAGAGGTTTACCACTAGTGATCGATAGGCTATCGACCAAACTAGTACTAAGGTTTACCTCATGACCTATCAGAATGCTGAGAGTTCTAGGGATTCAAGTTCGACTCCCTTCTTTTCTTAAATTATATTGGGATACTTGCTCTTTTGTAGTGATAAAAATAACTGTTTATTTTTTTTATTTTTATTTTGAGCAAGGGATTTGAATTTTGAGTGATGAGAATCACTATTGTATGTGCCTTTTGATGTATGCACTTTGGTGGTGATGTCAAATTTTTGGAGTGTTGACTTTTTGCAAGATTTTATGATGTTTGCAACTTTTTGAGAACTTAGGATTCTTGGGGAATTGGGTAGGGAGGATGCTTGTACTTTTGCCAACTCTCAGCATTCTTGGGGTCATTCACATAGGGGGATGAGAAAGATAATCGTTTCTCTTATGGTGACTTGGATTGCTGTGCAGGTTTCATCTTTCATTCACACAACTCAAGAATTTTTTATGTGTTTTAATTTATGTTGGGACGCTACGTAACAAGGTGTGATCCAAGTAGGACTCTACCTTTGTAAAATCTGTCTGAATTGGTATAGTACGTGGCTAAAAAGCAAATGACGACTGACGGGTAAAAACTCTTAATACATTAGAAGACCACTAACTTTGGTATGATAAAAAGAAGTGAATGGCGTTTATGTTTGATGGACTGCTTATAGAATGGAGAAATGTGGAACAAGATGGATTGGCGGAGTAATAACTGTTTATGGTGCTTTTGACCTGTATGACCACAAATATGCAATGTATGTATGTGATGCTTAATGCAACAATAGATTGATTTTTGTGAATATGAAGATCCAAAAGAGATATTTATTATCATGATGAGTTGGAGTATGCCTAGAAATGAGATGCAAATTTTTGTTATTTTTGATGATTTTAGTGTTTTTGAATTTTCTTATTTTTGACCAAGTGATTGTAGGAATCCTTGGAGCATTTTGGGATTGACCAAGTGATTGTAGGAATCCTTGGAGCATTTTGGGATTGACAAAGCGATTGTAGGAATCCTTGGAGCATTTTGGGATTGACCAAGCGATTGTAGGAGTCCTTGGAGCATTTTGGGATTGACCAAGCGATTGTAGGAGTCCTTGGAGCATTTTGGGATTGACCAAGCGATTGTAGGAGTCCTTGGAGCATTTTGGGATTGACCAAGCGATTGTAGGAGTCCTTGGAGCATTTTGGGATTGACCAAGCGATTATAGGAGTCCTTGGAGCATTTTGGGATTGACCAAGCGATTGTAGGAATATTTGGAGCATTTTGGGATTGACCAAGTGATTGTAGGAATCCTTGGAGCATTTTGGGATTGACCAAGTGATTGTAGGAATCCTTGGAGTATTTTGGGATTGACCAAGCAATTATAGGAATCCTTGGAGCATTTTGGGATTGACCAAGCGATTGTAGGAATCCTTGGAGCATTTTTTTTGGGGTATAGCTCTTTTAGATATGGAATGGCCGCAAATGACTGATGTTCAAGGGTTCTAGTTCCTTGATTCCATCAAGAGAGGCTAGCCGGTATGTTCCAAGTCCTATTTTACTATAAATTACATAGGGACCTAACCAATTTTTTGAGAACTTGTCCCTTAGATGGGACGACAAACTAGAGTTCTACTAGTTCTCTTTTAAGACCAAGTCACCAACCTAAAAATACCTTAGGTGAACTTTCATGTTGTATGCTTTCTTAAGTCGCTCTTGATAGATACGTAAATGCTCAAGAGCATTAATGCATTGTTTGTCAAGAAACATAAGTTGGTCTAACCAGGCCTACCACACAGTGTCATCATCGATGAACTCTTGCATTGATATGAGTAGGGAAGGAATTTCCAACTTGAGAGGCATGACCACCTCGGAGCCATACACAAGTGAAAACAGAGTTGCCCTAGTGGGCATCCGAATGCTAGTGCAATAAGCCCACAAGGCAAGTGGGATTTGGATGTGCCAATCCTTATGACTGTCTGCGACTATATTTTTGAGGATGGCAACTAGCATTTTGTTTGACGCCTCTGCTTGCCCATTTTCCTATGGATAATAGGGTGTCAAAAAACTGTGCTGAATTTTGTACTTTGTGGTCAAAGAATGCACGTCTTTGTTCTTGAATGACGTCCCATTATCCAAGATTATTTTGTATGGAATACCAAAATGACATGATGTTATGTAAAATGAACTCCACAATGCGAGGTCCTGTTGTAGAGGTAAGCAGAACTGCTTCCACCCACTTGGTGAAATACTCTGTGGCCATTATGATAAATGTGTGATGACCTGATGATGCAGGGGAGATCTTTTCGATTAGATCTAAGCCCCAATATAAAAATGGCCAAGCTGACTGGATCGTCTACAAGGCCTAGGAAGGTACGTGTGTCAAATTAGCATGGTGGTGACACTTCACGCACTTCTTGACATATGTGCAACAATCTCACTCTAAAGATGGTCAATAATAGCCCATGCAAAGAATGGGCTTTGCAATGGCCATACCATTGAAGTGGCCACCGCACGTACCATCGTGCGCTTGGGTGATTGCCTAAGTGGACTCTTGCTGGTCCAAGCACCAAAGGAGGATCCCTTCATAGCTGCAATAATACAAAATGTCTCCTAACAAGACATGCTTTACCACTTTTTTCTTGAATGCTTGTTTTGCGACATGTGTCAATCCAAGTGGGAGGTTACCTAACTTGAGGTAGTCCCTCATGGGTGAATACCAATCCTGCTGATCATAAGCCTCAACGGTATGAATAGACAATCCCTCTAAAAGTTCATCCCTAGCAAACACTGAGCGGGAAAAAACTTGTAGGAATAGCATTGTGTTGCTATTAATTGGAGTAGGGGAGAACAAGGACCCCTAGTTGGCATTTTTTAGATGATCATGGATTTGAGAGAACCTATCCTAAGGTGGTTCAATCTAGATCATGTAGATTCTTGGCATCAAGTTAGAGCTTGCATGGTCCATCATGGATTGCGATAGTGTTTTGACTTGAATGGTTGTCCATCGCAAATTGTGATAGTGTTCCACTCTCTATGGGGGGACCTGATTCTCTTGACGTGACACTGGATCGATTGGAGCCTTTAGAGAGAACATTGTCAAGAGGCTCTCTTAATGGTCATTCATGGGGATAACTTGTGAGTGATCACTATCTGATTTGAAGGGGTCATATGATTCTAGTTCATACTATGATTCGTCCTTCGAAGATCCTTCTTGACACTATTTATACCCTCCTTGAAAGTGAGTCCTTGAACTTTCGCCTCTCTCTAGCAAAGGGGGAGTATTATTGAGTTTGACAAGGGTGGTTGTTGACCATGGGAGGTAATCTCCCAATGTATATGTTGTGTTTGGGTTGGCATAGGGATCTGATGCCAATCCACCCTTGTTGCCTATCCCTAGGCCTTGCATGTTCTCCACCAATATGTCCAAGGGCAAGGGGTGTTTGAACCCCATGCCTGACTTGTCATAAGGCATTTGGTATCTTATCTGGCAAAGAACACACACTCCTTGCTCATACCTGCCTAGCCCATATCCATGCCAATTGCATTGGCCAAGATATCTCTGAGTGAATTCTGGGTTAGACAGATAGTTGACATCTTCTGCAAAGGGCTCCTCATCTTCATCCTCTTGCATGCATGGCTCGGTACCATGATCAAGGCCCCCATACACAAAGTTTGTCTAGTTTTATGGGTAGCCTAAAGGAAAAATTATACCAATGGGGAGGCGAGGTCTCCCCATGTCTTGCATGGACTCTAGTGCGGTCGTTGCTACAACATTTTACACTAGATACTCCCCTAGGCCTGTACTAGCCATTTCAACAGTGATTATTGGCGATTGAGGGGGAGGGAACAAAAGCTCTTCCTGAGTCCACTCCTTGTTGGGTGAACTAGGAGCCTCAACTTCCATCTTGCTAGGCATCTCTTCAATAGAGATGGTTGATAATGTTGGTAGCGCCTCTTCTAGGGGTTGAGCCTCTTCTAGGGTTTGCTTCCCTTTGTCATTCTATTTAGCCATGATAGGTGTCATTGTTGGTGAAGGACCAGACGATGAAGATGTACCTATCTAGGGTTTTAATGGATTTATCACCAGGGATGCTTGCAGAATTAGACCCTATCTAGATGGATTTAACTAAATATCCAAGTGCATCGATGGAAGGGTCAATTGTGGCATCAACTGCACTGCATTGCAATATTTGAAGGGTTCCAAGTCCATCGGGACTACATGTTATTCCCCTTAAAATGTATACTTCAAACACTTATGAGCTATCAAAGGGACACACTTCATGTCCCTGATCCATGGCCGCCCTAGCAATATGCTATAAGCCATCTCGCCTTCCAAAATATGGCACAATGTAGGTATCGTATTTTGTCCTACCTGAATGGGTAGGACAATTGTGCCAACTGTTGAGCATATCACATCATTGAATGCTCACAGTGTATAGGTGGAAGCCATGATGTGAGAGGCTGGCAACTTTAGATGTTTCAATGCTGTTGTGGTAATGATGTTACTAGATGAGCCAGTTTCTACCAACACCCTCTTATACGGGATCCCATTGACTTGCATGATAATGTGCAGGTGTGGATCTACCATGTCATTAGACACTGATTTAACTTCATCCTCTTGAAAGGTAATGACTGGCTTCATGCATCGTTTGACATATCCCACAAAGTTGTTGAAGGAATTCACTTCATGGGGCTGCAACTCGATGGATTTCAATATCTCCATTAGAGCCTCCCGATGGGGTGTTGATTACTATATAAGATCGTATATGGAGAGCCTAGCCAACGTGGTCCTCAAGATCTGCGTTAGTTTGGTCCGAATTGTGGCTACGGGTCTAGGTGGAGGTAGCTGCATAGGGTGCTATTGAGGTTGTGACATTGATGGAACCTCTGTTGTGGCTGCCTCAGGGGGAACCTCTCTGGCATTCGTGGGTGATCATGGTACATAGTGGGTGCAGAAGCGCATGGCTCCCATGTTGTATATTGCTCTCGAGGAATGTAATGGTCTTCCTCGTGCTCCCTTTCATATGTGTGAAAGGGGTGGGTAGAGTTGGGTCGCCCTGCTTGAAGAGCCCTGCACTTTGGGGTTTGTCTATTGGTTCTAATAGTGATGGGGGGCAAAGGAGGGATGCCATAATCATGTGGCCTCTCCTCATGGACACTATACCACTCTAGTGCTTCATCACATGATGGCCACTCATATCGAGCTTTTAAGTGAGCTTTCTTGTCTATGTTGAGTGCCACATGTAAGGAATCCTCCTGAAAGGGGCTATGATGAACGAGTGTGTCCCCCAAAGGGGTGTCCCTATAGTTCCACCTTGACATGGAATGATGCAGACTCTCTTGTGGGTCAGGGCGCCAAGGTGGTATGACCAAGTCCTTAGGGCTGTAGCGAAGGTGACTTGTGCCTCGTACACTTTCTGTGGCTTCCGCCCTTGATTGGGCTTGGCTATGTGTGTACACCATGGTGGTGTTTTTCTACAAGCTAAGTAGATCTTTTTTTTTATCTCTTTACGATTTTTATCCTACACTAAACAAAAAAGAGCACACACATACACAAAGCAATGATTATCTCTTTTAAATATTGAGAATGTGTCCTAAACCTGGTTTAGTGTGTTTTGGTTTTTGTTTTTTTTTGAAGGTTTTTGTAAAGAACATTTAAATGCAAAATGAGGGCTCTTATGACTCCCAAAATTGGTCACCCCTTCGATATACCATTGCCAGGCTGATATACCAACCTCTCTATATACCCGCCCTTATGTGAGGGAAACTATAGGTATGTGAGACTAGATGGTATGTGGAACATAGGCGGTATGGAAGGGGAATCACCCTGTTTATGACACCTACCATAGAAGACTTATCCTCGTGTGCTGGGAATCACCCTAGCTACACTCGGTCAACTTTCATCAAGATTTACGTCTAGCAATAGTAGCGATCGGGGTTTATGAATGCAAAATTCAAGCCAAGGTGGTGATGAAATCCATCGTTGGTCTTGATCAAGGGCTGGGGTTTTACGACCAGCTCCTTGGTGTTTAATTTGACATGTGGTGTGTGGGGTTATTTTTATTGTGCATGAAATAAAATAAACATGCAACAAACCTTTCCTAAGCATGTAAAAAGAAACTAGAAAAATAGAAAAATAATAACTGAGAATGATAGGAAAAGTTTAGGACTCTTACCTCTTCTCTACCCAAATCTGTCGGTTCTGATTTTCTACCCAGAAACTTCATAGACTAGAATTCATCCTGGGGGGGAACAATTTACAGAACTGTATTTGTCATAGGGTGGGGCGAATTCCCATTCCTCCCTAGGTAAGACGAATTACAGGTATGTATCCGTCTGCTAATGGAACAAACAACAGTCATCGTATGAAAGCTCGGTACCTGCAAGCAAAAACAACCAAGTTTTGATCAGATATCTAATATTAAAAATAGAGGACAAGGTCCCACCATGATCACCACTAAAAGCATGAGGATACGAAAGAAAAAAGGAAAGTGAAGATGCGATGCAAACCGAACCAAGCTTAACGCTAAATCCTAAGAACTTGAAAGAGCATGAAAAGAGGGAAAAGCATGAGCGAATCAAAATGAAACAAATGCAAACAAAGAAGACAAACCTTTTTATTGATATGTTTCACAACTCGGTTACAATGTGCATCCTCCCCCTTTAAGGGCTAGGAGCATTTAAGTATGCGTTCTTGTTACATCCATGGATGCCCTTCCTTCTTTCATGTGCCCACATGTAAAATGGGTGGACCAAACGTCACCGCCACCTACGTTGATGAGTCCTAACTCCTTGCTACTCCTTCGATGTCTAGACCCTACGTTCAAACGAACAAGAAACAGTCAGTAGCACCTACGGATAAAACGAAGCATGCAATCCCCAAGCCTACTATAAGTGAATAAGAAAAGTGAATTAAACTATGACTAAAATGAGTCCAAAAGCTCTAAAAATTTTAAAGGGGCATCAAGACACCACCAAGAAGGCCCTTCAAAAAGAATAGTCGAGAAATTTTTTGCCGATTTGAATTCACTCTGGGGCAGGACGAATTCACCTGCAACAAAACGTCGAAAAGGTACTATCCCAAATGTCCTACCTAGGAAGCTCCAAAAGACCTGCAAACTTGGGGTTAGATAATTGGGGGCATTTTGGAAGACCCAGATGGTCAGATTCTCCCAATTTGACCTCCATAAATAGGAATTTGATGATGCTACCTGCAGATTAGTAGAAGCGAACAAGGACAGAAACATGATCAAAATTGTTCAAAATAAGACAAAATTTAAATGAAAACCTATCTAAGCATCATAGAATTGAATGCAAAAATTAAAGAAAGAAAATCTGCCACAAAATTCCCATCGCTCCAAAGGGGGGTGATTAGGACTGTAGCAGTGTGGGAGGGGGTGCCCATGGGGTAGGCCGCCCACCGTTTGAGGCCTGATTTCAGCACCAATCCACTTGGGATGGGTCCAAAACCTCTTGTGGGGTATTTTTAGAAAATTTGGTGGGATATTATGGCCAAATATCAGGTTTTGAGCTCAAGATTTGTCCTCCCAATAGTCACCCAATGACCTGCCCTCTAAAGGAGATCAAGGATGTGAAAGGCATAAATCCAAAAGGTGTGAGGTATGAAAATAAAATGATAGCACTTCGTTGCTCCAAAATGCTTCTTCTCTCTATATTTTGGGGTGAGGAAACTCACTAATTTATAGACCTAGAGGTCTCTTGAAGTGGGCATGCAGAGGCGCCACTTGGCAATCATGCCTTCCCAGGGGGAAGGAGATTCCTCCCTGAATAGGGACTTCATGACTGCCCTTGTAATTGTTTCTAATGCTCAAAAATTCTAACCCATACTCCCATGTGATGAAGGAAGCGTTAAGTGGCAGATCTGAGCTACCATTTGTCAAGATTTGACTTTTTGCCCATCAAACCTGAAATTCGCCCCACCTTGGAGCGAATCTGAAATTTGTCCTTGGGTGGGGCGAATCCCAGTTTGAATTCGTTCTAGGGTGGAACGAATATTGAGCAAAGTTCTTGAAGATGCCAAATTGATTTTTGACCTTCCAAAACTGCTGTGGGAGTGGTTAGGACCACTATTTAACCTCTGGGGGCTGCCCTCAGGGCTGTGTGTGTCAATGCGATCAATGTTTGCAGTCACATAATCAGATTGGTGCTATTTTTGTGTCTATAGATGTTATCAAGTGCTTTGTCTAATATTCAATGTGCTTTCTTCAACTAAAGCAGTTTAGACATATACTGCCCATAATTCGTTTAACCTATAAAATATATAGAAAATGATATGCACTAATAAATGCTCAATATTTTCTTCATATTCATTAAGTCTATCACTTTCACATGTCTCACATTTATGTTATTTTAAAGGTAGCTCTAATCTAGTACTTGAAAATAGACCTGGTAATTATTGATTTGCACCTTCACTCCAAAACCAATTGCAATGCATAAGTTTTTCTTTTTCATCTATTCCCAAAATCAATCATGAAGATGCAAAAATTTTGATCTATTATACTTGCACATGCATTCCCAAATCCTCTCAAAATCAATGTATAGATTTGCTTTACAAGATTGGTCTAGAACCCTTGCAAGTTCATTTTCAAATCCATTAAAAAATAATGCATAATTCTCAAATCGTAGCACATATATTTCCAATTTTATTTAACAATAATTCACAATTACTCCCAACTTTAATCAATCATTAATGCACATCAAATTTACTTTTAAAACCTTGCACTTTTATTTCCAATTTCTATAAAAGTAATGCACACTCAATCAATATTTATTTCTCCAAACATATGACAACTCAAACACATTAAGAAGGAATTAAATCACCATACCTTTAAAACTATCTTGATGATGATATGCATTCAAAACTTGCTTCAAAATAATTTCCCTTTCTTATCACACTTCAAAAAATGGTTAGCAAATCTCTTTTTAAAATCATCGACATTAAATTCCTTCTGAAAAATATGTGCACAATAATACTTGAAAAAAATTCTTTATAACTCCTTTTTAGCCTCCAAATAAATCTTTCAATAATGAGAAAAACCCATCAAATTTTCCATTTTCTATAATGCAAAGAATGCAATCAAAAAATAAACCATAATCACACCTTATAACTCCTAATTTCACAATACACAAAAATAATTATCAATACATCCCAAAATACCTTATAACATCCAATAATATAATGTGTAAATGACAACTCTTAATTCAACCTCATACACCTTATATATCATTTACTAATGCACAAAATAAATTTACCTTTATACTCCCTTACATAATATCTAAAATAAAATTTTCAATTAATAATTATATACCTTATGACTACAAACAATATACAAAATATAATTAATTCCAGCACACCTTATGACTCCCTAACATAATCAAACATGATGTATACCTTATAACTCCTAAAATAAATTTTAATCAAAATTTGCCCTTACCAACACACAACTACCATGAATCGAACCTGACACTTCTTGCTTGTCCATGCCCTAGCGCAAGCTAGGCTTCCACTTGAGCTAGCTACCCACACAAAATTTAAAGCACACGAATAGCCTTTTCAATGTCTTCTGCAATTTCTTTGACTAAATTTTCAACTAAAACGAAGCCGTTACAAATTGACCCCGTGACCTCCTTCTTGCCCACGTCTTAGTGCATGGACGTCCTATCATCTGGGCTAACCACCGAGATGGAACTATGAACATGTTGTCTTCTATTTGTCTTTTATTTCAGCTTTGCTTTAAATGATGTATGCACTTCCCCTTTATTTCCTTCAGCCCTATGCAAACTCTATGTGAATATATTGTCATTTGTACATAAACAAATACTTGGCTCAATGAATTATTTGACCTCATTTAAATATGCATTTTGATTACTCCTTGGAAACATCAAGTATATTTTTATTTTGATTGCTTTTTGCTTTTTTTGATTTTACATTGGCACCTTTTAGCCTTACACTTGTTTAAATTATAATATTTAAAAAATATTATAATAATAGCTTTTAACCTTTTGCCTCCCTTTGTGGTATTTAAATATTTTTCAAGCAAATAAAACCTTGTCCTTTTCTTACAATAAATAATCCCAAGCCTTTTAAAATTTTGTCTTTCTTCATAATATTTAAATTTGATATTTAAATATTATAACCCTTCTCTAAGAAAAATAACTTTTTTTGCCTTCAATTTTTGTTCATTGCTTGCTATCAAAACCATGGGGAATATTTTTGCCTTGACAACCATGCATCTTTGACATCAAAATATTTATGCCTTATGTACCCTTTGACATGAATGACAACTCAATATACTCAATATTTCCAATAGTAAAAAAAAACATAATATAAAAATTTATAGATTAATTTTTTGACTCAATCTTGTAAATCTTGTAGACCTCCTTAAAAGAAACAAAAAATTCCATCATAATATGAACTAGAGATCTTATGTGGTTTACTGGGTATAACAAAGATTATTTTTTATTATCCTTCACCTTTGACATATTTCTAATGTTAATACCTAAAACAACAAGTTCTGATTTTTAAATTGGTGATCATACGTGGTTTACTAGGTATAGGGAACATTATTTTAATTATCCTTCATCTTTGGTAAGATTTTAATGTGAACACCTAAAACAAGAAACTTTGATTTTTAAATGGTGATGTGGAGTTTGCCATGATTAATGGGGTATAAAGAATATTAGTTTTACATATCATATTAAACTATAAATGCAATATATACACACTTATACACATTTAAGTAAACTTATAAATAAAACCTTCCACTACCCAACCCAAACCCAACTTTCCACATTTCTATATTTTTTATTTACCAAAAATCCCTTACCGGCCGTTTTGGTTTAAGAAATATTGAACACTTTTAAATATTGAACATTTTTAAAATAGTGAATCACTGAACACTTTTTAAATATTAAACATTTTTTTAAATATTGAACCACTTAACACTTTTTAAACATTGAACAACTTTTTAAATATTCAACACTTTTTAAATATTGAACAACATTTTAAATATTGAACACTTTTTAAAAAAAAAATTATATGGCCCTTTCGTTTGTAGCAAACCAATCAACACATTTTAAAGTTCGAGTGGATTAGGGTTGGTAGTTGGGCCTTTCGTTTGTAGATTCTTCTGCTCTCTTCTCTGCATTACCCAACGACGTTTACCTTACAACCGTTTCCTTCGGCCATGGAACAAACCAGCAACATGATCGTTTTGCTAGCTACTGCTTTTCAGCTTAATGAGCTTTGCAGGTATTCTCTCTTTACTCTGAGTTTTATACATATATTAATGTATCATAGTTCGTATATGAAAGAATTGCTAATATTGGAACATCCATAATTTAGATGTTTATGGAAGGCAGTTGGAATCGTATAAAGTCCATCTGCATTTGCTGGTACGCCCCGAAACGTCGTAATATTCAAAATTACTATCCCATACGTTGGTTGTGCAGTTGTGGCGGCAAAACTTATCCGCCGACCAAGTAGAAGTAGAGCGATTGGGATTTTCTTTTACGGCTTTTCTTCAATTCGGTTTTATGTGATTTACTGTTCTGCCGATGTTCGTTTGAATAAAAATCCACTTCCGTCAGCTTTGAATGAGACCACCTGCTGAGAATAAAATCAAAGAAAGAACATCTCTCCTTTTGATCTACTAGGTTCTATATTTTTCATAGGAAGAGCATCAAGTTTTCGTAAGTGTCCCTTAGGCAAATAACATAACCTTATTGTCTCCTTCCATGACGACAATATACGAGGGTGTAATGTGTGTTAAGTGAAACTTATAGGTTAAATTTTAAATGTCAAACTAATTGCCCAATTCAATAGACGAAAATTTTTATTCTAATTATTATAATAAATATATAATCAATTCATATGAAACGCTTTAGTAGTCTAATACTTTTTAGATAATACTGTATTATAAATTTAAAATATATATAGTTAGATATTTACAAAATTAATAACCTAAATAGTAATTAATTGCTATATGAAAATAGATTAATTGCTATATGAAAATATCTATATATTTTTATTAAAACATGAAATGTTATTCATGATATATTAAGCATGAAATGTATTGTAATTTATATATGATAGAAACATTAATTTTTTCATAGGATTTTCTGTGCTAGGAGATAGATAAACAAGATGAAATCTCTTCAATATAAGAACATGAACTCCTTTGATACAACCTAAGGTATGCATTTCTAATCAATAGATTATTTTGTTAAATTGTTTAAGTATGGTATAGGAAAAATAGGTTTAAAAAATTCTTGTTGTCATTTAGTCTATTATCTCTAAAGAAAAAGGTTAGGCCTTGCTTAAACCCATTAATATAGAGGAATTGAAGAAGGTAGTCTTTGGAATGAGTACAAGAAAAATGTCAGGTCCATATGGCTTTCTAATTAAGTTTCTTTAGGTCTTCTAGGACAACTTGGAGGTTCATGGTGATGAGTGGTTATTGTAATACATATGATTTTATCCATATAGCTTGTGATACAAATGATTCAAATATTGTTGATGAGAGAAAGGTTTGTGTAAGAGATTGTTGTATTTCCTATGATAAAGACCATAATATTAGAGTTGAAAGTCACAATGATTGTTTAGATTATGTTGAAGAACATTAATTAATTAAATTAAAATTAAAAAATTGAAATTATAATTTATGGTTACGATACAAATTGATGGTCACAATAACATATAAATTAATAATTTTTACCATTGATGTCCTAGTGTGATGTCAATACGTTTTTTTAAACTTTGATCTACATCCTTTCTTGAGGATAAATGAATGTTTAAAATAATTATCTTTTCTTCTAGTTACAACATTAACCTTTTAAGTTCCATATATCATTATAACAGCTTATAAAAAGGAGATCAAGGATTATTAATGTCATGCTCGTTCAACAAGTGCTTTATGTGTAAAAATTCTAATATTATAACAACATAAGAGATTTTATTTACTTGAAAAATATAATATCAAAATAAAACTATAATATGTAATTTTATTTAAGTTAAAACTATGAGCTATTTAATAATTTCATTTTTGTTTAACCTAAATAATGCACATACATCAAATATGTACGTGTATTATATTCAACACATAATTATAATTTAATTTTGATATTTAAAAAAAAGTAGATTTACAATTAATCTTTAATAGTTGAATATGTACATAAGTTTTACAAGACAATACTTGCTAGGTCCCAAATTTAGATGTCATAAATTTTACATTATATATGGTACAACTACCTTATTTATAATTATAAAAGTGGACAACTATACATAAGACTCTTAGCTCAACCCCCTCCAAATATCCTCTCCTTGATGTGGTTAATTTTTGGATGGAAGTATATATAATCCTAGCATACAATGCTCTTTTTCTTTGTCCACCTTCTTCCTAAATTGATCCTTCTAATTATTTTGAGTATCCCTACTCTTGCTTGTCTATAGAAATTATGTTCTAGATGACTTAACCATATGCCCAACATTATTGCACTTGTAACACTTAATGTTGTGGTTCCTTGAAGGTACAAATATCTTGAAGTTCCTCTTGGTGAAGCCATATCGATTCCTATCATGAACCTTGCAATGAATTACTTTATGACCAAAATTATTACAAGAGTAACAATATCCTTGAAATAGATACCCATTTTTGAAATTTCTCTTAGTGAAATCATATTCCTTCTTTTCATGTGTCTTGTAATGCATAGCCTTGTAACCAAATCTATAACATAAGAAGCAACATCCTTTGAAGAAATATTTTCTTTGACCCATTGTTCTCTTAGTCCTTTCTTCCCTATGATGTTTCCTATTCCATCTATTTCTTATTTATGCATTGTTTCCTTCCTTGATGAACCTTCTATTTTTAACTTGTCCTCATAAGTCTCACTTTCTCCTTCACTCTATTTTTCTAAAACTTTTACTTCTTTGGAGCTTGATATTTAATCCTCTCCTTGTTATATTTGTCCTTCTTCAAAACCAAGTCTTATCTTATTTTATGAAGATCTTTGTACACTAATAATCTTATCCAAGGTCTTTGAGATTTTTCTAAACCTGTGTAGCTTTTCTTTAGACTCTTTCACTTTCTTTATTAGTGAATCTACTTCATGCTCTAATATTTCACATTCTAAAACTTTTACCTCTAACTTTTCTTTAAATATCAATGTCTTAGATATTGGTTTTTTCAGATCTTGTATAATCTTTCCTTTCTCTTCATCACATTCTTGAAATTGAATCTTGAGTTTTAATTTTTTCTTTCTAACCTTTCTTAATTCCTCAAGAGTAGAAATAAGCTCACCTTCTAGACCAAATACTAATTCTTCTTCATTTTCATATTCTTCCTCTACCTTTCTATCTTCAAGAGCATCTTCATACCTTTTAAATTTATCTTCAATAAAAGCACTTCCTTCTTTCTCTATTACTAAGAAGAGAATTTCTTATTCATTATATAAAGATCTTCTTTCACTATCACTTGAACTCTTGCCTATATTATCTACATAAAAACTCTTCTTATGCCTTTGGAAAAACTTCTTTTCATGCTTGTTTTGTCCATACCTATTTTTCTTTTGATACCTAGATTTTCCTGCTTCCCTATTCTTATGATTATGTTTCTCTTCACCACTACTACTTCCAAATTTTGGATAGTTAGATGCATAGTGACCATAATTACCACAATTAAAACACTTAATATTTTTGTCCCTTTGTGCTTTCTTGATTCCTTGTTCCTTCTACCATAGTTTGCTTCTTCATCACTGGATGACACTTGAATCTAACTTTTCATGCAATGTCTTCTTTGCTACTTTAAATGCTACTTATTTCTTGGGGATAGGATCATTTCATATTATCATCTCAAAAGATATGAGAGTTCCATGTAACTCATGCCTAGTCAAAGTTTCAATATCTCTTGTTTCTTCTATGGCTGAAACATTTTCACTATACCTCATAGGGAGTGATCTTAAAACCTTTTGAAAAAAATTGTTTCTTCAGCTTCAAACCCGAGTCCTTGCATGGAGTTAACAACTTCATCCACAAAAATTAAGTATGTAGCAATGTATTCCTCATCCTTCATCTTCAATTCTTTAAATGTTTTCTTGTAATTTTATAATTTTACCATCTTGACCTTTTTGTCTACCTCATTTGTTTTCTTCAACTTTTTCCAAATCTCTTTTGTTGATGTGCAATGCATAACTTTAAAAAATTTGCTTCATGAGACAATTTGACACATGAAAATATTGAGAAAATTATGGCAATAGTGGAATCTAAGTGTGATGTGTATGTTTTCTATGTACAAAAGGAAGACTCACATCAAACTATGACCTGTACATAACTTTTTTAAAAGGTATTAATTTTGCCCTCTTGTTTTTTAAGTTCCATAGTGCATAAGGGGAGAGTTATTTTTTGAAAGAAAGATTAATTTTTTTAGGAAAATGTCAAGGGCATTTATAAAAGGAGAAGTTGAAAGAAAATATTTTGTTTAGAAGGCTAAACTATAAGAAAATTTAAGAATTTCTTTTAAAGAGTACAAAATATATATATTTTTAATCCTATTCTAGTGAAAGTTTTTTAAATTAAAAAGGGTGCATTTAGAGAGTTAAAAGGTATATACGTGTAATTTTTTTAAAAATATTTTTTTAAAGTCATGAAATAAAAAGTGGTATAGGAGAATAATATTTTTTTATAAAAAGATACATTTTTGATAGTGATTAACATCTTATTTTTTCAAAAAAAATTTGCATCAAAAAATAATTTTGTACACAAAAAGCATGTGATTTATAAAATGACAAAATTTAGTATAATTGATGCTTCTGACTTGCATTTACAAGTAGTTTTATCATGTTAAATTATTGTGTGTAAAGCCTAATATAGTTTCCATAATAACATTTGGGCATTGACCCTATAATTTTTCAAGGAGGAACAAGGATAATTTTCTATGATATTTTGTTTCACTCTATTTTTAACCCCTTGTTACTATCATTGGACATAAATCCTAAAATTGTAAAATCAAGTGTATAGGGATGTTAAGGCTATGTATGAGGATTTATATTTAAGTAGGCTTCATTGATAGGATGAATATTTTTTAGTACTATCTTCATACTACATATCGATTTCTTTCATGTACCTTAAGGTCTCTCTCATGTATGACCACATATAGCGAGAGCACTAGATACTCCCACATACTAATGAGTATATAGGAAGAGCAAGTATATTGAAAGGATAGGTATATAGAACATGTGGTATATAGAAAAGAGGATCATTTTGCAAGTTATAAGAAACCTTCAACATTGCTACATCAAAAGTATTTTTCATAGAATCTTAGTTGCTAAAAATTCTAAATTTTAGACCGTGAAAAACAAAAATGAGAACAATACTATTGGTAAAAAAATATGGGATATAATTACTAGTAGTGAAACTCATCCTAAGGAGATTGCGGCTAGCAAAGAGTACAATGAAAGAGATGCAAGATAAATTATACTCAACATATTTTGAGAGGCTAATGAAATACAACCATATATAAGTGAATCAAAAACATAAAATTATGAATGGGATAAACTTTGTACTATATTTGGAAGAAGGAATAAATCCATGATCCTTCATATTTTGTCATGACTACATACATTAAGGGTCCAAATGTAGAAAAACGGAACTAGATTGTATTATTCAACAGGCGTTTAAATAATACATTGCATTCCTGGATTAGCCCGAAGAGGGCGCATCTCAACAGGATGCCGCTGCAACAACTGCAACAAGTTGCTAAACATAAATAACAACTAACAAAATACAAGTACACTAACATCCCCCTTTATTACATTAGTTGGGTAATGTAATAACTAATAGCTATACTAACATCCCCTTACATTATTTTGCAATACAAAGTGAGCTGCGAAACAATTCAAATTTGACACGTCCAAGTGCCTTAGTGAAAATGTCTGCAACTTGAGCGTCGGTGGGAATGTGCTGAAGCTGAATTTGGTGCTTTGGAACTTCCTCTCGAATGAAATGACATTGTGTGTCAATGTGCTTTGTTTTTTCATGATGGACTGGATTCTTGACGAGGTTCGTAACACCTTGATTGTCGCAAAACAAGTGTATTGGAGATTTTTATGGATGGCCCATACTTGTCAGAATGCGACGTAACCATATCACTTCGCACACAGCTTCACGTGCGACACGATATTCTGCCTCTGTTGAAGAAATAGCAACCACTTGTTGCTTCTTGCTGTGCCAAGAGACAGGATCGGATCCCAGATGAAAAATGTATCCAGAAGTTGACTTGCGATCATAAAATGATCTGGAATAGTCAGAGTCCGTGTATCCTTGCAAGAAGAATTTGTTGTTCCTCTTGTATTCTAGGCCATATTCCATAGTACCACGGACATAGTGAAAAACACGTTTTGCTGCTTTCCAATGAGTAGTCTTAGGCTCCTGCATGAACCTCGAAAGATAGTTGACAGCAAAAATGAGATCTGGCCTAGTATTGGTCAGATATATGAGACTCCCAATCAACTGTCGATAGAGAGTACCATCTACCTGAGGTGAGTCATCATATCGTGATAACTGAAGTCCATTCTCCATAGGAGTTGCCATTGGCTTGCAGTCAGTCATGCGATATTTATCCAACAATGTCTTGGCATACTTTTTCTGAGACACTTTGATGGTGTGCTCCTTCTGGCTAAATTCCAGACCAAGACAGTAATGGAGAAGTCCGAGATCTGTCATCTCAAAATATTTGCACAAGTTTCTTTTGACAATAGAGATCATATCTTCTGAACTCCCTGTTATGAGTAGATCATCCACATAGAGTACAAGCAACACTATCTCAGAACCCTGTTTCTTGAAATAGAGGTTTGCATCTGATGGACATCTCTTAAATCCATGCCGCATTAGGTGATTGTCCATTTTTATATACCAAGCTCGAGGAGCTTTTTTCAGACCATACAAGGATTTGACCAATTTGCAAACTTTCTATTGTTGGCCTTCCACTTCAAATCCTTCAGCTGAGTCATATAGACTTCTTCTTGGATATCACCATTAAGAAAGGCACTTTTGACATCCATTTGGTGAACTTTCCACCCATATTGTGCTGCCATAGCACACATAACCTGAATTGTGGTCATCCGAGCAGTAGGTGCAAAAGTTTCCTCATAGTCGATGCCTTCCTTTTGAGCATAGCCCTTTGCAACAAGTCGGGCCTTATGCTTATCAATTGTTCCATCTGCCTTGTACTTGACTTTGTATACCCATTTGCAGCCAATAGGTTTCTTTCCATGCGGCAGATCAACAAGCTTCCAATTTTTATTCTTCATCAGAGACTCATACTCGGTATCCATAGCGGCCTTCCACTGAGGCTCACTGAGAGCATCTTGCACTGATGCAGGTTCAAGACTATCTATGGTAGACATGAATGCCCTGTCATCATCAATATCCATATCCTCAACTTCTCTACTTGGAGTCATAGAAAGTTCCTCAAAATATTGACAAAGATCATCAACCTCACCGGCTTCTCGGCTTCTCTTTCCTTTTGAGCCATACTCCGTGTACGAGGTCTATCCAAATTCAAATTGGGAGGAGTGGATAAATTTGCATCTCTGATTGTATTTGTACACCATTTAGGATTCTGCTTCGGTGGTGGTGAAGAAGATGTAGAAGAACCTCCTGTCTGTGTTGACGAAGGAATCTCCTCTTCCTTAGTTTCCACAATATCCTGGTGTATTGTAGATGTGCTCTGTGATGTGAAAGCTTCATCAAAGACAACATCTCTGCTGATATGAATTTTCTTGGTCAAAGGATCTATCAACCGATATCCTTTAGAGTGCTCAAAATATCCAAGAAAAATACATCTCAGTGTTTTCTCATCTAGCTTCTTCCTTTTTTCTTTCGATATGTGCATGAAAGCTTGACATCTAAAAATACGTAGATGAGATATGGAGGGTTTTCGACCACTCCATGCTTCCTGTGGAGTCATTCCTTTTAGGGCCTTTGTGGGTGCCCTATTCAACAGATACACTGTAGTGGTGACAGCTTCTACCCAATATTGTTGCCCAAGAGTTGCACCTGTGAGCATACAATGAACCATTTCCATTATAGAATGGTTCCTTCTCTCAGCAAATCCATTTTGCTGATGAGTATAGGCAGTTTTTAACTGTCTCTTGATCCCATGCTTATCTAGGAATGCAGAAAATTCATTAGAGGTAAACTCTCCCCCTCGATCTGAGCGGAGGGTTTTGATAGAAGCCCCTGACTCCTTCTCAATGGATTTCTTGAACTGCTAGAAGAATGCAAAAGCTTCAGATTTTAGTTTGAGAAAGAAAACCCACATCTTTCGTGAGTAGTCATCTACGAATAACTGAAAGTACCTCTTCCCTCCAACACTGTTGGGTGTGAAAGGACCGCATAGATCGGTGTAAATTAGCTCTAGAGGTTTTCTTGCTCTTGTAGAGATCTTCTCAAATGGTACTCTATGCTGCTTTCCTGCCAAGCAGTCAGAGCACACTGGCAATGTGGCAGAAAGGGAAGGAAGACCCTTTACCATATCATACTTGCTCGAGCTCAAGTAAGTAGCCGTAACTAAGATGCCCATATCTCTTGTGCCATAGGGAAGTTGCCTCCTTGGTAGAGACAGTCATGGCAACATGTGGAGTAGAGATAGCATCTAGTGCAAATAAGCCATGCTTATATGAAGCTATTGCAATCTGCTTACCCTTCTTGGTAATTGTACAACACTTCTTTCCATTCTCAACATGAAAGTTGACAACCATATTTCGATCCAGGATTTGTGTCACTGACAACAAATTGTTGGCCAATCCCGAAACATAGAGGACCTTGTCAATCTGACACTTGCCATCAGGAAGAGTGACTGAAACTGTACCCTCTCCCTGAACCCTGTAGGTTTTATCATCAGCAATTGTGACAGGTTTGCCCTCTTTGGCCACAAATGATTCAAACCACGATCTGTCGCCAGTCATATGTTTACTAGCTCTAGAATCGACATACCAAATAGGATCCCTCTGTGTGGAATATGTGGTAGTCATGAGCACCTTGTGTGCCCATTCAGAATCTGAGTCAGATTATTCAACAGCAACATTCACCTGGGGTTGCTTGTTCTTATTTTGTGGTTTTTTTTGGCCTTTCTGCTTGTTCTTATGCCAACACCTGTTGGTGTCATGGTTGTCTTTCTCACAGATCTTGCACCACCTCTTCTTCTATTGAGGTTGTTTGCCTTTTCCTTTCGTATCCTGTTGAGAATTTCCTCCTTTCTGAAAGTTGCCTCCTTTTTGCCCATTACCTTTCTTCCTAGAACCTTTCTTGTTGGTGTAGAGGGTTGTATTGGAAGAATCATCCTTGTGAAGTTTGCGTGCCTCCTGTTGTTGGAGCAGATTGACCAACTCAATGTAGGTAATTTGTCGTTGGGACACCTGGATGGAGGTTATCAACATATCAAATGAAGAAGGTAAAGCTCTCATCACAAGTGAAATGAGAAGATTTTTGTCCACAGTATCTCCTAGAGAACTCAATTTCTCTTTCAACTCAGACACTCGCACGTGAAAGAGTTCAACTGTTTCACCCTGTCTCAAACTCAGGTTATGAAGTTGTTGTTGAAGATGAAGAATTGTGGATTCATTCTTCCCCTCATAGATGGTTCTAAGGGCATCCCATGCCTCTTTACCACTTGCTTTATTAGCTATATGAGGTTGCACTTCATCTAAAACAGCAAACAAAATGAGCACCTTTGCTCTACTGTCTTTCTTGTCAAAAGCAATCTGATCTGCTGAAGGACCTGTGGATCCCGTCGTTGGTGAAGGCCTCGGTTGCTACTCCAAAGAAAATATCCCACAAATCTTCCATTTGGAGAATAGCCTTCATCTTATGTTTCCATGGTGTATAATTTGGACCTTTCAATAACTGATGCGGATCAGTCATCAACTTTGCAACAACGGCCATAGTGAAGGTTCCTTATATCACCAAATTGGTCCCCCTTTCGATATACCGTACAAAATACCCACCCTTACGTGAGGGAAACTATAGGTATTTAGAAAGATCAACAAAAATCACCCGCCCTTACGTGAGGGAGACTATAGGTGAAATTTAGAGATCATACGATACGTGGAACATAAGCGGTACTGAAAAGGAATCGCCTTGTTGATGGCACCTACCATAGAAGATTCTTCTCATGCGTGGGGCGTAACTTCCCCTAAACACTATGAAGAATACTTCGTCAAGATTTACGCCTAAACACAAGTGCGATAAAGGGTAGTGGATGGAGTAAAAAATGCAAAAATGGTGTACTTATTCCTCCCCGACGATTTATAGAGAACAAGCTCAGACGTCGTTATAGCAGCTATATTAGGCGGCGGATACAGTAGCCAAATCACGATAGCTTTACCTGTAAGTGCTGGCCAGAGGTATCGCAAATACCGAACGCTGCAGTGCAAATAAATTGCACAGATGGGTTTTATATTCCGGGGACTTAGGGAGTGTTTTGATTTTAAGTTTTTAATGTTATAGTGCAAAAATGAAATATGCAACATACAACATGAAAAAAACTGCCCACAAGAATAACCCACAAGGTGTCGGTCACAGCCGAAAATGCACCTTTTACAATGCCAAATTGCTATTTTTTTTGAAAAATTACTCTCTATCCCCCTTTGATTTTTGAAAAATATCCCCCCTTAAAAGGCTTTCTTTAACAAAGCATTTTTATAATCATTATTTATTTAAAATTAAAATAAATAATTTCAATTTATATAGTTTTAAAAACTTTAGAAAAAATAAATTAAAATTAAATTTTAATTTATAAAGTTTAAAACTATATTAAAAAAATTAAAATTAAAAATTTTAATTAAAAATAATAATAATTAAAAATTACTTTGAAAAAAAAAATATACCTGAGGGGAGTCGGCGAACCCTCGACCTGCAGGCTCCCTGAGCCTTACCGCACGGCTCACGACCACATGAGCGCCGGGCTGATCCGAAAGGATCTGGCAACCTCCTCCATTTTCAACCCGAATGGTCCTCCTCTTCGGCCTCACGAACTCCTGCTCAGCAGCTCCCGCCACTCTGCTTCCCGGCGCTCCTCTGAAAAAAAATGCCGTCCAGGGGGGGTGCTGCGCACTAGTTTCGCACTAGTTTTTTTTTTTTTTTTAAACGGGCCGGGTTTGCGTCTTATCGACACAGTGGGGGGCGGAGGAACCTGCGTCTAATCGACACTGTTGGGGACCTGCGTCTAATATCGATGCAGTGGGGGGGGGTGGGCGGGGCGGGGGACCTGCGTCTAATCGACGTAGTTTGGGGGGGGGGTTTATACCCCTCCAACTTCCCGCGCGAGCGGGAATTTAAATTCCTGCTCTGCAACGGGCGGGGGCCCCTTGCGTCGCAGGTCATGCACGGGTCGTGACAGGCCTACGTGCACTTTCCTGTGTGATAGTTTCTGTCACGTTCTTTTGCGCGGCAGTTTCTGTCGCGTGGCGCGACAGGCCTGCTGTCGCACGGACGCGCGGGTGGCACGACAGGCCTGCTCGCGTGGCGGCCTACACGCGCTTTATCGCAAGGGCCTGCGATAGGCTTGCTGTCGCACGGACACACGACAGTTTGCGCTCTATCGCAGTAGTCTCCACGCTGTGTCGTCGCTGGCAGGCCGGGGAATGCTGTGAAATTTTTTTTTTTTTTTAAATCACGATTGCGTGATTTAGAAAAATAATTTTCACTCGCACAAAGAAAATGCGGCAGTCTTCTTCCACCTGAAAAACGCAGTCGTCACAGCTCCCTCCATCTTGGCTCTGATGCCATGTAGAAAAACGGAACTAGATTGTATTATTCAACAGGCGTTTAAATAATACATTGCATTCCTGGATTAGCCCGAAGAGGGCGCATCTCAACAGGATGCCGCTGCAACAACTGCAACAAGTTGCTAAACATAAATAACAACTAACAAAATACAAGTACGCTAACACCAAAATGGTGAGAGTATTAAAAAATTACTCCAAACAATTGTAAACTTGAATTCAAGGTTGAATACCATGGAAGAAAATATTGAAGATAATCTCATAGTATTACTTGTACTTAGATATCTCCCTAAATCATTCCAAAATCTGGTCACATCTCTCTAAGTATCGAACAAAAGTGTGTCATTTGAAGAATTGGTAAAAATTCTTTAATAATATGAAGTTGAAAATCAATTGAAAGATAAGTTGTTCAATAGTGTTCTTATATCCACAAATAAATCACAAAATAATTAAAGGGACCTTCCAATTCATTTTTAATACAAAATTATTCTCAATGCAAGAGATATTATTATATTTGTAAATGAAGAACACAAGCTTACACTAAGAGGAGGGTGAAAAATATAAGATAAAATTTTTACTTTTCTTTCCAAAGCAATATTATCCAATATCATCAATTACAATAATAAAACAATGCAAAAATAATCACATACATAAGAGACATAGATTTAGCATGGTTCACCCAATGTGGGCTACGCCCATAGAGAAAATATTTCTTATAATTTTTTTCAAAAAATCTGTTGGGAACCAATTCCCTATTACAATATTTATGGGGTCCAACCCAAAGGAGACATCAATCCCCTATGTTCAATTTCATGGACCTCTATCCATAGGAGAAACCAATCCCCTTTGCTATGGTTCATGGAGCTCTATCCATAGGACACACCAATCCTCTCTACTCTGGTTTGTTGACATCTATCCATAGGATACACCAATCCCCTTTGATCTGGTTTGTGGACCTCTATCCATAAGAGACACTAATCACCTCTACTCTGGTTTGTTGACCTCTATCTATAGTAGATACCAATCCCATTTGCTTTTGGTTCATGGACCTCTATCTATAGGAGACACCAATCCCATTTGCTCTAGTTTGTAGACCTTTATCCATAGAAAATATCAATTATTTTTAACTGATTCATAGACCTTTATCCATATGCGACACCAATATCCTTTACTTTAGTTCATGGACCTCTATACATAGGAGACACCAATCCCATTTTCTTTGATTTGTGGACTTCTATCCACAGGAGAAACCAATCCCATTTTCTCAGGTTCATGGACCTCTATCCATAGGAGAAACCAATCCCCTTTGCTCTGGTTCTTTCCAAAGCCTACTCAAAATTGCTCCAAACCTACACACAAGGCTTACTCAAATATATTTACCAAAATATGCTCAAATCTGCTCTAAACCTATACACAAGGCTTACTTAATTATATTCCAATCCTACATAAAATCCTTGCTCAAATTTGCTCACCAAAACCTACTTAAAACTTTTCCAATCCTACAAACAAGGCTTTCTCAATTCTGCTCATCAAAACCTACTCACAAATCTACTCAAACCTGCTCCAAGCCTACATGAAAGGCTTGCTCAAATCTACTCACCAAAACCTACTACCAGTTTTGCTCAAATTTATATCATGCCTACACAAAAGGCTTGCTTAAATCTACTACATGCCTACTCACGAAGCTTGCTAACATTTTCTGACCACAACCTACTATTAACTATGCTCAAATATGCTCATAATTTAGCACCAAATATTACATATAAACAATGCTCATATCTTTCTCAAATCTTACATACAAACAATATTCATCTATATAATGATGTCATCCAGTGATTTATCTAATATTCAATGTGCATTTTCAACTAAAGCAGTTTAGACATATTCTACCCAAAATTTGTTTAACCTATTGAACATATAGAGAATGCTCTGCACTAACAAATTCTTAATATGTTCTTCATATTCATTAAGTCTGTCACTTTCATATGTCTCACATTTATTTTATTTTAAGGGTATATCTAGTATAGCATTTGAAAATTAATCTGGTAATTGTTGATTTGCACCTTCACTTCAAAACTAATCACAATGCATAAGTTTACCTTTTTCATCTATTCCCAAAATCAATCATAAAGATGTACAAATTTTGATCTATTATACTTGCACATGCATTCCCAAATCCTCTCAAAATCAATGCATAGATTTGCTTTACAATATTGGTCTATAACCCTTGCAAGTTCATTTTCAAATCCATTCAATAATAATGCACAACTTTGTTCTCAAACCCTAGCACATATATTTCCAATTTCATTCAACAATAATTCACAATTACTCCTAACTTCAATCAATCACTAATGTACATCAAATTTACATTCAAACCCTTGTACTTTTATTTCCAATTTATATCAAAGCAATGCACAGTCAATCAATCCTTATTTCTCCAAACAAATGACAACTCAACCACCTTAAGAAGAAATTAAATCACCATACCTTTATAATTGCCTTGATGATGATATGCCTTCAAAACTTGCTTTTAAAATAATTTCCCTTTCTTGTCTCGCTTCAAAAACTGGTTAGCAAATATATATTTTTTAATCATCCATATTAAATTACTTCTCAAAGATATGTGCACACTAAAAATTGAAAATAATGCTTTATAGCTCCTTTTTAGTCTCCAAAATAAATCTTTCAATAATGAAAAAAACCCCTATTTTTTTTTCTTTTCTATCATGCACAAAATACAATCAACAAATAAACCATAATAATACCTTATAACTCCAAATTTCACAATACACAAAAATAATTTTCAATACACCCCAATATACCTTATAACATCTAAAAACATAATGTGTAAATGATAACTTTTAATTCAACCTCATACACCTTATATATCCTTTACTAATGCACAAAATAAATTTAAATTTATACTCCCTTACACAATATCTGAAATATAATTTTCAATTAATAACTATATACCATATGACTCCAAACAATATACAAAATATAATTAATTCCAGCACACCTTATGACTCCCTAACATAATCAAACATGATGCATACCTTATAACTCCTAAAATAAATTTTAATAAAAATTTACCCTTACCAACACATAGTTGCCGCAAATCGAACCTCCAAATTCTTGCTTGCGCACACTCTAACATCATCTAGGCTACCGCTTGAGCTAGCTTACCCACACTCTAACATCATATTTGTCTTCGATTTCAGCTCCACTTGAAATTACGTTCACACTTCCCCTTTATTTTCTTCTACCCTTTGCAAACTTTGTGCGAATGGATTTCGTATGATGCACATACAAAACCTTGGCTCAGTGAATTATTTTCCCTCATTTAAATATGCATTTCAATTACTCGGAAAATTCAACACTATATTTACTTTTTTATTTTTTTGATTTTACATTGGTGCCTTTTAACTTTACACTTGTTTATATTATAATATTTAAAAAATATTATAATAAATCTTTTAACCTTTTGCCTCCCTTTGTGGTATTTAAATATTTTTCAAGAAAATAAAACATTGTCCTTTTCTTGCAATATTCGATCCCAAGCATTTAAAAAAAAAAATTCTTCAGAATATTTAAATTTGATATTTAAATATTATAACCCTTCTCTTAGAAAAATAACTTCTTTTTACCTTGAATTTGTGTTCATTGCTTGCTATCAAAACCATGGGAAATATTTTTACCTTGACAACCATGCACCTTTGACATCAAAATATTTCTACCTCATGTACCCTTTGACATCAAAATATTTCTACCTCATGTACCCTTTGACATCAATGATAACTCAATATACTCAATATTTCCAACAATCTCCCCCTTTGTCGTTGATGGCAACCCTAAAAAAAACCTTTGTTTGACTACAACTATATTCCAAATCTACTCCCCTGACAAGTTACTTCCCCTCACTGAAACTCCCCCCCTTTGACATGAATGGCAAAGGGCTCCTTGAGGCTAAAAATAATATACTTTAGCATATCTCCCTCACCACATCCTTTTATTGAGGATATTAATTATGGAATGGGAGTGAAACTCGTAAATTTTTGTGCTCATCTTCTTGTTTAATTTTCATTCTCCAAACTTTTGAAGTCATACCTCTTTGAACATTTTGAGCATCCTTTTTATTTCATGTCTTTGGAAGTTCCAAAAATTTTGTTCTACACCACTTTGCTTTATGCATAAAATTATGACAATTGTAACACCTAATGTTGTAGTCTTTGAAAGGTTCAAATGAATCCTTGGTGGAGCTATAATCATTCTTACTATAAACCTTGCAATGTATAGCTTTATGACCAAAATTATTACAATTGAAACACATGATTTTGTAGTTCTTGGAAAGTGCAAGTGACTTGAAATTTCTCTTATTGAGGCCATAATTATTCTTACCATGAACCCTACAATGTAAATATTTATAACCAAAATAATTACATAAGAAGAAATAACCTTGGAAGAGGTATTCATATTGCTTTTGAGGATATGGTTGCATGATTATTTCTTTGCTTCTTTTGTGCTGGTCAATGTTCCTTGATGATTTTTTGTTTTCTTCCTCATTGATGTTTCCGCTTCTCAATTCATTAGTACAGGTCTTAGATTCTTATTCAAACATTTTATTTGATGCTTCTATTTTTTTTAGCTTGACTCCCCATTTTATTTCTCTTGATCCTCTTGATCTTCCTCAAAACCAAGTCCAACCTTCATAAATGGAGATCTTTATGCTTTGATAATATCATTCAAATATTTTAAGCTTTTTCTAAACTAATATATCTTATTATTAAACTTTTCAACTTCTTTTCTTAGAGTGACAACTTCATGTTCTATTCTTGTACATTCTAGATCTTATGCCTTTAACTATTCAAACATACCTTATTCAATTCTTCTTGCCTCTTCAACCTTAAATTTTAAGTCAGTGAGATCTTGTAGAAGTTTTACCTTTGTTTTTCTATCCTCTTGAACTTGAACCTTCAATTCTGAATTCTTATTTCTAACCCTCTTCAATTCTTCAATAGCAACAATAAGTTCCTCTTTTATGTCAAATGTGGCTTCCCTTTTATATTCTAAAACTTTATCTTCTTCTTGGTCTTCAATAACAAGAGTATCTTCTTTCTCTTCTATGGCCAAAAATAGAATCTCTTATTTTTCACTATCTAAGAGGCTTTCATCAATATCATTGGAATCACTGCTTGCTTCTTCATTGTAAAAAAATTTCCTTTACCTTTGAAAAATCTTCTTCTCATGCTTGCCTTGACCATGCCAATTTTTCTTTTCATGATATAATTTTATTTATTTATTTTTCTTGTATTTCTTTTCCTCTTCATTGCTACTATTTTTTGCTCGTGGATAATTAGCTGCATAGTGACCAATGTTGCCACCACTAAAGTATTTTACAGTATTTATATTTTTGTATTTTATTAGATGCTTCGTATTTGTTCTCACAAAATTAGCCTCCTCTTGACTGTTTGATTCATCACTTGATTATGGTACTTTATCTTTTGCCTTCTTTGATAATTTGAATGTTGCTTCTCATGTGGATGTTTGTTCTTTTTCTATCCCCATATCATAGGCTATGAGTATTCGATGTATCTCATCCATACCTAAAGTTTTGAGATTATTCATCTCTTCTATTGCTAAAACCTTTGCATCATACCTCATAGGGAGTGACCTAAATATTTTTTGAACCATAGTACATTCCTCAATATTTTCTCCAAGTCCACAAATAGTGTTGACAACCTCATCAACACGAAGTAGATACCTAGCAATATTTTCCTCATATTTCATCTCTAGTTCTTTAAAATTCCTTGTGTTTTTGAAGTTTTTCCATTTTGACCTTGTCATCTCCTTCATATGTATTATGCAACTTATCCCACATTTATTTTGCTAAAGTTCAGTACATGAATTTCACAAATTCTAATTCACATAACCCACTTAAAATAGCATGCATTACCTTGGCATTACTTTCATATGGTTTCTTACCACTTGCATCTATGGGAGGAGTTGTAGGTGGTGTGAAAACATCCTCAACTTATTTCCATGTATCATATCCTTGTGCCATCAAAAATATCTTCATCCATATGGTCTAGAAAGCATAGTTAGTCCCATAAAACAATGGTGCCCTATTTTATGAAAACCCTTCTTGATGTGCCATTTGTATTTTTTAAAAGATCTACCTTCAAGTTACTAGGCTTTCATGAAGGAACCCTCTCTGATACCAATTGAACAACACAAGCTTTTATTGAGAGGGGGGTGAACAATATAAGAAAAAAAATTTACTTTTATTTCCAAAGAAGTATTATCCAATATTATCAATTGAAATAATGAAATAATGCATAGATCATCACACACATAAGAGACACAAGTTTAATGTGGTTCACCCAATGTGGGCTACGTCCACGGAGAAAATATTTCTTATATATTTTGTCAACAAAATCTCTTGGGAACCAATTCTCTATTATAATGTTTATGGAAACCAACCCAAAGGAGACACAAATCCCCTATGCTCATGTTTGTGGACCTCTATTCATAGGAGACACACTTCTCCTTTGCTCTAGTTTGTGGATCTCTATCCATAGGAGAAACCAATCCCCTCTACTCTAGTTCATAAACCTCTATCCACAAGAGATACCAATCCTCTTTGCTTTGGTTTGTGGATCTCTATCCATAGGAGAAACCAATACCCTATGCTATGGTTTGTGGACCTCTATCCATAGGAGACACCAATGAAGAACATAAACATATAGTAAGAGGGGGGTGAATAGTATAATATTAAATTTTACTTTTCTTTTCTAAACAATTTTATTCAATATAATCAATGACAATATCAAAATGAGTAATCAAAACAATGCACAAATTATCACACACAATAGAGACACTAATTTAATGCGGTTCACCGAATGTGGGCTACTACATGGAGATAATATTTCACTAAAATTTTCTCAACAAATATCTTGGGAATCACTTCCCTATTAAAATGTTTATGGACCTTTATCCAAAGGAGACACCAATACCCTAATACTTTAATTTGTGGATCTCTATCCATAGGATAACTCTTTCCCATTTTCTCTAGTTCATGGAACTTAATCCAGGAGACCTCTATCTCCTCAACTGGTTTATGGATCTCTCTTCATAAAATAACTCTATCTTCCCAAATGGTTCATAGACCACACTCCATTGGATAACTCTTTCCCCTTGATCTAGTTTATGAATCTCTATCCACAAGAGATATATTTCCCCTTTGCTCTAGATGGTGCTCTTTTAGAAGACTTCTACCCCCACTACACTAGCTTGTGGATATCTCTCCACATAATACCTCTATCCTCACTCAGAAGACCTTTATTCTCACTGCCTTGGCTAATGGATCTCTATCCACTAGATGCTACTATCCTCTGCTTTTTCACCTCTAAAGCTTACTCTCAACTCTACTCAATATTTATCTCAAATCTGCACTAAACACTATCCTCGGTCTAGCATAAATCTACTCATAAATTTGACTCTTGTCTAGCATAAATTTACCCTCAAATTTATCTCAAGCTTTAACACAAAGCTTGATCAACTCTGTTCAGATTTACCCCAAGCCTTAACACAAATCTTAAACAAATTAATCAATCAACTCTGCTCTCAATGTTGTCTCAAGTCTTCACCAAGACTTGCCTTAAACTGCTCTCAAGTCTTCACAAAGACTTACCTCAAATCTATCTACAAGGTTTCACAAAAGCTTGCTCAACTCTGTCCTTAAGTTTTTACAAAATCTTACTCAAATCACTGCAAAACTTGAAGAGACAAGACAACTTAAATATCTTTAAGAAAATATCTTCACACACAAACAAGTTTCACTCAAAATCTTGTTTAACCTTAGGAACATATAGATAATGATAATCTCTATCAAAACCTCAATATGTTTCACACTCATAAATTTGTGTACTGAACAAAACAATCTATCTCTAGAAAACACTCTTTTAAATCAATTTAGGATGAAGTATAAATTATTTCACAAAATTTGATCTACAACTCCCATACTCTCAATCAATAATGCTAAAAAAACTTCACTCAATCATTCACTCAATGAAACACAAATTGCTTACAAACCCTAATCAAGTATTTCACTCTTCTTTTAACACAAAGCACAATGTGGGTCTTGTTGCAGCCTCACCGTAACTACCCCAAATCCTTGGGGACCTACTTTAAAATTGTGTGTTTTGGGTTTCCTATTTCTTTGAGTGGTAGTTTTTGATGATTTCTCACTCATGGATTCCGTCTTGCAAGTTCCAAGGTTCTTCTTTGGCTATTGTTCAGTCTCTTTGTCTTTCATCTTGCCAGTCTATGATATTCGTGTTGGTTTGGTAGGATTAGTTGATGTTGTCTTAGTTTTATTTGTAGACTAGATGTTAGGGTAATTTTGGATTTTTTTTAAATGTGAAGTTTAAAACTAACTAGATCAAAGCTAAATTAATAAAGAGATTAGTTTTATCTTAATTTCACTTTAATATGATTTGAATTAGTTAAAAATAAAAATATAAAATATAAAATAATAAAAAATAATAAAAACAAAATGTAGCATGTTTTTGTCCATTTCATTATAATGTTTTATATTTAGATCTTAGGGAGTATATCACTTAGGCTTTATAGTGTTATTTTAATTTTTTTTTTCTAATGTTTATTCTCATTTTGATGTGGGGGATACATTTGCCAATACGGGTACGTGAAAGACAGCAGGATGACCGCAGTTCGACACCGTGGACACGTGGGAAACGCTCGCTCATGAATGAGGAAGGGCCGAAGTTGACGACCATGCTGGAAGATTCTCCAGCGATTGCGAAGGGCGACACCATGGACACTATCTGATGTACATCACGACAGCGCAAAGGCTTATCTTGACAAAGCGGTGAAGTAATAGGCTGATGTGCGAATGCGGATCACGATGATGATAGCGCCTAAGCCGAATGGGATGATTGAATTCCACGGATAGGCTGTAGTTGATTTAGCAGAGCCCTGCGGAGGCGGCAAACGGTGTGGCGCCTTTGGCCAATGTCGGCAATGTCAAAGAGGGAAAATTAGCAAGGATGGGGGCCGGCTAGCCTAACTAGGCCAATGACTACGGTGACCAGTTTGGAAAGTGGGAATGAAGGAGCTCAGACACCATTCTGAGGCCAGTGAAAGGTGACAAGGATTTCCATAAGCCACACTGTGTACCCCGAATGAGCAGCCGTAAACGAAGGTGGACTACCACAGCATGAAGAGGATAGACCATATACGGTCAGCAATGCATGTTCAACGTGGATGGAACACAGATGGATAGATTACCAGAGGATTCGCAGGGAAAGCTTGTAATGTGAACAGTGATGACAATACCTAAGGCTGGCAGTGGAAATTAATGCAATAAATTGGGAGCTCACTATCACGTAAATCGAGGGCAATCTGACGAATGTGCTGAAGTGGCGTAGATTGTTTGATAGTGATGAGATGAATACAAACAATACATTGTAGAAAGGCGACTTGGCACAGATAGATGTTTGTCTAAGATTCATTGCCTTGCCAAATATAATTTCTGAAACGCATGGGAGATTTACTCGTGAACGAATGGCACTGCTATCAGATATAGCAACCGACATATTGTTGACCGCAGTGTGTTCCCGGAAGGATGAGACATGTCCTTCGATACGTTTCCAAGCCAGAGGTGGATGACAGTCGCAACATACCTTATGACTACAAACAATATGCAAAATATAATTAATTCCAACACACCTTATGACTGCCTAACATAATCAAACATGATGTATAACTTATAACTCCTAAAATAATTTGTAATCAAAATTTACCGTTACCAACACACAATTACCACGAATCAAACCTGATACTTCTTGCTTGTCCATGCCCTAGCGCAAGCTAGGCTTCCACTTGAGCTAGCTACCCACACGAAACTTAAAGCACACGAATAGCCTCCTCAATATCTTCTACAATTTTTTTTTGACTAAAGTTTCAACCAAAAACGAAGTCATTACAAATTGACCCAGTGACCTCCTTCTTGCCCACATCTTAGTGCAAGGACCTCCTATCATTTGGGCTAGCCATCCAGATGGAACTATGAACATGATGTCTTCTATTTATATTTGATTTCAGCTTTGCCTTAAATGATGTATGCACTTCCCCTTTATTTTCTTCAGCCCTCTGCAAACTCTATGCGAACATATTTTCATTGGTACAAAAACAAATACTTGGCTCAATAAATTACTTTCCCTCATTTAAATATGCATTTTGATTAAAGCTTGGAAACATCGACACTGTATTTGCTTTTTACTTTTTTTAATTTTACATTGGCACCTTTTAACCTTACACTTGTTTATATTATAATATTTAAAAAATATTATAATAATAGCTTTTAACCTTTTGCTAATAATAGCTTTAAAACCTTTGCCTCCCATTGTGGTATTTAAATATTTTTCAAGGAAATAAAACCTTGTCTTTTTCTTGCAATAAATAATCCCAAGCGTTTTAAAATTTTGTCTTTTTTCATAATATTTAAATTTGACGTTTAAATATTATAATCCTTCTCTAAGAAAAATAACTTGTTTTACCTTGAATTTTTGTTCATTGTTTACTATCAAAAAACCGTGGGAAGTATTTTTGCCTTAACAACCATGTATCTTTGACATCAAAATATTTCTGCCTCATGTACCCTTTGACATGAATGACAACTCAATATACTTAATATATTTAACACTAAAAAAACATTATATACAAATTTATAAATATAATTTTTTGACTCAATATTGTAAACCTTAAAAGAAGTAAAAATTTCCATCACAATATGAACTAGATATCATATGTGGTTTACTGGGTATAGCGAACATTATTATTTATTATCCTTCACCTTTGACATATTTCTAATGTTAACAACTAAAACAAGAAGTTCTGACTCTTAAATTGATGATCATGTTGGTTTACTAGGTATAGCGAACATTATTTTAATTACCCTTCATCTTCGATAAGATTTTAATGTTAACACCTAAAACAAGGAACTTTGATTTTTAAATGGTGATGTGGTGTTTGCCATGATTAATGGCCGGTATAAAGAATATTATTTTTGCCTAATAAATGCAATATACACACTTATAAAATTTTAGTAAACTTAAATGCAATATATACACACTTATAAAATTTTAGTAAACTTATAAATAAAATCTTCCGTTTGTATTAGGGTTGGTAGCTGGGCCTTTCGTTTGTAGATTCTTCTGCTCTCTTCTTCTCTGCATTACCGAAGGACGTCTACTGTACAACTGTTTCCTTCGGCCATGGGACTAACCAGCCACATGATCATTTTGCTACTGCTTTTCAGCTTAATGAGCTTTGGAGGTATTCTCTCTTTACTCTGAGTTTTATACATATATTAATGTATCATAGTTCGTCTATGAAAGAATTGCTAATATTGGAACATCCATAATTTAGATGTATATGGAAGGCAGTTGGAATCGTATAATGGCCATCTGCATTTGCTGGTATGTGTTAGAAATATTGTTTAATCCAAATCCCGTACTCTGTCACCGCCGCTGGGATGTCCCGTCTGACAGAGGAAGTATGGGTGAAGTTGAGGGAGCAGGTGAAGTCCGTATGCCTCCAGGCTGGCCTCGGGAGTCATGCCAAGCCTGCCTCAGACCCCCTGCAACTATAAATGGAGACCTCGGGCACGATCTCGGCATTCTGGGCAGCAGCCCCAGTTTCCCTACACACCAGTTGTGCAGGCGATCCAGCGGCAAGCCTTGCCGCAGTTGCACGCACAAAGGGTTCTGGGGTTCTTGTTGCTCCTTAGCGCAGAACTGTCCCTGGCAGTTTAGCAGACCCTTCTCTGTTGCGGTACAGATCTGTTTGTTTGCCTAGCAGTCCACACTGCAGTTGAGTTCAGGCGGCAATTTTCGCAGTTGTAATCGCTTAGCAGGAGCCTTTTCTAAGTTCGGGTTTTTGGGGGTTTATTCCGCAAGCGGCAGTTGCCATAGATGTAAGGCTCTGCAGAGCTAGTCCCCCTTTTTGCTCCCTCCCCTGTTTAATAATACAAACCCTAGTTTATTCTGCCTGTGTTTGTCAGCCTATAACAGGGCCTGTCTATAGATCCTCAGTTTTTTTTTTTCGTATTTAATTTGTTTGGGTTAAGTTTATGTTTCTAACATGGTATCAGAGCGAGGAGACAATGACAGCAGGCGAGGTCGGGAGATGCTGCATGGAGAGCAGCCATGGAGATGCTGATGGAGGGCAGTAAGGGTTTGGTATGTGAAAATATAAATAATCCATTTCATTGTTATTTAAAAAAAAAAAATTACTACATATTAAAAATATATTAAATAAATAAATAATTAATAAATTATTCTTTAATATTTGTATTAAAACATAAAATGTTATCCATTAAGCATGAAATGTATTGTAATGTATATATGATAGAAACGTCAATTGTATGTGCTAGGAGATAGATAAACAAGATGGAAGCTCTTCAAGATAAGAACATGCACTCCTTTGATACAATCTAAGGTATGCATTTCTACTGAATAGATTATTTTGTTAAATTGTTTAAGTATGGTATAGGAAAAAGAGGTTTAGAAACTTCTTGTTGTCATTTAGTCTATCTCTAAAGAAAAAAGTTAGGCCTTGCTTAAACCCATTAATAAAGAGGAACTGAAGAAGGTAGTCTTTGGAATGAGTACAAGAACACTGCATGACTTTCTAATTAAGTTTTTTTAGGTCTTCTAGGACAACTTGGAGGTTCATGGTGATGAGTGGTTATTGCAATACATATTATTTTATCCATATAGCTTGTGATACAAATGATTCAAAGATAGTTGATGAGAGAAAGGTTTGTGTAGGAGATTGTTGTATTTCCTATGATAAAGACCATAATGTTTGAGTTGAAAGTCACAATGATTGTTTAGGTTATGTTAAAGAAAACTAATTAATTCAATTAAAATTTAAAAATTGACATTATAATTTATCGTTAGGATACAAATTGATGGTCACAATAACATATAATTTAATAATTTTTACCATTGATGTCCTAGGATGACGTCAATATTTGTTTTTAACTTTGGTCTACATCCTTGCTTGAGGATAAATGAATATTTAAAATAATTATTTTTTCTTCTAGTTACAACATTAACCTTTTAAGTTCCATATATCATTATAACACCTTATAAAAATGTAATCAAGGATTATTAATGTCATGCTCATTCAACAAGTGGTCTATGTGTAAAAATTCTAATATTATAACAAGGTAAGAGTTTCATTTACTTGAAAAATATAATATCAAAATAAATTTATAATATGTAATTTGATTTATGTTAAAACTATGAACTATCTAATACTTTCATTTTCATTAACCTAAATAATGCACATACATCAAATATGCACGTGTATTATATTCAACACATAATTCTAATTTAATTTTGATATTTAAAAAAACTAGAGTTACAATTGATCTTTAATAGTTGAATATGTACATAAGTTTTACAAGACAAAACTTGCTAGGTCCCAAAGTTAGATGCCATACATTTTATATTATATGGTACAACTATCTTACTAATAAATATAAAAGTGGACAACTATACATAAGACTCTTAGCTCAGCACCCTCCTAACCTCCTCTCCTTGAGGTGGTTAATTTTGATATGGGAGTATATCTACTCCTAGTAGACAATGCTCTTTTTCTTTGTCCACCTTCTTCCTCAAATTTTCCTTCTAATTCTTTTTAGTATCCTTGCTCCTGCTTGTCTGTCAAAATACTATTCTATGCCACTTAGCCATATGCCCAATATTATTGTACTTGTAACACTTAATGTTGTGGTTCCTTGAAGGTGCAAATATCTTGAAGTTTCTCTTGGTGAAGACATATCTATTCCTATCATGAACCCTGCAATGAATTGCTTTATGACCAAACTGATTACAAGAGTAGCAATACCCTTGAAAGAGATACCCATTTCTAAAATTTCTCTTAGTGAAATTATATTTCTTCTTTTCATGTGTCATGCACTGCATAGCCTTGTACAAAAATCTGTGACATGAGAAGCAACATCCTTTGAAAAAATATTTTGTTTGACCCATTGGTCTCTTAGTCATTTCTTCCCTATTATGTTTCATGTTCCATCTATTTCTTATTTATGCATTATTTCATTCCTTGATGAACCTTCTATTTTTAAACTTATCCTCATAAGTCTCACTTTCTCATTCACTATATTTTTCTAAAACTTATACTTCTTTGGAGCTTGATATTGACTCGTCTCCTTGTTCTCTTTGTCCTTCTTCAAAACTAAGTCCTATATTATTTTATGAAGATCTTTGTACACTAATAATCTTATCCAAGGTCTTTGATTTTTTACCAAACCTGTGTAGCTTATATTTAGACTCTTTCACTTCCTTTCTTAGTGAATCTTATTCATGCTCTAGTATTTAAAATTCTAAAAATTTTACCTCTAACTTTTCTTTAAATATCCTTGTCTTAGATATTGAGTTTGTCAGATCTTATATAAGCTTTCTTTTCTCTTCATCACATTCTTGAAATTGAATCTTGAGTTGTAAAATTTGCTTTTTAACATTTCTTAATTACTTAAGAGTAGAAATAAGCTCACCTTCTATACCAACTACTCATTATTCTTCATTTTTGGATTCTTCCTCTACATTTTTATCTTCAAGAGCATATTTATACCTTTTAAATTTATCTTAAATAGAAGCACTTCCTTCTTCCTCTATTTCTAATAATAGAATTTCTTCTTCATTATCTGAATATCTTCCATCACTATCACTTGAAATCTTGCCTATCTTATCTGCATAAAAAATATTCTTATACCTTTGGAAAAACTTCTTTTCATGCTTGTTTTGTCCATACTTATTTTTATTTTGATACCTGGATTTTCCTACTTCCCTGTTCTTATGATCCTGTTTCTCTTCACCACTACTACCTCCAGCTTTTGGACAGTTAGATGCATAGCGACCATAATTACCACAATTGAAACACTTAACTATTTTTGTACCTTTGTTATTTCTTTATTCCTTGTTCCTTCTACCATAGTTTACTTCTTCATAACTGGATGACTCATCACTTGAATCTAACTTCTTATGCATTGTCTTCTTTGTTAATTTGAATGCTACTTCTTTCTTGGGGATAGGATCCTTTCCTATTCTCATCTCAAAATCTATGAGAGTTCCATGTAACTCATCCCTAGTCAAAGTTTCAATATCTCTTGTTTCTTCTATGACTAAAATCTTTTCACTGTACCTCATAGGGAGTGACCTTAAAACCTTTTGATAAATATATGATTCTTCAACTTTAAACCCAAGTCCTTGCATGCAGTTAAAAAATTCGTCCACACAAAGTAAGTATGTAGCATTGTCTTCCTCATCCTTCATTTTCAAGTCTTTAAATGTTTTCTTGTAATTTTACAATTTTACCATCTTGACATTTTTATCTCCCTCATATGTTTTCTTCAAATTTTCCCAAATATATTTTGCTGATGTGCAATGCATAACTTTTACAAACTTTGATTCTTGTAAACCACTTAATATTACATTCATTGCCTCTTAATTATGTAGGTGTAAGATCTTACCATATTTATATGTAATAGGAGTAGCTGGTAGTGTGTACCCATCATCAACTGCTTGCCATATCTCATTTCCTTGTGCCGAAAGGTAAATATTCATTCTTAGACTCTAGAATACATAATTGTTCCCATAGAACAATGGTGCATTATTTGCTGAAGATCCACTCTGAGATGTCATTTGTGTTCCTATATATTTTTTCTTCAAGTTGTTTACTCTTTTGAAGAAACCTACTCTAATACCAATTGAATATCACAAGCTTCTACTAAGACAAAGGGTGAACAATATAAGACAAACTTTTACTTTTCTTTCCAAAATAATATTATGTAAGATAATAAATGGCAATATCAATAGAAGTAATTAAAGAAATGTACACATCATCACACACAATAGAGACACCAATTTAATGTGGTTCACCCAATTTCACTAAAATTTTCTCAACAAATCTCTTGGGAATCACTTTCTTATTACAATGTTTATGGACCTCTATCCAAAGGAGACACTAATACCCTAATTCTCTAATTTGTGAATATCTATCCATAGGATAACTCTTTTATCTTTTATCTAGTTCACGAAACTTGATCGATGAGACCTTTATCTCCTCAACTAGTTTGTAGATATCTCTACATAGAAGAACTATATCTTTCTAACTAGTTTGTGGATCACATTATATAGGAGAACTCTTTCCTCTTACTTTAGTTTATGTATCTCTATTCATAGGAGAACTCTTTCCCATCTACTCTGGTTGGTGCTCTTCTAGAAGACTTCTACCTCGACTGCATTGGCTTGTCGATCTCTATCTATAGAATACCTCTATACTCACTTAGAAGACCTCTAGACTCACTATACTAGGTAATGGATCTATATCCACTAGATACTTATATACTCTACTATTTTACCTCGAAAGCTTACTCTCAACTCTGCTCAATCTCTGTCTCAAATTTGCACTAAACACTATCTTTGGTCTAGCACAAATATACTCATAAATATAACTCTGGTTAGCACAAATCTACTCTCAAATATATCTCAATATTTAACACAAATCTTGATTAAATTTTCTTATATTTTCCCCAAGCCTTAATACAAAGCTTGAACAAATCAATCAATCAACTATGATGTCAATGTTGTCTAAAGTATTCACCAATACATGCTCAAATCTACCTATAATTCTTCACCAAGACTTACCTTAAACTGATCTTAAGTCTTCAAATAAATTACCTTAAATCTATCTATATGATTTCACAAGAGCTTGCTCAAATCTGTCCTTAACCTTTTACAAAAACTTAAGTCACTACAAAATTTCTATACACAAAACTTAAATATCTTTTAGAAAATGTCTTCACACATAAAAAAGTTTCACTCAAAATATTTTTTAACCTCAAGAACATATAGATAATGATAATCTCTATCAAAATTTTAATATGTTTCACACTCACAATGTTTTGTACTCAACAAAACAATCTATCTCTAGAAAACACTCTTTTAAATCAATTCAAAATGAAGTAGAATTTTTTTTCACAAAACTTGATCTACAACTCCTATACTCTCAATAAATAATTCTCAATCAACTTCACTCAATCATTCACTCAATGAAACACAAATTTCTTACAAACCCTAATAAAGTGTTTCACCCTTATTTTAACATAAATCACAATGTGGGTCTTAAACCCTAACTCAAATTATTCTCAATCTCAAATCAAATCAAATCATTCATCAACAATATGCACTCAAACTTGGTCACACATTTTCAACAATACTCATCAATCCTTTTCACTCCACCTTATATTTCATATAATTATTTCAATCACTCTAAACAAAATATAGTGTGCCCATACCTTTTTGCTTTAATGGGATATGTCTTCAAAACCTATTTTACTCATAGAAAAATATTTTTACCAATTCCAAGTTAGGTAGCAAAAATCTATCTCAAAATATCCACACAAATATTCACCTCGATAATTATTTCACCATTCAGGAAATACAATAAAATATCAAGTCTCAAATATACCTTATAAACTCCAACACTCTCAAAATAACATTCAACACATAAAAAATAAAGTTCCTTTGTAAAAACCTTATAATATTCAATCCTATCAAAATAATATTCAACACATAAAAATAAAGTTCCTTTATTAACACCTTATAATCTTCAATATTTTATTTATTTTCCAAGCACAAAAATAAAATATTATTTCAACAACCCTTATGACTCCCTATACATTCTACACATACTTTTTAATTATCACATTGCTTCAAAAACCTTTATGTATTCAAAATACTTTGGCAAATTAATTTAAATGTTGCATACCTTAATATTGACTCACATCAGCAAAAAAATTTGCACAAATTTGAAGACCAGTGCTCAACGACCAAAAACTAATTTGAACCCATGACCTATTCGACTACAGTGCCTTAGCCCAAGGCTAAGCTACCACCTAGGCTACATGCCCACACATGAACCAAATTTCCATGCTCCTATATTAATACTGCCGCATGAATTTTGGTGAAAGAAATACCTATTTAGGCATATAATATTTAAAATATATATTATACACTTTTCTTTTTAACCACTTCCTTGTATTTTAGGAAAAACAAACTTATGACATCAATGCTGACAAAACTAGATATCAAACCTCTTGATATTAATGAAAATAAAACTTGCTCAAATATTCCAACAACCAATCCCCTTTGCTTTGGTTTGTGGACCTCTATCCATAAGAGATACCAATCCCCTTTGCTCTAGTTTGTGGACCTCTATCCATAAGAGACACCAATCCTCTTTGCTCTGACTCGTGGACTTCTATCTATAGGAGACACCAATCCCTTTTGCTCTATTTTGTGAACCTCTAATCACAAGAACACCAATCCCCTTTGCTATAATTTATGTATCTCTATCCACAAGAGACACTGATCCCCTTTCTCTAGTTTGTGGAACTCTATTTATAGGAGACATCATTCCTATTTTCTCTGGTTTATTCCGAATCTTATTCAAAACTTCTCTAAACCTACACACAAGACTTGCTCAAATACTTTTACCAAGACCTACTAAAATTTACTCCAAATTTATATATAAGGATTGCTCAAATATGCTCATCAATAGCTACTCAATTCTACTCCAAGCCTACACAAAAGGCTTACTCAAATCTATTCATCAAATCCTACATAAATTTACTCCAATCCTACACACAAGGCATACTCAAATATGCTCACCAAAACTTAGTCACAAATCTATTGAAACCTTCTCCAAGCCTACTTAAATGTCTTGCTCAAATATTCTCACCAAAAAATTCTCACAATTCTACTCAAATTCTGCTTTAAGCCTACACACAAGGCTTTCTTAAATTTACTCCATGCCTACACACTAGACTTGCTCAAATATGCTCACCACAACCTACTCTTAACTATACTCAAATATGCTCATAATTTTACACCAAATCTTGCACACAAATAATGCTCATATTTTTCCTAAATATTGTATACAAATAATGTTCATCTATATAATGATGTTATCAAGTGCTTTATCTAATATTCAATGTGCTTTCCTCAACTAAAGCAATTTAGACATATGCTACCTATAATTTGTTTAACCTATTAAACATATAGAGAATGATATGCACTAATAAATGCTCAATATGTTCTTCATATTCATTAAGTATGTCACTTTCACATGTCTCATATTTGTTTAATTTTAAAGGTAGCTCTAGTCTAGCACTTGAAAACTGACCTGGTAATTGCTGATTTGCACCTTCACTTCAAAACTAATCACAATGCATAAGTTTTCCTTTTTCATATATTCCCAAAATCAATCATGAAGATGCATAAATTTTTATCTATTATACTTGCACATGCATTCCCAAATACTCTCAAAATCAATGCATATATTTACTTTACAATATTGCTCTATAACCCTTGCAAGTTCATTTTCAAATCCATTCAAAAATAATGCACAACTTTATTCTCAAACCATAGCATATATATTTCCAATTTTAATCAACAATAATTCATAATTACTCCCAACTTCAATCAATCACTAATGTACATCAAATTTACTTTCAAAACCTTGCACATTTATTTCCAATTTCTATCAAAGTAATGCACACTCAATCAATCTTTATTTCTCCAAACATATGACAACTCAACCACAATAAGAAAGAATTAAATCATCATACCTTTAAAACTATCTTGATGATGATGTGCCTTCAAAACTTGCCTCAAAATAATTTCTCTTTCTTATCCCAATTCAAAATATGGTTAGCAAATCTCTTTTTTAAATCATCTATATTAAATTCCTTCTCAAAAAGATGTGCAGAATAAGACTTAAAAATAATTCTTTATAACTCCTTTTTAGTCTCCAAAATAAATTTTTCAATAATTAGTAAAACCCCTCAAACTTTCCCTTTTCTATCATGCAAAGAATACAATCAACAAATAAACCATAATCACACCTTATAACGCCTAATTTCACAATACACAAAAATATTTTTCAATACATGCCAAAATACCTAATAACACCAAATACTATAATGTGCAAATAAAAACTCTAAATTCAACCTCATACACCTTATATATCCTTTACTAATAAACAAAATAAATTTAACTTTATACTCCCTTACACAATATCTTAAATGAAATTTTCAATTAATCATTATATACCTTATGACTAAAAACAATATGCAAAATATAATTAACTGTAGCACACATTATGACTCCCTAACATTATCAAACATGATGTACACCTTATAACTCCTAAAATAAATTTTAATAAAAAAATTCCCTTACCAACACACAACTACCACGAATCAAACCTGACACTTCTTGCTTTTCCATGCCCTAGTGTAAGCTAGTCTTCTGCTTGAGCTAGCTACCCACACACAATTTAAAGCACACGAATAGCCTCTTCAATATCTTCTACAATTTCTTTGACTAAATTTTCAACCAAAATGAAACCGTTACAAATTGACCCTGTGATCTCCTTCTTGCCCATGTCTTAGTGCAAGGACGTCCTATCATCTAGGCTAGCCACCCAGATGGAACTATGAACACGTTGTCTTCTACTTATATTTGATTTTAGCTTTGCCTTAAATGATGAATGCACTTCCCCTTTATTTTCTTCAGCCCTCTGCAAACTCTATGCGAACATATTTTCATTGTTACATAAACAAATACTTGGCTCAATGAATTACTTTCCCTAATTTAAATATGCATTTTGATTACTCCTTGGAAACATCAATACTATATTTGCTTTTTGCTTTTTTTTTTTTTAATTTTACATTGGCACCTTTTAACCTTGCACTTGTTTATATTATAATATTTAAAAAATATTATAATAACAACTTTTAACCTTTTTCTAATAATAGCTTTTAAATATTTGCCTCCCTTTGTGGTATTTAAATATTTTTCAAGAAAATAAAGCCTTGTGTTTTTCTTGCAATAAATAATCCCAAATGTTTTAAAATTTTGTCTTTCTTCATAATATTTAAATTTGACGTTTAAATATTATAAACCTTCTCTAAGAAAAATAACTTTTTTTACCTTGAATTTTTGTTCATTGCTTGCTATCAAAACCATGGGGAATATTTTTGCCTTGACAACCATGCATCCTTGACATCAAAATATTTTTGCCTCATGTACCCTTTGACATGAATGACAACTCAATATACTCAATATTCCAACAGTAAAAAAACATAATATAAAAATTTATAGATATAATTTTTTGACTAAATATTATAGACCTCCTTAAAAGAAGTAAAAATTTCCATTACAATATGAACTAGATATCATATGTGGTTTACTAGGTATAGCGAACATTATTTTTTATTATCCTTCACCTTTGACATATTTCTAATGTTAACACCTAAAACAAGAATTTCTGAACATTATTTTTTATTATCCTTCACCTTTGACATATTTCTAATGTTAACACCTAAAACAAGAATTTCTGATTTTTAAATTGATGGTCATGTTGGTTTACTAGGTATAACGAACATTATTTTAATTACCCTTCATCTTTGGTAAGATTTTAATGTTAACACCTAAAACAAGGAACTTTGATTTTTAAATGGTGATGTGGAGTTTGCCATGATTAATGGCCGATATAAAGAATATTATTTTTACCTATCATATTAAACGATAAATGCAATATACGCACTTATAAATTTTTAGTAAACTTAAAATTTTAGGAAACTTAAATGCAATATATACACACTTATAAAATTTTAGTAAACTTATAAATAAAACCTTCCTCTACCCAACCCAAACCCAACTTTCCCACATTTATGTATTTTTTTATTTATTAAAAATCCCTTATGCCGGTATTGGTTTAAGAGAAATATTGAACACTTCTTAAATATTGAACCATTGAACACTTTTTAAATATTAAAGCATCAACATTATCAATTGAATTTTGGGTACCCAATCAGCTTTTTGGTAAGGTGGAGATTTGAACATGGAACCTCAATAAAATTTTTGGTAGGGTGGAGATTTGAACCTCCCGGATTGCCCCCCCCTCTCCAACTCACTTGCAACACCTGGATAACCACTGAACACTTTTTAAATATTGAACAACTTTTTAAATATTCAACACTTTTTAAATATTGAACAACTTTTTAAATATTCAACACTTTTTAAATATTGAACAAAATTTTAAATATTGAACATTTTTAATTTTTTTTATACGGCCCATTCGTTTGTAGCAAACCAATCGACACATTTTAAAGTTTGAGTAAATTAGGGTTGGTAGCTGGGCCTTTCGTTTGTAGATTCTTCTGCTCTCTTCTTCTCTGCATTACCCAACGACGTCTACCTACCGTACAACTATTTCCTTCGGCCATGGGACTAACCAGAAACATGATCATTTTGCTACTGCTTTTCAGCTTAACGAGCTTTGGAGGTATTCTCTTTACTCTGAGTTTTATACATATATTAATGTATCATACTTCGTATAAGAAAAAATTGCTAATATTGAAACATCCATAATTTAGATGTTTATGGAAGGCAGTTGGAATCGTTTAAAGGCCAGCTGATATGCCCCTATCTATTGTCCTTATTTTGATGAGTATGCCTATCTATTGTTATACTTATCCTCATTTCCTATGATAAAGACCATAATGTTAGAGTTGAAAGTCACAATGATTGTTTAGATTATGTTGAAGAACATTAATTAATTAAATTAAAATTTAATAATTGACATTAAATTATAAATTGATGGTCACAATAACATATAAATTAATAATTTTTACCATTGATGTCCGAGGATGACGTCAATATTTTTTTTTTAACTTTGATCTACATCCTTGCTTGAGGATAAATTAATATTTAAAATAATTATCTTTTCTTCTAGTTACAACATTAACCTTTTAACTTCCATATATCATTATAACACCTTATAAATAGGTAATCAAGGATTATTAATGTCATGATCGTTCAACAAGTGGTCTATGTGTAAAAAGTCTAATATTATAACAGGTTAAGAGATTGAAAAATATAATATCAAAATAAATTTATAATATGTAATTTGATTTATGTTAAAACTATGAACTATTTAATATTTTTATTTTAATTAAATTAAATAATGCACATACATCAAATATGCACGTGTATTATATTCAACACATAATTCTAATTTAATTTTGATATTTAAAAAAAACTAAAGTTACAATTAATCTTTAATAGTTGAATATGTACATAAGTTTTACAAGACATAACTTGCTAGGTCTCAAATTTAGATGCCATAAATTTTACATTATATATGGTACAACTACCTTATTAATAATTATAAAAGTGGACAACTATACATAAGACTCTTATCTCAGCTCCCTCCCAACTTCCTCTCTTTGAAGTGGTTAATTTTGGGATGGGAGTATATCTACTCCTAGCATACAACGCCATTTTTGTTTTTCCACCTTCTTCCTCAATTGATCATTCTAATTCTTTTGAGTATCCTTACTCCTACTTGTCTATGGAAATTTTATTTTACACCACTTAGCCATATGCCCAATATTGTTGCACATGTAACACTTAATATTGTGGTTCATTGAAGGTGTAAATATCTTGAATTTCCTCTTGGTGAAGACATATCGATTCCTATCATGAACCCTACAATGAATTTCTTTATGACCAAACTGATTACAAGAGTAGCAATACCTTTGAAAGATATACCCATTTCTGAAATTTCTCTTAGTGAAATCATATTCCTTCTTTTCATGTGTCCTGCACTGCATAGCCTTGTAACCAAATCTGTGACATGAGAAGCAAAATCCTTTGAAGAAATATTTTCTTTGACCCATTGGTCTCTTAGTCCTTTATTTCCTGTGACGTTTCCTATTTCATATGTTTCTTATTTATGCATTGTTTCCTTCCTTGATCAACCTTCTATTTTTAAATGTGTTCTCATAAGTCTCAATTTCTCCTTCACTCTATTTTTCTAAAACTTATACTTCTTTGGAGCTTGATATTGACTCCTCTCCTTGTTTTCTTTGTCGTTCTTCAAAACCAAGTCCTATATTATTTGATGAAGATCTTTGTACACTAATAATCTTATCTAAGGTCTTTGATATTTTTCCAAACCTGTGTAGCTTGTATTTAGACTCTTTCACTTCCTTCCTTAATGAATCTACTTGATGCTCTAATATTTCACATTCTAAAACTTTTACCTCTTACTTTTATTTAAATATCCTTGTCTTAGATATTGATTTTGTTAGATCTTGTATAAGCTTTCCTTTCTCTTCATCACATTCTTGAAATTGAATGTTGAGTTTTAAATTTTAATTTCTAACCTTTCTTAATTCCTTAAGAGTAGAAATAATCTCACCTTCTAGACCAACTACTCATTCTTCTTCATTTTTGGATTCTTCTGCTACCTTTTTATCTTCAAGAGCATCTTCATATCTTTTAAATTTATCTTCAATAGAAGTACTTTCTTCTTCCTTTATTGCTAAGAAGAGAATTTCTTCTTAATTATCTAAAGATCTTCCATAACTATCACTTGAACTCTTGCCTATATTATCTATTTAAAAACTCTTATTATGCCTTTGGAAAAACTTCTTTTTATGCTTGTTTTGCCCATACCTATTTTTCTTTTGATACCTGGATTTTCCTGCTTCCTTGTTCTTATGATCCTATTTCTCTTCACCACTACTACTTCCATATTTTGGACAGTTAGATACATAGTGACCATAACTACCACAATTGAAACACTTAACTAGTTTTGTACCTTTGTTCTTTCTTGATTCCTTGTTCCTTCTACCATAGTTTTCTTCTTCATCACTAGATGACTCATCACTTGAATCTAACTTCTTATGCATTGTCTTCTTTGCTAATTTGAATGCTACTACTTTCTTGGGGATAGCATCCTTTCTTGTTCTCATATCAAAAGCTATGATAGTTCCATGTAACTCATCGCTAGTCAAAGTTTCAATATCTCTTGTTTCTTCTATGGTTGAAATATTTCCACTGTACCTCATAGGGAGTGACCTTAAAACCTTTTGATAATCATATGATTCTTCAACTTTAAACCCAAGTTCTTGCATGGAGTTAAAAACTTCATCCACACAAAGTAAGTATGTAGCAATGTCTCCCTCATCCTTGATATTCATGTCTTTAAATGTTTTCTTGTAATTTTGCAATTTTACCATTTTGACCTTTTCGTCTTCGTCATATGTTTTCTTTAATTTTTCCCAAATCTCTTTTGCTGATGTGCAATGCATAACTTTTACAAACTTTGCTTCATGTAAACCACTTAAGATTACATTCATTACCTCTAAATTATGCAAGTGTAAAATCTTACCATATTTATCTGTAAGAGAATTAGCTGAAAGTGTGTACCCATCCTCAACTGCTTGTCATGTCTCATTTCATTGTGCCACTAGGTAAATATTTATTCTTACACTCTAGAATACATAATTGTTTCCATAGAACAATGGTGCCTTATTTGCTTAAGATCCACTCTGTGATGTCATCTATTTTCCTATATATTTTTCCTGAAAGCACAAGGATACGGAAACAAAAAGGAAAAGCCAAGATGCGATGCAAACGAAACAAAAGATAACGCTAAATCCTATGAATTGAAAGTGCATGAAAGGAAAGAGGCATAAACGAATCGAAACCAAATAGAAAGCCAATATGGAAGACAACCCTTTTTATTAATATGCTTTCGAAATTGGTTACAATTTGCCTCCTCCCTTTTTAGGGGCTAGGAGCGTTAAATGTGTTCTTGTCACATCAATGGATGCCATTCCTTCTTTCGCGTGCCCACATGTAAAGTGGGCGGACCAAACATCACCGCCGCTTGCGTTGATGAGTCTTGACTCCTTGCTGCTCCTCTGATGTTGAGACCCTACGTTCAAGGAAACAAGAAACAATCAGTAGCACCTATAGATAAAATGAAACATGCAATCCCCACGCCTTCAATTAGTACATGCAAAATATAAATAAAATGATAACTAAAATAGATCCAAATGAACTAAAAACTTGACAGGGGCATAAAAACATCACAGGGAAGACACTGCAAATGGAACAGTCAAAAAATTCACCACAGATTCGTATTCGCTCTAGGGTGGGACGAATAGACCTACAACAAAGCGTCAAAAAGCATAGTCCCAAATGTCACATCCGGGAAGCTCCAAATCACCTACAAAGTTGGGGGTTAGCTAAATGGGGGTATTTTGGGAAGACCCAGAAGGTCAGATTTTCCCAATTTGGCCTCTATCACTAGGAATTTGATGATGCTACCTGCATGTTAGTAAAGGCGGGAAATGATAAAAACATGATAAAAAATGCTCAAAACGATGTGAAATTTGAATGACAACCTATCTAAGTAGCATAGAATCAGATGCAAAAATAATAGAAAGGAAATCTTCCATAGATTTCTAATCGCTCCGAGGTGGGGCGATTAGAACTACAACAGTGTGGGGGGCGCCCGGGGGCAGGACGCCCACCGTTTGGGGCCCGATTTCGGCACCAATCCACTTGGGATGGGTCCAAAACCTCTTGTGGGGTGTTGTCAAAAAATTTGGTAGGATGTTGTGGCCAAATGTCGGGTTTTGGTTCTGGATTTGCGCTTCCAATAACCACCCTATGACCTCCCTTCCAAAAGAGATCAAGGATGTGAAAGGCACAAATCAAAAGGTGTGTGTGGATGTAAAACGGCAGCACTTCGTTGCTCAAAATGCTCCTTCTCTGTATATCTTGTGGTGAGAAAACTCACCAATTTATAGACCTGGAGGTCTCTTGTGATTGAGCATGCAGAGGCGCCACTTGGCAATCATGCCTTCCTAGGGGGGAGAAGATTCCTCCCTGATTAGGGGCTCCATGACTGCCCCTGTAACTGCCTCTAACGCTCAAAAATGCTCACTCACACTCCCATGCAATGAAGGAAGAGTTAAGTGGTGGATCTGAGCTGCCATTTGTCAAGATTTGACTTTTTGCCCATCAAACCTGCTATTCGCCCCACCCTGGAGCGAATACTACTAATCGTCCCTGGGTGGGGTGAATACAAGTTTGTAATCGTCCCTGGGTGGAACGAGTAGAGAGCAGAGTGCCTGAAGGTGCCAAATTGACCTCTGACCTTCCAAAACTATTGTGAGAGTGGTTAGGACCACTGTTTAACCTCTAGGGGCTGCCCTGGGGGCTGTGTGTGTCAATGCGATCAGTGTTTGCAGTCACATAATCAGATTGGTGCTATTTTGGTGTCTACAGATGCCCCTTTTTGGGATGCGCTGTGCGTGGCGCAGTGCTGAGCAAAAATAGATAACCAAAGCACTAATGATTAGGGTTTCTCAGTAACCTAACCAACTTTTGATGCCCCAAGTATGGAAAGGGCATGCATTCTTGAATCCTTGCTTTTGACGAGCGAAGGAACTCAATTCAAGTGTTAACCTTTTTCGGTGAGGTGTTACTTGATCTTGGACATTGATCAGTCATGAATAGGCAAAGGGCGCAACCTTTTGTCTGTGGGAACCTTGAGTTCATGATTCATGAATGCCAAGTGTTTGATCAGCTTGTGATTATTGCTTGTTTGCTGCCCCAAGCAGGGGCGTGATTGTCTTTGTCAATGATTCTTTGAATGCATGCCATTTCCATGATTGGGTGTGTATTTGTTGATTGGTGACTAAGTGTGACTACCCCCTCAAGCGACGAATCGATGAGGGAATGACCTACATGAGAAAAGCGATGAGTCGCTTGACCCAAGATGACTTGTGTAAGGGTGCCTTCAGATGTTTATCTTTGAATGTGTGTGCAGTTTTTCGACATTTAGACCTATTTTTGGTGGGTGTTAACCCTTTTTGTGATGCTTTTTGGAGCTGAAATTGTCAAAAATCCATCTTCCCGTGGAGCGGTCCGGCTATGGTAGCCTTCTTAGGGAATAGGATAGTGACAATTTGTGACCCCAATGTCGGTTTTGTATGCCAGTGAATGGCGGGCGCAAAGGCGCCTTTGTTCGGCAATTTTATTGCTATTTTTGGGTGGATTTTGACCCTTTTTGGGACGTCGTTTGGGGATGAAATTCTCGGCAATCCGTCCTCCCGTGGAGCGGTCCGGCTATGGTAGCCTTCTTAGGGAGTAGGATAGTGAGGATTTGTGACCCTGACGTTTGTTTTGCATGCCCGGAATGTCAAGTGCAAAAGCACTCTCATTGGACAATTTTATTGCTTTTTTTTGTGCATTTTGGTGCATTTTTTTGCTATTTTTGAAATTTTTGCTCTGTAATCGTCCCTGGGTGGGACGAATACCAGTTTAGTAATCATCCCAGGGTGGGACGAGTGCTAACTAGAGTGCTCATCCCAGGGTGGAACGATTACAGGCTAAAAAGCCTATTTAAGGGCCAAAACTAGGGTTTGGGCTCATTTGCATTCTTTTTTTTTTCTGGTGATTTGGAGCTCTGAGGAGGAGGAGGTCGATTCTATGAAGCGAAGTGCTGCCAAATTTTCGAACACCATGAGTTCATGGACCGGGTCATCAAGTGGCGGAGCCGAAGCGAGACCGGTGAGTGCACTTCCTCTCGCAATTATTTTGAAATTGGTTGATTTTACAATTTAAAATCGCAATTTGTTTTTCTTTTGTAGTTTGTTTCGTGATTTTAAAAATGAAACCCTAGTTTAAATTTATTTTGAAAAGATGTAATTAAATTCTGAAATTTTTTTTCTATTTTAAACTAAGGTAAACCCTAGGTAAAAGGAAAAATTTGTTTTTTTTATGTTTTTGTTAAATTAAAACCCTAGGATAAACACAAAACCCTAGCTTAGAGTTTTAGGTTAATTTTGTCAGTTTTAAAACTTAGCTGAAAAACCCTAGGTTTTAAAAAACTATCATTTTAATTTTGTTTTGTTTGTAAATTTTTATTAGTTTAGACTAGGATTATAAACCCTAGGTTAACTTTTTTTTTTTTATAAAATTTTTTTTTTTAGGTAGACTAGGATAAACAACCCTAGGTTAACTATTTTTTTTATTTTTTATTTTTTATTTTTGGTTTGTTTTTGTAGTTATTTGTCAGTGTAGACTAAGGGTAAACCCTAGGTTAACTAAAAAATTTGTTTTTGAATTTTTTGAATTGTGTTTATCAGTTTAAACGTAGAGTTAGAAACCCTAGGTACTGACAAACTATTTTTGATTTTTTTTGAATGTTTTGAATTTTGTTGTTGTTTTAGTTATCAGTTTAAACGTAGAATTAAAAACCCTAGGTACTGACAACTATTTTTTTGAATTGTTTTGAATTTTTTGTTTGTTTTTTTTTCTATTTTTAGTTGTACATTGTTTATGCATTGTTGTATATTCATGTTTGTTGTACAGTTTATCATGTTTTTTTAATGTTTTTGTCTTGTTTTCTTTTGCAGATTGTGAAGAGCCGGTACCGTGTGCCTACGATTTTCTTAGAAGCGCGGGAGGCATTGACTTTGGCTGACTGGGAGTGGCTTGATGCCCTTGGGCTCAAGCAGGTGACTCGGCTAGAGCCTGTGGTTAGGGATCGGACTATTTGATGGTCCTGATCAACTTGTGGGATCCTCAGACCAACACCTTCCATCTCCCAATAGGGGAGATGACAGTGACCTTGGAGGACGTCTATCAGATTCTACGGATTTTGATAGATGGACTGCCGATCAGGACGACATCATGGGATCAACGGACAGTAGTGCTGACATGTTGCTTTGGGCATGGGGAGGAGATGGGTGTGGATAGCCCAGTGGAGAGGGCAGAGGGTGACTTCCAGATTGGTGGCATTCTTGTACGATGGTGGCTAGAGAGGGGCATGTTGGGAGTGAGGCATGCAGTACTGATGGGCCTCATTTCCAACATGCTGCTACCCGACTCTTCGGGTGCGAGGTTCCCATGGAACCTGTTGGAGGTGGTCTTTCGGTTGGTGGAGTGTCCGACGCATGAGCCCTTGATTATGAGGTGGGGGTAGACACTGCTGGCACAGCTCTATGATGAGTTGTATGAGGTCCGCTATCGAAGGCAGAAGGGGATTGGCTGTAGCTATCTATTGTAGAGCTGGGCTTGGCAGCACATAGCGGTGGAGAGGCCGATGGGGTTGTCGTGGACTACTCGGTCAGAGATGGTGGATAGAGATATAGGATATGCAACTCTGTGGTGGTGGTCTGAGGAGCAGGGGCAGAGTCAATGGTGGGCAGGTGTCGTAGGGCACTATGCCGATGCCTTTGCTCAGCTTACTCTAGGGGAGGTATTCTGGCGCCCATATCGAGACTGTCCAACCTGGCCTGAGGCTGGAGAGTGGCTCCGATGGGTGCATAGGGGGAGATGGCTGATCGGGCAACATGGGACTGAGTAGGAGTACTTCTCGTACGTCTGGGTGACATGATAGTTTGGGGTGCACCAGGGGTTTCCTGGTGAGCCCTTGATCTATCGACATCGGGGGGACGAGAGGACCTTGGCCTGGCCGATCATCGAGCCACTGGGGGAGGAGGCAGATATAGTTATTGACGTGCCTGACATGGATGACATCGGGGTGACGGCTGAGTATGAGCAGTGGTGGACACTACGACGATGGTGGGGAGAGGGGCCATTAGGAGGCGCAGAGGCAGCAACAGTAGGCGAGGAGGGTGGAGAGGCACCAGGAGATGATTGGGGAGCTCCGCTGGAGGATGCGGACATGGTGGAGGTGGATGATGTGGGTGAGGATTTTGGGGTTTCAGATCAGCCGGAGATGCAGGACATCCTAGAGCAGTGGGAGCCAGAGCAGGCTACTGTTCTAGAGATGTCAATGCCTCAAGCAGTCTCGGAGGACACGGAGGTAGGGTTGCATGCTGAGAATGCATGATTGGTGGGGCTGCTCTAGAGGTGGGATGAGGAGCTCAGGGATGCGCTACGAGAGAGGGATCTCCTACGAATGCAGCTAGCGGAGTGGGAGAATGCATTTGCTATGTATCACCGATGGGAGGGGGATACAGATGCTGCATGGGAGAGGGATCTCCTATAAACGTAGTGGCGGAGAGGGAGAAGGCATTGGTGCAACGATGAGAACTTGGCGATAGTTCGTCAGTGGGAGATGGACTTGGTGCGGCATCGATTGGAGTTGGAGGTAGAGATTATCCACCTCGGTGGGCGGATCCCTACGGTTAGTGGAGGTGGATCATCGCGCCGCTCGAGAGGGAGTGATACTGAGCAGTCAACATCCTCTCAGTATAGGCGATTGGATGAGGGGGGCTCTAGTAGGCATGATGTGGGGGCTAGCAATAGCCGCCTTGAGGGGTCCCATAGGACCCACACCACGGGGGTAGTTCCCGTCGCACCGATCCTACGTGATCATGGTGGCCGATGCCCTAGGCTTGGGGGTTTTTGAGCTTTTGCCTTTTTGCGAGGTCAGAGGACCAGTTTATTGTAGCCTATGGGCATTTTTGATGATATATATATAGATGACGTTATTTTATTTATACACATGTCGTGATTTGATGTTATGCACAATTATTGTTGAATGTGTATGTATGCATGTTAATTTATGATGATGTATGCATATGTTATTGATGAATGCAAATGTTTCTAATTTTTATGATATGCAAATGGAATGGATGAATTGAATTTGTGATTTTTGGCGGTGGCACCATAGACTGTTTAGAACTTATGGCTTTTTGTCCTAGGCGATTGTTGTGGTAAATGACTTTTTTATGTATACATGTTATTTTTTTTGTATTTTTTGATGGCGATGCAAGGATGAAAGATATCACAGTTGGTTTAGAATGTAGTTAAGGTTTTCTGAGACTCAGATGTTTTAACTAACTAGCCAAGATTGTACTTTTATCTTACAAGACTTTTGAACAAGGTATGAATTGGACTTGTCTTTGACCAAGTTATTTCACATCCCTATGTGTGCAATTGAGTTCGTTTATGTGGTATTTGTCAGGATACCACCAGTGCTAGATAGGTTGTCAACCAAACCTGTACTGAGGATCACCTAATTAGCTCCACTAACTCCTTTGTTGTATTTAGTTAGATTAATCTGTGGTGCTATCTAGGATACCATAAGCTAGCTCATCCACATGCAAACATTGATCTGTACACAAGTTAATGTGATAGATATATCGTCATGCGGGAGGTTTACCACCAGTGACCGATAGGCTATCCACCAAATCGGTACTGAGGTTTACTTCATGACCTTCTGAATGCTGAGAGTTCTAGGGATTCAAGTTCGACTCCCTTCTTTTCTTCAATTGTATTGGGATACTTGCTCTTTTGTAGTGATAAAAATCACTGTTTATTTTTATTTTCTCTTTTGAGCAAGGGATTTTGAATATTGAGTGATGAGAATCACTATTGTATGTGCTTTTTGATGTATGCACTTTGGTGGTGATGTCAAATATTTTGGAGTTTTGACTTTTGCAAATTTTTGATGTTTTGCAACTTTTTGAGAACTTGGGATTCTTGGGGAATTGGGTAGGGAAGATGCTTGTCCTTTTGCCAACTCTCAACATTCTTGGGGTCATTCGCACAGGGGGATGAGCAAGATAACCATTTTCACTTATGGTGACCTGGATTACTTTGCAGGTTTCATCCTTCGTTCACACAACTTGGGAATTTTTTTATGTGTTTTAACTTGTGTTGGGATGCTACGTAACAAGGTGTGATCCAAGTAGAACTCTACCTTTGTAAAATCTATCTGACTTTGTACAGTATGTGGCTAGAAAGCTAATGACAGCTGAATGACGAAAACTCTTGATACATTAGAAGACAACCGACTATGATATGGCGAAAAAGATGTGCATGGCATTTATTTTTGATGGACTATTTATAGAATGGAGAAATGTGGAAAATGATGAATTTGCCGAATAATTACAGTCTATGGTGCCTTTGACCTTTATGACCACAAATATGTAATGTATGGATGTGATGCTTAATGCAACTATTATTTTTGTGTTTTTGATGGATTTATTTTTTGTGAGTATGAAGATGAGATGCAAAAAGAGCTCTTTATTGTTGTGATGATTTTGAGCATGCATGGAAATGAGATGCAAATTTTTGTTATTTTTGATGATTTTATTGTTTTTGAATTTTCTTATTTTTGACCAAGTGATTGTGGGAACCCTTGGAGCTTTTGGTTTGACCAAAGGGATTATGGGTACCTTTGGGGCATTTAGGGGTTGACCAAGTGATTGTGGGAATCCTTGGAGCTTTTTGGTTTGACCAAAGGGGTAATGGGCACCTTTGGGGCATTTTGGGGTTGACCAAGCGATTATGGGAATCCTTGGAGCTTTTGGTTTGGGCTATGGCTCTTTTAAATATGGAATGGCCTCAAATGACTGATGTTCAAGGGTTCTAGTTCCTTGATTCCATCAAGAGAGGCTAGCCGGTATGTTCCAGGTCCTATTTTACTATCGATGACATAAGGACCTAACCAGTTTGCCATGAACTTGTCCCTTAGATGGGGTGGCAAGTTAGAATTTTGTTGGTTCTCTTTTAAGACTAAGTCACCAACCTAAAAGTCCCTCAGGTGAACCTTCATGTTGTATGCCTTCTTAAGTCGCTCTTGATAGATACGTAAATGCTCGAGAGCATTAACATGTCATTCATCGAGCAATGTAAGCTGGTCTAATCGGGCCTACCGTGTAGTGTCATCATCGATGAACTCTTGCATTGATATGCGTAGGGAAGGAATTTCCAACTCGAGAGGCATGACAGCCTCGGAGCCATACACGAGCAAAAATGGAGTTGCCCTAGTGGGCATCCGAATGCTAGTGCGATAAGCCCATAGGGCAAGTGGGATCTGAATGTGCCAATCCTTATGACTATCTGCGACTATCTTTTTGAGGATGGCAACTAGCATTTTGTTTGATGCCTCTGCTTGCCCATTTGCCTGTGGATAATAGGGTGTCAAAAAACTATGCTGAATTTTGTACTTTGTGGTCAAAGCACGCACGTCTTTGTTCTTGAATGACGTCCCATTATCCGAGATTATCTTGGATGGAATACCAAAATGACATATGATATTATGTAAAATGAACTCCGAAATGCGGGTTCCAGTCATAGAGGTAAGCGAAATTGCTTCCACCCATTTGGTGAAGTACTCTGTGGCCGTTATGATAAACGTGTGATGGCCTGACGATGTAGGGGAGATCTTTCTGATTAGATCTAAGCCCCACTATGAAAATGGCCAAGCCGATTGGATCGACTGCAAGGCCTGAGAAGGTACATGTGTCAAATTGGCATGGTGTTGACACTTCACGCACTTCCTTACATACGCGCAACAATATCGCTCTAAATATGGCCAATAATAGCCCATGCGGAGAATGCGCTTTGCGATGGCCATACCACTAAAGTGGCCACCGCATGTACCATCGTGCGCTTGGGTGATCACCCAAGTGGACTCCTGTTGGTCCAAGCAACGAAGGAGGATTCCTTCATAGCTCCGATGGTACAAAATGTCTCCTAACAAGACATGCTTTGCCACTTTCTATTTGAATGATCATTTTGCGGCATGCGTCAATCCAAGTGGGAGGTTACCTAACTTGAGGTAGTCCCTTATGGGTGTATACCAATCCTGCTGATCGAAAACCTCGATAGTATGAATAACCAATCCCTCTTGAAGTTCATCCCTAGCAAAAGCTGAGTGGGAAAGAACTTGTAAGAATAGCGTTGTGTTGCTATTAAGGGGAGTAGGGGAGAACAAGGACCCCCAATTGGCATGATTCAGACAATCATGGATTCGAGAGAACTTGTCCGGGGATGGTTCAATCTGGATCAAGTGGATTCCTAGCGTTAAGTCAGAGCTTGCACGCTCCATCACTGATTGCGATAGTGTTTTGACTTGAATGGTTGTCATATCACCAAAAATGTCTTGCGGGATTAGTGACCCCAAGGAGGCCATAGTGTCCGCAAAATGATTCGATGACCGAGGGAGTGCCTCGATGTCGTACCATTCAAGCTTTGCCAAGAATTTGTCCACAAGGGCTTTGTAGGCCTTCCAGAACTGGGCATTTACATTGGAATACCCCTTTGACTTGGTTGACAATTAACAACGAATCACCAAAGATGTTCAATCATTTGATATTCATGGTGATTGTTGTTTGAAGACCTATGAGCAAGGCTTCGTATTCTGCATTGTTGTTGGTGCACGGGAAATCTAATTTAAATGATAGAGGCATTGGAGCCCCTTGCGGTGTGAAGAATACAATTCCCGTGCCACCCCCTTGCTCACATTTAGAACCATCAAAAAATAGGGTTATGTCGGCCTGTGACTCAGGCTCATCAGAATCTGGCGATTCTGAGACATGGAAGACCCCATCATCGGGTAGTTCTATGATCAGAGGCTGATCATCTTCGAGAGGAGCCTCTGCTAGTTGATCGGCTATGACTTGACCTTTGATGGATTTCTGTCCAATAAACTCTATGTCAAACTCCGTCAACAACATGATCCATTTTGCCATGCGGCTACTATGATAAGTATGACTCATCATGTACCACAATGGATTCTCCTTAGACACAACATACGTCTTGTTGCTCAGCATGTAATGGCATAGCTTTTTGGTAGCAAACACCACTGCCAAGCAGAGCTTCTCGACGTATGCATAGTTAAGTTCATAACTGACCAGGGTGCGGCTAAGATAGTAAGTAGCCTGTTCTTTGTGTAGTTCATTTTTCTGGGCTAGCATGGTGCCCAGTGCCACCTCAGTAGTTGAGATGTATAAGTAGAATGACACTCCTGGTCTAGGTGGTGCCAATACTGGCGGTGAAGCCAAGTATTGTTTAATGTCATCAAAGGCTGACTGGCACTCGTCATCCCAGTGAAATGCGACCCCCTTGTGCAATAATTTATTCATGGGTCGACACTTGTCAGATAGCTGCGCTATGAAGCGCTTGATTGACGTGACCTTTCCCTATAGGCTTTTGAGCTGCTTGATGGTAGTTGGGGGAAGCATTTCAAGGATTGCCTTGACTTTGTTTGGGTCCACCTCGATGCCTCATTTTGAGACTATGAAACCCAAGAGTTTTCTAGATGTGATGCCAAATACGCACTTCTTGGGATTCAGTCTGACTTTATGTTCCATGAGGCGATCGAGGATCTTGCTTAAGTCATCGAGATGATCTGGGCGCAAAAGAGATTTGGCCAACAAATCATCCATGTAATCTTCCAAAGTTTTATGCATGTGATCATGGAAGATGTACGTCATGGCACGTTGGTAGGTGGCGCCAACATTTTTAAGGCCAAAGGGCATGACCTTATAGCAAAATGTCCCCCAAGGCGTTGTGAACACCATTTTTAGTTGGTCCTCGGGATTGATACGAATCTGATTGTATCCCGAGAAACCATCCATGAGGGAAAGCATTTCATGGCCCATTGTAGCATCTACCAATGCATCGATGCTCAGCAAGGGGAAATCATCCTTAGGACTCGCTTTGTTTAGATCTCAAAAATTAGTGCATATGCGAATCCTCCCATCTAGATTTTTGATGGGCACCATGTTGGACAACCATGGTGGGTAATCCACGCAGATGACAAACTGTGCATCCAACAACTTTTGTAATTCATCTTTGACCATTAAGGCCACTGTTGGGTGCATCTTGCATAGTTTTTTCTTAACTGGCTTGATTGTCGGATCAAGCATTAGATTATGCGTGACTAGCTACGGATCTAGCCCCGACATGTCTTTGTAGGACCATGCAAAAACCTCCTTCTTCTCTTTGAGAAGGGCAATGTAGTCGGCTTGCTCTTCGGGGGATAGACTTACCCCCAACTTGATAATCTATGGATTCATTGGATCCGAGCCGATGTCTACGTCAGTCATCTCCTCGACCGACATGTGGGATCCATCCTCCAACTGGTGTGGAGTTGGGATCAAGTGGATATCATTTGCTGAGTTTAGATCATCGTTAGGAACCTCGGGTCCCTCTTCAGCATGGAAGATATCCTGAGTTGGCCCTGGGGTGAAATGAAGCATCTCACCAAAAGGCCAATACTCTGATGGGGATGGTGGTGAATTGACGTGATCCCAGTCTATGGCATCTATGTCTAGATACAATGACTATGTTGGATCGGTCGGATTGTGGATGGGGGCGGTTAAGTCAATGGAGATCATGTTGATGAAATGATTTTGGTCTCCATTACCATGGGTGTGATGACTCGAACATTCTGGATGATCTTTGTGCTCCGGATCTGGCTCTGGAGGTATTGGCATGAATGGATCGGCCCTATGTGCGGATAGGAGGATAGGGTCTACCCTCGACACTGATATCTCTATAGGGTCTTTGGGCGGTAGGTGCTCTCTGTATGCCCAAAGTGGTGGATTCAACACTTGGTCCCACTACACTGGGTTTATGTGCCACTCATGCCCTGGAACTATGTTTAGTTGCTCAAACATGTCATCAATATCCAGGGGGTATTGTTGTTGCATCTGTCGCATGTGATTGAGATATGCCATCTCAGTTTCATCTTCATAATCACTGTCAGAGATCCAAAGGCCTTCATTGGTTCCAACAACTATTTGTGACGTTAGAGGCTCATCTTGCTCGAGCAAATTGATCTGGCCCCATTGGGGTTGTTTCGCTCTCTACGGGGGGACCTAATTTTCTTGAGGTGGCACTTGCTCGATTGGAGCATCCAAAGGGAACATTGCCAAGAGGCTTTCTTGATAATCATCCATGGGGGTCACTTGTGAGTGATTGCTATCCGATTCGAAGGGGTCCCATGGTGCTACCTCATATTCTGACTCATCTTCGAAAGATCCTTCCTGACCTTGTCTATACCTCTCTTGTAGGTGAGTTCTCAAACTTTCTCCTCTCTCGAGCGAAGGGAAAGGGTTGTTGAGGTCAACAAGGTTGGTTGTCAATAATGGGAGATAATCCCCTAGTGTATATGTTGTGTTAGGGTTGGCATATGGATCTAATGCCAATCCCCCCTTGTTGCCTATCCCTAGGCCTTGCATGTTCTCTACCAAGATGTCCAAGGGTAGGGGGTGGTTGAACCCTACCCTTGACTTGTCGTATGGCATTTGGTATCTTGGTTGGCAGAGAACGTGCACTCCTTGCTCATATTTGCCTAACCCATATCCATGCCAATTGCATTGGCCAAGATATCTCAAAGCAAAATCTGGGTTGGACAAATAATTGACATCTTCAGTAAAAGGCTCTTCATCTTCGTCCTCTTGCATGTATGGTTCAATACCATGATCAAGGCCCCCATACACAAAGTTTGTCTGGTTTGGCGGGTAGCCTAGAGGAACAATAGTGCCTATGGGGAGACGAGGTCTCCCCATGTCCTACATGGACTCAAGTGCGGGCGTTGCTACAATGTTCCACACCAGGTACTCCCCCAGGCCTGTATTGGCCATTTCAACGGTGATTGTTGGTGATTGAGGGGGAGGGAATGAAAGTTCTTCCTGAGTCCACTCCATGTCGGGTGAACTAGGAGCCTCGACTTCCATTCTGCTAGGCATCTCCTCAGTAGAGATGGTTGATACTGATGGCAGTACTTCTTCTAGAGGTTGCACCTCTTCCAAAGGTTTCTTCCCTTTGTCCTTTTGTGTGGCCACCATAGGTGGCATCATTGGTGAAGGACCAGACGATGAAGATGGACCCGACTGGGGATTTGATGGACTTGTCAATGGGGATGCCTACGGAATCGGACCTTGTTTAGATGGATTCAACTAAAAATCCAAATGCGTTGATGGAAGGGTCGATTGTGGCATCAGCTACACCGCATTGCAATACTTGAAGGGTTCCAAGTCCATCGGGACTACATGCACCTGCCCTTCGAATGTATACTTTAAGCACTGATGAGCTATCGAAGGGACACACTTCATGTCCCTGATCCATGGCCGACCTAGCAAGATGTTATAGGCCATCTCACCCTCCAAGATGTGGCACAATGTAGGTATAGTCTTTTGTCCCACTTGGATGGGTAGGACAATTGTGCCAACTATCGAGCATATTGCATCATTGAATGCTCACAGTGTATAGGTGGAGGCCACTATGTGAGATGCGGGCAACTTGAGGTGCTTCAAGGCCACTATTGTAATGATATTACTGGATGAGCCAGTGTCCACCAATACCCTCTTGTATAGAATCCCGTTGACCCATGCGATGACGTGCAGGGGTGGATCCGCCATGTCACCAGCCACTGATTTCAATTCATCCTCTCGAAAGGTGATGACTAGCTCAATGCATCATTTGACATGTCCCACGAAGTTTTTGAAGGAGTTTGCTTCATGGGGCTGCAACTCGATGGCTTTTAGTATCTCCATTAGAGCCTCCCGATGGGGCGTTGATTGTTGTATGAGCTCGTAGATGGAGAGCCTAGCCGATGTGGTCCTCAAACTCTGGGTGAGTTTGGTCTGAATTGTGGCCACTGGTCTAGGTGGAGGAGGTGGTGCAAGGTGTTGTTGTGGTTGTGACATTGTTGGCACCTCTCCTATAGCTACCATGGGGGCAGCTATGCTCGGGTACCTCTTGTTCCGAGTCACTATACTGATCATCCCTACATACCCCTGCATGGGGAAATTTTGTGTGACCTCATTGACTTGTAGGGTCTTTGCCTATGCATCATGGGTAGGCAAGGGGTCCTTAAAGACCTCCATTTGTTGGTTGCTTGGTGCCACGGGGTTATCCACCGCTAATGTCTTATTATCTATTAGGTCTTGCACCAAGCCTTTAAACTTCCAACATGCATTAAGGTCATGTCCCTTCTATCTGTGGAACCTAAAGTACAAGTATTCCCTATAGCCCTTAGGTTTTGGTGCATTGGGGTCTATGGGTTGAATCTCGGGCAGGTTGATCAAGTTTACCACTGACAAGCGGTCAAACAGGGAGTCTCTGGACTCTGTGTAAGGTGTGAATTGTTGCCTAGGGCGACACTGCTGATTTTGTTCTTGCCTCTAATTTTCTTTGTCATAACTGTTAAGAGGCACCTCTTGATAGTTAGCCTTTTGGGGCTGTGTTGCTTATGCAAGCTTAGGGACGTTTATAGCAACCTGATTGACTACAACGGGTTTCTGTTGTGTGGTCCCTATTTTTGTGTTCTTAGACCATTATTTCTTCTTTGGCTTGGCTATCTTGCCATCTTGAATCTTGATCTCCTCAATTATTTTGGCTTGTGCAAAAGCTTCCTCTAGCTTGGCATATTGCTGCAGCTACAATAGTATAGAGATTGATCTCAAATAGCTCTTTGAGAACATTTGGGTGAGGTTGAACATAGGAGGGAGGTAGGGAAACTTTGAAAGCAATGTCCTCCACCAGTTCCCATAGGCCGCCATGGTTTCTTCCTCATACTACCTGAGGCTGGCTAGGTCGTTTAGTGATTGTAGACACCAAAACAGCACCAATCCGATTATGTGACTACAAACACTGATCGCATTGACATACACAGCTTTCAGGGCAGCCCTCAGAGGTCAAACAGTGGTCCTAGCCACTTACACAGCAGTTTAGAAGGTCGAAAAGTAAACAAAGAAAAGCTGGTCGTTTTAACAAGCCTTAAGCAAGAGCAAACTTTAATCAAGAGCAAAATTTAAATACAAGCAAGCCTTAAGCAAAGGGGAACCTTGGTCGAGGGTGTTGTGAAATCATGACACCTAAGGTCCAAAGGGGAACCTTGGCCGAGGGTGTCACGAAATCATGACGTCACGATTTCACGACGTCACGAAATCGTGACACCTAAGGCCCAAAGGGGAACCTTGGCCGAGGGTGTCATGATTTCGTGACGTCGCAAAATCACGACACCTAAGGCCCAAAAGGGAGCTTTGGCCGAGGGTGTCATGATTTCGTGACGTCGCAAAATCGTGACACCTAAGGCCCAAAAGGGAGCTTTGGTCGAGGGTGTCACGATTTCGTGACGTCACGAAATCATGACACCTAAGGCCCAAAAGGGAGCTTTGGCCGAGGGTGTCATGATTTCACGACGTCGCGAAATCATGACACCTAAGGCCCGAAAGGGAGCTTTGGTCGAGGGTGTCACGATTTCGTGACGTCACGAAATCATGACACCTAAGGCCCAAAAGGGAGCTTTGGCCGAGGGTGTCATGATTTCGCGACGTCGCAAAATCGTGACACCTAAGGCCCAAAAGGGAGCTTTGGCCGAGGGTGTCGCGATTTCGTGACGTCGTGAAATCATGACACCTAAGGCCCAAAGGGGAGCCTCACCCGAAGTGTCGCGATATCGCGATGAACTTCACATTTTGCTAGGCGGACATTAAAATACTCGAGTAGACATTTAATCAATCAAAGGCAGAAGTCAAGCATTCAAAAGTGCCATTAAAATCAATCAAGGCAGACATTCAACAAGTGGCAGCCAAGAACAGTCAGTTACTACCGCCTGCTATGCATGCGCGCGTAGGTGGGCAGATTGGCAGTTAGCGGACTATTGCGAGGGCGGTCATGTAAGCCCTAGTCAAGGCGGAGTCTCCTCCCTATTGAGAAGGCATGGCCGCCACGTGGCATCCCTGCGTGCCCTTTTCAAAGAGACCCCGTGGGTCTATAAAATGGTGGATTTTCCCACCCAAAAGAGAGGTTGACAAGCATTTTAACGCAACGAAGTGTTGCTAAACCAGAGACCCAATTGCATTCCTTTCGAATTCATTCTTCTGCACCTGTAATCTCTTTCGCAAGGGAGGTTATTGGTGGCTGTTAGAAGGTGAATCCGAACCTTCAGACCTGACATTGGACATAGTAAACCACCAATTTGCCGACACCACAGTATCTTAGATTTTGAGCCCATCCCTAGTGGATTGGCATCGAAATTAAGTTTTAATGGGGGCGGCCCGCTTGGGCACCCTACGCACATTCTTATTCTTAATTTAATTTATGTTGTTTTCAAATATATCCTGTAGTTAACAGTGTTTAAATAGAATATGCTTTCTGTTCACATTATCATGCTATCACGACTTTAGACGTTCATCAAGTATTATCATGTTTCTATCACTTTTGTTTCCCCACTAACCCACAGGTAACAACATTGATTCGATAGTGGATTGGTCGACTGTTTCAGTGGCAGTGGCCATCTGGTGACATTTTTTTGAGTTCTGTCAGAGTGGCAGGTTGCGTAGAGTTGTTTTGGTTGCACGCATTTAATCAAATCTTTTGCACGTATTTCTTATCGATTTCTAAAGTTAAACGCTCTACCTTTTTGCAGCAGGTGCTACTAACAACGTCTCTGTGTTTCTTTGATCGCAGGAAGAACCGCAAGGAGCAAGGATTCATCAGCAATAAGCGGCGGCAACATTTGGGCCCGCCCATTTCAAATGTGGGCATGCGGATAGAAGAAGTATTAATCATGATTGTAACCAAGACCGGCTAACACTCCTAGCCCCTGAAAAGGCAGGAGATGTATTGTAACCGAATGGAATTAATATAAAAAGGGTTGTGCTCCTGCTTCCTCCTTTATGTTTGGTTGATTCGATTACATGCATTCTATTTCATGCATATTCGTTTAGCAGCAAGTTAGTTATGTTTTCATTACATCTTAATACTGTTTTTCTTCCGAAATCTCATGCTTTCAGTGGCGATCATGGTGGGACCGTTCCCTGATTTTTAATAATTCTTTTTTTTTTTATGCAGACTGTTATTCGTCTTTGCCTGGACGAATTTCTGCCTGTAAATTTTAGAGCCGAAGATCAGAAACAGCAAGTCCGGGCAGAAAAGAGGTAACGGTTTCTAACTGTCCCTGTCATTTTCTGCTGTGATATTTCTATTTTCTTTTATGTTTGCCTTCTTAGGAAAAGTTTTAATCCATTAAAAAAAAAAAAAAAAAAAAAATATTATTTGTTTATTTTTTTTACTTTCATTTTTTTTAATTGTTAAAGAAGGGTAGAGAAAGTTGTCATCAATTTTCATGCTTTATTTATTTATTTAATTGTTAAAAAAAAAAAAAAAATTCCGTCAAATTTCTATTTGTTGTTTTCCGGTTTGTAGTGTTTGTATGGCTTAGGGAAAGTTTCTTTTTTGCTGCCTGTTTCATTTTTTGAAAGGAACCACACCCACTTCACGTGGTAAAATTAAACCAAGGAGCTGGTCGTAAAACCCCAGCCCTTGAGCAAGACCAACGGTGGGTTCATCACCACCTTGGCTTAGCTTTGCATCCATTTCCCCGATTGTCACTGTTGTTAGGCGTAAATCCTGATGAAAGCTGACCGAGTGTTGCTGGGGTGATTCCCATGCACGCGAGGATAAGTCTTCTATGGTAGGTGTCATTAACAGGACAATCCCCCCTTCCGTACCGCCTATGTTCCACGTACCATCTGCTCTCACGTACCTATAGTTTCCCTCTCGTAAGGGCGGGTATATAGAGAGGTTGGTATATCGGTCCGACAATGGTATATTGAAGGGGCGACCATTTATGGGAGTCATATGAGCCAACATTATGCATTTAAACGTTCTTCAAAACTTGCAAAAACAAAACAAAATATCAAAATGCACTAAACCAGTTTAGGACACACTATTTAATCCTTAAAAGAGATAATCACGGTTTGTGTATGTGTGTGTTCATTTCTGCTTAGTGTAAACAAAAAGAAAAATCATCATAAACGAGATAAAAATCTGCTTAGATAGTAGAGAAGCACCACAATGGTGTACACCCGTAGCCAAGCCCAATCAAGGGTGGATGCTACGGAAGGTGCACAAAGAGAGGGCGCTGGTCGCCTTCGCTTTAGCCCTGAGGACTTGGCCATACCGCCTTGGCGGTCTGGCCTACAAGAGAGTCCACATCAGGCCACATCAAGAAGAAATTATTGGGAACCCCCTCTGTGGGGTATGCCCATTCAACATAGCCCCTTTCGGGAAGAAGCTTTACATGTAGATCTCAATGTAAATAGACAACCGCCTCTTGAGGCTAGATCTGAGTGGCCGCAGCGCGATGAAGCGCTAGAGAGGCACAGTGTTCATTTGGAGAGACAACGTGGATATGGCATCTCTCCTTTGCCTCCCATTAGAATAGAAAGACAAAACCCAGAGCGTAGGGCTCTTCACACAGGGCGAGCTAACTCCGCCCGCCCCTTTCAAACCCATGAAAGGGAGTACGAGGAAAGCCATCGCATTCCTCAAGGACAACAAACAGCATGGGAACCTTGCGTTTCCGCACCTGCTAGATATCATGATCACACATCAAGGCCAGAGCCTCAAGTAAATGCCGCCTACCTCGATAGAGGGAAGCGACCCATTGAAATTTTAGATCATCAAGATCGAGGCAAACACATAGGAGAAACATTCAAGCCTCCTGAGCAAAAGAGGGCAGACCAAGTTGACCCGACAGTCACCAGACATGCCACCCACCAAGCCCAAATCACGTAGCTTGAGCAGGGTCATCAGGAGTTAGAGTACTTATACCGCCTTAATAAAGAGCGCATGCAGCGCGAAGCGGATGAGTTGCGCTACAAACTCCCTAAGAGGGTGCCAACCCCTCACACCCAAAGAGCAGAACAATATGAGAGGCACAACCCTTTGGTGCAGGACAGGTCTCCGCGACCTCGTCAAGCTTTGCCTCCGAGACCTTATAGACCCGAGAGGGAGGCCACTCCCCGAAACAATGATGGGTACCCTCAGCAGGGACTCAATCAGGGTCATAGGTCTCACCTAGAGACTCCTCAAGAAGTTTATGAGGAGTATGAACCAGAAATAGAACGGGCCAAAATGCCCCATCAAGGCGGGAGGGCTGCCACTCGGCCACCCCCCCATAGGCCTCCAGTCTCCCATAACTCACAACGGGAGCAAACAAAAGAGGAAGAAATAAAATCTTTCGATGCATACAAAGCGCTATTAGAGCGTTTGGAGTCTGTGGAGACAAAAGCTTTTGGGCATCAAAAACCCACATTACGTCAACTCCGTAGTCATCCAGTGCATCCCTCAGTGCCCACACCTCTTTACCCCAAACATTTCAAGTTGCCTCAATTGGCAGTCTTTAAAGGTGAAGAGGATGCACAAGAACATGTCACAAGATTCCTAAGTCAATGCTTCGGCATCCAAGATAATGACGCATTGTTGCTTAGGACATTCATAACCACATTCGTGGGCCCTACCTCGGATTGGTTCACATAATTACCAAAACATAGCATAAACAACCTAGATCAATTAGTAGATGCGTTTCTTGAACGCTTTGCCTTCAACACAAAGAAGAAGGCATCACTGAGTGATCTGGCCAGCCTCAGGCAATATGAGGAAGAAACAATGGCAGCATACGGGAATCGATGGAGGGCTTTGCTTTCTAAGCTACCCTACCGTCCCCCTATGTCTGATCTCACACAGATGTTTGCATGGAGTTGCTTAAAATCAATCTTTGGGCTATTGTTGCTGTAGCAATACGACAGTTTAGAAGAAGCTTTGGCGCAAGCCAGAGTTATAGAAGAGATCAAAATAGGTGAAGGCGCAATCGCCAAGCCTAAAAAGAAAGAGTGGAATAAAACCACTAAGACTGGGACAACGCAATCACAACCCGCTGTGGTTAACCAAGTTGCGATAAATGTTCCCAAGCTTGTGCAAGAAATACAGCCCCAAAAGGCTAATTACCAGGCAGTGCCTCCTAGTTATGAAAGAGATAATAAGAAACAGGAGCAGAATCAGCAGCGTCGCCCTAGGCAACAATTCACCCCTTATACGGAGTCTAGGGACTCCTTATTTGACCGCTTGTCAGTGGCAAATTTAGTCACCCTTCCAGAGATCCAAACTGTAGACCCTAACGCTCCCAAGCCTAAGGGATACAGAGAGGAATTATATTGTAGATTCCATAGGCGAAGGGGACATGACTTGAATGGATGCTAGAAATTCAAAGGATTAATCCAAGATTTGATCGACAATAAAACATTGGCCGTGGACAACCCCATAGCGCCAAATAATCAACAAATGGGGGTATTCAAGGACCCTTTGCCTGCCCATGAGGCACAGGCAAAACCTCTCCAGGTTAATGAGGTGCGACAGAATCTTCCCATGCAAGGATTTGTGGGAATGATCAGCATAGTGACCAGGAACAAAAAGTACCCAACAGTTGCCCCCGAGGTAGCTACAAGGGAAGTTCCAACAACGTCGCAGCCTCAACAACGCCTTGTGCAGTTGCCTCCGCCTAGACCCGAGGTCACGATACGGACCAAACTCACGTAGAGTTTGCGGACCACATCGGCTAGGCTTTCCATTTATGAGCTTATTCAATAGTCAACACCTCATAGGGAAGCTCTTATGGAAATTTTAAAAGCCATCGAATTACAGCCTCACGAAGCAAATTCTTTCAACAACTTCGTGGGACATGTGAAACGATGTACGGAGCCGGTCATTACCTTCAGAGAGGATGAAGTCAAAGCAATATCGAATGACACGGCAGATCCACCCCTGCACGTTATCGCGCGGGTCAACGGGATCCCATACAAGAGAGTGTTGGTAGATACTGGCTCGTCCAGTAACATCATTACCACTACAGCACTAAAACATTTGAAGCTGCCAGCCTCTCATATCACAGCCTCCACATACACACTGCGAGCTTTCAACGATGCAATATGCTCGACAGTCGACACAGTTGTTCTGCCTGTCCAGGTAGGACAAAAGACAATACCTACATTGTGCCATGTGTTGGAAGGCGAGATGGCTTACAATATACTGCTAGGGCGGCCATGGATCAGGGACATGAAGTGTGTCCCTTCGATCGCTCACCAGTGCCTAAAGTATGCATTTGAAGGAGAAATACATGTAGTCCCGATGGACTTAGAACCCTTCAAGTATTGCAATGCGGTGCAATTAATGCCTCAATCGACCCTCCCTTCAACGCATTTGGATTTCCAGTTAAATCCATCTAAACAGGGTCCAATACCGCAGGCACCATTGGTGACCAAATCATCAAAATCCCAACCAGGTGAGTCTTCATCATCTGCTCCTTCACTACCAATGCCACCTGTCATGGCTAAATAGAAGGACAAGGGAAAACAGATCATGGAAGAGGCTCAGCCCCTAGAAGAGGGGTTGCCAACAATTTCAACGGTATCAACAGAGGAAATACCTAGCACAACGGAAGCTGAGACTCCTAAAACACCAAACATGGAATGGACTCAGGAAGGACTCCCGTTCCCTCCCTCCCAAGCATCAACAATCACTGTTGAAATGGCCAATATGGGCCTGGGGGAGTATTTAGTGCAGAATGTTGTGGCAACGCCCGCATTAGAATCAGTACAGGACATGGGGAGACCTCGCCTTCCCATAGGAACAGTTGTTCCTCTAGGTTACCCACCAAACCAAAAAAATTTTGTGTATGGGGGCCTTGATCATGGTCTTGAACCATGCAAGCAAAAGGAAGAAGACGAAGAGCCTTTTGCTGAAAATATCAACTATCTGTCAAACCCGGACTTCGCTCTAAGATATCTCGGCCAATGCAATTGGCATGGATATGGGCTAGGCAGATATGAGCAAGGGATGCGTGTCCTTTGCCAACCAAGATATCAGATGCCATATGATAAGTCAGGAGTAGGGTTCAACCACCCCCTGCCCTTAGACATCTTGGTAGAAAATATGCAAGGCCTAGAAATAGGCAACAAGGGGGGATTGGCACCAGATCTTTATGCCAACCCAAAATACATAATATACATTGGGAGATTACCTCCCATGGTCAACAAACACCCTTGGCAATAGCAATAATCCCTCTCCTTTGCTAGAGAGAGGTGAAAGTTCGGACATTAATCCCCAAAGAGAACATAAACGGTGTTCGGACATCTTTTTGAAGCTATTCCCCTTAGAGGTTCCAGTTGAATCAATACAGTGTCAAGAGAATCAGGTCCCCCCACCAAGAGTGGAACAACCGCAATGGGACCAGATTAACTTGCTGGAACAAGGAGAACCCTCAATGTCGCAAGTAACAGTTGTTGAAGAGAATGAACATTTTTGGATCTCCGAAAGTGATTCAGAAGATGAGACTGAGATGATCTATCTCAATCATGCGTGATGGAATAATCGCCCTTTAACTCATGAAGATCTAATGGGACAGATGGGCATAAGGTTAGGGCATGAATGGTGGGTAGACCCAGCGAGGTGGGACCAAGTGTTGGATCCATGGCTCCAAATTCACGATGAGCACCGTCCACCCCGAGACCCTATCATGACAACAGTGCCGAGGGAAGACCCTGTCCTCCTATTCGCACATAGGGCCGATCCGTTCATGCCCATTCCCCTAGAGCCAGATCCAGAGTATAGGGAGCATCCAAAAGATTCAAGTTATCACACCCACGGTAATGGAGACCAAATTCATTCCATCCACATGATCTCCATTGATTTGACCGCACCCATCCGCAATCCGACCGATCCAGCACGGTCATTGCATCTAGACATAGATGCCATCGACTGGGATCACGTCAATTCACCTTTATCACCATCAAAGTACTGGCCTTTCGATGAAATGCCTCATTTTACCCCAGGGACAACTCAAGATATTTTTCAAGCTGAAGAGGAACCCGAGGTTCCCAACGTAGATCTAAACTCAGCTAATGATATCCATTTGATCCCGACTCCACATCAGTTGGAGGATGGATCCCACATGTCAGTCGAGGAGACGACCGACGTAGATATCGACACAGATCCAATGAATCCATAGATTCTCAAGTCGGGGGTAAGTCTTTCCCCCGAAGAGCAAGCCGACTACATTGCCCTTCTCAAAGAGAAGAAGGAGGTTTTTGCATGGTCATACAAGGATATGCCAGGACTAGACCCGCAGCTAGTCACGCATAATTTAACGCTTGATCCGACAATCAAGCCTGTAAAGCAAAAACTACGTAAGATGCACCCAACAGTGGCCTTGATGGTCAAAGATGAATTGCAAAAGCTGTTGGATGCACAGTTTGTCATCTGCATGGATTATCCGCCATGGCTGTCCAACATGGTTCCCGTCAAGAAGCCCGACGGGAGGATTCGCATATGCACCGATTTTTGAGATCTAAACAAAGCGAGTCCTAAGGATGATTTCCCATTGCCAAGCATCGACGCGTTGGTAGACGCTACAGCAGGTCACGAAATGCTCTCCCTCATGGATGGTTTCTCAGGATACAATCAAATTCGTATCAATCCTGAAGACCAACTAAAAATGGCGTTCACAATGCCTTGGGGGACATTTTGTTATAAGGTCATGCCTTTTGGCCTTAAAAATGCTGGTGCCACCTACCAACGTGCCATGACATACATCTTCCACGATTACATGCACAAAACTTTGGAAGATTACATGGATGATTTGTTAGCCAAGTCTCTTTTGCGCTCAAATCATATCGATGACTTAAGCAAGATCCTCGATCGCCTCATGGAGCATAAAGTTAGACTAAACCCCAAGAAGTGCGTATTTGGCGTCACATCTGGAAAACTCTTGGGTTTCATAGTCTCAAAGCGAGGAATCGAGGTGGACCCAAAGAAAGTCAAGGCAATCCTTGAAATGGTTCCCCCAACTACAATCAAGCGACTCAAAAGTCTGCAGGGAAAGGTCGCGTCGATTAAACGCTTCATAGCGCAATTATCTGACAAGTGTCGACCCATGAACAAATTATTGCACAAGGGGGTTACATTTCATTGGGATGACGAGTGCCGATCAGCCTTTGACGAGATCAAACAATACCTGGTTTCGCCGCCGTATTGGCACCACCTAGACCAGGAGTGCCATTCTACTTATACATCTCAGCCTACCGAGGTGGCACTGGGTGCCATGTTAGCCCGGAAGAATGAACTTCACAAGGAACAGGCTACTTACTATCTTAGCCGCACCCCGGTCGGTTATGAACTTAACTATGCATACGTTGAGAAACTGCTTGGCAGTGGTGTTTGCTACCAAAAAGCTATGCCACTACATGTTGAGCAACACTACGTATGTTGTGTCTAAGGAGAATCCATTGCGATACATGATGAGTCGTACTTATCATAGTAGTCGCACGGCGAAATGGATCATGTTGTTGACGGAATTTGACATAGAGTTTATTGGACAAAAATCTATCAAAGGACAAGTCATAGCCGATCAACTAGCAGAGGCTCCTCTTGAAGACGATCAGCCTCTAGTCATAGAACTACCCGATGATGGGGTCTTCCATGTCTCAGAATCACCAGATTCTGATGAGCCTGAGTCACAGGCCGACATAACCCTATTCTTTGATGGTTCTAAATGTGAGCAAGGTGGTGGCGCGAGAATTGTATTCTTCACACCGCAGGGTGCTCCAATGCCCCTATCATTTAAATTAAACTTCCCGTGCACCAACAATAATGCAGAGTATGAAGCCTTGCTCCTAGGTCTTCAGACAGCAATCGCCATGAACATCAAATGACTGAATATCTTTGGTGATTCATTGTTAATAGTCAATCAAGTCAAAGGGGTATATCAATGCAAATGCCCAGTCCTGCAGGCTTATAAAGCCCTCATGGACAAATTCCTGGCAAAACTTGAGTGGTATGACATCGAGGCACTCCCTCGATCATCGAATCATTTTGCGGACACAATGGCCTCCTTGGGGTCACTAATCCCGCAAGACCTCTCCGATGATATGACAACCATTCAAGTCAAAACCTTATCGCAATCCGTGATGGGGCGTGCAAGCTCTGACTTGACGCCAGGAATCCACATGATCCAGATTGAACCATCCTCGGATAAGTTCTCTCGAATCCGAGATCGTCTGAAATGCACCAACTGGGGGTCCTTGTTCTCCCCTACTCCCATTAATAGCAACACAACGCTATTCTTACAGGTTCTATCCCATTCAGTTTGCTAGGGATAGAACTTCAAGAGGGATTGGTTGTTCATACTATCAAGGTTTCGATTCAGGAGAGGGTATTTACCCACCAGAGACTACCTCAAGTTAGGTAATCTCCCGCTTGGATTGACTGCACGCCGCACAAAACGAGACACTCAAGAGACAGGCTAAGTATGTCTTGATAGGAGACATTTTGTATCGTCGTAGCTATGAAGGAATCCTCCTTCATTGCTTGGACCAGCAAGAGTCCACTTGGGCAATCGCCCAAGCGCACGATGGTACATGTGGTGGCCACTTCAGTGGTATGGCCATTGCAAAGCGCATTCTTCGCATGGGCTATTATTGGCCATCTTTAGAGCGAGATTGTTGTGCATATGTCAAGAAGTGCATGAAGTGTCAACATCATGCCAATTTGATGCACGTACCTTCCCAGGCCTTGCAGACAGTCCAATCTGCTTGGCCGTTCTCGTAGTGGGGCTTTGATCTAATTGGAAAGATCTCCCCTGCGTCGTCAAGCCGTCACACGTTTATCATAACGGCCACAGAGTATTTTACCAAGTGGGTGGAAGCGATTCCGCTTACCTCTACGACAGGACCCCGCATTGTGGAGTTCATTTTGCATAACATCATATGTCATTTTGGTATTCCATCCAAAATAGTCTCGGATAATGGGACGCCTTTCAAGAACAAAGACGTGCGTGCTTTGACCACAAAGTACAAGATTCAGCATAGCTTTTCGACACCCTATTATCCGCAGGCGAATGGGCAAGCAGAAGCGTCAAACAAAATGCTAGTTGCCATCCTTAAAAAGACCGTCGCAGATAGTCATAAGGATTGGCACATTCAAATCCCACTTGCCCTATGGGCCTATCGCACTAGCATTCGGACACCCACTGGGGCCACTCCATTTTTGCTCGTGTATGGCTCCGAGGCAGTCATGCCTCTAGAGTTGGAGATTCCTTCCCTGCGCATATCAATGCAGGAGTTCATCGATGATGACTCTGCGCGGCAGGCCCGGTTAGACCAGCTTACGTTGCTTGACGAACGACGCGTTAATGCTCTCGAGCATTTACGTATTTATCAAGAGCGACTTAAGAAAGCTTACAACATGAAAGTTCACCTCAGAGACTTTCGGGTTGGTGATTTGGTTTTGAAGGAAAACCAACAGAATTCTAGTTTGCCATCCCACCTAAGGGACAAGTTTGCGGCAAATTGGTTAGGTCCATATGTCATTGATAGCAAAATAGGACCCGGGACATACCGGCTAGCTTCTCTTGATGGTATCAAGGAAACAGAACCCTTGAATATCAGTCATTTGTGACCATTTCATATCTAAGAGAGCCATATCCCAAAATATGCTCCAAGGATTCTTCACAATCGCTTGGTCAAATCCCAAAAAGCTCCAAGGATTCTAAGCAATCGCTTGGTCAATCCCAAAATGCTCCAAGGATTTCCACAATCACTTGGTCAAATCCCAAAAATGCTCCAAGGATTCTCACAATCGCTTGGTCAATCCCAAAATGCTCCAAGGATTTCTAAAATCGCTTGGTCAATCCCAAAATGCTCCAAGGATCCCTAAAATCGCTTGGTCAATCCCAAAATGCTCCAAGGATCCCTAAAATCGCTTGGTCAATCCCAAAATGCTCCAAGGATTCTCAATCTTGGTCAATCCCAAAATGCTCCAAGGATTCTTAAAATCGCTTGGTCAAATCCCAAAATGCTCCAAGGATTTCCACAATCGCTTGGTCAAAAATCAAGAAAATTCAAAAACAACAAAAATCATCAAAAACAACAAAAATTTTGCATCTCATTTCTAGGCATACTCAAATTCATCAATAGAGAGCTCTTCTCGCACTTCATCTTCATATTCACAAAAATCAATCCATCAAAAATACAAAAATACATAGCTGCATCAAAGCATTGCATCCATACATTGCATATTTGTGGTCGTACGGGTCAAAGGCACCATAGGCTGTAATTGCTCTGCTAGTCCATCTTGTTCCACACTGTTCCATTTTACAAAAACAACAAAAACACCATGCATTGCTTTTTACCACACTAGAGTCAGTGGTCTTTTAATGTATCAAGAGTTTTCGTGATTCAGTCATCATTTTGCTCTTTAGCCATGTAATGTATCAAGTCAAACAGATTTTATGAAGGTAGAGTTACACTTGAAATACACCTTGTTACGTAACATCCCAACACAAATTAAAACACATAAAAAATTCCCAAGTTGTGTGAACGAAAGATGAAACCTGCACAGGGTAATCCAGGTCACCATAAGTGAAACGGTTATCTTGCTCATCCCCCCATGCGAATGGTTCTAGAATGCTGAGAATTGACAAAAGGACAAGCTCTTTCCTATCCATTCACCTCCATATACAGTGGTTTTCACCACTACCAAATCCCAATCATAGTTGGTTCCCAAAGTTGTAAGGATTTGTACTACACGTCCTCGCCAAGGATGGGTAGTCATCCCCAAAACCTAAAGGGATCAACACCATTCACAAACAAAATTCCAACAAATCATCATCCTAACACTTTCCATTCACCTTTGGTCTCCAAGTTGTAAGGATTCGTACTATCCGCCCCTAACCAGGATGGGTAGTCATCCCCAAGGCCTAACAGATCAATGCCCTTACTCCATAATCTCCATCACCCCCTTGGTCCCCAACGTCGTAAGGATTCGTACTACACGTCCCTGCAAAGGATGGGTAGTCGTCCCCAAGTCCACAAGGATCAAGGCCACTCACCAGCCCAAACTCACAATACTCAAAATACAAAATCAAATAACAGTGGTTATCACTACTATTCAAAATCCTTGCTCAAAAAGAATTAATAGAAAATAAACAGTGATTTTCATCACTATATAGACGAGCAACTTTCTAAATCATTCAGCCAACAAATATCCCGAACTTGAATCCCTGGAATTCTTAGCATTCGAAAACCATCTAGGTGATCCTCATTACAGGTTTGGTTGATAGCCTATCTGGCAATGGTGGTATCCTACCCGCATGACGATATGTCTGTCACATTCGCTTTGCGTATGTGCAGACCAATGTTTGCATAAGGATGAGCTAGCTTATGGTATCCTGGATAACACCGCAGATTAATCTAACTAAATACAACAAAGGAGTTAGTGGAGCTAATTAGGTGATCCTCAGTACAGGTTCGGTTGAAAGCCCATCTAGCACTGGCGGTATCCTGACAAATACCACATAAATGAACTCAATTGCACACACAGGGATGTGAAATAGCTTGGTCAAAAACAAGTCCGATTCATACCTTGTTCAAAAGTCTTGTAAGATAAAGTACAGTCATGGCTAGTAAGTTAAAACCGTCTGAGTCTCAGAAAACCTTAGCTACATTTCTAAACCAACTGCGCTACTTTTCATCCTTACAATACCATCAGAAAATACAAAAAAAAGAAAAACCACATGTATACATACAAAGTCATGCATCACAGCAATCGCCTAAAAGACAAAATAATAGAGTTCTAAATAGTCTATGGTGCCATAGCCAAACATCACAAAGTCCATCCATCCATTTCATTTTCTGCATATCACATATAAATAAAAAACATTTGCATTCATCACAACATATGCATCCATCAAAATAAATCAACATACAACAATCGCATTTATCATACCATATGCATCCATCAATATAAAGTAGCATGCATCCATCAACATCAATCATTGTGCATAACATAAAATCATGACATATACACAAAGAAAGAAAATCAAAACAACAAAAACATCCCAAAAATGTAACACAAAAACATAAGCAATAAGCATTGCCGGACACAAGTGCTCTTGCACTTAACCTCTTGGCATAAAAAAATCGATGTCGGGGCTCAAATTGTCACTCTCCTACTTCCCCAAGAAGGCTACCATAGCCGGACCGCTCCACGGGAAGACGGGTTTTTGATGATTTCACCCCATTATGGCATCACCAAAAGGGTTAACACCCACCAAAAATAGGTCCAAATGTCGGGAAATTGCACGTGCTTAAATGGTAAAACATCTAAAGGCACCCTTGCACAAGTCATCTTGGGTCAAGCGACTCGTCGCTTTTCTCATGAAGGTCATTCCCTCATCGATTCGTCGCTTGAGGGGGTAGTCACACTTAGTCACCAATCAACAAGCACACACCCAATCAAAGCAATGACATGCATTCAAAGAATCATTGACAAAGACAATCACGCTCCTGCTTGGGGCAGTAAACAAGCAACAATCAAATTGATCAAACACTTGGCATTCCCGAAGCATGAACACAAGGTTCCCCCTGTGGACAAAAGGTTACGCCCTTTGCCTAATCATGACTGATCAATGTCCAAGCTCAAGTCACACCTCACCAAAATAGGTTAACACTTGAAATCAAATTCCTTAGCTCGTCAGAAGCAAGGATTCAAGAATGCATGCCCTTTCCATACTTGGGGCATCAAAAGTTGGTTAGGTTACCAAGAAACCCTAATCATTAGTGCTTTGGTTATCTATTTTTGCTCAGCACTGCATCACCCGCAGTGCTTCCCAAAAAGGGGCATCTGTAGACACCAAAATAGCACCAATCCGATTAAGTGACTACAAACATTGATCGCATTGACATACACAGCTTTCAGGGCAGCCCTCAGGAGGTCAAACAGTGGTCCTAGCCACTTACACAGCAGTTTAGAAGGTTGAAAAATAAACAAAATAAAGCTGGTCATTTTAACAAACCTTAAGCAAGCAAGCCTTAAGCAAGAGCAAACTTTAAGCAAGAGCAAACTTTAATCAAGAGCAAGCCTTAAGCAAAGGGGAACCTTGGCCGAGGTTCAAAAGCGACACGATTTGGCCGACGTCGCGAAATCGCGACACCTAAGGCCCAAAGGCAAACCTTGGCCGAGGGTGTCGCAAAATTGCGACATCACGAAATCATGACACCTAAGGCCCAAAGGGGAGCCTTGGCCGAGGGTGTCACGATTTGACGTGACGTCGCAAAATCGTGACACCTAAGGCCCAAAAGGGAGCTTTGGCCGAGGGTGTCACGATTTCGCGACGTCGCGAAATCGTGACACCTAAGGCCCAAAAGGGAGCTTTGGCCGAGGGTGTCACGATTTCACGACGTCGCAAAATCGTGACACCTAAGGCCCAAAAGGGAGCTTCGGTCGAGGGTGTCACGATTTCACGACGTCACGAAATCGTGACACCTAAGGCCCAAAAGGGAGCTTTGGCCGAGGGTGTCACGATTTCGCGACGTCACGAAATCGTGACACCTAAGGCCCAAAAGGGAGCTTTGGCCGAGGGTGTCACGATTTCATGACGTCGCGAAATCGTGACACCTAAGGCCCAAAAGGGAGCTTTGGCCGAGGGTGTCACGATTTCACGACGTCACGAAATCGTGACACCTAAGGCCCAAAGGGGAGCCTCACCCGAAGTGTCGCGATATCGCGACGTCGCGATATCGCGACGGACTTCGCATTTGTTCAAAGTGAACATTAAAATACTCAAAGGCGCCATTAAAACATTCAAAGGCAGAATTCAAGGCATTCAAAGGCAACATTAAAATGACTTAAAGCAGACGTGAGACAAGTGGCAGTCGAGAACAGTCAGTTATTGCCACCTGCTATGCATGCGCGCGTAGGTGGGCAGATTGGCAGTTAGCGGACTGTCACAAGGGCAGTCAAGTAAGCCCTAGTCAAGGCGAAGTCTCCTCCCTGTTGAGAAGGCATGGCCGCCATGTGGCATCCCTGCATGCCCCTTTCAAAGAGACCCCGTGGGTCTATAAAACGGTGGATTTTCCCACCCAGAAGAGGACAGGTTGACAAGCATTTTAACGCAACGAAGTGCTGCTAAACCCGAGACCCATTTGCATTCCTTTCGAATTCACTCTTCTGCACCTGTAATCTCTTTCGCAAGGGAGGTTATTGGTGGCTGTTAGAAGGTGAATCCGAACCTTCAGACCCGATATTGGACACAATAAACCACCAATTTGCCGACACCACAGTATCTTAGATTTTGAGCCCATCCCTAGTGGATTGGCATCGAAATTAAGTTTTAACGAGGGCGGCCCGCTTGGGCACCCTACGCACGTTCTTATTCTTAATCTAATCTATGCTATTTTCAAATATATCCTACAGTTAACAGTGTTTAAATAGAATATGCTTTCTATTCACATTATCATGCTATCGTGACTTTAGACGTTCATCAAGTATTATCATGTTTCTATCGCTTTTGTTGCCCCACTAACCTGTAGGTAACAACATTGATTCGACAGTGGATTGGCCGACTGTTTCAGTGGCAGTGGCCATCTGGTGACATTTTTTTGAGTTCTATCAAAGTGGCAGGTTGCATAGAGTTGTTTTGGTTGCACGCATTTAATCAAATCTTTCGCACGTATTTCTTATCGATTTCTAAAGTTAAACGCTCTACCTTTTTGCAGCAGGTGCTACTAACAACGTCTCTATGTTTCTTTGATCACAGGAAGAACCGCAAGGAGCAAGGATTCATCAGCAATAAGCAGCGGCAACATTTGGGCCCGCCCGTTTCAAATGTGGGCATGCGGATAGAAGAAGTATTAATCATGATTGTAACCAAGACCGGCTAACACTCCTAGCCCCTGAAAAGGTAGGAGATGTATTATAACCAAATGGAATTAATATAAAAAGGGTTGTGCTCCTGCTTCCTCCTTTATGTTTGGTTGATTCGATTACATGCGTTCTATTTCATACATATTCGTTTAGCAGCAAGTTAGTTCTATTTTCATTACATCTTAATACTGTTTTTCTTTCGAAATCTCATGCTTTCAGTGACGCCTTCTTCTTGGTGTTGAAGGTGAAGCGTTCGAGGAACACATCCACTAGTTGATCTAAGTTACTAATGTTGTGAGTGAACCAATCCAAGGTAGGGCCTACAAACGTGGTGATGAATGTTCTTAGCAGTAAAGCATCATTGTCCTGAATGCCAAAGCATTGGCTCAGGAATCTTGTCACATGCTCTTGGGCATCTTCCTCCCCTCTAAATATTGCCAATTGATGCAGTTTAAAGTGTTCACGGTAAGGGGGTTCCAGCACTGATGGATGCACAAGATGACTGTGAAGTTGGCATAAAGTGGGATTTTGGGGCCCATAAGTCTTGGTCTCCATAGACTCCAAGTGCTCTAGCAGTGCTTTATATGCATCCAAAGATTTAATATATTCCTCCTTAGTTTGTTCTCATTTTGGGTTATGGGAAACTTGAGGCCTATGGAGGGGTGTCTGGATAGCAGCCCCTCCACCTTGGTAGGGCATTTCGACCCACTTTTCTTCTTGCTCATACTCCTCATAAGATTCTTGAGGAGTTTTTGGATGAGACCTATAACCATGGGTGGGTCCCCGTGGGGGGTGCTCATCGTTGTTCCTTGGAGTGGCCTCCCGCTCAGGTCTAGGAGGTCTCAGAGGTAGCACTTGAGTCTAGGAGGCCTAGACGCCTCTCCTAGGCATTTATCTCAGTCACGATGATCCGATATCTCTATAGGTCGCTTCCCTCTATCAAGGTTGGCGACATTCACTCAAGGCTCTGGCATCAGTAGGTGATTCTGGTAGATAGCAAGTGCAGAGGCACATTGCTCCTGCACTGTGTATTACTCTTGAGGAATGTAATGGTCTTCCTCATGTTCCCTTTTGTATATGTGAAAGGGGCAGGTAGAGTTGGCTTGCCCTGCTTTTACGACCAGCTCCTTGGTGTTTATATTGCACTTCCCCTTTATTTTCTTCAGCCCTCTACAAACTCTATGTGAACATATTTTCATTGGTACACAAACAAATACTTGGCTCAATGAATTAGTTTCCCTCATTTAAATATGTATTTTGATTACTCCTTGGAAACATCGACACTGTATTTGCTTTTTGCTTTTTTTGATTTGACATTGCAACCTTTTCACCTTACACTTGTTTATATTATAATATTTAAAAAATATTATAATAATAGCTTTTAACCTTTTTCTAATAATAGCTTTTAAACCTTTGCCTCCATTTGTGGCATTTAAATATTTTTCAAGCAAATAAAATCTTGTCCTTTTCTTGCGATAAATAATCCCAAGCCTTTAAAAATTTTGTTTTTCTTCATAATATTTAAATTTGACATTTAAAAATTATAACCCTTCTTTAAGAAAAAATAACTTTTTTTGCCTTAAATTTTTGTTCATTGCTTGCTATCAAAACCATGGAGAATATTTTTGCCTTGACAACCATGCATCTTTGAAATCAAAATATTTTTGCATCATGTACCCTTTGACATGAATGACAACTCAATATACTCAATATTTCAAACAGTAAAAAAAACATAATATAAAAATTTATAGATATAATTTTTTGACTCAATCTTGTAGACCTCCTTTAAAGAAGTAAAAATTTCCATCACAATATGAACTAGATATCTTATGTGGTTTACTAGGTATAGCGAACATTATTTTTTATCATCCTTCACCTTTGACATATTTCTAATGTTAACACCTAAAACAAGAAGATCTGATTTTTAAATTGATGATCATGTTGGTTTACTAGGTATAGCGAACATTATTTTAATTATCCTTCATCTTTGGTAAGATTTTAATGTTAACACCTAAAACAAGGAACTTTGATTTTAAATGGTGATGTGGAGTTTGCCATGATTAATGGCGGTATCAAGAATATTATTTTTACCTATCATATTAAACCATAAATGCAATATATACATACTTATAAAATTTTAGTAAACTTAAATGTAATATATACACACTTATAAGAGTGATTGGGAATTCATGGCAGTTTGTTATTTTCTGTCATTTTTTTATTTTACATTCCATCGTATGTTGCTTAAATAGCTTGTAATTCTTATTTAATAATGCTTTGATCAAATATTATCGTGTTTTATCGCTTTTGTTGTCCTCACTAACTTGCAGATAGCAGTGTCAAATTCCCATGGATGGAGGCCAGATTGGGTAAATCTGACCATCTAGGTCTTCCCAAAATGCCTCCAATTAGCTAACCCCAAGTTTGCAGGTCGTTTGGAGCTCCCTAGATGCAACATTTTGGGCAGTATCACTTCGACGCTTTGTCACAGGAGAATTCGTCCTACCTCGGGACAAATTACAGTCGAATTCGTCCCGCTTAGGAGTGAATTCAAATTAGTGATGAATTTTCCAACTTTTCTGATGGCAATGGCCCTCTGGTAATGTTCCCTGGTTCCTGTCAAATTTACAGGTTGTTTAGAATCAATTTAGTTATCGCTGTGATCAATATTTTGCATACATCTTTCATTGTTTTTAGAGAACAAATGTTTCATCTTTTCCACAAGTGCTACTAACAATTTTGTTGTTTCTTTGAATGTAGGAGGAGCAGCAAGGATCAGGGATTCATTCACACCAACGATGGTGATTGCTTTAGCCCGTCCATTTTACATGTGGGCGCGCAGAAGGAGGATCACTAGTACCCATTGTAACCAAAACATGTTAGCGCTCCTAGCCCCTGAAAAGGCGGGAGATGTCTTTGTAACCGATATTGAGAGAGTATAAATAAAAATGGCTGTGCTTTCTATACTTCTTTCATTTCGTCTCAATTCGTCTCTTTTCCCTATTTCATGCATTTCAAATTTCTAGGATTAAAGTGTTACATTTCATTTTGCATTGCATAGCTTTAGTGTTCCTTTTTGTTTCTGGAATCTCATGCTTTTAGTGGCAATCACGATGGGACCCTATCCCCTACTTTTTGAGATCAAGAAACTGATCAAAATTTGTGTTTTTGTGCTTACAGGTACCATTTTTCAAGCACTGACTGTGGTTCATTCCAGCCTGTGGCGAATACAGTCCTGGAATTCGTCTGACCCAAGGACGAATTCTAATTCGTCCTAGACTAGGACGAATTCTATTCTGGAATTTGTCTCACCCAGGGATAAATTTTTTTCTGTGTAGTTTCAAGGCCGAGAATCAAAAATAGTTGATTTGAGCAGAAAAGAGGTAATGGTTTCTAACTTTCCCTATCATTTTATGCTGTTGTGTTTCTGTTTTCTGTCAAGTTTGCCTTCTTAGGGAAAGTGGTTGTTGCCTATTTCATTTTTTAATAAAAATAACCACACACACTTCACGCAACATTTTTAAACCAAGGAGCTGGTCGTAAAACCCCAGCCCTTGATCAAGACCAACGATGGATTTCATCACCACCTTGGCTTGATTTTGCATCCATTACCCCGATCGAGACTGTTGCCAGACGTAAATCCTGAAGAAATCTAACCAAGTGTTTCTAGGGTGATTCCTACCGCATGAGGATAAGTCTTGTATGGTAGGTGTCATAAAAAGAGTGATTCCCCTTTCATACCGCCTATGCACCATGTATCATCTGCTCTCACGTACCTATAGTCTCCCTCTCATAAGGGTGGGTATATAGAGAGGTTGGTATATCGGCCTGGCAATGGTATATCGAAGGGGCGACCATTTATGGGAGTCATAAGAGCCTTCATACTGCATTTAAATGTCCTTCAAAAAAATTCTTCCAAAAAAAAACATTAAAACACACAAAACCAAATTTAGGACACACTTTTAGTCCTTAAAGGAGATAATCATCGCTTGCATGTGTGTGATCTTTTTTGTTTTGTGTAGCATAAAAAAAAAATTAGAAAATCATAAACAAAATATAAAAATCTACATAGTTTGTAGAGAGTTATCACCATGGTGTTCACCCGTAGCCAAGCCTACTCATGGGCAGATGCTACGGAGAATGTCCAAAGAGGCACGAGTCACCTCCATTATAGTTCCAAGGATTTGGTCATACCACCTTGGCGACCTGACACACAAGGTAGTCCCATACAAACCTTAATATAAAAGGACTATAGGGGCACCCCTTCTAGTTGCACTCCCGTTCAGCATAGCACCCAACACACACCCTTCCATGAGGGGTACATCCATAGGAGAGCTCCCTTAGATGCTCGCTATGAGTGGTCACCGTGCGATGAAGCTCTAATTCAACATAGGGTTCGACGGGAGGAACCACATGATTACACTATCCCTCCTTCACCCCCTCTAGTTGTCAGGACTACAAGGACAAATCTAGAGTGCAAGGTTCCTTTGGAGCACAAGGCTCTTCAAGCAAGGCAAGCCAACACTGCCCGTCCCTCTTTCACTTATGAAAGGGCATACAAGGAAGACCACTACATTCCTCAAGAGCAATACATAGCATGGGAGCAATGTGCCCCCACACCTGCTAGCTATTAGGATCACCTATTGAGGCCAAAGCCTCGGGGGAATGCCGCTATCCCCAATAGAGGGAGGCAGCCTATAGAGATCTCGGATCATCATGACCAAGATAGATATCTAGGAGAGGCATCTAGGCCTTCTAGACATGATACCGCGAAACCAACTACCTTAGAATCTACTAAGCATATCGCATGCCAGATGCACCTCATGCTACTTAAGCTAGAATGATAGCAGTTTGAGCGACGGTATATCCTAAATAAAGAGCGCATTCAGTACTAGAATGATGAGTTGTTCCAATGCACTATATAGGCGAGGACTCCAACCCCTCACATGCATAAGACAAAACATTCTAAGGGGCACAACCCTTGGGGGCGAGACATGTCACCGCAACCTTATCAAGCGCTACCCCCAATGCCTCCTAGACAGGAGCAGGAGGCTACTCCCCCGATTCCTTAGGCACCCACCCAAATTCATGGGCCACCCTCAGAAATCCCTCAAGAATCCTCTAAGGAATCTAAGCAAGAAAAAGAGTAGGCTAAAATGCACTACCAAGGCAAGGGGGGTGCTATCCAGCTACCCCTCCATAGGCCCCAAGTTCCTCAACAAGAACCAACCAAAGTGGAGGAGCTCAAATCCCCCGATACATGCATTGTGCTACTAGAGTGCTCAGAGTCTATAGAGACCAAGATTTTAGGGCCCCAAAATCCCAACATACGTAAGGCTCCTTTCAAAGAGGATCAGCCTCTGATCTTAGAGCTACCTATTGACGGGTCCTTCCATATCTCAGAATCGCTAGTTTTTGATGATCTTGACTCACTGGTCAAAGACGAGTTAGCATGTGAAATAGCACCATGGGACCCTTTAGAGTCAGTTAGCAATCATCCACAGGGGGTCCCTATGGATAATTTTCAAGAAATTCTCTTGCAACTAATCCCTCTAGAGGCATCAGCCGAGCCAGCATCCCTACAAGGAAATTAGGTCCCCCTGCAAAGAGCGGAACAACCCCATAGGGACCACATCAACCTACTCGAACAAGAGGAACCACATATGTCACAAGCAGTCATTAGAGCCAATGAAGGTTTTTGGATCTCCAAAAATGCTTATGAGGATGAAACTGAGATGGAATATCTCAATCATGTGCGACAGCATCATCACCCCGTAAACATCGAAGAAACATTTGGACAACTAGGCATAAGGCTAGGGCATGAGTGGCGCGTTAACCCAACGTAGTGGAACCAAGTGTTGCATCCTCTACTTTGGGCATACGGAGAGCTAATTCCACCCAGTGACCCCATAGAGTTATTAGTTCTAAGGGTAGGCTCCGTCCTTTTATCCGTGCATAGGGCCGATCCATTCATGCCCGTACCTCTGGAGCCAGATCCGGAGCACAAATATCATCAAGCTGGGGGTACCTCTATCCCCTTAAGAGCCATAGTTCAACACAGAAATCTCCAAGGATTACAACAAGTGCCTATAAACAAAATCATAAAGTCCTAAAATAGTCTATAGTACCCTAACCAAACAACACAAATTCATTTCATCCATTGCATTTTGCATATCACATATACATCAAAAACATTTGCATTCATCATAACATATGCATCCATCGAAATAAATTAACATGCATACATCCATACTCATCACTCATCATGCTAAAATGAAATCATCACTTGCATAAACAAAAAAGAGTCATCTATATATATATATATATCATAACAAAAATACCCGCAGGCTACATAACCGGTCATCTGACCCTGCATAATCCAAAAGCTCAAAAACCCCCAAGCCTAGGGCATCGGCCACCATGATCACGCAGGATTGGTGTGACAAGAACTACTCCCCGTGGTGTGGGTCCTATGAGACCCCTCAGGGTGGCTACTGCTAGCCCCCACATCACTCCTGCTACCCCCTCCCTCATCCAGTCGCCTATGACGATATGATGTTGATTTCTTAGTATCACTGCCCCTCGTTCAGCATGATGATCCACCTCTCAATGGATCAGGTAGCTTCCTACCAAGGCAAATAAAATCTCCCTCCATATCCAACCAATTTTGCTACCAATATGACTCCTGTCGATCCCACTCTACCTCCCACCGATGATAGTAAGCTACTGCATCATCGCACTATGCCAAAATCCTATCCCTCTCTGTCAGCTATGTTCATAGGAGATCCCTCTCTCGTGTAGCATCAGTATCCCCCTCCTACCAGTGAGATGCTGCTCATGTGCTCTCTCACTCTACTAACTGAGTCTATAAGATATCTCTCTCCTACAAAGCCTCTCTTAGCTCCCCATCATGCCTCTATAATAGGTCCTCTAATTGTGTTATCTCAGTGTTGAGCCTTGCCTTCACCCCTTGAACCTGCTTGAGGCATAGGTAAATCTGAGACAGCAGCCTGCTCTGGCTCCCACTACTTCATTATGTCTTTCATCTCTGGCTGATCTAGAACCCCCAAATCTGCATCCTCATCCCCCACCTCCACCATGTCTACATCCTCCCAAGGAGCTCCCCAATCATCTCCTGGTGCCTTGGCACCCTCCTCGCCCACCACTGCCACATTTGTGCCTCCCAGTGGCCCCTCTCCCTGCCATCGCCATAGTACCCACCACTGATCGTACTCTACAATAGTCTCGATATCATCCACATCCGAGACATTGATCATCATGTCTGAATCCTTGCCCAGTGGTGCGATGATCGATCGGTCTAGAGTCCTCTCATCCCCTCAGCATTGATAAACCATGGGCTCACCAGGAAACCCCTAGCGCACCCCAAAATATCGTGTCACTTGGCTATAGGGTAAAAACTCATGCTCAGTCCTGTGCCACCTAATCAGCCATCACTCTCTACATACCCATCGGAGCCACTCTCTAGCCTCCAACTAGGCTAGACAGTCTTGATAGGGGTGCTAGAGCATCTCCCCTGGAGTAATCCAAGAGAAGGTATTGGCATAGTGCCCTACGACACCTGCCCACCATCGACTCTATCCTTGCTCCCCGGATCATCGCCACAGAACTGCATAGCTTATCTCCCTATCCTCCATCTCTGCTCGAGTCATCCATGGTAACTTGGCTGGCCTCTCCACTGCTATGTGCTACCAAGCCCAGCACTGCAACAAGTAGCTACAACTAATCCTCTTCCACTGTCGATAGCAGACCTCGTACAGCTCCCCATAGAGCTGTGCCAACAATGTCTGTCCCCATCTCATGATTAGTGATGCCTCTGTCGGGCACTCTACCAACCACAAAACCAAATATAGCAGGTTCCATGGGAACCTCATGCCTGACGAGTCAGGTAACAGCATGTTGGAAATGAGGCCCATAAAAAATACGTGCCTCACTCCCAACACCCCCCTCTCCAGCCACCATCGGACCAAAATCCTACCAATATAGCAGTTGCCCTCTACCCTCTCCAGTGGATCATCCACACTTAGCTCCTCCCCATGCCCAAAGCATCACATCAGTATAGTTGTCCGTTGATCACATGACAATGTCCTGATCGGTAGTCCATCTATCAAAATCTACAGAAGCCGATAGATATCCTCCAAGGTCACAGTCATCTCCCCTGTTGGGAGATGGAAGGTGTTGGTCTGGGGATCCCAAATATTGATCCATCAGATAGGCCTGATCTATGACCACAGGCTCCAGTCGAGCCACCTGCTTGAGCCCAAGGGCATCAAGCCACTCCCAATCAGCCATAGTCAACACCCCCCATGCTTTAGTAAAAGTAGTGGGTACACGGTACCGGCTCTTAACAACCTGCAAAAGAAAACAATTCAAAAACATTAAAATCATGGAAAAGAACTGTACAACAATAACATGAATATACAACATTGCCTACCAATGTACAGCAAAAAACAAACATAAAAATTCAAACAAAAATTAATTTTTTAGTCCTAGGGTTTCTAATCCTAACTGATTAATTTAAAAACAAAACAAACATTCAAAATTCAAACAAAATTAAATTTTCAGTTCTAGGATTTCTAATCCTAACTAATAAATTCCAAAAATAAAACAAAACAAAATTCAAAAATTAATTTTTCAGTCCTAGGGTTTCTAATCCTAACTGATTAATTTAAAAAATAGAACAAAAATTCAAAAAAACAAAAATTAAGTTGTCAGCCCTAGGGTTTTTAAACTCTAAACTGATTAATAAAAAAAAACACAATAAATTGTTGGGCCTATTTTTCAATTTTAGAATCTCTATATTTTAAGTTTAAAACATCTGCATGAACAACATAAAATTAAAAAAATAGTTTTAAACCTAGGGTTTTAACCAGCGTTTTAAAACTGACCAGCTCAACCTAAGAACTAGGGTTTTATGTTCCGTTTATCCTAGGGTTTAGTTATAAGCAAAATAACAATTATTTACCTAGGTTTTTTGCTATGTTTTTCATTTAGGTGTACACTAAGTCTTAGTTGTGTTCAGCTCAGTTTCAGGGTTTCAGTTTTAAAATTTTGAAAAACATCATCACAAAGAAAATTAAACAAAACACTTGCAGTTTTAAACAAAAGTAATAACTCTAGGGAGCACTTACCGGTCTCGCTTCAGCTCTGCCGCTCGATCTAGTTTGTGCACTCATGATGTCGGGAAAATATGGCAGTGCTTCGCTTCACATAATTAACCTCCTCCCCAGAGCTCCAAATCGCAAGAAAATTCAGATGCAAATGAACCCAAACCCTAGTTTTGGCCTTTAAATAGGCATTTTGAGCTTAAATTCGTCATCCCCTGGGATGAGCACTCTGGTTAGCACTCATAACACCCTGGGAAAAATTCTAAAATGGTGTTCGTCCCACCCTGGGACGAATTCGGGGCAAAAATTTCAAAAAATAGCAAAAATTGAACAAAAATGCACTAAAACAACTAATAAACTTGCCCGATGAGAGTTTTGTTGCACTTGATATCCCAAGCATACAAAATAGACATTGGGGTCACAAATTGTTACTATCCTACTCCCTAAGAATGCTACCATATCCGGACCACTCCACGGGAGGACGAATTTTTGCCAATTTCAGCTCCAAAAAGTGTCGCAAAAAGGGTTACCACCCACCAAAAATAGGTCTAAATGTCAAAAAACTGCACACACTTAACGCTAAACCATCTAAGGCACCCTTGCACAAGTCATCTTGGTTCAAGCAACTCGTTGCTTTTCTCATGAAGGTCATTCCCTCATCGATTCATCGCTTGAGGGGGTAGTCACACTTAGACACCAATCAACAAACACACACCTAATTAAGGAAAACAACATGCATTCAAAGAATCATTAACAAAGACAATTACGCTCATGCTTGGGGAAATAAACAAGCAATAATCACAATCTGATCAAATCACTTGGCATTTCATGAATCATGAACTCAAGGTTCTCACAGACAAAAGGTTGTGCCCTTTGTCTATTCATGACTGATCAATGTCCAAGGTCAAGTAACACCTCACCGAAAAATGTTAACACTTGATTTGAGTGCCTTCGCTTGTCAGAAGCAAGGATTCAAGAATGCATGCCCTTTGCATACTTGGGGAATCAAAAGTTGGTTAGGTTACCAAGAAACCCTAATCATTAGTGCTTTGGTTATCTATTTTTGCTCGGCTTGTGCCATGCACAATGCATCCCAAAAAGGGGCATCTATAGACACCAAAACAACACCAATCCAATTATGTGACTGCAAACACTGATCGCTTTGACACACACAGCCCCCAGGGCAGCCCTCAGAGGTTAAACAGTGGTCATAACCACTTTTGTAATAATTTTGTAAGGTCATAAGGCAATTTGGCACATTCAGGCACTTTTATCAGTATCCGTCCCACCCTGGGATGAATTCAAAATGGGATCCGCCCCACCCAGGGATGAATTCTGAATTAGCTTTGGGGTAGGACAAATTCTAGGTTCAATGGCCAAAAAGAGAAATTGCACCAAATGGCAGTCGAGGATAGTCAATTAATGCCCCTCCTGCCTTGCATGCGCGTGTAGGTGGGCAGATTGGATGTTAGAGGATTGTCACAAGGGCAGTCATGGAAGCCCAATACAAGGAAGACTTTCCTCCCTCATGGGAAGGCATGACTGCCACATGGCACTCATGCATGCCCCTCCAAAGAGACCCTCTGGGTCTATAAAATGGTGAAATTTCTCACCCAAAAGAGGATAGGTTGGAAGCATTTTCAAGCAAAAAAGTGCTGCCAAATTTGATACCACGCTTTACCTTTTTGATTCACCTCTTCCACATCCTTGATCTCTTTCGCAAGGGAGGTCATTGGGTGGTTATTGGAAGTGTGAATCCGGACCCAAAACCCGACATTTGACCACATTGATCTACCAATTCATCGACAACCCATTACAAGAGATTTTGGGTCCATCCCAAGTGGATTGGTGTCGAAATCAAGTCCCAACGGTGGGCGGCCTGACCGGGCGTCCTGCACTGCTGCGAGCCTAATATTCTTATTTAGAACGATTGGGAATTCATTGTAGTTTGTTCTTTACTATCATTTGTTTATTTTAAATTCCATCTTATGCTGCTTAAATAGCTTGTAATTCTAATTTAATAATGCTTTAATCAAATCTTATCATGCTTTATCGCTTTTGTTGTCCTCACTAACTTGCAGATAGTAGCATCAAATTCCCATGGATGGAGGCAAAATTGGGTAAATATGACCATTTGGGTCTTCCCAAAATGCCTCCAATTAGCTAACCCCAAGTTTTTAGGTCATTTGGAGCTCCCTAGATGCGACATTTTGGGAAGTATCACTTTGGCGCTTTGTCACAAGCGAATTCGTCCTACCCCAGGACGAATTACAGTCGAATTCATCCCGCCCAGGAGTGAATTCAAATCGGTGGTGAATTGTCTAACTATTCTGATGGCAATGGCCCTCTGGTAACGTTCCTTGGTTCTTGTCAAATTTGTAGGTTGTTTAGAATCAGTTTAGTTATCGCTGTGATCAATATTTTGCATACATCTTTCATTGTTTTTAGAGAACAAACGTTTCATCCTTGCCATAGGTGCTACTAACGATTTTTTTGTTTATTTGAATGCAGGAGGAGCAGCAAGGATTAGGGATTCATTCACACTAGTGGCGGTGATTGCTTTGGCCCGTCCATTTTACATGTGGGCACACGGAAGGAGGATCACTAGTCCCCATTGTAACCAAAACATGTTAACGCTCCTAGCCCCTGAAAATGCGGGAGACATCTTTGTAACCGATATTGAGAGAGTATAAATAAAAAGGGCTATGCTTTCTATACTTCTTTCATTTCGTCTCAATTCGTCTCTTTTCCCTATTTCACGCATTTCAAATTTCTAGGATTAAAGCATTACATTTCATTTTGCATTGCATAGCTTTAGTGTTCCTTTTTGTTTCTAGAATCTCGTGATTTCAGTGGTGATCATGGTGGGACCCTGTCCCCTACTTTTTGAGATCAAGAAACTGATCAAAATTTGTATTTTTGTGCTTACAGGTACCGTTTTTCAAGCACTAACTGTGGTTCATTCTAGCCTATGGCGAATACAGTCCTGGAATTCGTCTGACCCAGGGATGAATTCTAATTCATCCCAGACTGGGACGAATTCTATTCTGGAATTCATATCACCCAGGGAAAAATTTATGTCTGTGCAGTTTCAGGGCCGAGAATAAAAAACAGTCGATTTGGGCGGAAAAGAGGTAACGATTTCTAACTATCCCTATCATTTTCTATTGTTTTGGTTCTATTTTCTGTCATGTTTTCCTTCTTAGGGAAAGTGGTTGCTGCCTGCTTCATTTTTTAATAAAAATAACCACACACACTTCACACAACATTTTTAAACCAAGGAGCTGGTCGTAAAACCCCAACCCTTGATCAAGACCAATGGTGGATTTCATCACCACCTTGGCTTGATTTTGCATCCATTACCCCGATCGTGACTGTTGCTAGACGTAAATCCTGATGAAAGCTGACCAAGTGTTGCTAGGGTGATTCCTAGCGCATGAGGATAAGTCTTCTATGGTAGGTGTCATAAGCAGAGAGATTCCCCTTCTGTACCACCTATGCACCACATATCATCTGCTCTCACGTACCTATAGTCTCCCTCTTGTAAGGGCGGGTATATAGAGAGGTTGGTATTTCGGCCTGGCAATGGTATATCGAAGGGGCGACCATTTATGGGAGTCATAAGAGCCTTCATACTACATTTAAATGTCCTTTAAAAAAATTCTTCCAAAAAAAAACATTAAAACACATGAAACCAGATTTAGGACACACTTTTAATCCTTAAAAGAGATAATCATTGCTTGCATGTGTGTGATCTTTTTTGTTTTGTGTAGCATAAAAAAAAAAATCATAAAATCATAAACAAAAGATAAAAATCTACGTAGTTTGTAGAGAGTTATCACCATGGTGTTCACCCGCAGCCAAGCCTACTCACGGGCAGACATTGCAGAGAATGTCCAAAGAGGCACGAGTCACCTCCGTTACAGTTCCAAGGATTTGGTCATACCACCTTGGCGACCTAACACATAAGGATGTCCCCTCCACACCTTAATGGAAAAGGACTATAGGGGCACCCCTTCTAGGGGCACTCCCGTTCAACATAGCACCCAGCACACACCCTTTCGTGAGGGGTACATCCGTAGGAGAGCTCCCTTAGATGCTTGCTATGAGTGTTCATCACGTGATGAAGTGCTAAGTCAACATAGGGTTCGACGGGAGGAACCACATGATTACACTATCCCTCATTCACCCCCTCTAGTTGTCAAGACTATAAGGAAAAATCCAGAGCGCAAGGTTCCTTTAGAGCACAAGGCTCTTCAGGTAGGGCAATCCAACACTGCCTGTCCCTCTTTCACTTACGAAATGGGGTATGAGGAAGACCACTACATTCCTCAAGAGCAATACATAGCATGGAAGCAATGTGCCCTCACACCTGTTAGCTATCAGGATCACCTATTGAGGCCAAAGCCTTGGGGGAATGCCACTATCCCCAATAGAGGGAGGTGGCCTATAGAGATCTTGGATCACCATGACCGAGATAGATATCTAGGAGAGGCATCTAGGCCTTCTAGACATGAGACGACAAAACCAACTACCTTAGAATTTGCCAAGTTTATCACGCGTTGGATGCACCTCACGCTACTTAAGCTAGAATGACAACAGTTCGATCGATGGTATATCCTAAATAAAGAGTGCATTCAGCACCAGAATGATGATTTGTTCCAACGCACTATACAGGCGAGGACTCCAACCCCTCACATGCATAAGACAAAACATTCTAAGGGGCACAACCCCTGGGGGTGAGACATGTCACCGTGACCTTATCAAGCACTACCCCCAATGCATCCTAGACAAGAGCGGGAGGCTACTCCCCTGATTCCCCAAGCACCCACCTAAGTTCATGGGAATCCCTCAAGAATCCTTTGAGGAATCTGAGTAAGAAAAAGAGCAGGCTAAAACGCACTACCAAGGTAGGGGGTGCTATCCAGCTACCCCTCCATAGGCCCCAAGTTCCTCAACAAGAACCAACCAAAGCGGAGGAGCTCAAATCCCCTGATACATGCACTACACTACTAGAGTGCTTAGAGTCTATAGAGACCAAGATTTCAGGGCCCTAAAATCCCAACATACGTGAGGCTCCTCTCAAAGAGGATCAGCCTTTGATCATAGAGCTACCTGATGATGGGGCCTTCCATATCTCAAAATTGCTAGATTATGATGAGCTTGACTCACTGGTCGAAGATGAGTTAGCATGTGAAATAGCACCATGGGACCCTTTAGAGTCAGTTAGCAATCATCCACAGGGGGTCCCCATGGATAATTTTCAAGAAATTCTCTTGCAACTAATCCCTCTAGAGGCGTCAGCCGAGCCAGCGCCCTTGCAAGGAAATTAGGTCCCCCCGCAAAGAGCGGAACAACCCCATAGGGACCACATCAACCTACTCGAACAAGAGGAACCACATATGTCGCAAGTAGTCATCAAAGCCAATGAAGGTTTTTGGATCTTCGACAATGCTTATGAGGATGATACCAAGATGGAATATCTCAATCATGCGCGACAGCATCATCACCTCGTAAACATCGAAGAAACATTTGGACAACTAGGCATAAGGCTAGGCCATGAGCAACATGTTAACCTAGCGTAGTGGAACCAAGTGCTGCATCTGCTACTTTGGGCATACGAAGAGCTAATTCCACCTAGCGACCCCATAGAGTTATCAGTTCCAAGGGAAGACTCCATCCTTTTATCTATGCATAGGGTCGATCCATTCGTGCCTGTACCTCTAGAGCTAGATCCAGAGCACAAAGATCATCAAGGTGGGGGTACCTCTATCCCCTGAAGAGCCATAGTTCAACACAAAAAGCTCCAAGGATTACCACATCGCTTGGTCAACCAAAAAAGTTCCAAGGATTCCTATAATCACTTGGTCAATCCCAAAATGCTCCAAGGATTCCTATAATCACTTGCTCAATCCCAAAATGCTCCAAGGATTCCTACAATAACTTGGTCAATCCCAAAATGCTCCAAGGATTCCTATAATCACTTGGTCAATCCCAAAATGCTCCAAGGATTCCTACAATCGCTTGGTCAATCCCAAAATGCTCCAAGGATTCCTATAATTGCTTGGTCAATCCCAAAATGCTCCAAGGATTCCTATAATCGCTTGGTCAATCCCAAAATTCTCCAAGGATTCCTATAATCATCTCATTTCCAAGCATGCTCAAATTCATCAATAAAAAGCTCTTCTCGCATCTCATATTCATATTCACAAAAATCAATCCATTAAAAATATAAAAATATGTAGCTGCATTAAGCATCACACCCATTTATTATATATTTGTGGTCATACAGGTCAAAGGCACCATAGACTGTAATTACTCTGCTAGTCCATCTTGTTCCACATTTCTCCATTCTATAAGTAGTCCATCAAAAACAACAAAAACATGCCATTCACTGCTTTTTACCACATTAGAGTCAATGGTCTTCTAATGTATCAAGAGTTTTTGTCTTTCAGGCATCATTTTACTTCCTAGCCACGTACTGTACCAAGTCAGATAGATTTTACGAAGGTAGAGTTCTACTTGGATCACACCTTGTTACATAGCATCCCAAAACAAATTAAAACACATGAAAATTCCAAATTTATGTGAACAAAAGATGAAACCTGGATAGTAATCTAGGTCACCATAAGTGAAACGGTCATCTTGCTCATCCCCATCTGTGAATAACCCAAATAATGTTGAGAGTTGGCAAAAGGACAAGCATCTTCCCTACCCAATTCCCCAAGAATCCCAAGTTCTCAAAAAGTTGCAAACATCAAAATCTTGCAAAAAGTCAAAACTCCAAAAATTTGACATCACCACTAGAGTGCATACATCAAAACGCACATCCAATAGTGATTCTTATCACTCAAAATTCCAATCCCTTGCTAAAAATAAAAATATATAAAAATAAACGATGATTTTTATCACTATAATGAGCAAGTATCCCAATACAATTGAAGAAAAGAAGGGAGTCAAACTTGAATCCCTGGAACTCTCAGCATTTCGACAGGTAATGAGGCAAACCTTAGTACCGGTTTGGTGGATAGCCTATCGGTCACTGGTAGTAAACCTCCCGCATGATGATATATTTGTCACATTAACTCGTGTACAGATCAATGTTTGCATGTGGATGAGCTAGCTTATGGTATCCTAGATAGCACCGCAGATTAATTAGGACTAAATACAACAAAGGAATTGGTGGAGCTAATTAGGTGATCCTCAGTACAGGTTTGGTTTACAGCCTCTCTGGCACTGGCGATATCCTGACAAATACCACATAAATGAACTCAATTGCACACACAGGGATGTGAAATAGCTTGGTCAAAGACAAGTCCTGTTCATACCTTGTTCAAAAGTCTTGTAATATAAAGTACAGTCGTGGCTAGTGAGTTAAAACCGTTTGAGTCTTAGCAAACCTTAACTACATTTCTAAACCAACTGCGCTACTTACCATCAGAAAATACAAAAAAAACCACATGTATACATGCAAAGTCATTTACCATAGCAAGTGCCTATAAACAAAATCACAAAGTCCTAAAATAGTCTATGGTGCCCTAACTAAACAACACAAATTCATTTCATCCATTGCATTTTGCATATCACATATACATCAAAAACATTTGCATTCATCATAACATATGCATCCATCGAAATAAATTAACATGCATACATCCATACTCATCACTCATCATGCATAAAATAAAATCATCACTCGCATAAACAAAAAAGGGTCATCTATATATATATATCATAACAAAAATGCTCACAGGCTACATAATCGGTCATCTGACCCCGCACAATCCAAAAGCTCAAAAACCTACAATCCTAGGGTGTCGGCCACTATAATCACTTAGGATCGGTGTGATGGGAACTACCCCCCATGGTGTGGGTCCTATGGGACCCCTCAGGGTGGCTACTGCTAGCCCCCACATCACAACTGCTACCCCCTCCCTCATCCAGTCGCCTATGATGAGATGATGCTAACTGCTTAGTATCACTGCCCCTCATATGGTGTGACGATCCACCTCTCGATGGCTCAGGTAGCCACCCACCAAGGTGGATAATCTCTCCCTCCATCTCCAACCGATATCGCCACCAATATGACTCTCGTCGATCCCACTCTGCCTCCTGCCGATGGTAGTAAGCTACTACGTCATCACACTGCACCAAAATCCTATCACCCTCTACTAGCTATGTCCATAGGAGATCCCTCTTCCATGCAGCATCAGTATCCCCCTCTTGCTGGCAAGACACCACCCATGTGCTCTCTCGCTTTGCCAACTAATTTTGCAAGAGATCACTCTCCTACAAAGCCTCTCCTAGCTCCCCATCGTGCCTCCATAACAGGTCCTCTAATCATGCTATCTCAGCATTGAGCCTCGCACCCACCCCCCCAAACCTGCCTGAGGTATAGGCGAATCCAGGATAGTAGCTTGCTCTGGCTCCCACTGCTCCATGATGTCTTGCATCTCTAACTGATCCAAAACCCCCAAATCTGCATCCTCATCCCCCACCTCCACCATGTCTGCATCCTCCCAAGGATCTCCCCAATCATCTCCTAGTGCCTCGACACCCTCCTCGCCCACCGTTGCTACCTTAGTACCTCCCAGTGGCCCCTCTCCTCGCCATCGTCATAGTACCCACCACTGATCATACTCTACGATAGTCACGACGTCATCCACGTCTGGGACATCGATCACTACATCTGAATCCTCGCCCAATGGCGCGATGACCGGTCGATCAAGAGTCCTCTCATCCCCCTGACGTCGATAGACCACGAGCTCACCAGAAAACCCCTAGTGCACCCCAAACTGTCATGTCACCCAGCTGTAGGGGAAGAACTCATGCTTGGTCCTGTGTCGTCCAATCAGCCATCGCTCTCTACATACCCATCGGTGCCACTCTCCAGCCTCCAGCCAGTCTGGACAGTCCCGATAGGGGCCCCAGAGCACTTCTCTTGGAGTAAGCCGAGAGAAGGTATCGACATAGTGCCCTATGGCACCTACCCATCGTCGACTCTGTCCCTGCTCCTCGGACCATCACCATAGAACTACATAGCCTATCTCCCTATCCCCCATCTCTGCTTGAGTCGTCCACAATAACCTGACTGGCCTCTACACTACTATGTCCTGCCAAGCCTAGAACTACAACAAGTAGCTACAACTAATCCCCTTTCACTACCGATAGCGGACCTCGTACAACTCCCCATAGATCTATGCCTGCAACGTCTGTCCCCATCTCATGATTAGCGGTGCCTCTATCAAGCACTCTACCAACCGCCAAACCAAATCTAGTAGGTTCCATGGGAACCTCACGCCTGACGAGTCAGGTAACAACATGTTGGAAATGAGGCCCATAAGGAATGTGTGCCTCACTCCCAACACCCCCCTCTCTAGCCACCATCGAACCAAAATCCTGCCAATATGGTAGTCACCCTCTGCCCTCTCCAGTGGATCCTCCACACCTAGCTCCTCCCCATGCTCGAAGCATCACATTAGTATAGTTGTCCGTTGATCACGCGGTGACGTCCTGATTGACAATCCATCTATCGGAATCCACAAAAGCCAATAGATATACTCTAAGGTCACGATCATCTCCCTTGTTAGGAGATGGAAGGTGTTGGTCTGGGGATCCCAAAGATTCATCAGGGCTATCAGATAGGCTTGATCCATGACCACAGGCTCCAGTCGAGCCACCTTCTTGAGCCCAAGGGCATCAAGCCACTCCCAATCAGCCACAGTCAACACCCCCCGCACTTTAGTAAAAGCAGTAGGTACACGATACCGGATCTTAACAACCTGCAAAAGAAAACAATTCAAAAACATTAAAATCATGGAAAAGAACTGTACAACAATAACATGAATATACAACATTGCCTACCAATGTACAACAAAAAACAAACATAAAAATTCAAACAAAAATTAATTTTTCAGTCCTAGGGTTTCTAATCCTAACTGATTAATTTAAAAACAAAACAAACATTCAAAATTCAAACAAAATTAATTTTTTAGTTCTAGGGTTTCTAATCCTAACTGATAAATTCCAAAAATAAAACAAAACAAAATTCAAAAATTAATTTTTCAGTCCTAGGGTTTCTAATCCTAACTAATTAATTTAAAAAACAGAACAAAAATTCAAAAAAACAAAAATTAATTTGTCAGCCCTAGCGTTTTTAAACTCTAAACTGATTAATAAAAAAAAACATAATAAATTGTCGGGCCTATTTGTTAGTTTTAGAATCTCTGTATTTTAAGTTTAAAACATCTGCACGAACAACATAAAATTAATAAAACAGTTTTAAACCTAGGGTTTTAACCTACATTTTAAAACTGACCAGCTCAACCTAAGAACTAGGGTTTTATGTTCCGTTTATCCTAGGGTTTAGTTATAAGAAAAATAACAATTCTTTACCTAGGTTTTTTGCTACATTTGTCATTTAGTTGTACACTAAGTCTTAGTTGTGTTCAACTTAGTTTCAGGGTTTTAGTTTTAAAATTTTGAAAAACATCATCACAAAGAAAATTAAACAAAACACTTGCAGTTTTAAACAAAAGTAATAACTCTAGGGAGCACTTACTGGTATCACTTCAGCTCCATCGCTTGATCCAGTTTGTGCACTCATGATGTCAGGGAAAATCCGACAGTGCTTCGCTTCGTAGAATTAACCTCCTCCTCCCCAGAGCTCCAAATCGCAAAGAAAATTTAGATGCAAATGAGCCCAAACCCTAGTTTTGGCCTTTAAATATGCCTTTTGAGCTTAAATTCATCCTAACCTAGGACGAGTGCTCTGGTTATCACTCATACCACCCTGGGACAAATTCTAATATGGTATTTGTCCCACCCTGGGACGAATTCAGGGCAAAAATTTCAAAAAACAACAAAAATTGAACAAAAATGCACTAAAACAACTAATAAACTTGCCCGATGAGAGTTTTGTTGCACTTGATATCCCAGGCATACAAAATAGACATTGGGGTCACAAAATGTTACTATCCTACATCCTAATAAGGCTACCATAGCCAGACCGCTCCACAGGAGGATGGATTTTTGCCAATTTCAGCTCCAAAAAGTGTCGCAAAAAGGGTTACCACCCACCAAAAATAGGTCTAAATGTCAAAAAACTGCACACACTTAACGCTAAACCATCTAAAGGCACCCTTGCACAAGTCATCCTGGGTCAAGCAACTCGTAAATTTTCTCATGAAGGTCATTCCCTCATCGATTCGTCGCTTGAGGGGGTAGTCACACTTAGTCATCAATCAGCAAACACACACCCAATTAAGGAAAACGACATGCATTCAAATAATCATTGAAAAAGACAATTACGCTCCTGCTTGGGGAAGTAAACAAGAAATAATCACAATCTGATCAAATCACTTGGCATTTCATGAATCATGAACTCAAGTTTCTCACAGACAAAAGTTTGCACCCTTTGCTTATTCATGACTGATCAATGTCCAAGGTCAAGTAACACCTCACCGAAAAATTTTAACACTTGAATTGAGTGCCTTCGCTCGTTAGAAGCAAGGATTCAAGAATGCATGCCATTTCCATACTTGGGCCATCAAAATTTGGTTAGGTTACCAAGAAACCCTAATCATTAGTTCTTTGGTTATCTATTTTTTCTCAATGCTGTGCCATGCACAGCACATCCCAAAAAGGGGCATCTGTAGACACCAAAACAACACCAATATGATTATGTGACTGCAAAAACTGATTTCTTTGACACACACAGCCCCCAGGGCAGGCCTTAGAGGTTAAACAGTGGTCCTAACCACTTTTGCAGCAATTTTCGAAGGTCAGAAGGCAATTTTGCACATTCAAGCACTTTGCTCATTATTCGTCCCACCTTGGGACGAATTCAAAATGGGATCTGCCCCACCTAGGGATGAATTCTGAATTCGCTCTGGGTAGGACGAATTCCAAGTTCAACAGGAAAAAAGATAAATTGTGCCAAATGGCAGTCGAGGACAGTCAATAAATGCCTCCTACCTTGCATTCACGTGTAGGTGGGCATATTGGACGTTAGAGGACTATCACAAGGGCAGTCATGGAAGCCCAAGTTAGGGAGGACTTTCCTCCCTCATGGGAAGGCATGACTACCACATGGCGCTCATGCATGCCCCTCCAAAGAGACCCCCTAGGTCTATAAAATGGTGAAATTTCTCACCCAAAAGAGGATAGGTTGGAAGCATTTTCAAGCAATGAAGTGCTGCCAAATTTGATACCATGCTTTACCTTTTTGATTCACCTCTTCCACATCCTTGATCTATTTCACAAGGGAGGTCATTGGGTGGTTATTGGAAGTGTGAATATGGACCCAAAACCCAAAATTTGACCACATTGATTTACCAATTTGTCAACAACCCATTACAAGAGATTTTGGGCCCATCCCAAGTGGATTGGTGTCGAAATCAGGTCCCAACAGTGGGTGGCCCGCCCAGGCATCCCACACTGCTGCGAGCCTAATATTCTTCTTTAGAATGATTGGGAATTCATGGTAGTTTGTTCTTTTCTATCATTTTTTTATTTTACATTCCATCTTATGCTACTTAAATAGCTTGTAATTTTGATTTCATAATGCTTTGATCAAATCTTATCGTGTTTTATCGCTTTTGTTGTCCTCACTAACTTGCAGATAGCTATGTCAAATTCCCATGGATGGAGGCCAAACTGGGTAAATCTTACCATCTAGGTATTCCCAAAATTCCTCCAATTAGCTAACCCTAAGTTTACAGGTCATTTGGAGCTCCCTAGATGCGACATTTTGGGCAGTATCACTTCGGTGCTTTGTCGCACGTGAATTTGTCCTACCCCGGGACGAATTACAGTCGAATTCATCCCGCCCAGGAGTGAATTCAAATCGATGGTGAATTTTCCAACTATTCTAATGGCAGTGGCCCTCTGGTAATGTTCCCTGGTTCCTGTAAAATTTGCAAGTTGTTTAGAATCAGTTTAGTTATCGCTGTGATCAATATTTTGCATACATCTTTGATTGTTTTTAGAGAACAAACGTTTCATATTTTCCATAGGTGCTACTAATGATTTTGTTGTTTCTTTGAATTTAGGAGGAGAAGCAAGGATCAAGGATTCATTCACACTAGCGGCGGCGATTGTTTTGGCCCATCCATTTTACATGTGGGCATGCGGGAGGAGGATCACTAGTCCCCATTGTAACCAAAACATGTTAACTCTCCTAGCCCCTAAAAATGTGGGAGACGTATTTGTAACTGATATTGAGAGAGTATAAATAAAAAGGGATGTGCTTTCTATACTTCTTTCATTTCGTCTCAATTCGTCTCTTTTCCCTATTTCATGCATTTCAAATTTCTAGGATTAAAGCGTTACATTTCGTTTTGCATTGCATAGCTTTAGTGTTCCTTTTTGTTTCTAGAATCTCGTGCTTTCAATGCATAGTTAAGTTCATAACTGACCAGGGTGTGACTAAGATAGTGAGTAGCTTGTTCTATATGTAGTTCATTTTTCTAAGCTATCATGGCACCTAGTGCCACCTCAGTAGCTGAGATGTATAAGTAGAATGACACTCCTGGTCTAGGTGGTGCCAATACTTGTGAGAAAGCCAAGTATTGTTTAATGTCATCAAAGGTTGACTAGCACTCGTCATCCCAGTGAAATGTGACCCCCTTGTGCAATAATTTATTCATGTGTCAGCACTTGTCAGATAGCTATGCTATGAAGCGCTTGATTAACGTGACCTTTCCCTGCAGGATTTTGAGCTACTTGACGGTAGTTAGGAGAAGCATTTCAAGGATTGCCTTGAATTTTTTTGGGTCCACCTCGATACCTCATATTGAGACTATGAAACCTAAGAGTTTTCTAGATGTGATTCCAAATATGCACTTCTTATGATTCAGTCTGACTTTATGTTCCATGAGGCGATTGAGGATCTTTCTTAAGTCATCGAGATGATCTAGACGCAAAAGAGATTTTGCCAACAAATCATCCATGTAATCTTCCAAAGTTTTATGCATGTGATCATGGAAGATGTACATCATGGCATGTTGGTAGGTGGCACTAATATTTTTAAGGCCAAAGGGCATGACCTTATAGCAAAATTTCCCCTAAGGCGTTGTGAACACCATTTTTAGTTTGTCCTTGGGATTGATACAAATCTGATTGTATCCCAAGAAACCATCCATGAGGGAAAGCATTTCGTGGCCCGTTGTAGTGTCTACCAATGCATTGATTCTTAGCAAGGGGAAATCATCCTTACGTCTTGATTTGTTTAAATCTCTAAAATTAGTGCATATGCAAATCATTTCGTCTAGATTTTTGACGGGCGCCATGTTGGACAACCATGGTGGGTAATCCATTCAGATGACAAACTGTGCATCCAATAGCTTTTGTAATTTGTATTTGACCATTAAGGCCACTGTTGGGTGCATCTTGCATAGTTTTTTCTTAACTAGCTTGACTATCAGATCAAGCGTTAGGTTATATGTGAATAGCTACAAATCTAGCCCCAGCATGTCTTTGTAGGACCATGCAAAAACCTCCTTCTTCTCTTTGAGAAGGGCAATGTAGTCAGCTTGCTCTTCGGGGGATAGACTTACCTCCAGCTTGATAATCTGTGGATGCATTGGATCCAAGCCGATGTCTACGTCAGTCATCTTCTTGATTGACATGTGGGATCCATCCTTTAACTGGTGTGGAGTTGGGATCAAGTGCATATCATTTGCTGAGTTTAGATCATCATTAGGAACCTCGGGTCCCTCTTTAGCATGGAAGATATCTTGAGTTGGCCCTAGGGTGAAATGAAGCATCTCACCAAAATGCCAGTACTCTGATGGGGATGGTGGTGAATTGATGTGATCCCAGTCTATGGCATCTATGTCTAGATACAATAACTATGTTGGATCTATCAGATTGTAGATGGGGCAGTTAAGTCAATGGATATCATGTTGATGAAATTATTTTGGTCTCCATTACAGTGGGTGTGGTGACTCGAACATTCTGGATGATCTTTGTGCTCCGGATCTGGCTCTGGAGGTATTGGCATGAATGGATTAGCCCTATGTGTGGATAGGAGGACAGGGTCTACCTTTGGCACTGATATTGCTATAGTGTCTCTGGGCAGAAGGTGTTCTCTGTATGTCCAAAGTAGGGGATTCAACACTTGGTCCCACTACACTGAGTTTATGTACCACTCATACCCTGACACTTTGTTTAGTTGGTCAAACGTGTCACCAATATCTAAGGGGTATTTTTGTTGTATCTATCGTATGTGATTGAGATATGCCATCTCAGTTTCATCTTCATAATCACCATAAGATATCCAAAGGCCTTCATTGGTTCCAACAACTATTTACGATGTTAGAGGCTCATATTGCTCGAGCAAATTGATCTGGCCCCATTGGGGTTGTTTTGCTCTCTACGGGGGGACCTAATTTTCTTGATGTGGCACTTGCTCGATTGGAGCATCCAAAGGGAAAATTGCCAAGAGGATTTCTTGATAATTATCCATGGGGGTCACTTGTGAGTGATTTCTATTCGATTCAAAGGGGTCCCATGGTGCTACCTCATATTTTGACTCATCTTTGGAAGATCCTTCCTAATCTTGTCTATAACTCTCTTGTAGGTGAGTTCTCGAACTTTCTCCTCTCTCAAGCGAAGGGAAAGGGTTGTTGAGGTCAAGAAGGTTGGTTTTCAATAATGTTGTGTTAGGGTTGGCATATGGATCTAATGCCAATACCCCCTTATTGCCTATCCCTAGGCCTTGCATGTTCTCTACCAAGATGTCCAAGGGTAGGGGATGGTTGAACCCTACCCCTGACTTGTCGTATGGCATTTGATACCTTGGTTGGTAGAGAACGTACACTCCTTGCTCATATTTGCCTAACCCATATCCATGCCAATTGCATTGGCCAAGATATCTCAAAGCAAAATCTGAGTTGGACAAATAATTAACGTCTTCAGTAAAAGGTTCTTCATCTTCGTCCTCTTGCATGTATGGTTCAATACCATGATCAAGGCCCCCGTACACAAAATTTTTCTGGTTTTGCAGGTAGCCTAGAGGAACAATAGTGCCTATGGGGAGACGAGGTCTCCCTATGTCCTACATGGACTCAAGTGCGAGCATTGCTACAATTTTCCACACCAAGTACTCTCCCAAGCCCGTATTGGCCATTTCAATAGTGATTATTGGTGATTGAGGGGGAGGGAACAAAAGTTCTTCCTGAGTCCACTCCATGTCGGGTGAACTAGGAACCTTAACTTCAATTCTACTAGACATCTCCCCAGTAGATATGGTTGAGACTGATGGCAGCAATTTTTCCAGAGGTTGCAACTCTTCCAGAGGTTTCTTCCCCTTGTCCTTCTATGTGGCCACCATAGGTGGCATCATTGGTGAAGGACCAGACAATGAAGATGGACCCGACTAGGGATTTGATGGACTTTTTAATTGGGATGCCTATGGAATCGGACCTTGTTTAGATGGATTCAACTAAAAATACAAATGTGTTGATGGAAGTGTCGATTGTGGCATCAGCTGCACTGCATTGCAATACTTGAAGGGTTCCAAGTTCATCGGGACTACATGCACCTGCCCTTCGAATGTGTACTTTAAGCACTGATGAGCTATCAAAGAGACACACTTCATGTACCTGATCCATGGCTGACATAGCAAGATGTTATAGGCCATCTCACCCTCCAATATGTGGCACAATGTAGGAATAGTATTTTGTCCCACTTAGACGGGTAGTTTAATTGTGCCAACTGTCGAGCATATTACATCATTGAATGCTCAGTGTCCACCAATACCCTCTTATATAGAATCCCGTTGACCTGTGTGATGACATGCAACGGTGGATCCGCCATGTCACCAGCTATTGATTTCAATTCATCCTCTCAAAAGGTGATGACTAGTTCAGTGCATCGTTTGACATGTCCCACAAAGTTGTTGAAGGAGTTTGCTTCATGGGGGTGCAACTCGATGGCTTTTAGTATCTCCATTAGGGCCTCCTGATGGTGCATTGATTGTTGTATGAGCTTGTAGATGGAGAGCCTAGCCGATGTGGTCATCAAACTCTAGGTGATTTTGGTTTGAATTATGGCCACTGGTCTAGGTAGAGGAGGTGGTGCAAGGTGTTGTTGTGGTTGTGACATCATTGGCACCTCTCCTATAGCTGCCATGGGGGCATCTATGCTTAGGTATCTCTTGTTCTGAGTCACTATACTGATCATACCTACATACCCCTGCATGGGGCAGTTCTGTGTTACCTCATTGACTTGTAGGGTCTTTGCCTACGCATCATGGGCAGGCAAGGGGTCCTTAAAGACTTCCATTTGTTGGTTTCTTGGTGCCATGGGGTTATCCATCGCTAATGTCTTGTTATCTATTAGGTCTTGCACCAAGCCTTTAAACTTACAACATGCATTAAGGTCATGTCCCTTCTGTCTATGGAACCTAAAGTATAGATCTTCCCTGTAGCCTTTAGGTTTTGGTGCATTGGGGTCTATGGGTTGAATCTCGGGTAGGTTGATCAAGTTTACCACTAACAAGCGGTCAAGCAGGGATTCTTTGGACTCTATGTAAGGTGTGAATTTTTGCCTAGGGTGACGCTACTAATTTTGTTCTTGCCTCTTATTTTCTCTGTCATAACTATTAAGAGGCACTTCCTGATAGTTAGCCTTTTGGGGCTGTGTTTCTTGTGTGAGCTTAGGGATGTTTATAGCAACCTGATTGACCGCAACATGTTTCTATTACGTGGTCCCTATTTTTGTGTTCTTAGACCATTCTTTCTTCTTTGGCTTGGCTATCTTGCCATCCTGAATCTTGATCTCAATGATTTTGGCTTGCACTAGAGCTTCCTCTAAAGTGGCATATTTTTGTAGCTACAATAGCATAGAGATTGATCTCAAATAGCTCTTTGAGAACATTTGGGTGAGGTCGAACATAGGAGGGAGGTAGGGCAACTTTGAAAGCAACGTCCTCCATCGGTTCCCATAGGCCGCTATGGTTTCTTCCTCATACTTCTTGAGGCTGGTTAGGTTGCTTAGTGACACCTTCTTCTTGGTGTTGAAGGTGAAGCATTCGAGGAACACATCCACTAGCTGATCTAAGTTACTAATGTTGTGCTTTGGCAATTGAGTGAACCAATCCAAGGTAGGGCCTATGAACGTGGTGATGAATGTTCGTAGAAGCAAAGCATCATTGTCCTGAATGCCAAAGCATTGGCTCAAGAATCTAGTCACATGCTCTTGGGCATCTTCCTCCCCTCTAAATATTGCCAACTGAGGCAGTTTAAAGTGTTCATGATAAGAGGGTGCCAGCACTGATGGATGCACAAGATGACTATGAAGTTGTTATAAAGTGGGATTTTGGGGCCCATAAGTCTTGGTCTCCACAGACTCCAAGTGCTCTAGCAATGCTTTATATGCATCCAAAGATTTAATCTCTTCCTCCTTAGTCTGTTCTTGTTTTGGGTTGTGGGAAACTTGAGGCCTATGGAGGGGTGGCTGGATAGCAGCCCCTTCGCCTTGGTAGGGCATTTTGGCCTGCTCTTCTTCTTGCTCATACTCCTCATAGGATTCTTGAGGAGTTTCTAGATGAGACCTATAACCATGGGTGGGTCCCCACGGGGGGTGCTCATCATTGTTCCTGGGAGTGGCCTCCCGCTTAGGTCTAGGAGGTCTCAGATGTAGCACTTGAGTCTAGGAGGCCTAGATGCCTCTCCTACGCATTTATCTCAGTCGTGATGATCTAAGATCTCTATAGGTCACTTCCCTCTATCAAGGTTTGCGACATTCACTCAAGGCTCTAGAATTAGTAGGTGATTCTGGTAGATAGCAAGTCTAGAGGCACATTGCTCTTGCACTGTGTATTGCTCTTGAGGAATGTAATGGTATTCCTCATGGTCCCTTTTGTATATGTGAAAGGGGTAGGTAGAGTTGGCTTGCCCTGCTTTTACGACCAGCTCCTTGGTGTTTATATTGCACTTCCCCTTTATTTTCTTCAGCCCTCTACAAACTCTATGTGAACATATTTTCATTGGTACACAAACAAATACTTGGCTCAATGAATTACTTTCCCTCATTTAAATATGTATTTTGATTACTCCTTGGAAACATCGACACTGTATTTGTTTTTTGCTTTTTTTGATTTTACATTGCAACATTTTCACCTTACACTTGTTTATATTATAATATTTAAAAAATATTATAATAATAGCTTTTAACCTTTTGCTAATAATAGCTTTTAAACCTTTGCCTCCCTTTGTGGTATTTAAATATTTTTCAAGCAAATAAAATCTTGTCTTTTTCTTGCAATAAATAATCCCAAGCCTTTAAAAATTTTGTTTTTCTTCGTAATATTTAAATTTGACATTTAAATATTATAACCCTTCTTTAAGAAAAAATAACTTTTTTTGCCTTAAATTTTTGTTCATTGCTTGCTATCAAAACCATGGAGAATATTTTTTCCTTGACAACCATGCATCTTTGAAATCAAAATATTTTTACGTCATGTACCCTTTGACATGAATGACAACTCAATATACTCAATATTTCAAACAGTAAAAAAAACATAATATAAAAATTTATAGATATAATTTTTTGACTCAATCTTGTAGACCTCCTTTAAAGAAGTAAAAATTTCCATCACAATATGAACTAAACATCATATGTGGTTTACTAAGTATACTGAACATTATTTTTTATTATCCTTCACCTTTGACATATTTCTAATGTTAACACCTAAAACAAGAAGATCTGATTTTTAAATTGATGATCATGTTGGTTTACTAGGTACAGCGAACAATATTTTAATTATCCTTCATCTTTGGTAAGATTTTAATGTTAACACCTAAAACAAGGAACTTTGATTTTAAATGATGATGTAGAGTTTGCCATGATTAATTGGGGTATCAAGAATATTATTTTTACCTATCATATTAAACCATAAATTCAATATATACACACTTATAAAATTTTAGTAAACTTAAATGTAATATATACACACTTATAAAATTTTAGTAAACTTAAATGTAATATATACACACTTATAAAATTTTAGTAAACTTAAAAATAAAACCTTCCACTACCCAACCCAAACACAACTTTCCCACATTTCTGTATTTTTTTTATTTAGTAAAAATACCTGACCGGCTGTCTCTTTTTAAGAAATATTGAACACTTTTTAAATATTGAACAACTTTTTAAATATTGAACACTTTTTAAATAGTGAACCACTGAACACTTTTTAAATATTAAACAACTTTTTAAATATTCAACACTTTTTAAATATTGAACCACTTTTTAAATATTGAATCACTGAATTAAATATTGAACAACTTTTTAAATATTCAACACTTTTTAAATATTGAACAACATTTTAAATATTGAACACTTATTAAATTTTTTTATATGGCCCATTCGTTTGTAGCAAACCAATCAACACATTTTAAAGTTCGAGTGGATTAGGGTTGGTAGTTGGGCCTTTCGTTTGTAGATTCTTCTGCTCTCTTCTTCTCTGCATTACCCAACGACTGTTTCCTTTGGCCATGGGACTAACCAGCAACATGATCATTTTGCTACTGCTTTTCAGCTTAATGAGCTTTGGAGGTATTCTCTCTTTACTCTGAGTTTTATACATATATTAATGTATCATAGTTCGTATATGAAAGAATTTCTAATATTGGAACATCCATAATTTAGATGTTTATGGAAGGCAGTTGGAATCGTATAAAGGCCATCTGCATTTGCTGGTATGCCCCTATCTATTATCCTCATTTTTATGAGTATGCCTAGCTATTGTTATACTGATTTTTCTTTTTTGTGGTGCATACAGAACAACAACGAAAGAGCGGAAGGTGGAAAGTATGAGAGAATGCGCATATTATTAGGTCCAGGATCGAAACCACCTAACTGTGTAAACAAATGCCATGGATGTACTCCCTGTGTACGTATGGCAGTTGGAACTCCTCCGAAACGTCGTAATATTCAAAATTACTATCCCATACGTTGGTTGTGCAGTTGTGGCGGAAAAACTTATCCGCCAACCATGTAGAAGTAAAGCGATTTGGATTTCCTTTTACGGTTTTTCTTCATTTCGGTTTTATGGGATTTACTGTTCTGCAGATGTTCGTTTGAATAAAAATCCACTTCCGGCAGCTTTGAATGAGACCTCATACTGTATGGGATTTTGTTGAGAATAAAATCAAAGAAAGGACCATCTCTCCTTTTGATCTGCTAGGTTCTATATTTTTCATAGGAAGAGCATCAAGTTTTCGTGAGTGTCCCTTAGACAAATAAAATAACCTTGTTGTCTCCCATGACGACAATATACGAGGGTGTAATGTGTGTTAAGTGAAACTTTAGATTAAATTTTAAATGTCAAACTAATTGCCCAATTCAATAGACTAAAAATTTTATTCTAATTATTATAATAAAAAATATAATCAATTCATATGAAACGCTTTAGTAGTCTAATACTTTTTATATAATACTGTATTATAAATTTAAAATATATAGTTTCTACATATTTAAAAAATTAATAACATAAATAGTAATTAATTGCTATGTGAAAATATAAATAATCCATTTCATTGTTATATAAAAAAATAAATTACTGCATATTAAAAATATATTAAATAAATAAATAATTAATAAAATTTTCTTTAATATTTTTATTAATACATGAAATTTTATCCATGAAACATGAAATGTATTGTAATTTATATATGATAAAAATATCAAAATTTTCATAGGATTGTCTATGCTAGGAGATAGATAAACAATATGGAAGCTCTTCAAGATAAGAACATGCACTCCTTTGATACAATCTAAGGTATGTATTTCTACTCAATAGATTATTTTGTTAAATTGTTTAAGTATGGTATAGGAAAAAGAGGATTAGAATATTCTTGTTGTCATTTAGTCTATTATCTCTAAAGAAAAAAGTTAGGCATTGCTTAAACCCATTAATAAAGAGGAAATGAAGAAGGTAGTCTTTAGAATGAGTACAAGAAAAATTCCAGGTCCAGATGACTTTCTAATTAATTTTTTTTAGGTCTTCTAGGACAACATGGAGGTTCATGGTGATGAGTGGTTATTGCAATACATATGATTTTATCCATATAGATTTTGATACAAATGATTCAAATATTGTTGATGAGAGAAAGGTTTGTGTAAGAGATTATTGTATTTCCTATGATAAAGACCATAATGTTAGAGTTGAAAGTCACAATGATTGTTTAGATTATGTTGAAGAAAACTAATTAATTAAATTAAAATTTAAAAATTGACATTATAATTTATCGTTAGGATACAAATTTATGGTCACAATAATGTATAAATTAATAATTTTTACCATTGATGTCGTCAATATTTGTTGTTTACTTTGATCTACATCCTTGCTTGAGGATAAATTAATATTTAAAATAATTATCTTTTCTTCTAGTTACAACATTAACCTTTTAAGTTCCATATATCATTATAACACCTTATAAAAAGGTAATCAAGGATTATTAATGTCATGCTCGTTCAACAATTGGTCTATGTGTAAAAATTCTAATATTATAACAAGTTAAGAGATTTTATTTACTTGAAAAATATAATATCAATATAAATTTATAATATGTAATTTGATTTATGTTAAAACTATGAACTATTTAATACTTTCATTTTCATTAACCTAAATAATGCACATACATCAAATATGCACTTGTATTATATTCAACACATAATTCTAATGTAATTTTGATATTTAAAAAAAACTAGAGTTACAATTAATCTTTAATAGTTGAATATGTACATAAGTTTTACAATACATAACTTGCTAGGTCCCAAAGTTAGATGCCATAAATTTTACATTATATATGGTACAACTACCTTATTAATAATTATAAAAGTGGACAACTATACATAAGACTCTTATCTCAGCCCCCTCCCAACCTCGTCTCCTTGAAGTGGTTAATTTTGGGATGGGAGTATATCTACTCCTAGAATACAATGCCATTTTTATTTGTCCACATTCTTACTCAATTGATCATTCTAACCCTTTTGAGTATCCTTACTCTTGCTTGTCTATGGAAATTTTTTTCTACACCACTTAGCCATATGCCCAACATTATTGCACTTGTAACACTTAATATTGTGGTTCGTTGAAGGTGTAAATATCTTGAAGTTCCTCTTGGTGAAGACATATCGATTCCTATCATGAACACTACAATGAATTGCTTTATGACCAAACTGATTACAAGAGTAGCAATACGCTTGAAAGAGATACCCATTTCTGAAATTTCTCTTAGTGAAATCATATTCCTTCTTTTCCTGTGTCCTACACTGCATAGCCTTGTAACCAAATTTGTGACATGAGAAGCAACATCCTTTGAAGAAATATTTTCTTTGACCCATTGGTCTCTTAGTACTTTATTTTCTGTGATGTTTCCTATTTCATATGTTTCTTATTTATGCATTGTTTCCTTCCTTGATCAACCTTCTATTTTTAAATGTGTTCTCATAAGTCTCACTTTCTCATTCACTCTCTTTTTCTAAAACTTATACTTCTTTGGAGCTTGATATTGACTCCTCTCCTTGTTTTATTTGTCGTTATTCAAAACCAAGTCCTATATTATTTGATGAAGATCTTTGTACACTAATAATCTTATCTAAGGTCTTTGAGATTTTTCCAAACCTGTGTAGCTTGTATTTAGACTCTTTCACTTCCTTCCTTAATGAATCTACTTCATGCTATAATATTTCACATTCTAAAACTTTTACCTCTAACTTTTCTTTAAATATCCTTGTTTGTTAGGATTCTACTCCTAACCATCATCCTAGTCACTTATTTGTTAATTAGTTATTACTCTCTTCACAAAGTTGTCACCCTTGGTCACAACTCTACGCACATAGAAATAAGCACTCAACTTGGTGTAATTTATCATCAATCAAATATACATTTACTTACATTTCATTTGGCGGTCTTCCTTCAATTTAACATCGATTCCTTTATAACAACGATTCATTTCTTATTTATGCATTTTACCTTATCCCTCCGATCGGTGTCCTAACATTTGGATCAAAGCCATTTCAATTCACAGTCGTTGTCATAATATTTTTTTTTTACGCATTCATCCATTACTCCAATAGATAGACTCGACCTTCCATATACTCAACACCATAGTATTACTACCATGCATAAGCCTCAACGGTGCATCAACAACAACACCGTCGTTCACCCTTGCTACCCTCTACTACCCTCACCATTCTTCACCATCCCCTATCTTGGTAAATCATCGGGTCTGAAAAAGCACTGAATACACAACAATTTAGGATATCTGGTGGTGTCTTTACCTTGCAACAAACAACACCGATGATTTTATGTATCTGGCAAGACAGTCGGCAAAAAAACAAGACAAGAATAAAATCAGGCCATTCACATCAAAGTAATTCATCTCGTGCGTTGGAAATACCATTCATAGCTAAAAATATAATGTAGAACAGACATAGGTGTCAATCGACGTGAGGACCTCCCTGCATCACCGACGAGGACACACTTATAGTGAAATCAGTCACGTCCTCTGGTAAAGTAGAACTAGTGGCATTGACTTCCTCTGGTGACACCCTCTAGTAAGGTTTAGAGATTGTCAAATACGATACAGCTTGCCATCTGAGTTTGTCGATGAGTCACAAAAGAAACAAGGAAAATCAAAACAAATTTAGGTCTCAAGAGCAAATATTATAGGTGAGCAATTGTGAAAATTTGCAAATCAATGAGAAATCGAATGAAGCATTGAAGAAATTGATCGAAAAATAAGGAATTCGTCCCCAACATCATTTTTTCAACAAGGCAAAGTTTAATAGTGAAAATTTATAAACAAATTAAAATATAACCTAAGGTTGCATCATTTTCTTGATCGTCGATGGAAGATCACGGTCACTAAAATTTTAAAGTTTAAATTCCAAAGCTTTTTATCCCACATTGATAGTGTGAGTGTTATTTTGGTCTTTAAAAGGAAGGAATCACAACAAAAGGGTTGTGACTACTTCATCATAGTCACGCGCATGACTCGAACACTTTTGCCCACCCTCTCGATAGTCCCTCCCATCGCCACTTGTCACCATTTGACCCTGCCATATGTTCCATCTCATAGTCTGCACTTGTCCTCATGCTTCCCCCACCACGTGTCGTACCTCCACCTGTGCTAAGCCGCCTCCATTTAGCCACTACCACCTTGTTCCCCTCTCATCCCTTGTGTCCAGCCTCGTCTAATCGTGTCGATCATCTGCACCTCGTGCCTCGTGCCTACACCTTGATTGTCCTTTCCACCGCCTGTGCCTCCACCCAACCTTGTACCTTATGTCATTTGTCTCTACCCGACCCTACCGCGGAACGCCGCCACAAAAAAATAGACACCAAATTTTGCATAGTTGTGAAAAACCCTAATCTTGCAATTTTGCTAAAATATTACACAATTTTTGCTAAACATTGCCAAAATTTGCCTCTAATATAAATTTTGCAAAGACTTGTTGCTATTGCAAATTCTTGCTAAAAATTTTCAAGGCATTGAAAATTCTCGCTAATTCTGCCACTTACAAAGGTTATAAAATCTCCAAAACCTAACCGAAATGGCCGATGGAAGAATATATCATGATACCAACCTAATTTTTCTACTTAATCTCACCCACCTACGTCAAATCACATCAATGCATGTATATAAAATTCAATTCCAGGATATCGCCAATCGCATCATAGGGTTAGACGAATTAGTCCTCATAAGTGGGTTCATCAATGGATTGAAAAAAGAAATTAGAGTGAAGATCATGATGTACACTCCTCACACCCTATAGGAAGCCATTGGATTAGCCTTGTTAGTTGACGATACATTTAGTGTTCAACATCAACATGGGGAGCAGCCTATTGATAAATCGACATTCATGCACACTATTCCAAAACATAAACCCTTTGCCAGTTAAGTACCTTAGCCTATAATAAATGGAGGAGCGATGAGCGAAATACCTCTGCTATACTTGTGATGAGCAATTTGGGCCCCTTCATTGTTGTGCTACACAAACATTGTATTTATTACATAAATTTGATCCCTATCTCTCCATAGAGCAAGTAGATGAGGTAGTTGTGTCCGAAGTGACCAATGCACCTACTCACATCAATGAAGAAGGTGAGGAATATGTGCATGACATGACCCATGCACCTGACCATAACAATGAAGGAAATGAGGTCGATTTGCCGAAAGTGCCCGATGCACCACGAAACGATGAGGTAGACATCCATGCAGTAAATAATGAAGGCGAGACATACACTCTGAATGAACTACACACAATTTCATCACCAATAGTGAGTTCTCATCGTATAGGCAGCCTGATTCAGAAAGGAGGCAAAATAGTGAGTGCACCTTTATTTTCCCTTCATTCTACACAAGAAGAATCGGCTAAAGCGGAAGCCTACCATAATCACAATTCTCCTAAGGAAAAGTTTACTATTTTTCTTGGAAATCCCCCACTAACACTTCGACCTTCATGATATCCTTGCCTTCGAAAAAGTGACATCAAGATAGTACAAGAAATTGTGCAAATTCAACTTGGAAAACAAACAACGAAGCTCTTTACTTTGAGCTTTGAGGACAAAGCTCTTTTAAGGAGGGTGGCATGTTAGGATTCTACTCCTAACCATCATCCTAGTCATTATTTTTTAATTAGTTATTACTCTCTTCACAAAGTTGTGACCCTTGGTCACAACTCCACGCACATAGAAATAAGCACTCAACTTGGTGTAATTTATCATCAATCAAATATATATTTACTTAAATTTCATTGGGCGGTCTTCCTCCAATTTAACAACGATTCCTTTATAACAGCGATTCATTTCTTATTTCTGCGTTTTACCTTATCCCTCCGATCGGTGTCCTAACATTGTCTTAGATATTGATTTTGTCAGATCTTCTATAAGCTTTCCTTTCTCTTCATCACATTCTTGAAATTGAATTTTGAGTTTTAAATTTTACTTTCTAACCTTTCTTAATTCCTTAAGAGTAAAAAAAATCTCACCTTCTAGACCAATTAATCCTTCTTTGTCATTTTCGAATTCTTTCGCTACATTTTTATCTTCAAGAGCATTTTCATATATTTTAAATTTATCTTCAATAGAAGCAATTTCTTCTTCCTCTATTGCTAAGAATATAATTTCTTCTTAATTTTCTGAAGATCTTCCATAACTATCACTTGAACTCTTGCCTATATTATATATATAAAAACTCGTATTATGCCTTTGGAAAAACTTCTTTTTATGCTTGTTTTGTCCATACCCATTTTCTTTTGATACCTGGATTTTCCTGCTTCCCTATTCTTATGATACTATTTCCTTTCACCACTACTACTTCTAGATTTTGGACAGTTAGATATATAGTGAACATAACTACCACAATTGAAACACTTAACTAGTTTTGTACCTTTGTGCTTTCTTTATTCCTTGTTCCTTCTACCATAGTTTGCTTCTTCATCACTGGATGATTATCACTTGAATCTAACTTCTTATGCATTGTCTTCTTTGCTAATTTGAATGTTACTTCTTTCTTGGGGATAGGATCCTTTCTTGTTCTCATATCAAAAGCTATGATAGTTACATGTAACTCATCCCTAGTCAAAGTTTCAATATCTCTTGTTTCTTCTATGGCTGAAATCTTTCCACTATACCTCATAGGGAGTGACCTTAAAACCTTTTGATAAACATATGATTCTTCAAATTTAAACCCAATTATTGTCATGGAATTAAAAATTTCATCCGCACAAAGTAAGTATGTAGCAATGTCTCCCTCATCCTTGATATTCATGTCTTTTAACGTTTTCTTGTAATTTTGCAATTTTACCATTTTGACCCTTTTGTCTCCCTCATATGTTTTCTTCAATTTTTACCAAATCTCTTTTGCTGATGTGCAATGCATAACTTTTACAAACTTTTCTTCATGTAAACCACTTAATATTACATTCATTGCCTCTAAATTATGCAGGTGTAAAATATTACCATTTTTATTTGTAAGAGAAGTAGCTGAAAGTGTGTACCCATCCTCAACTGCTTGTCATGTCTCATTTCCTTGTGCCACTAGATAAATATTTATTCTTACACTCTAGAATTCATAATTTTTTCCATAGAACAATGGTGCCTTATTTCTTTAAGATCCACTCTGAGATGTCATCTATTTTCCTATATATTTTTCCTTAAAGTTGTTAAACTTTTTTGAAAAAACTTGCTTTGATATCAATTGAAGAACACAAGCTTATACTAAGATATGGGGTGAATAGTATAAGATCAACTTTTACTTTTCTTTCCAAAATAATATTATCCAATATAATAAATGACAATATAAATAGCAATAATATACTAAATGCATGCATCATCACACACAATAGAGACACCAATTTAATGTGGTTCACCCAATATGGGATAATCCACGAAGAAAATGTTTCACTAAAATTTTCTCAACAAATCTCTTGGGAATCACTTTTCTATTACAATGTTTACGGACCTCTATCCAAAGGAGACACCAATCCCTTAATTCTCTAATTTGTGGATCTTTATCCATAGGATAAATCTTTGCCCTTTTCTCTGGTTCATGAAACTTGATCCATGAGACCTCTATCCCCTAAAATGGTTTGTAGATATCTCTACATAGAATAAATCTATCTTACTAAGTAGTTTGTGAATCACACTCCATAGGATAACTCTTTCCCCTTACTTTGGTTTATATATCTATATCCATAGGAGAACTCTTTTCCCTCTCCTATGGCTCATGCTCTTTTAGAAGACTTCTATCCCACTGTAGTGGATTGTGGATCTCTTTCTATAGAAGACCTCTATCCTCACTTAGAAGACCTACGTACTCAATGTCCTAGATAATGGATATCTATCCACTAGAGACTTATATCCTCTAATTTTTTACCTCCAAATATTAATCTCAACTCTACTAAATATTTGTCTCAAATCTATGCTAAACACTATCTTTGGTCTAGCACAAATATTCTCATAAATATAACTTTGGTTTAGTACAAATCTACCCTCAAATCTATCTCAAGATTTAACACAAAGCTTGATCAACTTTTCTTAGATTTTCCCCAAGCCTTAACAAAAAGCTTGAACAAATCAATCAATCAACTCTGATCTCAATATTATCTCAAGTCTTCACCAAGACTTTCTCAAATCTACCTATATGTATTCACCAATACTTACCTTAAACTGCTCTTAACTTCTACACAAATCGCTGTAAAACTTCTATACACAAAACTTAAATCTCTTTCATAAAACCTCTTCACACATAAATAAGTTTCACTCAAAATATTTTATTAACCTCAAGAATATATAGATAATGATAATATCTATCAAAAAGTTAATATGTTTCACACTCATGAATTTTTATACTCAACAAAATAATCTATCTCTAGAAAACACTCTTTTAAATTAAATTCATAATGAAGTATATTTTTTTTCACAAAACTTGATCTAAAACTCCTATACTCTCAATCAATAATTCTCAATAAACTTCACTCAATAATTCACTCAATGAAAAACAAATTGCTTACAAGTCCTATTCAAGTATTTCACCCTTATTTCAACACAAAGCACAATGTGGGTCTTAAACCCTAACTCGAATTATTTTCAATCTCAAATAAAATCAAATTGTCCATCAACAAGATGCACTTAAACATGCTCACACATTTTCAATAATAATCATCAATCCTTTTCACTCCACCTTATATTTCATACAATTATTTCAATTACTCTAAACAAAAGATAGTGTGCCCATACCTTTTTGCTTTAATTGAGATATATCTTCAAAACCTGTTTTACTCATAGTAAAATATTTTTACCAATTCTAGGTTAGATAACAACAATCTATCTCAAAATATCCACACAAATATTCACCTCAATAATTATTTCACCATTCAGGAAATACAATAAAATATCAAGTCTCAAATACACCTTATAATCTCCAACACTCTCAAAATAACATTCAACACATAAAAATAAAGTTCCTTTGTAAATACCTTATAATATCCAATCCTCTCAAAAAAATATTCAACACACTAAAATAAAGTTCCTTTATTAAAACCTTATAATATCCAATATTTTATTTATTTTCCAAGCACAAAGATAAAATATTATTTCAACAACCCTTATGACTCCCTATACATTCTACATATGCTTTTTCATTATCACATGGCTTCAAAAACTTTTATGTATTCAAAATACTTTGGAAAATTAATTTAAATATTGCATACCTTAATATTGACCCACATCACCAAAAAAAATTGCACAACTTCAACGACCAGTGCTAACGACCAAAAACCAAACTTGAACCCATGAAATTTTTGACTAGAGCGCCTTAGCCCAAGGCTAAGCTACAACTTGGGCTACACGCCCACACATGAATCAAATGTCCATGCTCCTGTATTAATGTTGCCACATGAATTTTGGTGAAAAAAAATGCATCTTTAGGCATATAATATTTAAAATAAATATTATACCCTTTTCTTTTTAACCACTTCCTTGTCTTTTTGTAAAAACAACCTTATGACATCAATGCTCACAAAACTAGATATCAAGCATCTTGATATCAATGACAACAAAACTTGCTCAAATATTCCAACAACCAATACCCTTTCATTTGGTTTGTGGACCTCTATCCATAAGAGATACCAATCCTCTTTTCTCTAGTTTGTGGACCTTTATCCATAGGAGACACCAATCCTCTTTTCTCTGACTCATGGAATTCTATCTATAGGAGACACCAATCCCTTTTGATCTAGTTTGTGGACCTCTATTCACAAGAACACTAATCCCATTTCCTCTAATTTTTGTATCTCTATCCATAAGAGAAACGATACCCTTTGCTCTAATTCATGGAACTCTATTTATAGGAGACACCATTCCCATTTTCTTTGGTTTATCCCAAAGCTTGCTCAAAACTTCTCTAAACCTACACATAAGACTTGCTCAAATCTATTTACCAAGACCTGCTCAAATTTACTCCAAATATATATATAAGGCTTGCTCAAATATACTCACCAATATCTGCTCAATTCTACTCCAAGAATACACAAAAGGCTTTACTCAAATCTACTCATCAAATCCTGCATAAATTTACACCAAACCTACACACAAGGCGTACTCAAATTTGGTCACAAAAAATTAGTCACAAATCTACTCAAACCTTCTACAAGCCTACATAAAAGGCTTTCTCAAATATTCTCACGAAAACCTTCTCACAATTCTACTCAAATTCTGCTTTAAGCCTACACACAAGGCTTTCATAAATATGCTCCATGCCTACACACTAGACTTGCTCAAATTTGCTCATAATTTTACACCAAATCTTTCATACAAACAATGGTAATATTTTTACTCAATATTGCATACAAATAACGTTCATCTATATAATGATGTTATCAAGTGCTTTATCTTATATTCAATGTGCTTTCTTCAACTACAACAGTTTAGACATATGCTACATAGAATTCGTTTATCCTATTAAAAATATAGAGAATGATATGCAATAACAAATGCCCAATATGTTCTTCATATTCATTAAGTTTATCACTTTCACATGTCTCACATTTATTTTATTTTAAATGTATCTCTAGTATAGCACTTGAAAACTGACTTGGTAATTGCTGATTTGCACCTTCACTTCAAAACTAATCACAATGCATAAGTTTTACTTTTTCATATATTTCCAAAATTAATCATGAAGATGCATAATTTTTTATCTATTATACTTGCACATGCATTCCCAAATCCTCTCAAAATTAATGCATATATTTGCTTTACAATATTGGTCTATAACCCTTGCAAGTTCATTTTTAAATCCATTCAAAAATAATGCACAACTTTATTCTCAAACCGTAGCATATATATTTCCAATTTCATTCAAAAATAATTCATAATTACTCCGAAATTCAATCAATCAGAAATGTACATCAAATTTACTTTCAAAACCTTGCACTTTTATTTCCAATTTCTATCAAATTAATGCACACTTAATCAATCTTTATTTCTCCAAACATATGATAACTCAACCACAATAAGAAGGAATTAAATCACCATACCTTTAAAACTGTCTTGATGATGATGTACCTTCAAAAATTGCTTCAAAATAATTTCCCTTTCTTATCCCACTTGAAAATCCGGTTAGCAAATCTCTTTTTTAAATCATCCATATTAAATTCCTTCTCAAAAATATGTGCAGAATAAGACTTAAAAATAATGCTTTATAACTCCTTTTTAGTCTCCAAAATAAATATTTCAATAATCAACAAAACCCCTCAAAATTTCCGTTTTCTATCATGCAAAGAATACAATCAACAAATAAACGATAATCACACCTTATAACTCCTAATTTCACAATACACAAAAATAATTTTCAATACATGCCAAAATACCTAATAACACCCAATAATATTATGTGCAAATGACAACTCTTAATTCAACCTCATACACCTTATATATACTTTACTAATGCAAAAAATAAATTTAACTTTATACTCCCTTACACAATATCTTAAATAAAATTTTCAATTAATCATTATACACCTTATGACTAAAAACAATATGCAAAATATAATTAATTCCAGCACACCTTATGACTCCCTAACATAATCAAACATGATGTATACCTTATAAATCCTAAAATAAATTTTAATAAAAAATTTCCCTTAGCAACACACAACTACCACGAATCGAACCTGACACTTCTTAATTGTCCATGCCCTAGTGCAAGCTAGGCTTCTGCTTGAGCTAGTTACCCACATGAAATTTAAAGCACACGAATAACCTCTTCAATATCTTCTACAATTTCTTTGACTAATTTTTTAACAAAAATGAAACCGTTACAAATTGACCCCGTGATCTCCTTCTTGCCCATGTCTTAGTGTAGGGATGTCCTATCATCTGGGCTAGCCACCCAGATGGAACTATGAACACATTATCTTCTATTTATATTTGATTTTAGCTTTGCCTTAAATGATGTATGCACTTCTCCTTTATTTTCTTCAGCCCTCTACAAACTCTATGCGAACATATTTTCATTGGTACACAAACAAATACTTGGCTCAATGAATTACTTTCCCTCATTTAAATATGTATTTTGATTACTCCTTGGAAACATCGACACTGTATTTGCTTTTTTTTTTTACATTGGCACCTTTTCACCTTACACTTGTTTATATTATAATATTTAAAAAATATATTAATAATAGATTTTAACATTTTGCTAATAATAGCTTTTAAACCTTTGCCTCCCTTTGTGGTATTTAAATAGTTTTCAAGCAAATAAAATATTGTCCTTTTCTTGCAATAAATAATCCCAAGACTTCTAAAATTTTGTCTTTCTTCATAATATTTAAATTTGACATTTAAATATTATAACCCTTCTCTAAGAAAAAATAACTTTTTTTGCCTTAAATTTTTGTTCATTGCTTGCTATCAAAACCATGGAGAATATTTTTGCCTTTACAACCATGCATCTTTAAAATAAAAATATTTCTGCCTCATGTACCCTTTGACATGAATAACAACTCAATATACTCAATATTTCAAACACTAAAAAAAACATAATATAAAAATTTATAGATATAATTTTTTGACTCAATCTTGTAGACCTAAGTAAAAATTTCCATCACACTATGAACTAGATATCATATGTGGTTTACTAGGTATAGCCAACATTATTTTTTATTATCCTTCACCTTTGACATATTTCTAATGTTAACACCTAAAACAAGAAGTTCTGATTTTTAAATTGATGATCATGTTGGTTTACTAGGTATAGCGAACATTATTTTAACTATCCTACATCTTTGATAAGATTTTAATGTTAACACCTAAAACAAGGAACTTTGATTTTAAATGGTGATGTGGAGTTTGCCATGATTAATGACGGTATCAAGAATATTATTTTTACCTATCATATTAAACCATAAATGCAATATATACACACTTATAAAATTTTAGTAAACTTAAATGTAATATATACACACTTATAAAATTTTAGTAAACTTAAAAATAAAACCTTCCACTACCCAACCCAAACACAACTTTCCCACATTTCTGTATTTTTTTTATTTAGTAAAAATACCTGACCGACTGTCTCTTTTTAAGAAATATTGAACACTTTTTAAATATTGAACAACTTTTTAAATATTAAACACTTTTTAAATAGTGAACCACTGAACACTTTTTAAATATTAAACAACTTTTTAAATATTCAACACTTTTTAAATATTGAACCACTTTTTAAATATTGAATCACTGAATTAAATATTGAACAACTTTTTAAATATTCAACACTTTTTAAATATTGAACAACATTTTAAATATTGAACACTTATTAAATTTTTTATATGGCCCATTCGTTTGTAGCAAACCAATCAACACATTTTAAAGTTCGAGTGGATTATGGTTGGTAGTTGGGCCTTTCGTTTGTAGATTCTTCTGCTCTCTTCTTCTCTGCATTACCCAACGACTGTTTCCTTTGGCCATGGGACTAACCAGCAACATGATCATTTTGCTACTGCTTTTCAGCTTAATGAGCTTTGGAGGTATTCTCTCTTTACTCTGAGTTTTATACATATTAATGTATCATAGTTCGTATATGAAAGAATTGCTAATATTGGAATCTTCATAATTTAGATGTTTATGGAAGGCAGTTGGAATCGTATAAAGGCCATCTGCATTCACTGGTATGCCCCTATCTATTATCCTCATTTTTATGAGTATGCCTAGCTATTGTTATACTGATTTTTCTTTTTTGTGGTGCATACAGAACAACAACAAAAGAGCGGAAGGTGGAAAGTATGAGAGAATGCGCATATTATTAGGTCCAGGATCGAAACCACCTAACTGTGTAAACAAATGCCATGGATGTACTCCCTGTGTACGTATGGCAGTTGGAACTCCTCCGAAACGTCGTAATATTCAAAATTACTATCCCATACGTTGGTTGTGCAGTTGTGGCGGAAAAACTTATCCGCCAACCATGTAGAAGTAAAGCGATTTGGATTTCCTTTTACGGTTTTTCTTCATTTCGGTTTTATGGGATTTACTGTTCTGCAGATGTTCGTTTGAATAAAAATCCACTTCCGGCAGCTTTGAATGAGACCTCATACTGTATGGGATTTTGTTGAGAATAAAATCAAAGAAAGGACCATCTCTCCTTTTGATCTGCTAGGTTCTATATTTTTCATAGGAAGAGCATCAAGTTTTCGTGAGTGTCCCTTAGACAAATAAAATAACCTTGTTGTCTCCCATGACGACAATATACGAGGGTGTAATGTGTGTTAAGTGAAACTTTAGATTAAATTTTAAATGTCAAACTAATTGCCCAATTCAATAGACTAAAATTTTTATTCTAATTATTATAATAAAAAATATAATCAATTCGTATGAAACGCTTTAGTAGTCTAATACTTTTTATATAATACTGTATTATAAATTTAAAATATATAGTTTCTACATATTTAAAAAATTAATAACATAAATAGTAATTAATTGCTATGTGAAAATATAAATAATCCATTTCATTGTTATATAAAAAAATAAATTACTGCATATTAAAAATATATTAAATAAATAATTAATTAATAAAATTTTCTTTAATATTTTTATTAATACATGAAATGTTATCCATGAAACATGAAATGCATTGTAATTTATATATGATAAAAATATCAAAATTTTCATAGGATTGTATGTGCTAGGAGATAGATAAACAATATGGAAAATAACTAATTAATAAAATTTTCTTTAATATTTTTATTAATACATGAAATGTTATCCATGAAACATGAAATGTATTGTAATTTATATATGATCAAAATATCAAATTTTTCATAGGATTGTCTGTGCTAGGAGATAGATAAACAATATGGAAGCTCTTCAAGATAAGAACATGCACTCATTTGATACAATCTAAGGTATGTATTTCTACTCAATAGATTATTTTGTTAAATTGTTTAAGTATGGTATAGGAAAAAGAGGATTAGAATATTCTTGTTGTCATTTAGCCTATTATCTCTAAAGAAAAAAGTTAGGCATTGCTTAAACCCATTAATAAAGAGGAAATGAAGAAGGTAGTCTTTAGAATGAGTACAAGAAAAATTCTAGGTCCAGATGACTTTCTAATTAATTTTTTTTAGGTCTTCTAGGACAACATGGAGGTTCATGGTGATGAGTGGTTATTGCAATACATATGATTTTATCCATATAGATTTTGATACAAATGATTCAAATATTGTTGATGAGAGAAAGGTTTGTGTAAGAGATTATTGTATTTCTTATGATAAAGACCATAATGTTAGAGTTGAAAGTCACAATGATTGTTTAGATTATGTTGAAGAAAACTAATTAATTAAATTAAAATTTAAAAATTGACATTATAATTTATCGTTAGGATACAAATTGATGGTCACAATAACGTATAAATTAACAATTTTTACCATTGATGTTGAAAGCATGAGATTCCGGAAAAAGAAACACTAATTACAATGAAAACAACTAGCTTGATGCATGAAATAACACGAATATAATCACATCAAAAGTAGGAGCACAGCCCTTTTTATTCATGTGGTTCCAACTCGGTTACAATATGTCTCCTACCTTTTCAAGGGCCAGGAGAGTTAGCATGTTTCCATTACAACAAATGAATAGTGATCTTCTTCCGCATGCCCACATTCGAAACGGGCGAGCCAAAGTGTTGCCGCCGCTTATTGCAGATGAATACTTGCTCCTTACTGTTTATCCTATGTTTAGAGAAACACAGAGGCGTTAGTAGCACCTGTGACGTAGGATAAACACATGATAGCAGAATAAATTAAAAACAACGTAGAATGTAACATATGATAAACATGTAATAATGTCGCATATCTATATTCAAACAGTGATGAAATCTGAATGTGATTTTATAAAAGTGGCGCAGAGGGCCACTGTCATTGAAACAATCAGCCAACCTGCACTCAAATTAGACGTCGCTACCTGCAAGTTAATGGGATATCGAAAACCACGAGAGCATAATAATATTCGATATATATATTAAACACGTAATGCAGAATGAACACTAATGTAGGATAAACACGCAAGGACAGAATATATTAAAGCGAAACCAGCAAAAATGTGTGGGGTGCCCAAGTGGGCCACCCCCGTTAGAACTTAATTATGGTGCCAATCCACTAAGGAAGGGCCCAGAATCTCTTATTTTGAGTTGTCATCGAATTGAAGGAATACTGTGATCCACTGTTGGGTCTGAAGGTTTGGATTCACGCTTCTGAAAACCACCCACCAACATCTCTTGCGAAAGATATTCTGGATGAAAAATGTGAATCGAAACTGATGCAATCGGGTCTCTAGTTTAGCAGCACTTTGTTGCTTTTCAAAAATGCTTGTCAACCTCCCTTTTCTAGGGGGGAAAGTCCATCATTTTATAGACCCACGGGGTCTCTTTAGAAGGGGCACGTAGGGATGCCACATGGCAGCCATGCCTTCTCAATAGGGAGGAGACTCTGCCTTGACTAGGGCTTACATGACTGCCCTTGTGACAGTTCGCTAACTGCTAATATGCCCACCTATGCGCGCATGCACAGCAGGTGGCAATAACTGACTATCTTCGGCTGCCACTTGTCTTAGATTTTCTTTAAGTCATTTTAATGTTGCCTATGAATGCCTTAATGTCTGCCTTTGATTGGTTGAATTCTGCCTCTGATTGGTTAAGTCCACCTTGGCGCGAAGATGGGAGTCTGTCACGATATCACGACGTCGTGATATCGTGACACTCCGGCCAAGGCTTCCCTTTGGGCCCGAAGTGTCGTGATATCGTGACACTTCGACCGGGGCTCTGTTCTGGGCCGAAGTGTCGCGATATCGTGACACTTCGACTAGGGCTTCCGTTTGGGCCCGAAGTGTCACGATATCGTGACGTCGCGATATCACGACGTCATGATATTGTGACATCACAATATCATAACACTTTGGTCGGGGCTCTGTTCTGGGCCCGAAGTGTCACGATATCGTGACACTTCGATCGAGGCCTTGGTTTTGGGCCTGAAGTGTCGCAATATCGCGACACTTTAGCTTGGGCTCTATTCTGGGCCCGAAGTGTCGCGATATCGCAACACTTCGGTTGGGCCTTGGTTTGGGGCCCGAAGTGTCACGATATCGCGACACTTCGGTCGGGCCTTGGTTTTGGGCCCGAAGTGTCGCGATATCGCGACACTTCGGCCGGGCCTTGGTTTTGGGGCCGAAGTGTCACGATATCGTGACACTTCGATCGGGCCTTGGTTTTGGGGCCGAAGTGTCGCGATATCGTGACACTTCGACCGAGGCTTGGTTTTGGGGCCGAAGTGTCGCGATATCGCGACACTTCGGTCGAGGCTTGGTTTTGGGGCCGAAGTGTCACGATATCGTGACACTTCGATCGAGGCTTGGTTTTGGGGCTGAAGTGTCACGATATCGTGACACTTCGGTCGAGGCTTTGTTTTGGGGCCGAAGTGTCGCGATATCGTGACACTTCGGCCGAGGCTTTGTTTTGGGGCCGAAGTGTCGCGATATCGTGACACTTCGGTCGAGGCTTTGTTTTGATAAAGGCTTACTTTTGATAAAGGCTTGCTTTTGATTAAGGCTTGTTCTTGCTTAAGGCTTGTTCTTGCTTAAGGCTTTAAAATGACCGACTTTGCTTTGTTCATGTTTCGACCTTCTAAACTGCTGTGTAAGTGGCTAGGACCACTGTTTGACCTCTGAGGGCTGCCTTGAAAGCTGTGTGTGTCAATGCGATCAGTGTTTGTAGTCACATAATCGGATTGGTGCTATTTTGGTGTCTATAGATGCCCCTTTTTGGGAAGCACTGCGGGTGACACAGTGCTGAGCAAAAATAGATAACCAAAGCACTAATGATTAGGGTTTCTTGGTAACCTAACCAACTTTTGATGCCCCAAGTATGGAAAGGGCATGCATTCTTGAATCCTTGCTTTTAACAAGCTAAGGAATTTGATTTCAAGTGTTAACCTATTTTGGTGAGGTGTGACTTGAGCTTGGACATTGATCAGTCATGATTAGGCAAAGGGCGTAACCTTTTGTCCACAGGGGGAACCTTGTGTTCATGCTTCGGGAATACCAAGTGTTTGATCAATTTGATGATTGCTTGTTTACTGCCCCAAGCAGGAGCATGATTGTCTTTGTCAATGATTCTTTGAATGCATGCCATTGCCTTGATTGGGTGTGTGCTTGTTGATTGGTGACTAAGTGTGACTGCCCCCTCAAGCGACAAATCGATGAGGGAATGACCTTCGTGAGAAAATTTATGAGTCGCTTGACCCAAGATGACTTAGGTTAGGGTGCCTTTAGATGTTTTACCATTAAGCATGTGCAATTTTCTGACATTTAGACCTATTTTTGGTGGGTGTTAACCCTTTTGGTGATGCCATAATGGGGTGAAATCATCAAAAACCCATCTTCCCAGAGCGGTCCGGCTATGGTAGCCTTCTTGGGGAAGTAGGAGAGTGACAATTTGAGCCTCGACATCAATTTTTTTATGCCAAGAGGTTAAGTGCAAGAGCACTTGTGTCTGGCAATGCTTATTGCTATGTTTTTGTGTTGTATTTTTGGTATGTTTTTGTTGTTTTTGAGTTTCTTGCTTTGTGTATATGTCATGATTTTATGTTATGCACAATTATTGATGTTGATGGATGCATGCTACTTTATATTGATGGATGCATATGGTATGATAAATGCGATTGTTGTATGCTGATTTATTTTGATGGATGCATAATGAATGCAAATGTTTTTTATTTATATGTGATATGCAGAAATGAAATGGATGGATGGACTTTGTGATGTTTGGCTATGGCACCATAGACTGTTTAGAACTCCATTATTTTGTCTTTTAGGCGATTGCTGTGATGCATGACTTTGTATGTATACATGTGGTTTTTCTTTTTTTTTGTATTTTTTGATGGTATTGTAAGGATGAAAAGTAGCGCAGTTGGTTTAGAAATGTAGCTAAGGTTTTTTGAGACTCAAACGGTTTTAACTTACTAGCCATGACTGTACTTTATCTTACAAGACTTTTGAACAAGGTATGAATCGGAATTGTTTTTGACCAAGCTATTTCACATCCCTATGTGTGCAATTGAGTTCATTTATGTGGTATTTGTCAGGATACCGCCAAGTGCCAGATGGGCCTTCAACCGAACCTATACTGAGGATCACCTAATTAGCTCCACTAACTCCTTTGTTGTATTTAGTTAGATTAATCTGTGGTGTTATCCAGGATACCATAAGCTAGCTCATCCTTATGCAAACATTGGTCTGCACATACACAAAGTGAATGTGACAGACATATTGTCATGTGGGTAGGATACCACCATTGCCAGATAGGCTATCAACCAAACCTATAATGAGGATCACCTAGATGGTTTTTGAATGCTGAGAATTCTAGGGATTCAAGTTCAAGATATTTGTTGGCTGAATGATTTAGAAAGTTGCTCGTCTATATAGTGATGAAGATCACTGTTTATTAATTCTTTTTGAGCAAGGATTTTGAATAGTGGTGATAACCACTGTTATTTGATTTTGTGTTTTGAGTATTGTGAATTTGAGCTTGTGAATGGCTTTGATCCTCATGGCCTTGGGGATGACTACCCATCCTAGTTAGGGACAGATAGTACGAATCCTTACGACATTGGGGACCAAGGGGATGATGGAGATTATGGAGTAAGGGCATTGATTTGGTAGGCCTTGGAGATGACTACCCATCCTGGTTAGGGGCGGATAGTACAAATCCTTACAACTTGGAGACCAAAGGTGAATGCAAAGTGTTAGGATGATGATTTTTTTGGAATTTTGTTTGTGAATGGTGTTGATCCCTTTAGGTTTTGGAGCTGACTGCCCATCCTTGGCAGGGACGTGTAGTACAAATCCTTACAACTTTGGGAATCAACTATGATTGGGATTTGGTAGTGGTGAAAACCACTGTATATGAAGGTGAATGGATAGGAAAGAGCTTGTCCTTTTGTAAATTCTTAGCATTCTAGAACCATTCACACGGGGGGATGAGCGAGATAACCGTTTCGCTTATGGTGACCTAGATTACTGTGCAGGTTTCATCTTTCGTTCACACAACTTGGGAATTTTTATGTGTTTTAATTTGTGTTGGGATGTTACGTAACAAGGTGTATTTCAAGTGTAACTCTACCTTCATAAAATCTGTTTGACTTGATACATTACATGGCTAAAGAGCAAAATGATGACTAAATCATGAAAACTCTTGATACATTAAAAGACCACTGACTCTAGTGTGGTAAAAGCAATGCATGGTGTTTTTGTTGTTTTTGTAAAATGGAACAGTGTGGAACAAGAGGGACTAGCTGAGCAATTATAGCCTATGGTGCCTTTGACCTATACGACCACAAATATACAATGTATGGATGCAATGCTTTAATGCATCTATGTATTTTTGTATTTTTGATGGATTGATTTTTGTGAATATGAAGATGAAGTGCGAGAAGAACTCTCTATTGATGAATTTGAGTATGCCTAGAAATGAGATGCAAATTTTTGTTGTTTTTGAATTTTCTTGATTTTTGACCAAGCGATTGTGGAAATCCTTGGAGCATTTTGGGATTGACCAAGCGATTGCAAGAATCCTTGGAGCCTTTTGGGATTGACCAAGCGATTTTATGGATCCTTGGAGCATTTTGGGATTGACCAAGCGATTTTAGGGATCCTTGGAGCATTTTTGGGATTTGACCAAGCGATTTTAGAATCCTTGGAGCATTTTTGGGATATGGCTCTCTTAGATATGGAATGGTCGCAAATGACTGATATTCAAGGGTTATGTTTCCTTGATACCATCAAGAGAAGCTAGCCGGTATGTCCTGGGTCCTATTTTGCTATCAATGACATATGGACCTAACCAATTTTCTGCAAACTTGTCCCTTAGGTGGGATGGCAAACTAGAATTCTGTTGGTTTTCCTTCAAAACCAAATCACCAACCCGAAAGTCCCTCAGGTGAACTTTCATGTTGTAAGATTTCTTAAGTCGCTCTTGATAAATACATAAATGCTCGAGAGCATTAACGCGTCGTTCGTCAAGCAACGTAAGATGGTCTAATCGGGATTGCCGTGCAGAGTCATCATCAATGAATTCCTGCATTGATATGCACAAGGAAGGAATCTCCAACTCTAGAGGCATGACTGCCTCGGAGCCATACACAAGTGAAAATGGAGTGGCCCCAGTGGGTGTCCGAATGCTAGTGCGATAGGCCCATAGGGCAAGTGGGATTTGAATGTGCCAATCCTTATGACTGTCTGCAATGGTATTTTTAAGGATGGCAACTAGCATTTTTTTTATGTTTATGTTTGCCCATTCACCTGTGGACAATAGGGTGTCAAAAATTTGTGTTGAATCTTGTACTTTGTGGTCAAAGCATGCACGTATTTGTTCTTGAAAGGCATCCCATTATCCAAGACTATTTTGGATGGAATACCAAAATGACATATGATGTTATGCAAAATGAACTCCATAATGCGGGGTCCTATCGTAGAGGTAAGATAAATCGCTTCCACCCACTTGGTAAAATACTCTGTGGCCGTTATGATAAACGTGTGACGGCCTGATGACACAGGGGAGATCTTTCCAATTAGATCGAAGCCCCACTACGAGAACGGCCAAGCAGACTGGACTGTCTATAAGGCCTAAGAAGGTATGTGCATCAGATTGGCATGATGTTGACATTTCATGCACTTCTTGACATATGCGCAATAATATCACTTTAAAGATGGCCAATAATAGCCCATGCAAAGAATGCAATTTGCGATGGCCATACCACTAAAGTGGCCACCACATTTACCATCGTGTGCTTGGGCGATCGCCCAAGTGGACTCTTGCTAGTCCAAGCAACGAAGGAGGATTCCTTCATAGCTGCGACGATACAAAATGTCTCCTATCAAGACATATTTAGCTGCTTTCTTCTTGAGTGCTCATTTTGCAGCATGAGTCAATCCAAGCGGGAGATTACCTAACTTGAGGTAGTCTCTAATGGGTAAATACCAGTCCTGTTGATCAAAAACCTTGATAGTATGAATAGCCAATCCCTCTTGAAGTTCATCCCTAGCAAACACTAAATGGGATAGAACCTATAAGAATAGCATTGTGTTGCTATTAATGGGAGTAGGGGAGAACAAGGACCCCCAGTTGGCACATTTCAGATGATCTCGGATTCGAGAGAACTTCTTTGAGGATGGTTCAATCTGGATCATGTGGATTCCTGGCGTCAAGTCTGAGCTTGCATGCTCCATCGCAGATTGCGATAAGGTTTTGACTTGAATGGTTGTCATATCACCGAAAATGTCTTGCGGTATTAGTGAACCCAAAGAGGCCATTGTGTTCGCAAAATGATTCGATGATCGAGGGAGTGCCTCGATGTCATACCACTCAATTTTTGCCAAGAATTTGTCCATGAGGGCTTTATAGGCCTATAGGACTAGTCATTTGCATTGATATACCCCTTTGACTTGATTGACTATTAACAACGAATCACCAAAGATATTCAGTCATTTGATGTTCATGGTGATTGTTGTCTGAATACCTAGGAGCAAGGCTTCATACTCTATGTTATTATTGGTGCACGGGAAGTTTAATTTAAATGACAGGGGCATTGGAGCACCCTGTGGTGTGAAGAATACAATTCCCGCACCACCACCTTGCTCACATTTAGAACCATCAAAGAATAGGTTTATGTCAGCCTGTGACTCAGGCTCATCAGAATCTGGCGATTCTGAGACATGGAAGACCCCATCATCGGGTAGTTCTATGACTAGAGGCTGATCATCTTTAAGAGGAGCCTCTGCTAGTTGATCGGCTATGACTTGTCCTTTGATAGATTTCTGTCCAATAAACTCAATGTCAAATTTCGTCAACAACATGATCCATTTTGTCGTGCGACTACTATGATAAGTATGACTCATCATGTATCACAATGGATTCTCCTTAGACACAACATATGTAGTGTTTCTCAGCATGTAGTGGCGTAGATTTTTGGTAGCAAACACCACTGCCAAGTAGAGTTTCTCAACGTATGCATAGTTAAGTTCATAACTAACCAATGTGCGGCTAAGATAGTAAGTAGCCTGTTCCTTGTGAAGTTCATTCTTCTGAGCTAACATGGTGCCCAGAGCCACCTCAGTAGCTGAGATGTATAAGTAGAATGGCACTTCTGGTCTAGGTGGTGCCAATACTGGCGGTGAAACCAGGTATTGTTTGATCTTGTCAAAGGCTGACTGGCACTCATCATCACAGTGAAAGGTAACCCCCTTGTGCAATAATTTGTTCATGGGTCAGCACTTGTTAGATAATTGTGCTATGAAGCATTTAATCGATGCGACCTTTCCCTGCAAACTTCTAAGCTGCTTGATTGTAGTTGGGGGAACCATTTCAAGGATTGCCTTGACTTTCTTTGGGTCCACCTCGATTCCTCGCTTTGAGACTATGAAACCCAAGAGTTTTCCAAATGTGATGCCAAATATGCACTTCTTGGGGTTTAGTCTAACTTTATGCTCCATGAGGCGATCGAGGATTTTGCTTAAGTCATCGATATGATTTGAGCGCAAAAGAGACTTGGCTAACAAATCATCCATGTAATCTTCCAAAGTTTTGTGCATGTAATCATGGAAGATGTACATCATGGCACGTTGGTAGGTAGCACCAACATTTTTAAGGCCAAAATGCATGACCTTATAACAAAATGTCCCCCAAGGCGTTGTGAACGCCATTTTTAGTTGGTCTTCAGGATTGATACGAATTTGATTGTATCCTGAGAAACCATCCATTAGGGAGAGCATTTCATGACCTGATGTAGCGTCTACCAAAGTTTCGATGCTCGGAAAGGGGAAATAATCCTTAGGACTCACTTTGTTTAGATCTCAAAAATTGATGCATATGCGAATCCTCCCATCGGGCTTCTTGACGGGAGACAGCCATGGCGGATAATCCACGCAGATGACAAACTATGCATCCAACAGCTTTTGCAATTCATCTTTGACCATCAAGGCCACTTTTGGGTGCATCTTACGTAGTTTTTGCTTTACGAGCTTGATTTTCGGATCAAGCGTTAAATTATGCGTGACTAGCTACGGGTCTAGTCCTGGCATATCCTTGTACGACCATGCAAAAACCTCCTTCTTCTCTTTGAGAAGGGCAATGTAGTCGGCTTGCTCTTTGGGGGAAAGACTTACCCCCAGCTTGAGAATCTATGGATTCATTGGATCTGTGCCGATATCTACGTCAGTTGTCTCCTCGACTGACATGTGGGATCCGTCCTCCAACTGATGTGGAGTCGGGATCAAATGGATATCATTAGCTGAATTTAGATTTGCGTTGGGAACCTCGGGTTCCTCTTCAGCTTGAAAAATATCCTGAGTTGTCCCTGGGGTAAAATGAGGCATTTCACCGAAAGGCCAATACTCTGATGGTGATAAAGGTGAATTGACGTGATCCCAGTCGATGGCATCTATGTCTAGATGCAATGACCGTGCTGGATTGGCCAGATTGTGGATGGGTGCGGTCAAGTCAATGGAGATCATGTGGATGGAATGAATTTGGTCTCCATTACCGCGGGTATGATAACTTCAATCTTCTGGATGCTCCTTATACTCTGGATCTAGCTCTAGGGGAACGAGCATGAACGGATCGGCACTATGTGCTGATAGGAGGACAGGGTTTGACCTTGGTACTGTTGTCATGATAGGGTCTCGGGGTGGACGGTGCTCATCATGAATTTGGAGCCATGGATCCAACACTTGGTCCCATCCCACTGGGTCTACCCACCATTCATGCCCTAATCATGATCGCCACTGAAAGCATGAGATTCCAAAAAAAGAAACACTAATTACAATGAAAAAAACTAGCTTGATGCATGAAATAACATGAATATAATCACATCAAAAGTAGGAGCACAGCCCTTTTTATTCATGTGGTTCCAACTCGGTTACAATACGTCTCCTCCCTTTTCAAGGGCTGGGAGAGTTAGCATGTTTCCATTACAATAAATGAATAGTGATCTTCTTCCGCATGCCCACATTTGAAACGAGTGAGCCAAAGTGTTACTACCGCTTATTGCAGATGAATACTTGCTCCTTGTTTATCCTGCATTCAGAGAAACACAGAGGCGTTAGTAGCACCTGTGACGTAGGATAAACACATGATAGCAGAATAAATTAAAAACAACGTATAATGTAATGTATGATAAATATGTAATAATGTCGCATATCTATATTCAAACAGTGATGATATCTGAATGTGATTTTATAAAAGCGACACAGAGGGCCACTGTCATTGAAAAAATCGGCCAACATGCACTCAAATGAGACGTCACTACCTACAAGTTAATGGGATATCGAAAACCATGAGAGCATAATAATATTTGATATATATATTAAACACGCAATGCAGAATGAACACTAATGTAGGATAAACATGCAAGGACAGAATATATTAAAGCGAAACCAGCAAAAAGGTGTGGGGTGCCCAAGCGGGATGCCCCCGTTAGAACTTAATTATGGTGCCAATCCACTAAGGAAGGGCCCAGAATCTCTTATGTTGAGTTGTCATCGAATTGAGGGAATACTGTGATCCACTGTCGGGTCTGAAGGTTCGGATTCATGCTTCTAAAAACCACCCACCAACCTCTCTTGTGAAAGAGATTCTGGATGAAAAAGGTGAATTGGAACTGATGCAATCGGGTCTCTGGTTTAGCAGCACTTCGTTGCTTTTCAAAAATTCTTGTCAACCTCCCTTTTCTGGGGGGAAAGTCCACCGTTTTATAGACCCACGGGGTCTCTTTGGAAGGGGCACGCAGGGATGCCACATGGCAGCCATGCCTTCTCAACAGGGAGGAGACTCCGCCTTGACTAGGGCTTACGTGACTGCCCTTGTGACAGTTCGCTAACTGCCAATCTGCCCACCTATGCATGCATGCATAGCAGGCGGCAATAATTGACTATCTTTGGCTGCCACTTGTCTCACGTCTGCTTTAAGTCATTTTAATGTTGCCTCTGAATGCCTTAATGTCTGCCTTTGATTGGTTTAATTTTTCCTCTAATTGGTTAAGTCCACCTTGGCTCGAAGATGGGAGTCTGTCGTGATATCGTGACACTCTGTCCAAGGCTTCCCTTTGGGCCCGAAGTGTCATGATATTGCGATGTCGCGATATCGCGACATCGCGATATCATGACACTTCAACCGAGGCTTTGTTCTGGGCCCAAAGTGTCATGATATCGTGACACTTCGGTCGGGGCTTCCCTTTGGGCCCAAAGTGTCGCGATATCGTGACACTTCGATCGGGGCTCTGTTTTGGGCCTGAAGTGTCGTGATATCGCGACACTTCGGTCGGGGCTCTGTTTTGGGCCCGAAGTGTCACGATATCGTGACACTTAGGCCGGGGCTCTATTTTGGGCCCGAAGTGTCGTGATATCATGACACTTTGGCCTGGGCTCTGTTCTGGGCCCGAAGTGTTGTGATATCGTGACACTTCAGCTGGGCCTTATTTTGGGCCCGAAGTGTCGCGATATCGCGACACTTTGGCCGAGTCTTGGTTTTGGGCCCGAAGTGTCGCGATATCGTGACACTTTGGCTGGGCCTTGGTTTTGGGCCCGAAGTGTCGCGATATCGCGACACTTCGACCGGGCCTTGGTTTTGGGGCCGAAGTGTCGCGATATCGCGACACTTCGACCGAGGCTTGTTTTGGGGCCGAAGTGTCGCGATATCGTGACACTTCGGCCGAGGCTTGGTTTTGGGGCCGAAGTGTCGCGATATCGTGACACTTCGACCGAGGCTTTGTTTTGGGGTCGAAGTGTCGTGATATCACGACACTTTGGTCGAGGCTTTGTTTTGGGGCCGAAGTGTCGCGATATCGTGACACTTCGACCGAGGCTTTGTTTTGATAAAGGCTTACTTTTGATAAAGGCTTGCTTTTGATTAAGGCTTGTTCTTGCTTAAGGCTTTAAAATGACCGACTTTGCTTTGTTCACGTTTCGACCTTCTAAACTACTGTGTAAGTGGCTAGGACCACTGTTTGACCTTTGAGGGCTGCCCTGAAAGCTGTGTGTGTCAATGCGATCAGTGTTTGTAGTCACATAATCAGATTGGTGCTGTTTTGGTTTCTACATATGTCGTCAATATTTGTTGTTTACTTTGATCTACATTCTTGCTTGAGGATAAATTTATATTTAAAATAATTATCTTTTCTTCTAGTTACAAAATTAACCTTTTAAGTTCCATATATCATTATAACACCTTATAAAAATGTAATCAAGGATTATTAATGTCATGCTCATTCAAAAAGTGGTCTATGTGTAAAAATTCTAATATTGTAACAAGTTAAGAGATTTTATTTACTTGAAAAATATAATATCAATATAAATTTATAGTATGTAATTTGATTTATGTTAAAACTATGAACTATTTAATACTTTCATTTTCATTAACCTAAATAATGCACATACATCAAATATGCACGTGTATTATATTCAACACATAATTTTAATTTAATTTTGATATTTAAAAAAAACTAGAGTTACAATTAATCTTTAATAGTTGAATATGTACATAAGTTTTACAATACATAACTTGCTAGGTCCCAAAGTTAGATGCCATAAATTTTACATTATATATGGTACAAATACCTTATTAATAATTATAAAAGTGGACAACTATACATAAGACTCTTATCTCAGCCCCCTCCCAACCTCCTCTCCCTGAAGTGGTTAATTTTGGGATGGGAGTATATCTACTCCTAGAATACAATGCCATTTTTATTTGTCCACATTCTTACTCAATTGATCATTCTAACCCTTTTGAGTATCCTCACTCTTGCTTGTCTATGGAAATTTTTTTCTACACCACTTAGCCATATGCCCAACATTATTGCACTTGTAACACTTAATATTGTGGTTCGTTGAAGGTGTAAATATCTTGAAGTTCCTCTTGGTGAAGACATATCGATTCCTATCATGAACCCTACAATGAATTGCTTTATGACCAAACTGATTACAAGAGTAGCAATACGCTTGAAAGAGATACCCATTTCTGAAATTTCTCTTAGTGAAATCATATTCCTTCTTTTCATGTGTCCTACACTGCATAACATTGTAACCAAATCTGTGACATGAGAAGCAACATCCTTTGAAGAAATATTTTCTTTGACCCATTGGTCTCTTAGTCCTTTATTTCCTGTGATGTTTCCTATTTCATATGTTTCTTATTTATGCATTGTTTCCTTCCTTGATCAACCTTCTATTTTTAAATGTGTTCTCATAAGTCTCACTTTCTCATTCACTCTATTTTTCTAAAACTTATACTTCTTTGGAGCTTGATATTGACTCCTCTCCTTGTTTTATTTGTCGTTCTTCAAAACCAAGTCCTATATTATTTGATGAAGATCTTTGTACACTAATAATCTTATCTAAGGTCTTTGAGATTTTTCCAAACCTGTGGAGCTTGTATTTAAACTCTTTCACTTCCTTCCTTAATGAATCTACTTCATGCTCTAATATTTCACATTCTAAAACTTTTACCTCTAACTTTTCTTTAAATATCGTTGTCTATTAGGATTCTACTCCTAACCATCATCCTAGTCACTTATTTGTTAATTAGTTATTACTCTCTTCACAAAGTTGTGACCCTTGGTCACAACTCCACACACATAGAAATAAGCACTCAACTTGGTGTAATTTATCATCAATCAAATATACATTTACTTACATTTCATTGGGCGGTCATCCTCCAATTTAACAGTGATTCCTTTATAACAGTGATTCATTTCTTATTTTTGCATTTTACCTTATCCCTCCGATCGGTGTCCTAACATTTGGATCAGAGCCATTTCAATCTGTCGCCGTTGTCATAATATTTTTTTTTATGCATTCATACATTACTCCAATAGATAGACTCGACCTTCCATATACTCAACACCGTAGTAGTACTACCATGCATAAGCCTCAACGGTGCATCAACAACAACACCGTTGTTCACCCTCGCTACCCTCTACTGCCCTCACCGTTCTTCACCATACCCTACCTTGGTAAATCATCGGGTCTAAAAAAAGCATTGAATACACAACAATTTAGCGTCTCTGGTGGTGTCTTTACCTTGCAACAAACAACACCAATGATTTTATGTATCTGGCAAGATAGTCGAAAAAAAAACAAGACAAGAATAAAATCAGGCCATTCACATCGAAGTAATTCATCTCGGGCGTTGGAAATACAATTCATAGTTAAAAATATAATACAAAATAGACATAGGTGTCAATCGACGTGAGGACCTCCCTGCATCACCAGTGAGGACGCCCCTATAGTGAAATCGGTCACATCCTCTGGTAAACCAGAACTAGTGGCATTGACTTCCTCTAGTGACACCCTCTAGTAAGGTTTAGAGATTGTCAAATACGATACAGCTTGTCGTCTGAGTTTGTCGATGAGTCATAGAAGAAACAAGGAAAATCGAAACAAATTCAGGTCTCAAGAGCAAATTTTATAGGTGAGCAATTGTCAAAATCTGCAAATCGATGAGAAATCAAATGAAGCATCAAAGAAATTGATTGAAAAATAAGGAATTTGTCCCTAGCATCATTTTTCCAATAAGGCAAAGTTTAATAGTGAAAATTTATAAACAAATTAAAATATAACCTAAGGTTGCATCATTTTCCCGATCGTCGACGGAAGATCACGGTCATCGAAATTTTAAAGTTTAAATTCCAAAGCTTTTTATCCCACATTGATAGTGTGAGTGTTATTTTGGGCTTTAAAAGGAAGGAATCACAACAAAAGGGTTGTGACTACTTCATCATAGTCATGCACATGACACAAACACTTTCACCCACCCTCTCGATAGTCCCTCTCGTTGCCACCTATCACCATTTGACCCTGCCATATGTTCCATCTCATAGTCTGCACTTGTCCTCGTGCTTCCCCCACCATGTGTCGTACCTCCGCTTGTGCTCATCCGCCTCCGTTCAACCACTACCACCTTGTTCCCCTCTTGTCCCTTATGTCCAGCCTCGTCTAACCGTGTCTATCATCTACACCTCGTGCCTCATGCCTGCTCCTTGATTGTCCTTTCCACTACTTGTGCCTCCACCCAACCTTGTACCTTGTGTCATTTGTTTCTACCCGACCCTATCGTGGAGCACTACCACAAAAAAAAATTGACACCAAATTTTGCATAGTTTTGAAAAACCCTAATCTTGCAATTTTGCTAAAATATTACACAATTTTTGCTAAACATTGCCAAAATTTGCCTCTAATATAAATTTTGTGAAGACTTGTTGCTATTGCAAATTCTTGCTAAAAATTGTCAAGGCATTGAAAATTATCGCTAATTCTGCCACTTACAAAGGTTATAAAATCTCCAAAACCTAACCGAAATGGCCGATGGAAGAATATATCATGATACCAACCTAATTTTGCTACTTAATCTCACACACCTATGTCAAATCACATCAGTGCATGTATATAAAATTCAATTCCAGGATATCACCAATCGCATCACAGGGTTAGACGAATCAGTCCTCATAAGTGGGTTCATCAATGGATTGAAAAAAGAAATTAGAGTTAATATCATGATGTACACTCCTTGCACACTACAGGAAGCCATTGGATTAGCCTTGTTAGTTGACGATACATTCAGTGTTCAACATCAACATGGGGAGCAACCTATTGATAAATCGACATTCACGCACACTATTTCAAAACACAAACCCTTTGCTAGTTAAGTACCTTAGCCTATAAGAAATGGAGGAGCGACGAGCGAAAGACCTCTGCTATACTTGTGATGAGCAATTTGGGCCCCTTCATTGTTGTGCTACACAAACATTGTATTTATTACATAAATTTGATCCCTGTCTCTCCATAGAGCAAGCAGATGAGGTAGTTGTGTCCGAAGTGAACAATGCACCTACTCACATCAATGAAGAAGGCGAGGAATATGTGCATGACATGACCCATGCACCTAACCATAAAAATGAAGGAAATGAGGTCGATTTGCCAAAAGTTCCCGATGCACCACAAAACGATGAGGTAGAAATCCATGCAGTAAATAATGAAGGTGAGACATACACTCTCAATGAACTACACACAAGTTCATCACCAATAGTGAGTTCTCATCGTATAGGCAGCCTGATTCAGAAAGGAGGCAAAATAGTGAGTGCACCTTTATTTTCCCTTCATTCTACACAGGAAGAATCGGCTAAAGCGGAAGCCTACCATCATCACAATTCTCCTAAGGAAAATTTTACTATTTTTCCTGGAAATCCCCCACTAACACTTCGACCTTCACGATATCCTTGCCTTCAAAAAAGTGACATCAACATAGTACAATAAATTGTGCAAATTCAACTTGGAAAACAAACAATGAAGCTCCTTACTTTGAGCTTTGAGGACAAAGCTCTTTTAAGGAGGGTGGCATGTTAGGATTCTACTCCTAACTATCATCGTAGTCACTTATTTGTTAATTAGTTATTACTCTCTTCACAAAGTTGTGACCCTTGGTCACAACTCCACGCACATAGAAATAAGCACTCAACTTGGTGTAATTTATCATCAATCAAATATATATTTACTTAAATTTCATTGGGCGGTATTCCTCCAATTTAACAGTGATTCCTTTATAATAGCAATTCATTTCTTATTTCTACATTTTACCTTATCCATCCAATCGGTGTCCTAACATTGTCTTAGATATTGATTTTGTCATATCTTGTATAAGCTTTCCTTTCTCTTCATCACATTCTTGAAATTGAATATTGAGTTTTAAATTTTACTTTCTAACCTTTCTTAATTCCTTAAGAGTAGAAATAATCTCACCTTCTAGACCAATTAATCCTTATTCATCATTTTTGAATTCTTCCGCTACCTTTTTATCTTCAAGAGCATCTTCATATATTTTAAATTTATCTTCAATAGAAGCAATTTCTTCTTCCTCTATTGCTAAGAATATAATTTCTTCTTAATTTTCTGAAGATCTTCCATGACTATCACTTGAACTCTTGCCTATATTATATATATAAAAACTCGTATTATGCCTTTGGAAAAACTTCTTTTTATGCTTGTTTTGTCCATACCCATTTTCTTTTGATACCTGGATTTTCCTGCTTCCCTTTTCTTATGATACTATTTACCTTCACCACTACTACTTCCAGATTTTGGATAGTTAGATACATAGTGAACATAACTACCACAATTGAAACACTTAACTAGTTTTGTACCTTTGTGCTTTCTTTATTCCTTGTTCCTTCTACCATAGTTTGCTTCTTCATCATTGGATGATTATCACTTGAATCTAACTTCTTATACATTGTATTCTTTGCTAATTTGAATGTTACTTCTTTCTTTGGGATAGGATCCTTTCTTGTTCTCATATCAAAAGCTATGATAGTTCCATGTAACTCATCCCTAGTCAAAGTTTCAATATCTCTTGTTTCTTCTATGGCTGAAATCTTTCCACTGTACCTCATAGGGAGTGACCTTAAAACCTTTTGATAAACATATTATTCTTCAAATTTAAACCCAAGTACTGTCATGGAATTAAAAAATTCATCCGCACAAAGTAAGTATGTAGCAATGTCTCCCTCATCCTTGATATTCATGTCTTTAAACGTTTTCTTGTAATTTTACAATTTTACCATTTTGACCCTTTTGTCTCCCTCATATGTTTTCTTCAATTTTTCCCAAATCTCTATTGCTGATGTGCAATGCATAACCTTTACAAACTTTGCTTCATGTAAACCACTTAAGATTACATTCATTGCCTCTAAATTATGCAGGTGTAAAATCTTACCATATTTATCTGTAAGAGAAGTAGCTGAAAGTGTGTACCCATCCTCAACTGCTTGACATGTCTCATTTCCTTGTGCCACTAGGTAAATATTGATTCTTACACTCTAGAATGCATAATTTTTTCCATAGAACAATGGTGCCTTATTTCTTTAAGATCCACTCTGAGATGTCATCTATTTTCCTATATATTTTTCCTTAAAGTTGTTAAACTTTTTAAAAAAAACCTGCTTTGATATCAATTGAAGAACACAAGCTTATACTAAGATATGGGGTGAACAGTATAAGATCAACTTTTACTTTTATTTCCAAAATAATATTATCCAATATAATAAATGACAATATAAATAGCATTAATATACTAAATGCATGCATCATCACACAAAATAGAGACACCAATTTAATGTGGTTCACCCAATGTGGGATAATCCACGAAGAAAATGTTTCACTAAAATTTTGTCAACAAATATCTTGGGAATCACTTTTCTATTACAATGTTTACGGACCTCTATCCAAAGGAGACACCAATCCCTTAATTCTCTAATTTGTGGATCTCTATCCATAGGATAACTCTTTTCCCTTTTCTCTGGTTCATGAAACTTGATCCATGAGACCTCTATCCCCTCAAATGGTTTGTAGATATATCTACATAGAATAAATCTATCTTACTAAGTAGTTTGTGAATCACACTCCATAGGATAACTCTTTCCCCTTACTTTGGTTTATATATCTATATCCATAGGAGAACTCTTTTACCTCTCCTATGGCTCATGCTCTTTTAGAAGACTTCTATCCCACTGTAGTGGATTGTGGATCTCTCTCTATAGAAGACCTGTATCCTCACTTAGAAGACCTATGTTCTTAATGTCCTAGCTAATGGATATATATCCACTAGAGACTTATATCCTCTAATTTTTCACCTCCAAATATTAATCTCAACGCTTCTAAATATTTGTCTCAAATCTATGCTAAACACTATCTTTGGTCTAGCACAAATATTCTCATAAATACAACTTTGGTTTAGTAAAAATCTACCCTCAAATCTATCTCAAGATTTAACATAAAGCTTGATCAACTTTTCTTAGATTTTCCCCAAGCCTTAACAAAAAGCTTGAACAAATCAATCAATCAACTATGATCTCAATATTATCTCAAGTCTTCACCAAGACTTTCTCAAATCTACCTATATGTCTTCACCAATACTTACCTTAAACTGCTCTTAACTTCTACACAAATCACTGTAAAACTTCTATACACAAAACTTAAATCTCTTTCATAAAACCTCTTCACACATAAATAAGTTTCACTCAAAATATTTTATTAACCTCAAGAATATATAGATAATGATAATCTCTATCAAAAATTTAATATGTTTCACACTCATGAAGTTTTATACTCAACAAAATAATCTATCTGTAGAAAACACTCTTTTAAATTAAATTCATAATGAAGTATATTTTTTTTCACAAAACTTGATCTACAACTCCTATACTCTCAATCAATAATTCTCAATCAACTTCACTCAATAATTCACTCAATGAAAAACAAATTGCTTACAAGTCCTATTCAAGTATTTCACCCTTCTTTCAACACAAAGCACAATGTGGGTCTTAAACCCTAACTCGAATTATTCTCAATCTCAAATAAAATCAAATCGTCCATCATCAAGATGCACTTAAACATGCTCACACATTTTCAATAATAATCATCAATCCTTTTCACTCCACCTTATATTTCATACAATTATTTCAATTACTCTAAACAAAAGATAGTGTGCCCATACCTTTTTGCTTTAATTGAGATATATCTTCAAAACCAATTTTACTCATAGTAAATTTTTTTTACCAATTCTAGGTTAGATAACAACAATCTATCTCAAAATATCCACACAAATATTCACCTCAATAATTATTTCACCATTCAGGAAATACAATAAAATATCAAGTCTCAAATACACCTTATAATCTCCAACACTCTCAAAATAACATTCAACACATAAAAATAAAGTTCCTTTGTAAATACCTTATAATATCCAATCCTCTCAAAAAAATATTCAACACACTAAAATAAAGTTCCTTTATTAAAACCTTATAATCTCCAATATTTTATTTATTTTCCAAGCACAAAGATAAAATATTATTTCAACAACCCTTATGACTCCCTATACATTCTACATATGCTTTTTCATTATCACATGGCTTCAAAAACTTTTATGTATTCAAAATACTTTGGAAAATTAATTTAAATATTGCATACCTTAATATTGACCCACATCACCAAAAAAAATTGCACAACTTCAACGACCAGTGCTAATGACCAAAAACCAAACTTGAACCCATGAAATTTTTGACTACAGTGCCTTAGCCCAAGGCTAAGCTACAACTTGGGCTACACGCCCACACATGAACCAAATGTCCATGCTCCTGTATTAATGTTGCCGCATGAATTTTGGTGAAAAAAAACACATCTTTAGGCATATAATATTTAAAATAAATATTATACCCTTTTCTTTTTAACCACTTCCTTGTATTTTTGGAAAAACAACCTTATGACATCAATGCTCACAAAACTAGATATCAAGCATCTAGATATCAATGACAACAAAACTTGCTCAAATATTCCAAAAACCAATACCCTTTTATTTTGTTTGTGGACCTCTATCCATAAGAGATACCAATCCCCTTTTCTCTAGTTTGTGGACTTTTATCCATAGGAGACACCAATCCTCTTTGCTCTGACTCATGGAATTCCATCTATAGGAGAAACCAATCCCTTTTGCTCTAGTTTGTGAACCTCTATTCACAAGAACACTAATCCCATTTCCTCTAATTTGTGTATCTCTATCCATAAGAGAAATGATACCCTTTGCTCTAATTCATGGAACTCTATTTATAGGAGACACCATTACCCTTTTCTTTGGTTTATCCCAAAGCTTGCTCAAAACTTCTCTAAAACTACACACAAGACTTGCTCAAATCTATTTACCAAGACCTGCTCAAATTTACTCCAAATATATATATAAGGCTTGCTCAAATATACTCACCAATATTTGCTCAATTCTACTTCAAGAATACACAAAAGACTTACTCAAATCTACTCATCAAATCTTGCATAAATTTACTCCAAACCTACACACAAGGCGTACTCAAATTTGGTCACAAAAACTTAGTCACAACTCTACTCAAACCTTCTCCAAGCCTACATAAAAGGCTTTCTCAAATCTTCTCACCAAAACCTTCTCACAATTCTACTCAAATTCTGCTTTAAGCCTACACACAAGGCTTTCTTAAATTTGCTCCATGCCTACACACTAGACTTGCTCAAATCTGCTCATAATTTTACACCAAATCTTGCATACAAACAATGGTAATATTTTTACTCAATATTGCATACAAATAATGTTCATCTATATAATGATGTTATCAAGTGCTTTATCTTATATTCAATGTGCTTTCTTCAACTACAACAGTTTAGACATATGCTACATAGAATTCGTTTATCCTATTAAACATATAGAGAATGATATGCACTAACAAATGCCCAATATGTTCTTCATATTCATTAAGTTTATCACTTTCACATGTCTCACCATTTTTTTATTTTAAATGTATCTCTAGTATAGCACTTGAAAAATGACTTGGTAATTGTTGATTTGCACCTTCACTTCAAAACTAATCACAATGCATAAGTTTTACTTTTTCATATATTTCCAAAATCAAACATGAAGATGCATAATTTTTTATCTATTATACATGCACATGCATTCCCAAATCCTCTCAAAATTAATGCATATATTTGATTTACAATATTGGTCTATAACCCTTGCAAGTTCATTTTCAAATCCATTCAAAAATAATGCACAACTTTATTCTCAAATCGTAGCATATATATTTCCAATTTCATTCAAAAATAATTCATAATTACTCCCAAATTCAATCAATCAGTAATGTACATCAAATTTACTTTCAAAACCTTGCACTTTTATTTCCAATTTCTATCAAATTAATGCACACTAAATCAATCTTTATTTCTCCAAACATATGATAACTCAACCACAATAAGAAGGAATTAAATCACCATACCTTTAAAACTGTCTTGATGATGATGTACCTTCAAAAATTGCTTCAAAATAATTTCCCTTTCTTATCCCACTTGAAAATCTGGTTAGCAAATCTCTTTTTTAAATCATCCATATTAAATTCCTTCTCAAAAAGATGTGCAGAATAAGACTTTAAAATAATGCTTTATAACTCCTGTTTAGTCTCCAAAATAAATATTTCAATAATCAACAAAACCCCTCAAAATTTCCATTTTCTATCATGCAAAGAATACAATCAACAAATAAACCATAATCACACCTTATAACTCCTAATTTCACAATACACAAAAATTATTTTCAATACATGCCAAAATACCTAATAACACCCAATAATATAATGTGCAAATGACAACTCTTAATTCAACCTCATACACCTTATATATACTTTACTAATGCAAAAAATAAATTTAACTTTATACTCCCTTACACAATATCTTAAATAAAATTTTCAATTAATCATTATATACCTTATGACTAAAAATAATATGCAAAATATAATTAATTCCAGCACACCTTATGACTCCCTAACATAATCAAACATGATGTATACCTTATAACTCCTAAAATAAATTTTAATAAAAAATTTCCCTTAGCAACACACAACTACCACGAATCGAACCTAACACTTCTTCTTGCTTGTCCATGCCCTAGTACAAGCTAGGCTTCCGCTTGAGCTAGCTACCCACATGAAATTTAAAGCACACGAATAGCCTCTTCAATATCTTCTACAATTTCTTTGACTAAATTTTTAACAAAAATGAAACCGTTACAAATTGACCCCGTGATCTCCTTCTTGCCCATGTCTTAGTGCAGGGATATCCTATCATCTGGGCTAGCCACCCTGATGGAACTATGAACACGTTATCTTCTATTTATATTCGATTTTAGCTTTGCCTTAAATGATGTATGCACTTCTCCTTTATTTTCTTCAGCCCTCTACAAACTCTATGCGAACATATTTTCATTGGTACACAAACAAATACTTGGCTCAATGAATTACTTTCCCTCATTTAAATATGTATTTTGATTACTCCTTGGAAACATCGACACTGTATTTGCTTTTTTCTTTTACATTGGCACCTTTTCACCTTACACTTGTTTATATTATAATATTTAAAAAATATTATAATAATAGATTTTAACATTTTGCTAATAATAGCTTTTAAACCTTTGCATCCCTTTGTGGTATTTAAATAGTTTTCAACCAAATAAAATCTTGTCCTTTTCTTGCAATAAATAATCCCAAGACTTCTAAAATTTTGTCTTTCTTCATAATATTTAAATTTGACATTTAAATATTATAACCCTTCTCTAAGAAAAAATAACTTTTTTTGCCTTAAATTTTTGTTCATTGCTTGCTATCAAAACCATGGAGAATATTTTTGCCTTTACAACCATGCATCTTTAAAATCAAAATATTTCTGCCTCATGTACCCTTTGACATGAATGACAACTCAATATACTCAATATTTCAAAACGTCGTAATATGGCAGTTGGAACTCCTCCGAAACGTCGTAATATTCAAAATTACTATCCCATACGTTGGTTGTGCAGTCGTTGCGGAAAATTTTATCCGCCAACCATGTAGAAGTAGAGCGATTTGGATTTCCTTTTACGGTTTTTCTTCATTTCGGTTTTATGGGATTTACTGTTCTGCAGATGTTCGTTTGAATAAAAATCCACTTCCGGCAGCTTTGAATGAGACCTCATACTGTATGGGATCTTGTTGAGAATAAAATCAAAGAAAGGACCATCTCTCCTTTTGATCTACTAGGTTCTATATTTTTCATAGGAAGAGCATCAAGTTTTCGTGAGTGTCCCTTAGACAAATAAAATAACCTTGTTGTCTCCCATGACGACAATATACGAGGGTGTAATGTGTGTTAAGTGAAACTTTAGATTAAATTTTAAATGTCAAACTAATTGCCCAATTCAATAGACTAAAAATTTTATTCTAATTATCATAATAAAAAATATAATCAATTCATATGAAACGCTTTAGTAGTCTAATACTTTTTAAATAATACTGTATTATAAATTTAAAATATATAGTTTCTACATATTTAAAATATTAATAACATAAATAGTAATTAATTGCTATGTGAAAATATAAATAATCCATTTCATTGTTATATAAAAAAATAAATTACTGCATATTAAAAATATATTAAATAAATAATTAATTAATAATTTTTTCTTTAATATTTTTATTAATACATGAAATTTTATCCATGAAACATGAAATATATTTTTATAAATTGATGGTCACAATAACGTATAAATTAATAATTTTTACCATTGATGTCCCAAGATGACCTCAATATTTATTTTTAACTTTGATCTACATCCTTGCTTGAGGATAAATGAATATTTAAAATAATTATCTTTTCTTTTAGTTACAACATTAACCTTTTAAGTTCCATATATCATTATAACACCTTATAAAAAGGTAATCAAGGATTATTAATGTCATGCTCGTTCAACAAGTGGTCTATGTGTAAAAATTCTAATATTATAACAGGTTAAGAGATTTTATTTACTTGAAAAATATAATATCAAAATAAATTTATAATATGTAATTTGATTTATGTTAAAACTATGAACTATTTAATAATTTCATTTTCATTAACCTAAATAATGCACATACATCAAATATGCACGTGTATTATATTCAACACATAATTCTAATTTAATTTTGATATTTAAAAAAAAACTAGAGTTACAATTAATCTTTAATAGTTGAATATGTACATAAGTTTTACAATACATAACTTGTTAGGTCCCAAAGTTAGATGCCACAAATTTTACGTTATATATGGTACAACTACCTTATCAATAATTATAAGAGTGGAAAAATATACATAAGACTCTTATCTCAGCCCCCTCCCAACCTCCTCTCCTTGAAGTGGTTAATTTTGGGATGGGAGTATATCTACTCCTAGAATACAATGCCATTTTTATTTGTCCACATTCTTACTCAATTGATCATTCTAACTCTTTTGAGTATCCTTACTCTTGCTTGTCTATGGAAATTTTGTTCTACACCATTTAGCCATATGCCCAACATTATTGCACTTGTAACACTTAATATTGTGGTTCGTTGAAGGTGTAAATATCTTGAAGTTCCTCTTGGTGAAGACATATCGATTTCTATCATGAAACCTACAATGAATTGCTTTATGACCAAACTGATTACAAGATTAGCAATACCCTTGAAAGAGATACCCATTTTTGAAATTTCCCTTGGTGAAATCATATTCCTTCTTTTCATGTGTCTTGCACTGCATAGCCTTGTAACCAAATCTGTGACATGAGAAGCAACATCCTTTGAAGATATATTTTCTTTGACCCATTGGTCTCTTAGTCCTTTATTTCCTGTGATGTTTCCTATTTCATATGTTTCTTATTTATGCATTGTTTGTTTCCTTGATCAACCTTCTATTTTTAAATGTGTTCTCATAAGTCTCACTTTCTCATTCACTCTCTTTTTCTTAAACTTATATTTTTTTGGAGCTTTATATTGACTCCTCTTCTTGTTTTATTTGTCGTTCTTCAAAACCAAGTCCTATATTATTTGATAAAGATCTTTGTACACTAATAATCTTATCTAAGGTCTTTGAGATTTTTCCAAACCTGTGTAGCTTGTATTTAGACTCTTTCACTTATTTCCTTAATGAATCTACTTCATGCTCTAATATTTCACATTCTAAAACTTTTACCTCTAACTTTTCTTTAAATATCCTTGTCTTAGATACTGATTTTGTCAAATCTTGTATAAGCTTTCCTTTCTCTTCATCACATTCTTGAAATTGAATGTTGAGTTTTAAATTTTACTTTCTAAACATTATTAATTCCTTAGGAGTAGAAATAATCTCACCTTCTAGACCAACTACTCCTTCGTCATTTTTGGATTCTTCCGCTACCTTTTTATCTTCAAGAGCATCTTCATATATTTTAAATTTATCTTCAATAGAAGCACTTTCTTCTTCCTCTATTGCTAAGAATAGAATTTCTTCTTAATTATCTAAAGATCTTCCATAACTATCATTTGAACTCTTGCCTATATTATCTATATAAAAACTCTTATTATGCCTTTGGAAAAACTTTTTTTTATGCTTGTTTTGTCCATACCTATTTTTCTTTTGATACCTGGATTTTCCTGCTTCCCTGTTCTTATGATACTATTTCTCTTCACCACTACTACTTCTAGATTTTGGACAGTTAGATACATAGTGACCATAACTACCACAATTGAAACACTTAACTAGTTTTGTACCTTTGTGCTTTCTTTATTCCTTATTCCTTCTACCATAGTTTGCTTCTTCATCACTGGATGATTATCACTTGAATCTAACTTCTTATGCATTATCTTATTTGATAATTTGAATGCTACTTCTTTCTTGGGGATAGGATCCTTTCTTGTTCTCATATCAAAAGCTATGATAGTTCCATGTAACTCATCCCTAGTCAAAGTTTCAATATCTCTTGTTTCTTCTATGGCTGAAATATTTCCACTGTACCTCATAGGGAGTGACCTTAAAAACTTTTGATAAACATATGATTCTTCAAATTTAAACCCAAGTAATTTCATGGAGTTAAAAACTTCATCCACACAAAGTAAGTATGTAGCAATGTCTCCCTCATCCTTGATATTCATGTCTTTAAATATTTTCTTGTAATTTTGCAATTTTAACATTTTGATATTTTTGTCTCCCTCATATGTTTTCTTCAATGTTTCTCAAATATTTTTGCTAATGTGCAATGCATAACTTCTACAAACTTTTCTTCATTTAAACCACTTAATATTACATTCATTTCCTCTAAATTATGCAGGTGTAAAATCTTACCATATTTATCTGTAAGAGAAGTAGCTGAAAGTGTGTACCCATCCTCAACTGCTTGCCATGTCTCATTTCCTTGTGCCTGTAGGTAAATATTTATTCTTACACTCTAGAATGCATAATTGTTTCCATAGAACAATGGTGCCTTATTTCCTGAAGATCCACTCTGATATGTCATCTGTTTTCCCATATATTTTTCCTTAAAGTTGTTAAACTCTTTTGAAAATGAAGAACACAAGCTTACACTAAGAGGGGGGTGAACAGTATAAGACCTCTTTTTAATTTTTCCTTTATACTTCAAAACAGTAAAGCAATATACCCAAAGCAATATCAAAGCAATGCACAATATCATCCACAAAGTGACACCAATTTTAACGTGGTTCACCTAAAATAGCTAGTTTACGTCCACAAAAATTTTCTCTAAAAGTTATCTCAAAGTTCTTTGGGAATCCTTCCCAATTACAATGTTTATGAGCCTCAGCCCAAAGGAGATACCTTATCCCAATCAGAATTTATGAGCCTCTGCTCAAAGGAGATACCTTCCCCTCTGCTCTGGAAATGATTCCTCAGAAGATCAACTACCTCTACCTCTTGCCAGCACGTGGAACTCCTTTCCACCGAATACCTCCTGTCCTCAATGCTTAGCCTATGAGACCTTTGCCTTCTATGATCACGTCCATAGTAGCTTAGAAACTTGTACCAAATATAGTCAGTCGGTCTAGTACAAGTCTTACTCTATCTGTCAGATCTGTCCAATGCTTAAGCTTGAACAAATCAATCCTCTACACATAAGCCTTCTCAAAGACTTTCCAAATATGTCCTTAGGTTCTTCTCAAAGAACTAGTGCACCTCTGTCCTCAAGTTCTCTAATAGAACTATCAAACTCAGCTCACAATTCCTCTGCTAGGACCTGTCCAAATCTGCTCATAATTCCCCACCGAAACCTATCCAAAACTGCTCACAAGCCCCCACCGAAACCTGTCCAAGACTGCTCACAAGTCCCCACCGGAACCTGTCCAAAACTCAGCAAGCTCACCAAGAAAAAAAACTTTCTTAGTAGGAAATCACAAGGTGAATTGTTAGAGACCCAATGTGATTTTTCAAACTCATAGAAGCATAAAGAGAATTGTTAGAGACTCAATATGTTCTATACTCAACTCCCAATATCAAAAATCAACTCAAATCAACTCAGCTCAAACTCAATCTCAAATATGAAAACTCAACTAAATATCTGAAATGGATAGGATAGAATGCTTTCTTTCAAGAACATGAATCCCCAAAAATTGCCAACTATGCAACAAATCACATAACAATGATACTCATGTTATTTTCACCATCAATTAGGGCTTCAACAAAAATGCTCATCAAACAAGGTTCAATCAACACCATTCAACTCAAAACACAACCTTGAAGCATTTCACAATCAACATCAAAAAAAGGAAACAAGTAGAACTCCTTTTATCTCCAATATTATTTGAACAAAAAGTATCCACCAACTCATATAAAAAAGAGTACACACAACTTTTCAAATCATCAACAAAGGAGTAAGCCCAACACTTTAACCAAGTAAATAATAGCTTGATTATTACCAATTTAATGAAAGCAAATGTCAATCTCAAAGCTGCCCACTTAAGGTTTCACAACTTCACACAAGAAGCAATTTTAACCTTAAAAAATCATGCTTTAATTTCCATAATCAACCAAAAGCACTCTCAACATTACAAAAAAAATTTATCCCTTATACACCTTATTTCTCCCTTATAGTCTTATCAAAAATAAAATTTATTTCTCATAAGAATGCGATTAAATTATTTCAAACAACACCTTCAAAAGAATATTTTATCAAAATAAAACAAGATTTAAACTCCTTATAACTCCTAAGCTATTTTTCCCTCTAATAAACTTCCTCCATCCGCAAAATACACTTAGCAAAAATTAATTTCGAAAATACCTTGGCCAACATCAAAAATCACACTATGGAGAAATTGCACACGAATTCTAACACCACCCACTGCGTCCACTTCATTATGAAAAACCCTTTCGCGTTTTTCAAATGTGGACCCTCCCATTTGGGTAGCACACCAACAACCTAGCCGCTACCGGTGCACCAAAGGCGCCCGATGAGGTTTAAACCTCACGCTGTTAGCCTTGTTCCTTTTGCACCAGGGATTAAATAAAATAACAGTGCCTCCCTTTCTTCTGATGCAAACACAAAGACGAAAACCTTACAATAGATTTATGACAAATGGCGAGTACAAAAAAAATGAATAGCAGATTCATGAAAATGACGAAGACACAGTCGAACAGCAAATCACAAATTCACAACAAGCAACTCTTTTCAAAATGCGGATGGGATAATTCTTGATTTTCATCGAGGGAGATTTATATGCATTTTTACCATAATCTCTTGACATCGGCGAGGAGTTTAACACGTCGGCGGAGGTCTTTGCTAGCACCCACAATCTTAAAACATAGCACCCACATAGTTAAGACATTTGCACCATGGGTTAGGAGAACCCATTGCAAACAATAATTTAATATTTATTTAAAAATAATTAAAGGTAACCTTAACAAGGTTTTTAATTATTTAAATAAATACTTCCTCCTAGATCCAAATGCATTAAACTAATGCATCCACCTATAATATTTAAACCTACCAACTTGGGGTTTACAAAAGACCTTTGAAACTGCCATGCCGGAACCTTCAAGGAACCTTTTATTAAAGCAAAACTTTTGACATCAAACAAATTCCTTCAAGAGCTTCTTGACATCAATGACAACTTATACACATGATCAAGGGAAATGTACCCAATGTACCCAAAATTGCCAACAATCTCCCCCTTTGTCATTGATAGCAAACCTTTACTGAAAACACTTCTCAAGAGAAAAAACTGAAACCAACTATGCTAACTAAGAATCTTCCTTTGAAGTTTTTCTCCCCCTAACTTGAAGCTCTCCCCTTCACTTTGAAGATCTCCCCCTTACTCATATCTCTCCCCCTTTGTCATCAATGGCAAAGGGTCACCTTTGGGGCTCGAGACTAAGAATGAGCCTCTTAGCTTAGTCCCTCCCCCACCTCCTGATAAGGTGATTAATTTTGGGGTGGAAATAAAAATCCCATTAGGCATTGATCATCATCAGTGTCTATAACTTCCTTGCCGGGCCTTCTCTTGAACTCTTTGTCCATATTCTTGTTCTTGTCACTATTATTGTTCTTGTTCTCATCCCTGTTCTTGTCCATGCCTTGATCCTTGGACCTGATCATGCCACTGTTCCTATTCCTGTATTCTAGAATTTCAGCTCTACACTATCTAATTATGTGACCTTCATTGTTGCACTTGAAACACTTGACGATGTTGTTTCTCTAAGGTAAACTTGATCTTTGAATCCACCAATTCTGACCAAACTTGTCTTGACCAAACCTGTTCTGACCAAACCTATTCTGACAAAACCTGTTATGATCAAACCTGTTCTAATCAAACATTTTCCTATTATTTGCCTTGCAATAAACTACCTTGTGCCCAAAATGTTGACAAGAGTAGCAATACCCTTGAAAGAAACTAGCACTTCTGAAATTGTCATTTACCTTCTTCACTTGAGCCATGCAATGTGAAGCCATGTGACCAAACCTATGACAAGCAAAACATCTGCCTTGAAACTTTACTTTATTTGACCTCTTAGGTTTTGAAAACTTCTTCTTCTCATTCTAAATTCTATTTTTTGTTTCTGTGCATCTATCATTCAAGGACTCCTTTTCTGAATTACTTTCCTCATCAAAACTCTCTTCCTTTTGGAGTCTCTTACTAGACTCTCCAACTTGTTCCTTGTGTGGCTTAACAAAACCAAGGCACGTTTTATCTGTTGTCTTTCTTTGACCTTTGATGAGTGACTTAACCTTTTTGGAGCTATCTTGAAACCTGTAAATATTATCCTTGTACTCTTTAGTTTCCTCTTTCAAAGAAGTCATTTTCTGTTCTAACTCACTATACTCAAGAACATTAGACTCTAACTCATCCTTGAGTTCTTGTGTCTTAGCTATAGAGAAGTCAAGACTTTCTATAAGATCATCTCTCTCCATACAACATTCATCTAACTTATCCTTGATTCTAGCATTCTTCTTTCTTTCCTTTTTCAAAGCACTAAGAGCACTAATAATTTCATCTTCAAGATCTACTTCACCTTCCTCTATATCTTCCTCTATTTGTTTTCTTTTTAAATCATCAAAGCCTTTTTTAGATTTCTTATCACTAGAGGTGCTACCTTTTTCAAAAACCATACATGCATCTTCCTTATAGTTTTTTGAAGCATCCTCATACATACTAGAAACCAAATCATTATTTGTGCAATCATCCTCAAGGTGACCAAAGTTTCCACATCTAAGACATTTCATGATAATGAATCTATGTTTCGGTTCTTCCTCTTTTTATGATATGAACAACATCTCATTTTCATCATCACTTGAAGAACTTTCACTATCACTACTAGAACACTTACTTACTTTGTCTAGGTAGAAAATCTTCTTGTGCTTGTGAGAATACATCTTTCCTTGATTGCTATGCTCATATTTGTTCTTCCTGTGATGCTTGTGCTTTTCAGAATCCTTGCTCTTAGAATCCTGTTTATCTTTATCACTTTCATTCTTGAGAATAGTACAGTCAGTAGCATAATGACCAAACTTTCCACAATTGAAACATATTATATTTTTCATACTTTTGTGCTTTCTAGAGAACTTTCCTTTCTTGTTGTAATATGCCTCTTCATCACTAGAAGACTCATCACTATCTTGAAGCTATTTACCCTTGGGTTTCTTGGTAGCCTTGAAAGTTGCCTCTTTCTTGAAATCAACTTTCACTTGAGTTCTCAACTCAAATGCTGCAAGTATACTATGGAGCTCATCCTTTTTCAACTTATCCAAATCTTTAGCTTCCTCAATAGCAAAAATATTTTCACTAAATATATTAGGAAGAGATCTTAAAATCTTATCACAAACATCATTTTCAACAAGCTCAAGACCTAAGTCTTTCATGGAGTTAACAACCTCATCCATACGAAGCATGTAGTCACTAATATTTTCATCATCATTCATCTTGAGTTGTTCAAACATACCTTTAAAGTGTCTCAACTTGGCCTTTCTGACATTTGTATCACCTATATGAACCACCTTCAACTATTTCCACATTTCACTAGCTATGTTGCAGTGAATCACCTTGGTGAGATCTGCTTTCTGTAAGCATTTTAGGATTGCATTCATTGCCTTTGAATTGCTGTGATGTAGGAGCCTTTCTTCCTTAGTAATAGGACCATGTACCAGAATAGTGTACTCATCTTCAATCACTTCTCAAACCTCATTACCAAGTGCCATTAGATGAACCTTCATCATTGCACTCCAAAGACCAAAATTTGACCCATCAAGAATAGGTGTTGCATTGCCACTTGAATGATCCATTGTGTTCTTTACTAGCTTTTCCATCAAGCTATTAAGTTTTTCGAAGGCACCCGCTCTAATACCAATTGAAGATCATAAGCTTATACTGAGAGGGGGCGGTGAACAGTATAAGACCTTTTTTTACTTTTTCCTTTATACTTCAAAATAGTAAAGCAATATACCCAAAGCAATATCAAAGCAATGCACAATATCATCCACAAAGTGAAACCAATTTTAACGTGGTTCACCCAAAATAGCTGGGCTACAAAAATTTTCTCTAAAAGTTATCTCAAAGTTCTTTGGGAATCATTCCCAATTACAATGTTTATGAGCCTCAGACCAATGGAAATATCTTCCCCCAATCAAAATTTATGAGCCTCTGCTCAAAGGAGATACCTTCCCCTCTGCTCTGGAAATGATCCCTCAGAAGATCAACTACCTCTACCTCTTGCTAGCACGTGGAACTTCTTTCCATCGAAGACCTCCTATCCTTAATGCTTAGCCTATGATACCTCTATCTTATATGATCACGTCCACAATAGATCAGCAACCTATACCAAACACAGTCAGTCAATCTAGTACAAGTCTTCCTCTATCTTTCAGATCTGTCCAACGCTTAAGCTTGAACAAATCAATCCTCTGCACACAAGCCTTCTCAAAGACTTGCCAAATCTGTCCTCAGGTTCTTCTCAAAGAACCAGTGCACCTTTGTCCTCAAGTTATTTGATAGAACTATCAAACTCAGCTCACAAGTCCTCTACTAGGACCTATCCAAATCTGCTCACAATTCCCCACCGAAACCTATCCAAAACTGCTCACAAGTCCCCACCAGAACTTGTCCAAGACTGCTCACAAGTCCCCTCCGGAACCTATCCAAAACTAAGCAAGCTCACCAAGAAAAAAAAATTCTTAGTAGGAAATCACAAGGTGAATTGTTAGAGACCCAACGTGATTTTTCAAACTCATAGAAGCATAAAGAGAATTTTTAGAGACTCAATATGTTCTATACTCAACTCCCAATCTCAAAACTCAACTCAAATCAACTCAGCTCAAACTCAATCTCAAATCTGAAAACTCAACTCAATATCTAAAATGGATAGGATAGAATGCTTTCTTTCAAGAACATGAAACCCCAACAATTGTCAACTATGCAAAGAATCACATAACAATGATACTCATGTTCTTTTCACCATCAATTATGGCTTCAACAACAATTCTCATCAAACAAGGTTCAATCAACACCATTCAATTCAAAACACAACCTTGAAGCATTTCACAATCAACATTAAAAAAGGAAACAAGTAGAACTCCTTTTCTCTCCAATATTGTTTGAACAAAAAGTATCCACCAACTCAAATCAACAAGAGCACACACAACTTTTCAAATCATCAACAAAGGAGTAAGCCCAACACTTTAACCAAGTAAAGAATAGCTTGATTATTACCAATTTAATGAAAGCAAATGTCAATCTCAAAGATGCCCACTTAAGGTTTCACAACTTCACACAAGAAGCAAGTTTAACCTTAAAACATCATGCTTTCATTTTTGTAATCAAACAAAATCACTCTCAACATTACAAGAAAAATTTATCCCTTATACACCTTATTTCTCCATTATAGTCTTATCAAAAATAAAATTTATTTCTCATAAGAATGCAATAAGATATTTCAAACAACACCTTCAAAAGAATATTTTATCAAAATAAAACAAGCTTTAAACTCCTTATAACTCCTAAGCTATTTTTCCCTCTAATAAACTTCCTCCATCCGCAAAATACACTTAGCAAAAATTAATTTTGAAAATACCTTAGCCAAAATCAAAAAACGTGCTATGGGGAAATTGTGCATGAATTCTAACACCACCCGCTGTGTCCACTTCATGATGAAAAATACTTTCGCGTTATTTGAACACAAAACCTCCCGTTCGGGTAGCGCACCAACAGCCTAGCCGCTATCGGTGCACCAAAGGTGCCCGATGAGGTTTAAACCTCACAATGTTAGCCTTGTTCCTTCTGCGCCAGGAATTAAATAAAACAACAGTGCCTCCCTTTATTTTGATGCAAACACGAAGACAAAAACCTTATGGTAGATTTACGACAAACGGTGAGTACAAAAAAATGAATAGTAGATTCACGAAAATGGCGAAGACACAGTCAAACAGCAGATCACAAATTCACAGTGAGCAACTCTTTTCAAAATGTGGATGGGATAATTCTTGATTTTCATCGAGGGAGATTTATATCTATTTTTAACATAAGCTCTTGACATCGACGAGGATTTTAACACGTCGGCGGAGGTCTTGGCTAGCACCCACAATCTTAAAACATAGCGCCCACATAGTTAAGACATTTGCACCATGGGTTAGGAGAACCCATTACAAACAATAATTTAATATTTATTTAAAAATAATTAAAGGGAACCTTAACAATGTTTTTAATTATTTAAGTAAATGAAAGCACGAGATTTCGGGCGGAGGAAACACTACTTGCGATGCATTCAAAATCAAATACGCTTAAGTCCTAAAAATGTAGAATGCATGAAATGAAAGAGACGCATTGAAATGAGATACAAGAAAATGGAGAAAACACAGCCCTTTCATTAAACTCTCTTGATCTCTATTACAAAGACGCCTCCTCCCTTTTCAGGGGCTAGGAGCGTTAAAAGAATTTGATTACAATTGAGACTTAAGGTTCCTCTTTCCGCGTGCCCACATTTGAAATGGGCGGGCCAAGATGATGCCGCAACTGATGTTGATGAGTCCTTAACCTCTGCTACTTCTCCTACGAAAAAAGAAACAACAAAGATGTCGGTAGCACCTGTTGCAAATAGTAAGTGTTTGTTCTCTAAAATCGCCAAAAGATGCATGTAAATAATTAGCCAAATCGATAGACAAAATGACTCTAAATGACCTAAAAATATGACAGAGGATAGAAGACATCACCAGAGGGCCACTGCCATTGAAACAGTCGGCCAATCTACCTTCAACTGGAATTCGTCCCTGGGCAGGATGAATTCTGACTGCTATTCGTCCTTGGGTGAGACGAATTCTGCTGTATTGGAAAAGCCAAAGTGGTACTGCTCCAATGTCGAATCCTGAGACCTCCAAAACACATGCAAATAGAGGGTTTATGTAATTGGGGCCATTTTGGGATGACCCAGATGGACGGATTCTCCCAATTTGGCCTCTATCCTCGAGAATTCTATGTCGCCACCTGTAGGTTAGTAGGACAACAAAGCGACAAAAGGCATGATAAAATCTGATCAAAATGTTATGAAATTGAAGCTATGAGATAATCAAATAGAATAACATGAGATGCAACCTGAAACAATAATCTAGAATGCTTTTGGAATAAAACTTAGAATGTGCGGGGGTGCCCAAGTGGGCCTCCCACCGCTGGCACTTGATCTTGGCGCCAATCCACTAGGGATGGGCCCAAAACCTCTTAGGATTGGGATGTCTGTAAATTGGTGGTGTAAGGTGGTCGAATGTTGGATTTGGGTTGGATCCACACTTCCAAAAGCCACCCAATAACCTCTCTTGCAAAAGATATTAGTGGATGTGAGAAGGTGAATCAAAAGGATGCAAGTGGGTATTCAATCGGACAACACTTCGTTGCTTGAAATCGCCTCCAATCTCTCCTTTTGGGTGAGAAAAGTCTCACCTTTTATAGACCCATGGGGTCTCTTTTGAGAGGGAAGCATAAGCGCCATGTGTTGGTCATAGGTGCCATGTGGCAGTCAAGTCTTCCCATGAGGGAGGGGAGTCCTCCATGACTTGGGCTTTCATAATTGCCCTTGTGACAGTCCTCTAACGGCCTATCTATCCACCCACACACGCGTGCGAGGCAGGAGTCATCAACTGACTATCCTGGGCTGCCACTTGGTGCCATTCTTCTTTTTGCCCATTAAACTTGGAATTCGTCCCTGGGTGAGACGATTTCAGAATTCGTCCCTGGGTGAGACAAATCCCAGTTAGTATTCATCCCTGGGTGAGACGAATACTGAGCAAAGTGTCTAAATGTACCAAATTGCCTCTTGACCTTACAAAATTGCTATGAAAGTTGTTAGGACCATTGTTTGACCTCTGAGGGCTGCCCTGGGGGCTGTGTTTGTCAAAGCGATCAGTTTTTGCGGTCACATAATCGGATTGGTGTTGTTTTGGTGTCTACAGATGCCCCTTTTTGGGATGCGCTGTGCATAGTGCAGCATCGAGCAAAAATAGATAACCAAAGCACTAATTATTAGGGTTTCTTGGTAACCCCAACCAAATTTTGATGCCCCAAGCATGGAAATGGCATGCATTCTTGAATCCTTGGTTCTGACGAGCTAGGGAGTTTGATTTCAAGTGTTAACCTGTTTTGGTGAGGTGTGACTTGAGCTTGGACATTGATCAGTCATGATTAGGCAAAGGGTGTAACCTTTTATCCTCAAGGAGAACCTTGTGTTCATGATTCACGAAATGCCAAGTGTTTGATTGATTTGATTGTTGCTTGTTTACTGCCCCAAGCAGGAGCGTAATTGTCTTTGTCAATGAATCTTTGAATGCATGTCGTTTTCCTTAATTGGGTGTGTGATTTTTGATTGGTGACTAAGTGTGACTACCCCCTCAAGCGACGAATCGATGAGGGAATGACCTTCATGAGAAAAGCGATGAGTCACTTGACCCAAGATGACTTGTGCAAGGGTGCCTTTAGATGTTTTACCATTTAAGAATGTGCAATTTTTCCAACATTTGGACCTGTTTTTTGTGGGTGTTAACCCTTTTGGTGATGCCATAATGGGGTGAAATCATCAAAAACCCATCTTCCCGTGGAGCAGTCCGGCTATGGTAGCCTTATTGGGGAAGTAAGAGAGTGAAAATTTGAACCCTGACATTGAATTTCTTTGCCTAGAGGTTAAGTGCAAGAGCACTTGTGTCCGAAAATGCTTATTGTTGTGTTTTTGTGTTGCGTTTATTTGTTGTTTTTGTTGTTTTTTTTTTCTGACACCATTTGGGGATCAAATTATCGGAAATTTGTCTTCCCGTGGAGCGGTCCGGCTATGGTAGCCTTCTTAGGGAGTAGGATAGTGATAATTTGTGACTTAGATGTCTATTTTGTATGTGCTTGATGTCAGGTGCAATAGCACTCCTATCGGGAAAATTTATTGTCTGTTTTTAGTGCATTTTTGATCATTTTTTGATGTTTTTGAAGTTCTGTCCTGAATTCGTCCCTGGTTGGGACGAATTCCAGCTGTAGAATTCATCCCTGGGTGGGACGAGCACTAACCAGAGTGCTCGTCCCAGTCAAGGACGAATTCCAGCTCATAGGTCTATTTAAGGACCAAATCTTGAATTTGGGCTCATTTGTGTCATTTTTTTTCTTGCAATTTTGGAGCTCTGGGAGGAGGAGGTAATTCTGCGAAGTGAAGCGCTGCTGGAATTCTCTCTGCCATCATGAGTGCACAAAATGGTTCGAGCGGCGGAGCCGAGGCGAAACCTGTAAGTGTCTCCTAGAGTTTATTTTTGTTTAAATTTGCACTTGTTTTATTTAATTGTTTTTGTGATGTTGTTTTTGAAAATGTGTTTTAAAACTTAAATCTTGAAACTGGATTGAAGACAACTACTTGAATTTTCTTTTTATTCTGTACAGTTATTTTTCATGATTTTTAATTTTTTTTTTTTAATATATTTTTTTTTTTTGTGAATTGTTTTCTTTTGCAGGTTAGGAGCCGGTACCGTGTACCTGCTGCTTTTTGAGGCACGGGGTGCACTGAATGATGATGATTGGGAATGGATTGATGCCCTTGGGCTCAATAAGGTGTCTCTACTGGAGCCTATGGTCCCGGATCAGGCCTATTTGATGGCCCTGATCAAACTTTGGGATCCGCGGACCAACATGTTCCATCTCCCGACAGGGGAGATGACTGTGACTTTGGAGGATGTCTATCGGTTGCTTCAGATTCTGATAGATGGACTGCCCATTATGTCATCGGCACGTGATTATTTGTGGACTACTGTACTTACAAGATGCTTTGGGCATGGGGGGCGGCTGGGTGTAACGAACCCAATGGAGACAACCGAGGTGGACTGCCAGGCTAGCGGGATTTTGGTTGGCTGGTGGTAGGAGAGGGGGGTGTTAGGAGTGAGGCACGCATTCTTAATGGGCCTCATTTCTAACATTCTTCTACCTGATTCATCCGGCATGAGGTTCCCATGGAACCTGCTAGATTTGGTGTGGCAGTTGGTAGAGTGCCCGATAGGGGCACCGCTGATTTTGAGATGGGGACAGACACTGTTGGCATAGCTCTACGGGAAGTTGTATGGGGTCCGCTGTCGGTAGCAGAATGGGGTCAGCTACAATTATCTACTGTAGTGCTGGGGTTGACAACATATAGCAGTTGAGAGGCCAACCGGGTTACCATGGATGACTCGGGCGATGATGGATGATGTGGAGATAGGCTATGCAGTTTTATGGTGGCGGTCTGCAGAGCAGGGGCAGAGTCGGTGATGGGCAGGTGCTATAGAGCATTATACTGATGCCTTCTCTTGGCTCACTCCAGGGGAGGTGGTTTGGCACCCTTATCAGGACTGTCCAGTCTGGTCGGAGGCTAGAGAGTGGCTCCGATGGGTACGTAGGGAGCGGTGGTTGATTGGGCGACATGGGATCGAGCATGAGTTTTTCTCATATATCCGGGTTACATGATAGTTTGGGGTGTGCCAGGGGTTTCCTGGTGAGCCTGTGGTCTATCGGCACCGAGGTTGATGAGAGGGCTTTAGATCCACCGGTCACCGCGCCATTGGGCGAGGAGTCAGATGCGGTGATTGACGTCTCGGACGTAGATGACATCGGGACTACCACTGAGTATGACTCATGGTGGGTGCTACGGTGATGGAGATGGGAGGGTCCACTAGGAGGCGCAGAGGCGGCAGTGGAGGGTGGTGAGGTAGCAGGGGATGATTGGGGAGGTCCGTTGGATGATGCGGATATGGTGGATGTGGGGAATGAGGATGTTGATTTTGGTGCTTCGAATCAGTCGGACATGCAGGATGTGGAGGAGCAGTGGGAGCCAGAGCAGGCTGCTGTTCCAGAGGGTCCTATTCGTCAGGCAGATACAGAGGATATGGAGTCAGAGATACGCGCTGAAAATGCACAACTAATAGAGTTGTTGTGGGTGTGGGATTTGGAACTGGGGGATGCACTGCGGGAGAGGGATCTCCTACGGGCCCAGCTAGCAGAGCGGGATAGGGTTTTGGCATAGCGCGATGATGCAGTGTCTTATTATCATCGATGAGAGGCAGAGTGGTGTCGGCATCGGATAGACTTGGAGAGGGAGGTCATCCGCCTTGGTGGATGGCTACCTGAGCCCTCGGTCAGTGGATCTTCACGGCAGACGAGGGATAGTGTGACTGAACAGTCAACATCATCTCGTCATCGATGATTAGATGAGGGAGGCGGTAGCAAGCATGATGCGGGGGCTAGCAGTAGCCGCCCTGCAGGGTCCTATAGGACCCACACCACAGGGGGTAGTTCCCGTTGCACCGATCCTGCATGATCATGGTGGTCGACGCTTTAGGTTGGGTTTTTTGGATATGATTGTTGGGTCTGAGGACCAGTTTTGTAGCCTACTGGCATTTTTTTTTTTTTTACGATATATATATATATATATACCGGTTTTATTTTGTTTATTTAAATGTGATGATCTAATGTTTATTCATGATGGCTAATGACTATGCATGTTTATTTATTTTGATGAATGCTTATGCAAATGATGAATGCAAATGTTTTTGATTTTTATGTGATATGCGAAATGAAATGGATGAATGAAATTTGTGATGTTTGGCTATGGCACCATAGACTGTTAGGATTCTATTTTTTTTTTTTTTGGACGATTGCTATGGTAAATGACTTGGTATGTATATATGTGGTTTTATCTTTTTGTATTTTCGGATGGTATTGCAAAGATTAAAAGTAGCTCAGTTGGTTTAGAGATGTAGCTAAGGTTTTTCGAGACTCAGACATTTTAACTCACTAGCCATGACTGTACTTTGTCTTACAAGACTTTTGAACAAGGTATTAATCAGACTTTTTTTTGACCACGCTATTTCACATCCCTGTGTGTGCAATTGAGTTCATTATTGTGGTATTTATCAAGATACCGCCAATGCTAGATGGGCTTTCAACCGAACCTATACTGAGGATCACCTAATTAGCTCCACTAACTCCTTTGTTGTATTTAGTTAGATTAATCTACGGTGTTATCCAAGATGCCATAAGCTAGCTCATCCACATGCAAACATTGATCTGTACGCAAGTTAATGTGACAGATATATCGTCATGCGAGAGGTTTACCGCCAGTTATCGATAGGCTATCAACCAAATCGGTATTGAGGCTTGCCTTATGACCTTTTAGAATGCTTGAGAGTTCTAGGGATTCAAGTTCCACTCCCTTCTTTTCTTTAATTGTATTGGGATACTTGCTCGTTTGTAGTGATAAGATCACTTGTTTATTTTGATTTGTTTTTCTTTTGAGCAAGGGATTGGGGGGATGGAGTGATGAAAATCACTATCGTTTGTGCCGTTTGATGTGTGCACTGTATGATGTCAAATATTTGATTTTTGACATTTTGCAAATTTTTGATGTTTTGCAACTATTGAGAACTAGGGATTCTTAGGGAATTGGGTAGGGAGGATGCTTGTCCTTTTGCCAACTCTCAGCATTCTTGGGGTCATTCACACAGGGGGATGAGCAAGATAATCGTTTCGCTTTTGGTGACCTGGATTACTGTTCATCAATCGACCCTCCCTTCAATGCATTTGGATTTTCAGTTAAATCCATCTAAATAGGGTCCAATACCGCAGGAACCACTGGTGACCAAATCAACAAAATCCTAGCCAGGTGAGTCTTCACCATCTGCTCCTTCATTATCAATGCCACTTGCCATGGCCAAATATAAGGACAAGGGAAAACAGATCATGGAAGAGGCTAAGCCCCTAGAAGAGGGGTTGCCCATAATTTCAATGGTATCAACAGAAGAAACACCTCACACAACAGAAGCGGAGACTCCTAAAATGCCGAACATGGAATGGACTCAGGAAGGACTCTCGTTTCCTCCCACCCAATCATCAACAATCACTGTTGAAATGGCCAGTACGGGCCTGGGGGAGTATTTAGTGCAAAATTTTGTGGCAACCCCCGCATTGGAGTCAGTACAAGACATGGGGAGACCTCGCCTTCCCATAGGGACAGTTTTTCCTCTAGGCTACCCACCAAAACAAACAAATTTTTTGTATGGGGGCCTTGATCATGGTCTTAAACCATGCAAACAAAAGGAAGCAGACGAAGAGCCTTTTGTTTAAAACATCAACTATCTGTCAAACCCAGACTTTGCCCTAAAATATCTTGGCCAATGCAATTGGCATGGATACGGGCTAGGCAGATATGAGCAAGGGATGTAAGTCCTTTGCCAACCAAGATATCAGATGCCATATGATAAGTCAGGAGTAGGGTTCAATCACCCCCTACCCTTAGACATCTTGGTCAAAAATATGCAAGGCCTAGAAATAGGCAACAAGGGGGGATTGGCATCAGATCTTTATGCCAACCCAAATACAGAATATACCTTGGGAGATTACCTCCCATGGTCAACAAACACCCTTGGCAACAGCAGTAATCCCTCTCCTTTGCTAGAGAGAGGTGAAAGTTCGGAGATTAATCCTCAAAGAGAACATCAACGGCTTTCGGACATCTTTTTGAAGTTATTCCCCTTAGAAGTTTCAGTTGAATCAATACAGTGTCAAGAGAATCAGGTCCCTCCACCAAGAGGGGAACAATCACAATGGGACCGGATCAATTTGCTAGAACAATGAGAACCCTCAATGTCGCAAGTAACTGTTGCTGAATAGAATGAACATTTTTGGATCTTCGAAAGTGATTCAGAAGATGATACTGAGATGATCTATCTTAGACATGCACGACGGAATTATCACCCTTTAACTCATGAAGATCTGATGGGACAGATGGGCATAAGGCTAGGGCATGAATGGTGGGTAGACCCAACAAGGTGGGACCAAGTGTTGGATCCATGGCTCCAAATTCAAGATGAGCACCGTCCACCACGAGACCCTATCATGACATCAGTTCCGAGGGAAGACCCCGTCTTCCTATCAACACATAGGGCCGATCCGTTCATACCCATCCCTACAGAACCATATCCAGAGCATAGGGAGCATCCAGAATGTTTGAACTATAACACCCACGGTAATGGAGACCAAATTCATTCCATCCACATGATCTCCATTGACTTGACCACACCCATCCGCAATCCGGCCGATCCAACACGGTCATTGCATCTAGACATAGATGCCATCGATCGGGATCGTGTCAATTCACCTTTATCACCATCAGAGTATCGGCCTTTCGATGAAATGCCTCATTTCACCCCAAGGACAACTCAAGATATTTTTTAGGCTGAAGAGGGACCCGAGGTTCCAAACGCAGATTTAAACTCAGCCAATGATATCCATTTGATCCCGACTCCACATCAGTTGGAGGACGGATCCCACATGTCAGTCGAGGAAACGACTGACGTAGACATCGACTTAGACCCAACGAATCCACAGATTATCAAGCTGGGGGTAAGCTTATCCCATGAAGAGCAAGCCGACTACATTACCCTTCTCAAAGCGAAGAAGGAGGTTTTTGCATGGTCATACAGAGACATGCCGGGACTAGACCCGCAGCTAGTCACGCATAATTTAACGCTTGATCCGAAAATCAAGCCCGTAAAGCAAAAACTATGAAAGATGCACCCAACAGTGGCCTTGATGGTCAAAGATGAATTGCAAAAGCTGTTGGATGCATAGTTTGTCATCTGCATGGATTATCCGCCATGGCTGTCCAACATGGTTCCCGTCAAGAAGCCCGACGGGAGGATTCGCATATGCACTAATTTTTGAGATCTAAACAAAGCGAGTCCTAAGGATGATTTCCCCTTGCCCAGCATCGACGCATTGGTAGATGCTATAGCAGGTCACGAAATGCTCTCCCTAATGGATGGTTTCTCAGGATACAATCAAATTCGTATCAATCCCGAAGACCAACTCAAAACGACATTCACAACGCCTTGGGGAACATTTTGTTATAAGGTCATGCCTTTTGGCCTTAAAAATTCTACCAACGTGCCATGACATATATCTTCCATGATTACATGCACAAAACTTTGGAAGATTACATGGATGATTTGTTAGCCAAGTCTCTTTTGTGCTCAGATCATCTCGGTGACTTAAGCAAGATTCTCGATCGCCTCATAGAGCATAAGGTCAGACTGAATCCCAAGAAGTGCATATTTGGAGTCACATCTGGAAAGCTCTTGGGTTTCATAGTCTCAAAATGAGGCATCAAGGTGGACCCAAAGAAAGTCAAGGCAATCCTTGAAATGGCTCCCCCAACTACCATCAAGCAGCTCAGAAGTCTGCAAGGAAAGGTCGCGTCGATTAAACGCTTCATAGCGCAATTATCTAAAAAATGTTGACCCATGAACAAATTATTGCACAAGGGGGTTACATTTCATTTGGATGACGAGTGCCAGTCAGCCTTTGATGAAATCAAACAATACTTGGCTTCGCCGCCAATATTGGCACCACCTAGACTAGGAGTGTCGTTCTACTTATACATCTCAGCTATTGAGGTGGCATTGGGTGCCATGCTAGCCCAGAAGAATGAACTTCACAAAGAATAGGCTACTTACTATCTTAGCCGCACCCTGGTCAGTTACGAACTTAACTATGCATACGTTGAGAAACTCTATTTGGCAGTGGTGTTTGCTACCAAAAAGCTACGCCACTACATGCCGAGCAACACTACGTATGTTGTGTCTAAGGAGAATCCATTGCGATACATGATGAGTCGTACTTATCATAGTAGTCGCACGGCGAAATGGATCATGTTGTTGACGAAATTTGACATAGAGTTTATTGGACAAAAATCTATCAAAGGACAAGTCATAGCCGATCAACTAGCAGAGGCTCCTCTTGAAGACGATCAGCCTCTGGTCATAGAACTACCCGATGATGGGGTCTTCCATGTCTCAGAATCGCCAGATTCTGATGAGCCTGAGTCACAGGCCGACATAACCCTATTCTTTGATGGTTCTAAATGTGAGCAAGGTGGTGGTGCAGGAATTGTATTCTTCACACCGCAGGGTGCTCCAATGCCCCTGTCATTTAAATTAAACTTCCAGTGCACCAACAATAATGCAGAATATGAAGCCTTGCTCCTAGGTCTTCAGACAACAATCGCCATGAACATCAAATGACTAAACATCTTTGGTGATTCGCTGTTAATAGTCAATCAAGTCAAAGGGGTATATCAATGCAAATGCCCAGTTTGAAGGCCTATAAAGCCCTCGTGGACAAATTCCTGGCAAAACTTGAGTGGTATGACATCGAGGCACTCCCTCGATCATCGAATCATTTTGCGGACACAATGGCCTCCTTGGGGTCACTAATCCCGCAAGACCTTTTCGGTGATATGACAACTATTCAAGTCAAAACCTTATCGCAATCCGTGATAGAGCGCACAAGCTCAGACTTGACGCCAGGAATCCACATGATCCAGATTGAACCATCCTCGGATAAGTTCTTTCGAATCCGAGATCGTCTGAAACGTGCCAACCTGGGGTCCTTGTTTTCCCCCACTCCCACTAATAGCAACACAACGCTATTCTTACAAGTTCTATCCCATTCAAGATTTGTTAGGGAAGAACTTCGAAAGGGATTGGCTGTTCATACTGTCGAGGTTTCTGATCAACAGGATTGGTATTTACCCATTAGAGACTACCTCAAGTTAGGTAATCTTCCCTTTGGATTGACGCACGCCGCAAAATGAACATTCAAGCGGAAAGCGGCTAAGTATGTCTTGATAGGAGACATTTTGTATCGTCGCAGCCTATGACGGAATTCTTCTTCGTTGTTTGGACCAAGCAAGAGTCCACTTGGGCAGTCGCCCAAGCGCACGACGGTACATGTGGTGGTCACTTTAGTGGTATGGCCATCGCAAAGCGCATTCTTCGCATGGGCTATTATTGGCCATCTTTAGAGCGAGATTGTTGCGCATATGTCAAGAAGTGCATGAAATGTCAACATCATGCCAATTTGATGCACGTACCTTCCCAGGCCTTGCAGGCAATCCAATCTGCTTGGCCATTTTCGCAATGGGGCTTCGATCTAATTGGAAAGATCTCCCCTGCATCATCAGGCCATCACACGTTTATCATAATGGCCACAGAGTATTTTACTAAATGGGTGGAAGCAATTCCGTTAACCTCTACGACAGGACCCCGCATTGTGGAGTTCATCTTGCATAACATCATATGTCGTTTTGGTATTCCATCCAAAATAATCTCGGATAATGGGCCATCATTCAAGAACAAAGACGTGCGTGCTTTGACCACAAAGTACAAAATTCAGCACAGACTTTTCAACACCCTATTATCCGCAAGCAAATGGGCAAGCAGAGGCGTCAAACAAAATGCTAGTCGCCATCCTTAAAAAGACGGTCACAGACAGTCATAAGGATTGGCACATCCAAATCCCACTTGCCCTTTGGGCTTATCGCACTAGCATTCGGACGCCAACTGGGGCAACTCCGTTTTCGCTCGTGTATGGCTTAGAGGCAGTAATGCCTCTCGAGTTGGAAATTCCTTCCCTGCGCATATCAATGCAGGAGTTCATCGATGATGACACTACGCGGCAGGCCCGATTAGACCAACTTACGTTGCTGGACGAACGACGCGTTAATGCTCTCGAGCACTTACGTATCTACCAAGAGCGGCTTAAGAAAGCTTACAACATGAAAGTTCACCTAAGGGACTTTCGGGTTGGTGATTTGGTTTTGAAGGAAAACCAACATAACTCTAATTTGCCGTCCCACCTAAGGGACAAGTTCATGGCAAATTGGTTAGGTCCATATGTCATTGATAGCAAAATAGGACCCGGGACGTACCGGCTAGCTTCTCTTGACGGCATCAAGGAAACAGAACCCTTGAATATCAATCATTTGCGACCATTTTATATCTAAGAGAGCCATATCCCAAAAAGCTCCAAGGATTATCGCAATCACTTGGTCAAAACCCAAAAAGCTCCAAGGATTATCGCAATCACTTGGTCAAACCAAAAAGCTCCAAGGATCCATACAATCGCTTGGTCAAAAACCAAAAAGCTCCAAGGATTATCGCAATCACTTGGTCAAACCAAAAAAGCTCCAAGGATTATCGCAATCACTTGGTCAACCCAAAAAGCTCCAAGGATTATCGCAATCACTTGGTCAACCCAAAAAGCTCCAAGGATTATCGCAATCACTTGGTCACCCAAAAAGCTCCAAGGATTATCGCAATCACTTGGTCAACCCAAAAAGCTCCAAGGATTATCGCAATCACTTGGTCACCCCAAAAAGCTCCAAGGATTATCGCAATCACTTGGTCAAACCCAAAAAGCTCCAAGGATTATCGCAATCACTTGGTCAAACCCAAAAAAGCTCCAAGGATTATCGCAATCACTTGGTCAACCCCAAAAAGCTCCAAGGATTATCGCAATCACTTGGTCACCCAAAAAGCTCCAAGGATTATCGCAATCACTTGGTCACCCCAAAAGCTCCAAGGATTATCGCAATCACTTGGTCACCCAAAAAGCTCCAAGGATTATCGCAATCACTTGGTCACCCAAAAAGCCCCAAGGATTATCGCAATCACTTGGTCACCAAAATGCTCCAAGGATGTCCACAATCACTTGGTCAAAAATAAAAAATAATCAAAAACAACAAAAATTTGCATCTCATATCTAGGCATACTCAAATTCATCAATCGAGAGCTCTTCTCGCACCTCATATTCATATTCACAAAAATAAATCCATCAAAAATACAAAAACATGTAGCTGCATTAAGCATTGCATCCATACGTTGCATATTTGTGGTTGTATAGGTCAAAGGCACCATAGGCTGTAATTGCTCGATAGACCATCTTATTCCACACTTGTTCCATTTTACAAAAACAACAAAAACACCATGCATTGCTTTTACCACACTAGAGTCGGTGGTCTTCTAATGTATCAAGAGTTTTTCGTGATTCAGCCATCATTTTGCTCTTTAGCCATGTAATGTATCAAGTCAAACAGATTTTACGAAGGTAGAGTTACACTTGAAATACACCTTGTTACGTAACATCCCAACACAAATTAAAACACATAAAACAATTCCTAAGTTGTGTGAACGAAAGATGAAACCCGCACAAGTAATCCAGGTCACCAAAAGCGAAACGGTTATCTTGCTCATCCCCCCGTGCGAATGACCCCAAGAATGTCGAGAGTTGGCAAAAGGACAAGCATCCTCCCTACCCAATTCCCTAAGAATCCCTAGTTCTCAATAGTTGCAAAACATCAAAAATTTGCAAAATGTCAAAAATCAAATATTTGACATCATACAGTGCACACATCAAACGGCACAAACGATAGTGATTTTCATCACTCCATCTCCCCAATCCCTTGCTCAAAAGAAAAACAAATCAAAATAAACAGTGATCTTATCACTACAAACGAGCAAGTATCCCAATACAATTGAAGAAAAGAAGGGAGTGGAACTTGAATCCCCGGAACTCTCAAGGATTCTAAAAGGTCATAAGGCAAGCCTCAGTACCGATTTGGTTGATAGCCTATCGATAAATGGCGGTAAACCTCTCGCATGACGATATATCTGTCACATTAACTTGCGTACAGATCAATGTTTGCATGTGGATGAGCTAGCTTATGGCATCTTGGATAACACCGCAGATTAATCTAACTAAATACAACAAAGGAGTTAGTGGAGCTAATTAGGTGATCCTCAATACAGGTTCGGTTGAAAGCCCATCTGGCACTGGCGGTATCCTGATAAATACCACAATAATGAACTCAATTGCACACACAGGGATGTGAAATAGCTTGGTCAAAAACAAGTCTGATTCATACCTTGTTCAAAAGTCTTGTAAGACAAAGTACAGTCGTGGCTAGTGAGTTAAAATGTCTGAGTCTCGAAAAACCTTAGCTACATCTCTAAACCAACTGCGCTACTTTTCATCTTTGCAATACCATCCAAAAATACAAAAAGAGAAAACCACATATATACATACCAAGTCATTTACCATAGCAATCGTCCAAAAACAAAATAAACAGAATCCTAACAGTCTATGGTGCCATAGCCAAACATCACAAATTTCATTCATCCATTTCATTTCGCATATCACATAAAAATAAAAAACATTTGCATTCATCATTTGCATAAGCATTCATCAAAATAAATAAACATGCATAGTCATTAGCCATCATGAATAAACATCAGATCATCACATGTACATAAACAAAATAAAACCGGTATATATATATATCGTCAAAAAAATGCCCGCAGGCTACAAAACTGGTCCTCAGACCCAACAATCATATCCAAAAACCCAACCTAAAGCGTCGACCACCATGATCACGCAGGATCGATGCGACGGGAACTACCCCCCGTGGTGTGGGTCCTATGGGACCCTATAGGGCGGCTACTGCCAGCCCCCGCATCATGCCTGCTACCGCCTCCCTCATCTAATCGTCGGCGACGAGATGATGCTGATTGCTCAGTCGCACTATCCCTCGTCCACCGCAAAGATCCACTGACCGAGGGCTCAAGTAGCCGCCCACCAAGGCGGATGACCTCCCTCTCCAAGTCTATCCGGTGCCGACACCACTCTGCCTCTCATCGATGATAGTAAGACACTGCATCATCGCGCTGTGCCAAAACCCTATCCCGCTCTGCTAGCTGGGCCCGCAAAAGATCCCTCTCCCGCAGCGCGTCCCCCAGCTCCAGATCCCATATCCGCAACAGCTCTATCAGTCGCGCAATCTCAGTGCATACCTCAGACTCCATCTCCTCTGTATCTGCCTGACGAACAGGACCCTCTGGAACAGCAGCCTGCTCTGGCTCCCACTGCTCCTCCACATCCTGCATGTCCGACTGATCCGGAGCACCAAAATCAACATCCTCATTCCCCACATCCACCATGTCCGCATCATCCAACGGACCTCCCCAATCATCCCCTGCTACCTCACCACCCTCCACTACCGCCTTTGTGCCTCCTAGTGGCCCCTCCCCTCTCCATCGCCGTAGCACCCACCACGAGTCATACTCAGTGGTAGTCCCGACGTCATCTACGTCCGGAACGTCAATCACCGCATCTGACTCCTCGCCCAATGGCGCGGTGACCGGTGGATCTAGAGCCCTCTCATCACCCCGGCGCCGATAGACCACAGGCTCACCAGGCAACCCCTGGCGCACCCCAAACTATCGTGTAACCCGGCTATATGAGAAAAACTCATGCTCGGTCCCGTGCCGCCCAATCAACCACCGCTCCTCGCATACCCGTCGGAGCCACTCTCCAGCCTCCGGCCAGGCTGGACAGTCCCGATAAGGGCGCCAAACCACCTCCCCTGGAGTGAGCCGAGAGAAGGCATCAGTATAATGCTCTACAGCACCTGCCCATCGCCGACTCTGCCCCTGCTCCGCAGACCGCCGCCACAAAACTGCATAGCCTATCTCCACATCATCCATCGCCGCCCGAGTCGTCCATGGTAACCCGGTTGGCCTCTCAACTGCTATATGCTGCCAACCCCAAAGACCGCAGCAGATAACTGCAGCTGACCCCCTTTCGCCGCCGACAGCGGACCCCATACAGCTCCCCGTAGAGCCGTGCCAACAGTGTCTGTCCCCATCTCAAAATCGCTGGTGCCCCTATCGGGCACTCTACCAACTGCCACACCAAATCTAGCAGGTTCCACGGGAACCTCGCGCCTGACGAATCAGGTAGAAGCATGTTAGAAATGAGGCCCATCAAGAATGCGTGCCTCACTCCTAACACCCCCTCTCCTCGCCACCACCAACCAAAATCCCGCCACTCGGCAGTCCACCCTGACTGTCTCCACTGGGTTCGTTACACCCAGCCGCCCCCCATGCCCAAAGCATCTCGTAAGTACAACAGTCCGCTGATCACGCGGCGATGACCTAATGGGCAGTCCATCTATCGAAATCCGAAGCAACCGATAGACATCCTCCAAAGTCACAGTCATCTCCCCTGTCGGGAGATGGAACGTGTTGGTCCACGGATCCCAAAGTTTGATCAGGGCCATCAGATAGGCCCGATCCGGGACCACAAGCTCCAGCCGAGACACCTGCTTGAGCCCAAGGGCATCAAGCCATTCCCAATCATCATCAGTCAATGCACCCCGCGCCTCAGTAAAGCAAGCAGGTACACGGTACCGGCTCCTAACCTGCAAAAGAAAACAATCAACAAAAAAAATTAAAAATCATGGAAAAGAACTGTACAAAGATAAAAAGAAAATTCAAGTAGTTGTCTTCAATCCAGCTTTCAGGATTTAAGTTTTAAAACACATTTTGAAAAACAACATCACAAAAACAATTAAATAAAACAAGTGCAAATTTAAACAAAAATAAACTCTAGGAGACACTTACAAGTTTCGCCTCGGCTCCGTCGCTCGAACCAGTTTGTGCACTCATGATGGCAGAGAGAATTCCAGCAGCGCTTCGCTTCGCAGAATTACCTCCTCCTCCCAGAGCTCCAAAATCGCAAGAAAAAAAATGACACAAATGAGCCCAAATTCAAGTTTTGGCCCTTAAATAGACCTATGAGCTGGAATTCATCCTTGACTGGGACGAGCACTCTGGTTAGCGCTCGTCCCACCCAGGGACGAATTCTACAACTGGAATTCATCCCACCCGGGGACGAATTCAGGCCGTAACTTCAAAAACATCAAAAAATGATCAAAAATGCACTAAAAACAGACAATAAATTTGCCCGATAGGAGTGCTACTGCACCTGACATCAAGCGCATACAAAATAGACATTGGAGTCACAAATTATCACTATCCTACTCCCTAAGAAGGCTACCATAGCCGGACCGCTCCACGGGAAGACGGATTTCCGATAATTTGATCCCCAAATGGTGTCAGAAAAAAACAACAAAAACAACAAATAAACGCAACACAAAAACACAACAATAAGCATTGCCGGACACAAGTGCTCTTGCACTTAACCTCTAGGCAAAGAAATTCGATGTCGGGGTTCAAATTGTCACTCTCTTACTTCCCCAAGAAGGCTACCATAGCCGGACCGCTCCACGGGAAGATGGGTTTTTGATGATTTCACCCCATTATGGCATCACCAAAAGGGTTAACACCCACCAAAAATAGGTCCAAATGTTGGAAAAATTGCACATTCTTAAATGGTAAAACATCTAAAGGCACCCTTGCACAAGTCATCTTGGGTCAAGCGACTCGTCGCTTTTCTCATGAAGGTCATTCCCTCATCGATTCGTCGCTTGAGGGGGTAGTCACACTTAGTCACCAATCAACAATCACACACCCAATTAAGGAAAACGACATGCATTCAAAGAATCATTGACAAAGACAATTACGCTCCCGCTTGGGGCAAGTAAACAAGCAACAATCAAATCAATCAAATGCTTGGCATTTTGTGAATCATGAACACAAGGTTCCCCTGTGGAAAAAAGGTTGCGCCCTTTGTCTAATCATGACCGATCAATGTCCAAGCTCAAGTCACACCTCACCAAAATAGGTTAACACTTGAAATCAAACTCCCTAGCTCGTAAAAAGCAAGGATTCAAGAATGCATGCCCTTTCCATGCTTGGGGCATCAAAAGTTGGTTAGGTTACCAAGAAACCCTAATCATTAGTGCTTTGGTTATCTATTTTTGCTCGACGCTGCGCTATGCACAACGCATCCCAAAAAGGGGCATCTATAGACACCAAAACAACACCAATCCGATTATGTGACTGCAAACACTGATCGCTTTGACAAACACAGCCCCCAGGGCAGCCCTCAGAGGTCAAACAATGGTCCTAACCACTTTCATAGCAATTTTGTAAGGTCAAGAGGCAATTTGGTACATTTAGACACTTTGCTCAGTATTCGTCTCACCCAGGGACGAATACTAACTGGGATTCGTCTCACCCAGGGACGAATTCTGAAATCGTCTCACCCAGGGACGAATTCCAAGTTTAACGGGCAAAAAGAAGAATGGCGCCAAGTGGCAGCCCAGGACAGTCAGTTGATGACTCCTGCCTCGCACGCGTGTGTGGGTGGACAGATAGGCCGTTAGAGGACTGTCACAAGGGCGCTTATGAAAGCCCAAGTCATGGAGGACTCCCCTCCCTCATGGGAAGACTTGACTGCCACATGGCACCTATGACCAACACATGGCGCTTATGCTTCCCTCTCAAAAGAGACCCCATGGGTCTATAAAAGGTGGGACTTTTCTCACCCAAAAGAACAGATTGGAGGCGATTTCAAGCAACGAAGTGTTGTCCGATTGAATACCCACTTGCATCCTTTTGATTCACCTTCTCACATCCACTAATCTCTTTTGCAAGGGAGGTTATTGGGTGGCTTTTGGAAGCGTGGATCCAACCCAAATCCAACATTTGACCACCTTACACCACCAATTTGCAGACATCCCAATCCTAAGAGGTTTTGGGCCCATCCCTAGTGGATTGGCGCCAAGATCAAGTGCCAACGGTGGGAGGCCCACTTGGGCACCCCCGCACTTTCTAAGTTTTATTCCAAAAGCATTCTAGATTATTGTTTCAGGTTGCATCTCATGTTATTCTGTTTGGTTAACTCATAGCTTCAATTTCATAACATTTTGATCAGATTTTATCATGCCTTTTGTCGCTTTGTTGTCCTACTAACTTGCAGGTGGCGACATCGAATTCCCGAGGATAGAGGCCAAATTGGGAGAATCCGACCATCTGGGTCGTCCCAAAATGGCCCCAATTACATAACCCCTCTGTTTGTAGGTGTTTTGGAGGTCTCGGGATTCGACATTGGAGCAGTACCACTTCGGCTTTTCCAACACAATAGAATTCGTCTCACCCAGGGACGAATAGCAGTCAGAATTCGTCCTGCCCAGGGACGAATTCCAGTTGAAGGCAGATTGGCCGACTGTTTCAATGGCAGTGGCCCTCTGGTGATGTCTTCTGTCCTCTGTCAGGTTTTTAGGTCATTTAGAGTCATTTTGTCTATCGATTTGGCTAATTATTTACATGCATCTTTTGGCGATTTTAGAGAACAAACACTTACTATTTGCAACAGGTGCTACTGACATCTTTGTTGTTTCTTTGTTCGTAGGAGGAGCAGCAGAGGTTAAGGACTCATCAACATCAGCGGCGGCATCATCTTGGCCCGCCCATTTCAAGTGTGGGCACGCGGAAAGAGGAACCTTAAGTCTCGATTGTAATCAAATTCTTTTAACGCTCCTAGCCCCTGAAAAGGGAGGAGGCGTCTTTGTAACAGAGATCAAGAGAGTTTAATGAAAGGGCTGTGTTTTCTCCATTTGCTTGTATCTCATTTCAATGCGTCTCTTTCATTTCATGCATTCTACATTTCTAGGACTTAAGCGTATTTGATTTTGAATGCATCGCAATTAGTGTTTCCTCCACCCTGAATCCCATCGTGATCGCCACTGAAAGCACGAGATTCCGAGCAAAGGAAACACTAATTGCGATGCATTCAAAATCAAATACGCTTAAGTCCTAAAAATGTAGAATGCATGAAATGAAAGAGACACATTGAAATGAGATACAAGCAAATGGAGAAAACACAACCCTTTCATTAAACTCTCTTGATCTCTGTTACAAAGACGCCTCCTCCCTTTTCAGGGGCTAGGAGCGTTAAAAGAATTTGATTACAATCAAGACTTAAGGTTCCTCTTTCCGCGTGCCCACACTTGAGATGGGCGGGCCAAGACGATGTCGCCGCTGATTTTGATGAGTCCTTGACCTCTGCTGCTCCTCCTGCGAACAAAGAAACAACGAAGATGTCAGTAGCACTTGCTGCAAATAAAAAGTGTTTGTTCTCTAAAATCGCCAAAAGATGCATGTAAACATTCATCTGAAACAGTGAGTAAAGTGAGTCCAAATAGCCTAAAAACCTGATAGAAGACAGAAAATATTACCAGAAGGCCATTGCCACTGAAACATTCGACCAATCTGCCTTCACCTGGAATTCGTTCCTGGGAAGGACGAATTCTGACTGCAATTCGTCCCTGGGTGGGACGAATTCTATTGTGTTGGAAAAGCCGAACTGACACCGCTCCAATGTCGACTCCCGAGACCTCCAAAACACCTACAAATAGGGGGGTTATGTAATTGGGGCCATTTTGGGACGACCCAGATGGTCGGATTCTCCCAATTTGGCCTCTATCCTCGAGAATTTGATATCGCCACCTACAAGTTAGTAGGACAACAAAGCGACAAAAGGCATGATAAACTCTGATCAAAGTGTTATGAAATTGAAGCTATGAGTTAACCAAACAGAATAACATGAAATGCAACCTGAAACAATAATCTAGAATGCTTTTAAAACAAAACTTAGAAAGTGCGGGGGTGCCCAAGTGGGCCTCCCACCGTTGGCACTTGATTTCGGTGCCAATCCACTAGGGATGGGCCCAAAACCTCTTAGGATTGGGATGTCTGCAAATTGGTGGTGTGAGGTGGTCAAATGTTGGATTTGGGTTGGATCCACGCTTCCAAAAGCCACCCAATAACCTCCCTTGCAAAAGAGATTAGTGGATGTGAGAAGGTGAATCAAAGGGATGCAAATGGGTATTCAATTGGACAGCACTTCGTTGCTTGAAATCGCCTCCAATCTCTCCTTTTGGGTGAGAAAAGTCCCACCTTTTATAGACCCATGGGGTCTCTTTTGAGAGGGAAGCATAAGCGCCATGTGTTGGTCATAGGTGCCATGTGGCGGTCATGTCTTCCCATGAGGGAGGGGAGTCCTCCATGACTTGGGCTTTCATAACTTCCCTATGTGACAGTCCTCTAACGGCCTATCTGTCCACCCACACACGCGTGCGAGGCAGGAGTCATCAACTAACTATCCTGGGCTGCCACTTGGCGCCATTCTTCTTTTTGCCCGTTAAACTTGGAATTCGTCCTTGGGTGAGACGATTTTAGAATTCGTCCCTGGGTGAGACGAATCCCAGTTAGTATTCGTCCTTGGGTGAGACGAATACTGAGCAAAGTGTCTAAATGTACCAAATTGCCTCTTGACCTTACAAAATTGCTATGAAAGTGGTTAGGACCACTGTTTGACCTCTGAGGGCTGCCCTGGGGGCTGTGTTTGTCAAAGCGATCAGTGTTTGCAATCACATAATCGGATTGGTGATGTTTTGGTGTCTACAGATGCCCCTTTTTGGGATGCGCTGTGCATAGCACAACGCCGAGCAAAAATAGATAACCAAAGCACTAATGATTAGGGTTTCTTGGTAACCTAACCAAATTTTGATGCCCCAAGCATGGAAAGGGCATGCATTCTTGAATCCTTGCTTCTGACGAGCTAGGGAGTTTGATTTCAAGTGTTAACCTATTTTGGTGAGGTGTGACTTGAGCTTGGACATTGATCGATCATGATTAGGCAAAGGGCGCAACCTTTTATCCTCAGGGAGAACCTTGTGTTCATGATTCACGAAATGCCAAGTGTTTTATTGATTTGATTGTTTCTTGTTTACTGGCCCAAGCAGGAGCGTAATTGTCTTTGTCAATGAATCTTTGAATGCATGTCATTTTCCTTAATTGGGTGTGTGATTGTTGATTGGTGACTAAGTGTGACTACCCCCTCAAGCGACGAATCGATGAGGGAATGACCTTCATGAGAAAAGCGACAAGTCGCTTGACCCAAGATGACTTGTGCAAGGGTGCCTTTAGATGTTTTACCGTTTAAGAATGTGCAATTTTTCCAACATTTGGACCTGTTTTTGGTGGGTGTTAACCCTTTTGGTGATGCCATAATGGGGTGAAATCATCAAAAACCCATCTTCCCGTGGAGCGGTCCGGCTATGGTAGCCTTCTTGGGGAAGTAAGAGAGTGACAATTTGAACCCCGAAATTGAATTTATTTGCCTAGAGGTTAAGTGCAAGAGCACTTGTGTCCGGCAATGCTTATTGCTGTGTTTTTGTGTTGCGTTTATTTGTTGTTTTTGTTGTTTTTTTTTTCTGACACCATTTGGGGATCAAATTATCGGAAATCCGTCTTCCCGTGGAGCGGTCCGGCTATGGTAGCCTTCTTAGGGATTAGGATAGTGATAATTTGTGACTCCGATGTCTATTTTGTATGCGCTTGATGTCAGGTGCAGTAGCACTCCTATCGAACAAATTTATTGTCTATTTTTAGTGCATTTTTTATCATTTTTTGATGTTTTTGAAGTTTTGTCCTGAATTCGTCCCTGGGTGGGATGAATTCCAGCTGTAGAATTCATCCCTGGGTGGGATGAGCGCTAAGCAAAGTGCTCATCCCAGTAAGGGATGAATTCCAGCTCATAGGTCTATTTAAGGGCCAAAGCTTGAATTTGGGCTCATTTGTGTCATTTTTTTTCTTGCGATTTTGGAGCTCTAGGAGGAGGAGGTAATTCTGCGAAGCGAAGCGCTGCTGGAATTCTCTTTGCCATCATGAGTGCACAAACTGGTTTGAGCGGCGGAGCCGAGGCGAAACCTGTAAGTGTCTCCTAGAGTTTATTTTTGTTTAAATTTGCACTTGTTTTATTTACTTGTTTTTGTGATGCTTGTTTTTGAAAATGTGTTTTAAAACTTAAATCTTGAAACTGGATTGAAGACAACTAAGCAAAAAACAACTACTTGAATTTTCTTTTTATGCTGTACAGTTCTTTTTCATGATTTTTAATTTTTTTTTTTTAATTTTTTTTTTTTTGTGAATTGTTTTCTTTTGCAGGTTAGGAGCCGGTACCGTGTACCTGCTGCTTTTACTGAGGCGCAGGGTGCACTGACTGATGATGATTGGGAATGGCTTGATGCCCTTGGGCTCAAGCAGGTGTCTCGACTGGAGCTTGTGGTACCAGATCTGACGGCCCTGATCAAAATTTGGGATCTGTAGACCAACACGTTCCATCTCCCAACAGGGGAGATGACTGTGAATTTGGAGGATGTTTATCGGTTGCTTCGGATTTCGATAGATGGACTGCCCATTAGGTCATCGCCGCGTGATCAGCAGACTGCTGTACTTACGAGTCGGCGATGGGCAGGTGCTGTAGAGAATTATACTGATGCCTTTTCTCGGATCACTCTAGGGGAGGTGGTTTGGTGCCCTTATCGGGACTGTCCAGCCTGGCCGGAGGCTAGAGAGTGGCTCCAACGGGTACGCAGGGAGCGGTGGTTGATTGGGCGGCACGGGACTGAGCATGAGTTTTTCTCATATAGCCGAGTTACATGACAGTTTGGGGTGCACTAGGGGTTTCCTGGTGAGCTTGTGGTCTATCGACATAGGGGTGATGAGAGGGCTCTAGATCCACCGGTCACCGTGCCATTGGGCGAGGAGTCAGATGCGATGATTGACGTTCCGGACGTAGATGACGTCGGGACTACCACTGAGTATGACTCGTGGTGGGTGTTACTATGATGGAGAGGGGAGGGGCCACTAGGAGGTGCAGAGGTGGCAGTGGAGGGTGGTGAGGCAGCAGGGGATGATTGGGGAGGTCCGTTGGATGATGCTTACATGGTGGATGTGGGGAATGAGGATGGTGATCTTGGTGCTCTAGATCAGCCGGACATGCAGGATGTGGAGGACCAGTGGGAGCCAGAGCAGGCTGCTATTCCAGAGGGTCCTATTCGTCAGGCAGATACAAAGGAGATGGAGTCTGAGGTATGCGCTGAGATTGCACGACTGACAGAGCTATTACGGTTACGGGATCTGGAGCTGGGGGACGCGCTGTGGGAGAGGGATCTTTTGCGGGCCCAGCTAGCAGAGCGGGATAGGGTTTTGGCATAGCATGATGATGCAGTGTCTTACTATCATCGGTGAGAGGTAGAGTGGTGTCGACACCGGATAGACTTGGAGAGGGAGGTCATCCGCCTTGGTGGGTGGCTACCTGAGCCCTCGGTCAGTGGATCTTCACGGCGGACGAGGGATAGTGCGACTGAGCAGTCAACATTATCTCGTCGTTGATGATTAGATGAGTGAGGCGGTAGCAGGCATGATGCGGGGGCTAGCAGTAGCCGCCCTGTAGGGTCCCATAGGACCCACACCACAAGGGGTAGTTCCCGTCGCACCGATCCTACGTGATCATGGTGGTCGACGCTTTAGGTTGGGTTTTTTGGATTTTTGGGTCTGAGGACCAGTTTTGTAGCCTGCTGGAATTTTTTTTTTTTTTTTTGATGATATATATATTTATATACCGGTTTTATTTTGTTTATTTACATGTGATGATCTGATGTTTATTCAAGATGGCTAATGACTATGCATGTTTATTTATTTTGATGAATGCTTATGCAAATGATGAATGCAAATGTTTTTTATTTTTATGTGATATGCGAAATGAAATGGATGAATGAAATTTGTGATGTTTGGCTATGGCACCATAGACTGTTAGGATTCTGTTTATTTTGTTTTTGGACGATTGCTATGGTAAATGACTTGGTATGTATATATGTGGTTTTCTCTTTTTGTATTTTTGGATGGTATTGCAAAGATGAAAAGTAGCTCAGTTGGTTTAGAGATGTAGCTAAGGTTTTTCGAGACTCAGACATTTTAACTCACTAGCCACGACTGTACTTTGTCTTACAAGACTTTTGAACAAGGTATTAATCAGACTTGTTTTTGACCACGCTATTTCACATCCCTGTGTGTGTAATTGAGTTCATTATTGTGGTATTTATCAGGATACCGCTAGTGCCAGATGGGCTCAACCGAACCTATACTGAGGATCACTTAATTAGCTCCACTAACTCCTTTGTTGTATTTAGTTATATTAATCTATTGTGTTATCCAAGATGCCATAAGCTATTTCATCCACATGCAAACATTGATCTGTACGCAAGTTAATGTGACAGATATATCGTCATGCGAGAGGTTTACCGCCAGTTATCGATAGGCTATCAACCAAATCGATACTGAGGCTTGCCTTATGACCTTTTAGAATGCTGAGAGTTCTAGGGATTCATGTTCCACTCCCTTCTTTTATTTAATTGTATTGGGATACTTGCTCGTTTGTAGTGATAAGATCACTGTTTATTTTGATTTTTTTTTCTTTTGAGCAAGGGATTGGGGAGATGGAGTGATGAAAATCACTATCGTTTGTGCTGTTTGATGTGTGCACTGTATGATGTCAAATATTTGATTTTTGACGTTTTGCAAATTTTTGATGTTTTGCAACTATTGAGAACTAGGGATTCGTAGGTAATTGGGTAGGGAGGATGCTTTTCCTTTTGCCAACTCTCAGCATTCTTGGGGTCATTCGCACAGGGGGATGAGCAAGATAACCGTTTCGCTTTTGGTGACTTGGATTACTGTGCAGGTTTCATCTTTCGTTCACACAACTTAGGAATTGTTTTATGTGTTTTAATTTGTGTTGGGATGTTACGTAACAAGGTGTATTTCAAGTGTAACTCTACCTTCGTAAAATATGTTTGACTTGATACATTACATGGCTAAAGAGCAAAATGATGACTAAATCACGAAAAACTCTTGATACATTAGAAGACCACTGATTCTAGTGCGGTAAAAGCAATGCATGGTGTTTTTGTTGTTTTTGTAAAATGGAACAGTGTGGAATAAGATGGTCTATCAGAGCAATTACAACCTATGGTGCCTTTGACCTATACAACCACAAATATGCAGCGTATGGATGCAATGCTTAATGCAGCTACATGTTTTTGTATTTTTGATGGATTTATTTTTGTGAATATGAATATGAGGTGCGAGAAGAGCTCTCGATTGATGAATTTGAGTATGCCTAGATATGAGATGCAAATTTTTGTTTTTTTTTTATTATTTTTTATTTTTGACCAAGTGATTGTGGACATCCTTGGAGCATTTTGGTGACCAAGTGATTGCGATAATCCTTGGGGCTTTTTGGGTGACCAAGTGATTGCGATAATCCTTGGAGCTTTTTGGGTGACCAAGTGATTGCGATAATCCTTGGAGATTTTTGGGGTGACCAAGTGATTGCGATAATCCTTGGAGCTTTTTTGGGTGACCAAGTGATTGCGATAATCCTTGGAGCTTTTTGGGTGACCAAGTGATTGCAATAATCCTTGGAGATTTTTTGGGTGACCAAGTGATTGCGATAATCCTTGGAGCTTTTTTTTGGTTTGACCAAGTGATTGCGATAATCCTTGGAGCTTTTGGGGTTTTGACCAAGTGATTGCAATAATCCTTGGAGCTTTTTGGGTTTTGACCAAGTGATTGCGATAATCCTTGGAGCTTTTTTTTTGGTTTGACCAAGTGATTGCGATAATCCTTGGAGCTTTTTGGGATATGGCTCTCTCAGATATAAAATGGTCACAAATGACTAATATTCAAGGGTTTTGTTTCCTTGATGCCATCAAGAGAAGCTAGCCGGTACGTCCCGGGTCCTATTTTGCTATCAATGACATATGGACCTAACCAATTTGCCATGAACTTGTCCCTTAGGTGGGACGGCAAATTAGAGTTCTGTTGGTTTTCCTTCAAAACCAAATAACCAACCCGAAATTCCCTTAGGTGAACTTTCATGTTGTAAGCTTTCTTAAGCCGCTCTTGGTAGATACGTAAGTGCTCGAGAGCATTAACGCATCGTTCGTCAAGCAACGTAAGTTGGTCTAACCGGGCCTACCATGCAGTGTCATCATCGATGAATTCCTGCATTGATATGCACAGGGAAGGAATTTCCAACTCGAGAGGCATTACTGCCTCTGAGCCATACACGAGCGAAAACGGAGTTGCCCCAGTTGGCGTCCGAATGCTAGTGCGATAAGCCCAAAGGGCAAGTGGGATTTGTATGTGCCAATCCTTATGACTGTCTGTGACTGTCTTTTTAAGTATGGTGACTAGCATTTTGTTTGACGCCTCTGCTTGCCCATTTGCTTGTGGATAATAGGGTGTTGAAAAGTTGTGCTGAATTTTGTACTTTGTGGTCAAAGCACACACGTCTTTGTTCTTGAATGATGGCCCATTATCCGAGATTATTTTGGATGGAATACCAAAATGACATATGATGTTATGCAAGATGAACTCCACAATGCGGGGTCCTGTCGTAGAAGTTAACGGAATTGCTTCCACCCATTTAGTAAAATACTCTGTGGCCGTTATGATAAACGTGTGACGGCCTGATGATGCAAGGGAGATCTTTCCAATTAAATCGAAGCCCCATTGTAAAAATGGCCAAGAAAACTGGACTGCCTGCAAGGCCTGGGAAGGTACGTGCATCAAATTGGCATGATGTTGACATTTCACACACTTCTTGACATATGCGCAACAATATTGCTCTAAAGATGGCCAATAATAGCCCATGCGAAGAATGCGCTTTGTGATGGCCATACCACTAAAGTGACCACCACATGTACCGTCATGCGCTTGGGCGACTGCCCAAGTGGACTCTTGCTGGTCCAAACAACGAAGAAGAATTCCGTCATAGTTGCGACGATACAAAATGTCTCCTATCAAGACATACTTAGCCGCTTTCTGCTTGAATTTTTGTTTTGCGACGTGCGTCAATCCAAAGGGAAGATTACCTAACTTGAGGTAGTCTCTAATGGGTAAATACTAGTCCTGTTGAGGGTGCGGCTAAGATAGTAAGTAGCCTGTTCTTTGTGAAGTTCATTCTTTTGGGCTAGCATGGCGCCCAGTGCCACCTCAAGAGCTGAGATGTATAAGTAGAACGACACTCCTGGTCTAGGCGGTGCCAATACCGGCGGCGAAGCCAAGTATTGTTTTATTTCATCAAAGGCTGACTGGCACTCGTCATCCTAGTGAAATGTAACTCCCTTGTGCAATAATTTGTTCATGGGTCAGCATTTTTTAGATAATTGCGCTATGAAGCGTTTAATCGATGCGACCTTTCCTTGTAGACTTCTGAGCTGCTTGATAGTGGTTGGGGGAGCCATTTTTGCCTTGAATTTCTTCGGGTCCACTTCGATGCCTCATTTTGAGACTATAAAACCCAAGATTTTTCTAGATGTGATGCCAAATACGCACTTCTTGGGATTCAGTCTGACCTTATGCTCTATGAGGTGATAGAGAATCTTGCTTAAGTCACCGAGATGATCTGAGCGCAAAAGAGACTTGGCTAACAAATCATCCATGTAATCTTCCATGGTTTTATGCATGTAATCATGGAAGATATATGTCATGGCATGTTGGTAGGTAGCGCCAGCATTTTTAAGGCCAAAAGGCATGACCTTATAACAAAATGTCCCCCAAGGCGTTGTGAACGCCATTTTTAGTTGGTCTTCAGGATTGATACGAATTTGATTGTATCCTGAGAAACCATCCATTAGGGAAAGCATTTCATGACCTGTTGTAGCGTCTACCAACGTGTCGATGCTGGGAAAGGGGAAATCATCCTTAGGACTCGCTTTGTTTAGATCTCAAAAATCGGTGCATATGCGAATCCTCCCATCGGGCTTCTTGACGGGAACCATGTTGGACAGCCATGGCGGATAATCCATGCAGATGACAAACTATGCATCCAATAGCTTTTGCAATTCATATTTGACCATCAAGGCCACTGTTGGGTGCATATTTCATAGTTTTTGCTTTACGGGCTTGATTGTCGGATCAAGCGTTAAATTATGCGTGACTAGTTGCGGGTCTAGTCCCGACATGTCTCTGTATGACCATGCAAAAACCTCCTTCTTCGCTTTGAGAAGGGTAATGTAGTCGGCTTGCTCTTCAGGGGATAAGATTACCCCCTGATTGATAATCTGTGAATTCGTTGGGTCTAAGCCGATGTCTATGTCAGTTGTTTCCTCGACTGACATGTGGGATCCGTCCTCCAACTGATGTGGAGTCGGGATCAAATGGATATCATTGGCTAAGTTTAAATCTACGTTTGGAACCTCGGGTCCCTCTTCAGCCTGAAAGATATCTTGAGTTGTCCTTGAGGTAAAATGAAGCATTTCCTCGAAAGGCCAGTACTCTGATGGTGATAGGGGTGAATTGACGCGATCCCAGTCGATGGCATCTATGTCTAGATGCAATGACCATGATGGATCAACCAGATTGTGGATGGGTGTGGTCAAATCAATGGAGATCATGTGGATGGAATGAATTTGGTCTCCATTACCGTGGGTGTTATCGATCGAACATTCTGGGTGCTCCCTATGCTCTAGATCTGGTTCTAAAGGGACGAGTATGAACGGATCAGCCCTATGTGCTAATAGGAAGACGGGTTCTTCCCTTGGTATTGATGTCATGATAGGGTCTCGAGGTGGGCGTTGCTCATCGTGAATATAGAGCCATGGATCCAACACTAGGTCCCACCCCGCTGGGTCTACCCACCATTCATGCCCTAGTAGTATGCCCATCTGTCCCATTAGATCTTCATGAGTTAAAGGGCGGTGATGTCGTCACGCATGTCTGAGATAGTCCATCTCAATCTCATCTTTTGAATCACTTTTAGAGACCCAAAAATGTTCATTCTCTTCAGCAACTGTTGCTTGCGACATTGAGGGCTCTCCTTGTTCCAGCAAGTTAATCTGGTCCCATTGTGGTTGTTCCACTCTTGGTGGAGGGACCTGATTCTCTTGACACTGTGTTGGTTCAACTGGAACCTCTAAGGGGAATAGCTTCAAAAAGATGTCTGGAAGCCATTGATGTTCTCTTTGAGGATTAATTTCTGAACTCTCGCCTCTCTCTAGCAAAGGAGAGGGATTACTACTGTTTCCAAGGGTGTTTGTTGACCATGGGAGGTAATCTCCCAAGGTATATTCTGTATTTGGGTTGGCATAAGGATCTGGTGCCAATCCCCCCTTGTTGCCTATTTCTAGGCCTTGCATATTTTCGACCAAGATGTCTAAGGGTAGGGGGTGGTTGAACCCTACTCCTGACTTATCATATGGCATCTGGTATCTTGGTTGGCAAAGGACACACATCCCTTGCTCATATCTGCCTAGCCCGTATCCGTGCCAATTGCATTGGTCGAGATATCTTAGAGCGAATTTCGGGTTTGATAGATAGTTGATGTTTTCAACAAAAGGCTCTTCATCTGCTTCCTTTTGTTTGCATGGTTCAAGACCATGATCAAGGCCCCCATACACAAAATTCATCTGGTTTGGTGGGTAGCCTAGAGGAACAACTGTCCCTATGGGAAGGCGAGGTCTTCCCATGTCTTGTACTGACTCCAATGTGGTGGTTGCCACAACATTTTGCACTAAATACTCCCCCAAGCCCGTACTGGCCATTTCAACAGTGATTGTTGATGATTAGGTGGGAGGAAACGGGAGTCCTTCCTGAGTCCATTCCATGTTCGGCATTTTAGGAGTCTCCGCTTCTACTGTGTGAGGTGTTTCTTCTATTGATACCATTGAAATTGTGGGCAACCCCTCTTCTAGGGACTTAGCCTCTTCCATGATCTATTTTCCCTTGTCCTTCTGTTTGGCCATGGCAAGTGGCATTGATAATGAAGGAGCAGATGATGAAGACTCACCTGGCTGGGATTTTTTTGATTTGGTCACCAGTGGTGCCTGCGGTATTGGACCCTATTTAGATGGATTTAACTAGAAATCCAAATGCGTTGAAGGGAGGGTCGATTGAGGCATGAATTGTACCACATTGCAATACTTGAAGGGCTCTAAGTCCATTGGGACTACATGTATTTCTCCTTCAAAAGCATACTTTAAGCACTGGTGAGCAATCGAAGGGACACACTTCATGTCCCTGATCCAAGGCCGCTCTAGCAGTATATTATAAGCCATCTCGCCTTCCAACACATGGCACAAGGTAGGTATTGTCTTTTGTCCTACCTGTATAGGCAGAACAACTGTGTCGACTGTCGAGCATATTGCATCGTTGAAAGCTCGCAGTGTGTATGTGGAGGCTGTGATGTGAGAGGTCGGCGACTTCAAATGTTTTAAGGCTACAGTGGTAATGATGTTACTCGGACGAGCCAAGTATCTACCAACACTCTCTTGTACGGGATCCTGTTGACCCGCGCGATAACGTGCAGGGGTGGATCTGCCATGTCATTCGATATTGTTTTGACTTCATTTTCTCTGAAGGTGATGACCGGCTCCGTACATCGTTTCACATGTCCTATGAAGTTGTTGAAATAATTTGCTTCGTGAGGCTGTAATTTGATGGCTTTTAAAATGTCCATAAGAGCTTCCCTATGGGGTGCTAATCGTTGAATAAGCTTGTAAATGGATAGCCTAGCCGATGTGGTCCGCAAACTCTGCGTGAGTTTGGTCCGTATCGTGACCTCGGGTCTAGGCGGAGGCAACTGCGTTGGGCGTTGTTGAGGCTGCGATGTTGTCAGAAATTCCCTCATAGCTACCTCGGGGGCAACTGTTGGGTACTTTTTGTTCCTTGTCACTATACTAATCATTCCCAAAAATCCTTGCATGGGAAGATTCTGTCGCACCTCTTTAATCTGGAGAGGTTTTGCCTGTGCTTCGTGGGCAGGCAAAGGGTCCTTGAATACCCCCATTTGTTGATTATTTGGTGCTATGGGGTTGTCCACGACCAATGTTCTATTGTCGATCAAATATTGGATTAATTCTTTGAATTTCCAACATCCATTCAAGTCGTGTCCTCTGCGCCTATGGAATCTACAATACAATTCCTCTCTGTATCCCCTAGGCTTAGGAGCGTTAGGTTCTATAGCTTGGATTTTTGGTAGAGTGACTAAATTTTCCGCTGACAAGCGGTCAAATAGGGAGTCCCTGGACTCCGTGTAAGGGGTGAATTGTCACCTAGGGCGACGCTGCTGATTCTGCTCCTGCTTTCTACTATCTCTTTCATAAACAGGAGGCACTGCCTGGTAATAAGCCTTTTGGGGCTGCATTTCTTGCACAGGCACGAGAACATTTATCGCAACTTGGTTAACCGCAGCGTGTTGTGATTGCGTTGTCCCGGTCTTAGTGGTTTTATTCCACTCTTTCTTTTTAGGCTTGGCGATTGCGCCTTCGCCTATTTTGATCTCTTCTATAACTCTGGCTTGCGCCAAAGCTTCTTCTAAGCTGGCGTATTGCTACAGCTGCAATAGCCCAGAGATCAATTTCAAGCAACTTTTTGTGAACATCTGTGTGAGATCAGACATAGGGGGACGGTAAGGTAACTTAGAAAGCAAAGCTCTCCATCGATTCCCATATGCTGCCATTGTTTCCTCCTCAAATTGCCTGAGGCTAACCAGATCACTCAGTGATGCCTTCTTCCTTGTGTTTAAGGCAAAGCGTTCAAGAAACACATCTACTAATTGATCTAGGTTTCTTATGCTGTGTTTGGGTAATTGTGTGAACCAATCTGAGGCAGGGCCTACGAATGTGGTTATGAATGTTCTAAGCAACAATGCGTCATTATCTTGTATGTCGAAGCATTGGCTTAGAAATATTGTAACATGTTCTTGTGCGTCCTCTTCACCTTTAAAGATTGCCAATTGAGGCAACTTGAAGTGTTCGGGGTAAAGAGGTGTAGGCACTGAGGGATGCACTGGATGAGTGTGGAGTTGACGTAATGTGGGTTTTTTATTCCTAGTAGCTTTTGTCTCCACAGAATCTAAACTCTCTAATAGCGCTTGGTATGCATCGGAAGATTTTATTTCTTCCTCTTTTGTTCGCTCCCATTGTAAGTTATGGTAGACTAGAGACCTATGAAAGGGTGGCCGTATGGCAGCCCTCTTGCCTTGATGGGGAGTTTCAACATATTCTACGTCTGGTTCATACTCCTCATAAAATTCTTGAGGAGTCTCTGGGCGAAGTCTATGACCCTGATTGAATCCCTGATGAAGGTACCTATCATTGTTTCGGGGAGTGGCCTCCCTCTCGGGTCTATAAGGTCTCGGAGGCAAAGCTTGACGAGGTCGAGGAGACCTGTCCTGCACCAACGGATTATGCCTCTCATATTGTTCGGCTCTTTGGGTGCGAGGGGTTGGCCCCCTCTTAGGTAGTTCATAGCATAACTCATCCGCTTCACGTTGCATGCGCTCTCTATCCAAGCGGTGTCGATACTCTATCTCCTGATGACTTTGTTTAAGTCGCATGATTTGGGCTTGACGGGTAGCATTTCTGGCGACTATCGGGTCAATTTGGTCTACCCTATTTTTCTCAGGAGGTTCGAATGTTTCTCCTATGTTTTTGTCTCGATCTTGATGATCTAAAATTTCAATGGGTCACTTCCCTCTGTCGAGGTAGGCGACATTTACTCGAGGCTCTGGCCTCGATGTATGATCATGATACCTAGCAAGTGCGAAAATGCAAGGTTCCTACGCTATTTTTTGTCCTCAAGGAATGCGATGGCTTTCCTCGTACTCCCTTTCATGGGTTTGTAAGGGGCAGGCAGAGTTAGCTCGCCCTGTGTAAGGAGCCCTGCGCTCTGGATTTTGTCTTTTTGTCCTGATGGGAGGTAAAGAAGGGACGCCATATCCACGTTGTCCCTCCAAATGTAAAATGGACAGTGTGCCTATCTAGCACTTCATCATGTTGTGGCCACTCATGTCTAACCTCAGAATGTGATTCTCTATTTACATCAAGGTCTACATGTAAAGCGTCTTCCCGAAAGGGGCTATTTTGAATGGGCATACCCCACCGCGGATTCTGACATGGATTATTTTGTAGGCCGGACCGATAAGGCGGTATGACAAAGTCCTTGGGATTGTAATAGAGACAACTCGTGCCTCCTTGGACATTCCCCATAGCCTCCGCCCGTGATTGGGCTTGGCTACAGGTGAGCACCATGACGATGTCTCTCTAAAAACCCTAAAAATTGAAATGAGTCAGATGGGACCCAAAATCGATGTGCACATCCCTATTATAGTATACAAGATAAAAATGAAGTTTCAAGTCCTAAATCTAAATACATTAGGAGATATTGACATCCAAACAGCTCAAAAAGTGCAAAAAATTGGGCACGCAATTTTAGAACCTAATTTCGGGGCAATAGATGATGGAATTTGGCCCCGAAAACTAAATTTTCTAGGCAAATAGGATTCTAGGGAATATATTTGTTTAAAATTATCCCAACTAACTCCCTGTGAAATTTCGTGTCAATCGGAGCTACGGTTGAGAAGTTCTGGCCTCGACAAGATGCACTAAAATTTAGGGAAAAATACAAGATTTCCCATATTTTGTTGGATGCTCCTGCATCACTTATGGGCACATTTGGGGTGCTTTTGGGTTGACCAAAGGGTTCATGGACACCTTTGGGGCCTTTTGGGGATGACCAAGCGATTGCAGGAATCCTTGGAGCTTTTTGGAGCGAATGACAAAATGCATAGATTTTTATCTTTTGTTTATGATGATTTTTCTTTTTGTCTACACTAAGCAGAAATGAACACACACATACACAAATCGTGATTATCTCTTTTAAGGATTAATGGTGTGTCCTAAACTGGTTTAGTGCATTTTGATGTTTTGTTTTGTTTTTGCAAGTTTTGAAGAACGTTTAAATGCATAATGAAGGCTCATATAACTCCCAAAATGGTCGCCCCTTCAATATACCAACCAGGCTGATATACCAACCTCTCTATATACCCGCCCTTATGAGAGGGAGACTATAGGTACGTGAGAGCAGATGGTACATGGTACGTAGGCGGTACGGAAGGGGGATTGTCCTGTTAATGGCACCTACCATAGAAGACTTATCCTCGCGTGCATGGGAATCACCCCCGTGACACTCGATCAGCTTTCGTCAGGATTTACGCCTAACAACAGTGATAATCGGGGAAATGGATGCAAATCTAAGCCAAGGTGGTGATGAACCCACCGTTGGTCTTGCTCAAGGGCTGGGGTCTTACGACTAGCTCCTTGGTTTAATTTACCACGTGATGTGTGTGGGATTCATTTTATTTAGCGAAAATGAAACAAGCATGAATGAATTTCCCTAAGCAATGCAGGATAAAATGAAAACAATCAAAGGAACAGGAACAGAAATAGAAAAATTTAACAGAGATTATAAAAATCCCTACCTCTTCTCTACCTGGACCGGTTGCTTCTAAATTTCTGCTGTGAAAATCTACAGGCAGGAATTCATCCCTCTGTGAGATGAATTTTAGAACAGAATTCATCCCTGCCAGAGACGAATTTGAATTCGTCTCAGGGTAAGATGAATTGCAGTAAAGAATTCGTCACAGTTAGAGATGAATAGCAGTCTGCAACAAAAAAATGTACCTGTCAAGCACAAAACACAAAAATTTAATCAGTTTCTATGATTTTAAAAACTAGGGAACAGGGTCCCACCGTGATCGCCACTGAAAGCACGAGATTTTGGGCGAAGGAAACACTACTTGCGATGCATTCAAAATCAAATACGCTTAAGTCCTAAAAATGTAGAATGCATGAAATGAAAGAGACACATTGAAATGAGATACAAGCAAATGGAGAAAACACAACCCTTTCATTAAACTCTCTTGATCTCTATTACAAAGATGCCTCCTCCCTTTTCAGGGGCTAGGAGCGTTAAAAGAATTTGATTACAATCGAGACTTAAGGTTCCTCTTTCCACGTGCCCACATTTGAAATGGGCGGGCCAAGATGATGTCGTCGCTGATGTTGATAAGTACTTAACCTCTACTACTCCTCCTGCGAACAAATAAACAACAAAGATGTCAGTAGCACCTGTTGCAAATGGTAAGTGTTTGTTCTCTAAAATCGCCAAAAGATGCATGTAAATAATTAGCCAAATCGATAGACAAAATGACTCTAAATGACCTAAAAATCTGACAGAGGATAGAAGACATCACCAGAGGGCCACTGCCATTGAAACAATCAGCCAATCTGCCTTCAACTGGAATTCATCCCTGGGCAGGACAAATTCTGACTGCTATTCGTCCCTGGGTGAGACGAATTCTGCTGTATTGGAAAATCCAAAGTGGTACTGCTCCAATGTCAAATCTCGAGACCTCCAAAACACCTAAAAATAGAGGGGTTATGTAATTGGGGCCATTTTGGGACGACCCAGATGGTTGGATTCTCCCAATTTGGCCTCTATCATTGAGAATTCGATGTCGCCACCTGTAGGTTAGTAGGACAACAAAGAGACAAAAGGCATGATAAAATCTGATCAAAATGTTATGAAATTGAAGCTATGAGATAATCAAACAGAATAACATGAGATGCAACCTGAAACAATAATCTAGAATGCTTTTGGAATAAAACTTAGAATGTGTGGGGGTGCCCAAGTGGGCCTCCCACCGTTGGCACTTGATCTTGGTGCCAATCCACTAGGTATGGGCCCAAAACCTCTTAGGATTGGGATGTCTGCAAATTTGTGGTGTAAGGTGGTCGAATGTTAGATTTGGTTTGGATCCACGCTTCCAAAAGCCTTTCAATAACCTCTCTTGCAAAAGAGATTAGTGGATGTGAGAAGGTGAATCAAAAGGATGCAAGTGGGTATTCAATCGGACAGCACTTCGTTGCTTGAAATCGCCTCCAATATCTCCTTTTGGGTGAGAAAAGTCTCACATTTTATAGACCCATGGGGTCTCTTTTGAGAGGGAAGCATAAGCGCCATGTGTTGGTCATAGGTGCCATGTGGCAGTCAAGTCTTCCCATGAGGGATGGGAGTCCTCCATGACTTGGGCTTTCATAACTACCCTTGTGACAGTCCTCTAATGGCCCATATGTTCACCCACACACGTGTGCGAGGCAGTAGTCATCAACTGACTATCCCTGGCTGCCACTTGGCGCCATTCTTCTTTTTTCCCGTTAAACTTGGAATTCGTCCTTGGGTGAGACGATTTTAGAATTCATCCCTGGGTGAGACGAATCCCAGTTAGTATTCGTCCCTGGGTGAGATGAATACTGAGCAAAGTATCTAAATGTACCAAATTGCCTCTTGACCTTACAAAATTGCTATGAAAGTGGTTAGGACCACTGTTTGACCTCTGAGGGCTGCCCTGGGGGCTGTGTTTGTCAAAGCGATCAGTGTTTGCGGTCACATAATCGGATTGGTGCTATTTTGGTGTCTATAGTAAATACTTCCTCCTCGAACCAAATGCATTAAACTAATGCATCCACCCATAATCTTTAAACCTGCCAACTTGGGATTTACAAAAGACCTTTGAAACTGCCATGTCGAAACCTTCAAGAAACCTTTTAATAAAGCAAAAATTTTGACATCAAACAAATTCCTTCAAGAGCTTCTTGACATCAATGACAAATTATACACATGGTAAAGGGCAATGTACCCAATGTACCCAAAATTGCCAACAGAAAAAACCTGCTTTGATATCAATTGAAGAACACAAGATTATACTAAGATATGGGGTGAACAGTATAAGATCAACTTTTACTTTTCTTTCCAAAATAATATTATCCAATATAATAAATGACAATATAAATAGTAGTAATATACTAAATGCATGCATCATCACACACAATAGAGACACCAATTTAATGTGGTTGACCCAATGTGGGCTAATCCATGAAGAAAATGTTTCACTAAAATTTTCTCAACAAATCTCTTGGGAATCATTTTTCTATTACAATATTTATGGACCTCTATCCAAAGGATACACCAATCCCTTAATGCTCTAATTTTTGGATCTCTATCCATAGGATAACTCCTTTCCCTTTTCTCTGGTTCACAAAACTTGATCCATGAGACCTCTATCCCATCAATTGGTTTGTAGATATCTCTACAAAAAATAAATCTATCATTCTAAGTAGTTTGTGAATCACACTCCATAGGATAACTCTTTCCCTTTACTTTGGTTTATGTATCTATATCCATAGGAGAACTATTTTCCCTCTACTATGGCTGGTGCTCTTCTAGAAGACTTCTACCCCACTGTAGTGGCTTGTGGATCTCTCTCTATAGAAGACATCTATCCTCACTTAGAATACCTATGTACTCAGTGTACTAGCTAATGGATATCTATCCACTAGAGACTTATATCCTCTACTTTTTCACCTCCAAATATTAATCTCAACTCTGCTAAATATTTATCTCAAATCTATGCTAAACACTATCTTTGGTCTAGCACAAATATACTCATAAATATAACTTTGGTTTAGTACAAATCTACCCTCAAATCTATCTCAAGATTTAACACAAATCTTGATCAACCTTTCTTAGATTTTCCCCAAGCCTTAACACAAAGCTTGAAAAAATCAATCAATCAACTCTGATCTCAATATTATCTCAAGTCTTCACCAAGACTTGCTCAAATATACCTATATGTCTTCACCAATACTTACCTTAAACTGCTCTTAAATTCTACACAAATCATTGTAAAACTTCTATACACAAAACTTAAATCTCTTTCATAAAACCTTTTCACACATAAATGAGTTTCACTCAAAACATTTTATTAACCTCAAGAATATATAGATAATGATAATCTCTATCAAAACCTTAATATGTTTCACACTCATGAAGTTTTATACTCAACAAAATAATCTATCTCTAAAAAACACTCTTCTAAATTAAATTCATAATGAAGTATAATTTGTTTCACAAAACTTGATCTACAACTCCTATACTCTCAATCAATAATTCTCAATCAACTTCACTCAATAATTCACTCAATGAAACACAATTTGCTTACAAATCCTAATCAAGTATTTCGCCCTTCTTTCAAAACAAAGCACAATGTGGGTCTTAAACCTTAACTCGAATTATTCTCAATCTCAAATCAAATCAAATCATCCATCAACAAGATTCACTTAAACATGCTCACACATTTTCAATAATACTCATCAATCCTTTTCACTCCACCTTATATTTCATACAATTATTTCAACTACTCTAAACAAAAGATAGTGTGCCCATACCTTTTTGCTTTAATTGAGATATATCTTCATAACCTATTTTACTCATAGTAAAATATTTTTACCAATTCTAGGTTAGATAACAAAAATCTATCTCAAAATATCTGCACAAAAATTCACCTCAATAATTATTTCACCATTCAGGAAATACAATAAAATATCAAGTCTCAAATACACCTTATAATCTCCAACACTCTCAAAATAACATTCAAAACATAAAAATCAAGTTCCTTTGTAAATACCTTATAATCTCCAATCCTCTCAAAAAAATATTCAACACACTAAAATAATGTTCCTTTATTAACAACTTATAATATCCAATATTTTATTTATTTTACATGCACAAAGATAAAATATTATTTCAACAACCCTTATGACTCCCTATACATTCTACATATACTTTTTCATTATCACATGGCTTCAAAAAATTTTATGTATTCAAAATACTTTGGAAAATTAATTTAAATATTGCGTACCTTAATATTGACCCACATCACCAAAAAAATTTGCACAACTTCAACGACCAGTGCTAACGACCAAAAACCAAACTTGAACCCATGAACTTTTCGACTAGAGCACCTTAGCCCAAGGCTAAGCTACCACCTGGGATACACATCCACACATGAACCAAAGGTCCATGCTCCTGTATTAATGCTACCACATGAATTTTGGTGAAAAAAACACATCTTTAGGCATATAATATTTAAAATAAATATTATACCCTTTTCTTTTTAACCACTTCCTTGTCTTTTTGGAAAAAAAAACTTATGACATCAATGCTAAGAAAACTAGATATCAAGCATCTTGATATCAATGACAACAAAACTTGCTCAAATATTCCAACAACACATCCCATTTTCTCTAGTTTATGGACCTTTATCCATAGGAGAAACCAATCCTCTTTGCTCTGACTCATAGAATTCTATCTATAGGAGACTCCAATCCCTTTTGCTCTAGTTTGTGGACCTCTATTCACAAGAACACTAGTCCCCTTTCCTCTAATTTGTGTATCTCTATCCATAAGAGACAACGATACCCTTTGCTCTAATTCATGGAACTCTATTTATAGGAGACATCATTCCCCTTTTCTTTGGTTTATCCCAAATCTTGCTCAAAAATTCTCTAAACCTACACACAAGACTTGCTCAAATTTATTTACCAAGACCTGCTCAAATTTACTCCAAATATATATATAAGGCTTGCTCAAATATACTCACCAATATCTGCTCAATTCTACTCCAAGCATACACAAAAGGCTTACTCAAATCTACTCATCAAATCCTGCATAAATTTACTCCAAGCCTACACATAAGGCATACTAAAATTTGGTCACCAAAACTTAGTCACAACTCTACTCAAACCTTCTCCAAGCCTACATAAAAGGCTTTCTCAAATCTTCTCACCAAAACCTTCTCACAATTCTACTCAAATTTTGCTTTAACCATACACACAAGGCTTTCTTAAATCTGCTCCATGCTTACACACTAGACTTGCTCAAATTTGCTCATAATTTTACACCAAATCTTGCATACAAACAATGGTAATACTTTTCCTCAATATTGCATACAAATAATGTTCATCTATATAATGATGTTATCAAGTGCTTTATCTTATATTCAATGTGCTTTCTTCAACTAAAGCAGTTTAGACATATGCTACATAGAATTCATTTAACCTATTAAACATATAGAGAATGATATGCACTAAAAAATGCTGAATATGTTCTTCATATTCATTAAGTTTACCACTTTCACATGTCTCACATTTATTTTATTTTAAAGGTATCTCTAGTCTAGCACTTGAAAACTGACTTGGTAATTGCTAATTTGCACCTTCACTTCAAAACTAATCACAATGCATGAGTTTTATTTTTTCATATATTCCCAAAATCAAACATGAAGATGCATAATTTTTTATCTATTATACTTGCACATGCATTCCCAAATCCTCTCAAAATCAATGCATATATTTGCTTTGCAATATTGGTCTATAACCTTTGCAAGTTCATTTTCAAATCCATTCAAAAATAATGCACAACTTTATTCTCAAACCGTAGAATATATATTTCCAATTTCATTCAACAATAATTCATAATTACTCCCAAATTCAATCAATCACTAATGTACATCAAATTTACTTTCAAAACCTTGTACTTTTATTTCCAATTTCTATCAAATTAATGCACAATAAATCAATCTTTATTTCTCCAAACATAAGATAACTCAACCACAATAAGAAGGAATTAAATCACCATACCTTTAAAAATGTCTTGATGATGATGTACCTTCAATAATTGGTTCAAAATAATTTCCCTTTCTTATCCCACTTGAAAATCTGGTTAGCAAATCTCTTTTTTAAATCATCCATATTAAATTCCTTCTCAAAAATATGTGCAGAATAAGACTTAAAAATAATGCTTTATAACTCCTTTTTAGTCTCCAAAATAAATATTTCAATAATCAACAAAACCCTTCAAAATTTCCCTTTTCTATCATGCAAAGAATACAATCAACAAATAAACCATAATCACACCTTATAACTCCTAATTTCACAATACACAAAAATAATTTTCAATACATGCCAAAATACCTAATAACACCCAATAATATAATTTGCAAATGACAACTCTTAATTCAACCTCATACACCTTATATATACTTTACTAATGCAAAAAATAAATTTAACTTTATACTCCCTTACACAATATCTTAAATAAAATTTTCAATTAATCATTATATACATTATGACTGAAAACAATATGCAAAATATAATTAATTCCAGCACACCTTATGATTCCCTAACATAATCAAACATGATGTATACCTTATAACTCCTAAAATAAATTTTAATAAAAAATTTCCCTTAGCAACACACAACTACCACGAATCAAACCTAACACTTCTTGCTTGTCCATGCCCTAGTGCAAGCTAGGCTTCTGCTTGAGCTAGCTACCCACACAAAATTTAAAGCACATGAATAGCCTCTTCATTATCTTCTACAATTTCTTTGACTAAATTTTTAACAAAAATGAAACCGTTACAAATTGACCCCGTGATATCCTTCTTGCCCACGTCTTAGTGTAGGGATGTCCTATCATCTGGGCTAGCCAACCAGATGGAACTATGAACACGTTATATTCTATTTATATTCGATTTTAGCTTTGCCTTAAATGATGTATGGACTTCCCCTTTATTTTCTTTAGCCCTCTGCAAACTCTATGTGAACATATTTTCATTGGTACACAAACAAATACTTGGCTCAATGAATTACTTTCCCTCATTTAAATATGTATTTTGATTACTCCTTAGAAACATCGCGTTTTTTTTTTTTTAACATTCGCACCTTTTCACCTTACACTTATTTATATTATAATATTTAGAAAATATTATAATAATAGCTTTTAACCTTTTGCTAATAGTAGCTTTTAAACCTTTGCCTCCCTTTGTGGTATTTAAATATTTTTCAAGCAAATAAAATCTTGTCCTTTTATTGCAATAAATAATCCCAAGACTTCTAAAATTTTGTCTTTCTTCATAATATTTAAATTTGACATTTAAACATTATACCCTTCTCTAAGAAAAAATAACTTTTTTTGCCTTAAATTTTTGTTCATTTCTTGCTATCAAAACCATGTAGAATATTTTTGCCTTGACAACCATGCATCTTTAAAATCAAAATATTTCTGCCTCATGTACCCTTTGACATGAATGACAACTCAATATAGTCAATATTTCAAACACTAAAAAAAACATAATATAAAAATTTATAGATATAATTTTTTGACTCAATCTTGTAGACCTCCTTAAAAGAAGTAAAAATTTCCATCACAATATGAACTAGATATCATATGTGGTTTACTAGGTATAGCCAACATTATTTTTTATTATCCTTCACCTTTGACATATTTCTAATGTTAACACCTAAAACAAGAAGTTTTGATTTTTAAATTGATGATCATGTTGGTTTACTAGGTATAGCGAACATTATTTTAATTATTCTTCATCTTTGGTAATATTTTAATGTTAACACCTAAAACAAGGAACTTTGATTTTAAATGGTGATGTGGAGTTTGCCATGATTAATGGCGGTATCAAGAATATTATTTTTACCTATCATATTAAACCATAAATACAATATATACACACTTATAAAATTTTAGTAAACTTAAATGTAATATATACACACTTATAAAATTTTAGTAAACTTATAAATTAAACCTTCCACTACCCAACCCAAACACAACTTTCCCACATTTCTATATTTTTTTATTTAGTAAAAATACCTGACCGGTCGTCTTGGTTTAAGAAATATTGAACACTTTTTAAATATTGAACAACTTTTTAAATATTGAACACTTTTTAAATAGTGAACCACTGAACACTTTTTAAATATTAAATAACTTTTTATTGAACCACTTTTTAAATATTGAATCACTGAACACTTTTTAAATATTGAACAACTTTTTAAATATTCAACACTTTTTAAATATTGAACAACATTTTAAATATTGAACACATTTTAAATTTTTTTATATGGCCCATTCATTTGTAGCAAATCAATCAACACATTTTAAAGTTCGAGTGGATTAGGGTTGGTAGTTGGGCCTTTCGTTTGTAGATTCTTCTGCTCTCTTCTTCTCTACATTACCCAACGACGTCTACCGTACAACTGTTTCCTTTGTACCACAATTGAAACACTTAACTAGTTTTGTACCTTTGTGCTTTCTTTATTCCTTGTTCGTTCTACCATAGTTTGCTTCTTCATCACTGGATACTTATCACTTGAATCTAACTTCTTATGCATTGTCTTCTTTGCTAATTTGAATGCTACTTCTTTCTTGGAGATAGGATCCTTTCTTGTTCTCATATAAAAAGCTATGATAGTTCCATGTAACTCATCCCTAGTCAAAGTTTCAATATCTCTTGTTTCTTCTATGGCTAAAATCTTTCCATTGTAACTCATAGGGAGTGACCTTAAAACCTTTTGATAAACATATGATTCTTCAAATTTAAACCCAAATACTTTCATGTACTTAAAAACTTCATCCGCACAAAGTAAGTATGTAGCAATGTCTCCCTCATCCTTGATATTCATGTCTTTAAATATTTTCTTGTCATTTTGCAATTTTACCATTTTGACCCTTTTGTCTCCCTCATATGTTTTCTTCAATTTTTTCCAAATCTCTTTTGCTGATGTGCAATGCATAACTTTTACAAACTTTGCTTCATGTAAACAACTTAAGATTACATTCATTTCCTCTAAATTATGTAGGTGTAAAATCTTACTATATTTATCTGTAAGAGAAGTAGCTGAAAGTGTGTACCCATCCTCAACTGCTTGCCATGTCTCATTTCCTTGTACCACTAGGTAAATATTTATTCTTACACTCTAGAATGCATAATTGTTTCCATAGGACAATGGTGCCTTATTTCCTTAAGATCCACTCTGAGATTTCATCTGTTTTCTTGTATATTTTTCCTTAAAGTTGTTAAACTCTTTTGAAAAAACTTGCTTTGATATCAATTGAAGAACACAAGCTTATACTAAGATATGGGGTGAACAGTATAAGATCAAATTTTACTTTTCTTTCCAAAATAATATTATCTAATATAATAAATAACAATATAAATAGAAGTAATATAATAAATGCATGCATCATAACACACAATAGAGACACCAATTTAATGTGGTTCACCCAATGTGGGCTAATCCATGAAGAAAATGTTTCACTAAAATTTTCTCAAAAAATCTCTTAGGAATCACTTTTCTATTACAATGTTTACGGACCTCTATCCAAAGGAGACACTAGTCCCTTAATGCTCTAATTTGTGGATCTCTATCCATAAGGATAACTCTTTTCCCTTTTATCTGGTTCACAAAAATTGAACAATGAGACCTATATCCCATCAAATGGTTTGTAGATATCTCTACATAGAATAAATCTATCTTTCTAAGTAGTTTGTGAATCACACTCTATAGGATAACTCTTTCCCCTTACTTTGGTTTATATATTTATATCCATAGGAGAACTCTTTTCCCTCTACTATGGCTAGCGCTCTTCTAGAAGACTTCTACCCCACTGCAATGGCTTGTGGATCTCTCTCTATAGAAGGCCTCTATCCTCACTTAGAAGACCTATGTACTCAATGTCCTAGCTAATGGATATCTATCCACTAGAGACTTATATCCTCTAATTTTTCACTTCTAAATATTAATCTCAATGCTGCTAAATATTTGTCTCAAATATACGCTAAACATTATCTTTGTTCTAGCACAAATATACTCATAAATATAACTTTGGTTTAGTACAAATCTACCCTCAAATCTATCTCAAGATTTAACACAAAGCTTGATCAAATTTTCTTAGATTTTCCCCAAGCCTTAACACAAATCTTGAACAAATCAATCAATCAACTCTGCTCTCAATATTATCTCAAGTCTTCACCAAGACTTGCTCTAATCTACCTATATGTCTTCACCAATACTTACCTTAAACTGCTCTTAACTTCTACACAAATCACTATAAAACTTCTATACACAAAACTTAAATCTCTTTCATAAAACCTCTTCACACATAAATAATTTTCACTAAAAATATTTTATTAACCTCAAGAATATATAGATAATGATAATCTCTATCAAAACCTTAATATGTTTCACACTCATGAAGTTTTATACTCAACAAAATAATCTATCTCTAGAAAACACTCTTTTAAATTAAATTCATAATGAAGTATAATTTGTTTCACAAAACTTGATCTATAACTCCTATACTCTCAATCAATAATTCTCAATCAAATTCACTCAATAATTCACTCAATGAAAAACAAATTGCTTACAAATCCTAATCAAGTATTTCATCGTTCTTTCAACACAAAGCACAATGTGGGTCTTAAACCCTAACTCGAATTATTCTCAATCTCAAATCAAATCAAATCATCCATCAACAAGATTCACTTAAACATGCTCACACATATTCAATAATACTCATCAATCCTTTTCTCTCCACCTTATATTTCATACAATTATTTCAATTACTCTAAACAAAAGATAGTGTGCCCATACCTTTTTGCTTTAATTGAGATATATCTTCAAAACCTGTTTTACTCATAGTAAAATCTTTTTACCAATTCTAGGTTAGATAACAACAATCTATCTCAAAATATCTGCACAAATATTCACCTCAATAATTATTTCACCATTCAAAAAATACAATAAAATATCAAGTCTCAAATACACCTTATAATCTCCAACACTCTCAAAATAACATTCAACACATAAAAATAAAGTTCCTTTGTAAATACCTTATAATCTCCAATCCTCTCAAAAAAATATTCAACACACTAAAATAAAGTTCCTTTATTAACACCTTATAATCTCTAATCTTTTATTTATTTTCCAAGCACAAAGATAAAATATTATTTCAACAACCCTTATGACTCCCTATACATTCTACATATGCTTTTTCATTATCACATGGCTTCAAAATCTTTTATGTATTCAAAATACTTTGGAAAATTAATTTAAATATTGTGTACATTAATATTGACCCACATCACCAAAAAACTTTGCACAACATCAACGACCAGTGCTAACGACCAAAAACCAAACTTGAACCCATGAAATTTTTGACTACAGTGCCTTATCCCAAAGCTAAGCTACAACCTGGGCTATACACCCACACATGAACCAAAGGTCCATGGTTCTGTATTAATGTTGCCGCATGAATTTTGGTGAAAAAAACACATCTTTAGACATATAATATTTAAAATAAATATTATACCATTTTCTTTTTAACCACTTCCTTGTCTTTTTGGAAAAACAAACTTATGACACATACGAACTATGATACGAAGAATAAAACTCAAAGTAAAGAGAGAATACCTCCAAAGCTCATTAAGCTGAAAAGCAGTAGCAAAATGATCATGTTGCTGGTTAGTCCCATGGCCAAAGGAAACAGTTGTACGGTAGACGTCGTTGGGTAATGCAGAGAAGAAGAGAGCAGAAGAATCTACAAACGAAAGGCCCAACTACCAACCCTAATCCACTCCAACTTTAAAATGTGTTGATTGGTTTGCTACAAACGAATGGGCCATATAAAAAAATTTAAAAAGTGTTCAATATTTAAAATGTTGTTCAATATTTAAAAAGTGTTCAGTGATTCAATATTTAAAAAGTGGTTCAATATTTAAAAGTTTTTAATATTTAAAAAGTTGTTTAATATTTAAAAAGTGTTTAGTGATTTACTATTTAAAAATTGTTAAATATTTAAAAAGTTGTTTAATATTTAAAAAGTGTTCAATATTTCTTAAACCAAGACGGTCGGTCAGGTGTATTTTTACTAAATAAAAAAATACAGAAATGTGGGAAAGTTGTGTTTGGGTTGGGTAGTGGAAGGTTTTATTTTTAAGTTTACTAAAATTTTATAAGTGTGTATATATTACATTTAAGTTTACTAAAATTTTATAAGTGTGTATATATTGCATTTATGGTTTAATATGATAGGTAAAAATAATATTCTTGATACCGCCATTAATCATGGCAAACTCCACATCACCATTTAAAATCAAAGTTCCTTGTTTTAGGTGTTAACATTAAAATCTTACCAAAGATGAAGGATAATTAAAATAATGTTCGCTATACCTAGTAAACCAACATGATCATCAATTTAAAAATCATAACTTCTTGTTTTAGGTGTTAACATTAGAAATATGTCAAATATGAAGGATAATAAAAAATAATATTGGCTATACCTAGTAAACCACATATGATATCTAGTTCATATTGTGATGGAAATTTTTACTTCTTTTAAGGAGGTCTACAAGATTGAGTCAAAAAATTATATCTATAAATTTTTATATTATGTTTTTTTTACTGTTTGAAATATTGAGTATATTGAGTTGTCATTCATGTCAAAGGGTACATGAGGCAGAAATATATTGATTTTAAAGATGTATGGTTGTCAAGGAAAAAATATTCTCCATGGTTTTGATAGCAAGCAATGAACAAAAATTTAAGGCAAAAAAAGTTATTTTTTCTTAGAGAAGGGTTATAATATTTAAATGTCAAATTTAAATATTATGAAGAAAGACAAAATTTTAGAAGTCTTGGGATTATTTATTGCAAGAAAAGGATAAGATTTTATTTGCTTGAAAAATATTTAAAAACCACAAAGGGAGGCAAAGGTTTAAAAGCTATTATTAGCAAAAGGTTAAAAGCTATTATTATAATATTTTTTAAATATTATAATATAAACAAGTGTAAGGTGAAAATGTGCCAATGTAAAAAAAAAAAGCAAATGTGTCGATGTTTCCAAGGAGTAATCAAAATACATATTTAAATGAGGGAAAGTAATTCATTGAGCCAAGTATTTGTTTGTGTACCAATGAAAATATGTTCGCATACATTTTGCAGAGGGCTGAAAAAAATAAAGGGGAAGTGCATACATCATTTAAGGTAAAGCTAAAATCGAATATAAATAGAAGATAACGTGTTCATAGTTCCATCTGGGTGGCTAGCCCAGATGATAGGACATCCCTGCACTAAGACATGGGCAAGAAGAAGATCACGGGGTCAATTTGTAACGGTTTCATTTTTGTTAAAAATTTAATCAAAGAAATTGTAGAAGATATTGAAGAGGCTATTCGTGTGCTTTAAATTTCTTGTGGGTAACTAGCTCAAGCGGAAGCCTAGCTTTCACTAGGGCATGGACAAGCAAGAAGTGTGAGGTTCGATTTGTGGTAGTTGTGTGTTGCTAAGAGAATTTTTTTATTAAAATTTATTTTAGGAGTTATAAGGTATACATAATGTTTTATTTTGTTAGGGAGTCATAAGGTGTGCTGGAATTAATTATATTTTGATATTGTTTTCAGTCATAAGGTATATAATGATTAATTGAAAATTTTATTTAAGATATTGTGTAAGGGAGTATAAAGTTAAATTTAATTTTTGCATTAGTAAAGTATATATAAGGTGTATGAGGTTGAATTAAGAGTTGTCATTTGCAAATTATATCATGTTTTATTATGTTAGGGAGTCATAAGGTGTGCTGGAATTAATTATATTTTGCATATTGTTTTTAGTCATAAGGTATATAATAATTAATTGAAAATTTTATTTAAGATATTGTGTAAGGGAGTATAAAGTTAAATTTATTTTTTGCATTAGTAAAGTATATATAAGTTGTATGAGGTTGAATTAAGAGTTGTCATTTGCAAATTATATTATTGGGTGTTATTAGGTATTTTGGCATGTAATGAAAATTATTTTTGTGTATTGTGAAATTAGGAGTTATAAGGTGTGATTATGGTTTATTCGTTGATTATATTCTTTGCATGATAGTGAAGAACACAAGATTATACTGAGAGGGGGGGGTGAACAGTATAAGACCTCTTTTTACTTTTCCTTTATACTTCAAAACAATAAAGCAATATATCCAAAGCAATATCAAAACAATGCACGAGATCATCCACAAAGTGACACCAATTTTAATGTGGTTCATCCAGAAAGCCTGGGCTACATCCAAAAAACTTTTCTCTAAAAGTTATCTCAAAGTTCTTTGGGAAACCTTCCCAATTACAATGTTTATGAGCCTCGACCCAAAGCATATACCTTCCCCCAATATAAATTTATGAGCCTCTACTCAAAGGAGATACCTTCCCCTACCTCTGCTTTGGCTGGTGATCCTCTAGAAGACCTCTGCCTCCGCTGCCCTTAGCAAATGGAACTCTATCCACGGAAGACACCTATCTTCCCCGCTCTGGTTGGAGACCTCTGTCCTCAACTCTATCACCTCAAAGCTGGTCCTCAAATTTGCACTAAACATAGTCCTTCGATCTAGCACAAATGTCCTCGGGTTCTTCTCATAGAACCAATGCACCTCTGACCTCAAGTTATCTGATAGAACTATCAAACTCAGCTTCAAAAGTCCTCTGCTAGGACCTGTCCAAATCTGCTCACAAGTCCCCAAAGGAACCTATCCAAAACCTCGCTCACAAGTCCCCAATGAAACTCCGTCCAAAACCTCGCTCACAAGTCCCCAACGGAACCTCGTCCAAAACCTGCTCACAAGTTCATCAAGAAAAACTTGCTTGGCATGAACCCACAAAGAAAATTGTTAGAGACCCAATGTGATTCATCAACCTCATAGAAGCATAAAGAGAATTGTTAGAGACTCAATATGTTCTATACTTAACTCCCAATCTCAATCTCAAATCTCATAGAAACATAAAGAGAATTGTTAGAGACTCAATATGTTCTATACTTAACTCTCAATATCAATCTCAACTCAATCTCAAATCTCATAAGAATAAGATAGATGTAATATGCTTTTCTCAAGAACATGAAACACAACCCAACAATTGCCAACCATGCCATATCTCATATAACAATGATACTCATGTTATTTCCAACAACCAATATCTTTTCTCAACTAATTAGGGCTTCAAAAACAATGCTCAAATACAATGGTTTAACCAAAATAATTCACCTCAACATTAACCTTGAAGCATTCAACCAATCATCACAAGAAAAGGAAACAAGTAGAAATCATTTTCCCTCCAAAGATATTTGAACAAAACAACCACCAACACAATATCACCAAATGCAAAGAAAACTTGCTCAAATCAACTCAAAGGAGTAAGCCCAAATCATGTATCAAGTAAAGCACTAACTTGATCAACACAACCTCTATGGAAGTAACTCATCCATTAATATCAAAATAGCCAACTAAGGGTTTCACCATCTCAATGCAAGTAACAAGACTTACAAACATAAACCCTAGTGCACAATGCTTCCACTACCTCAAACCAGAATTATGCATTCACCAAAACTCTCATCAATGATAACAATGCATAAGTAGTCTTCAAAAAACCAGAAAATAGGATTTACACCCACCCAAAGGAAACCTTGTTGTATATCTTTTCACTCTAATCTTATTTCAGGAATAACATACACCAATCATACTCATAAGAAGAAAGTGCCCATACCTTATTGAAGATGAAGAAGATATCACAAATTTGTCATAACCATAATCACCTTTTTTCCAAACTCAAGAAGGTTAGTAGACAACATATTTCTTTAATATTACCTCAAGAATATCCCTTGGTCCAAATATAATCAAGGTTCTATGTCTTCTTCTTTCAACCTCATTCAAAAAATCATACATAACATATTTCTTATATTCACCTTATCTACTCCATTACACTTAATAAAAAATATATAAAAAATATTAATTTTTCTAACCTTATACCTCCCAAACAAACTTTGGAAATATCATCAACATTGCAAAATTAATATATTTTATTCACTGCCCTTTTGCAATAAATGGAGTTCGCGTGGATACCTCTTACATCCCTCAAAAAGGGGATTCGACGTGATTTGACCCGTCGTCTCCTCTAGCCAAGGCGCTTGGCTAAACCGCATGGGCTATCCACACCCATGTGAGGAAGGGAGAGGGGCCTCCCTCTAATATCTGAAATAGAATATTCCTTGGCATAAAAACCGAGCCCTGACCTTCGACAGGTATGAAGCTCTATCACAGAAACAAGACGACTACTGCATTATTTACATTAAACTGCGCATACCTTACACCATATCAAAACTTTATCCACGTGATTCGAAGTGCTTTTAGTTGTATCTTGGGAACCACTCGGGCTACACGCTCTCTTGAAATGTTCACAGCATACACTCTTGTTTATAGCCACCTCGAACCGCGAACAACAAAAAGCCAACACACAAAATCATAAGCATCGGGTTTTGAACTCGAGGCTCTCTCTACTATCTAACATCAACAACCACCAACGCTTCCCACTTACTTGAGACCAAAGAGGGAAGTCTTTATATTTGGATTTTTATCCTAGGAAGATACGAAGACTTTGTCCTTTTCCCTATTGCCAAAACCGATGAATCACCATTTGTAGAGATTTGAGCAGGATTTCTCAAGTGCAAAAACTCTTTGGAGATCATGCCAAATTTTGGGGAGTGCACAATGTTTACCGATTATTCGATCATACCTTTTCATCGATTAAACTTCGATCTCAAGCACAGGTGCTTTGATGTCGAAATTGAATTGCTCAGCGATTAATGTCGAACGCCACCCCAAAAACTTAATGAATTTAATTGCCTTATTTTATATGCACTTTGATGCATATCCAAACATGTCAGCCCTTTTTAACATGATTTTCGTTGGTGGAAAATGTTTTAATTTTAATTTTAAATAATTAAAAATTAAACTAAATATTTAAAATTAAATATCTTTATCATCGAGGCACCTTTTTCAATGAAACGAAAAGCCAACTTGGGTTTTAAGAAAAACCCATTTCAAATCTATTGTCCATGATTTTAAATAAAACCTTTTATTTTTTCTACCTTGGTTTTCACAAAAACCTTTCCTTGAACTTAGATTCTTTTGACAAAAAATCAAATTCCTTCAAAAGCTTCTTGACATCAATGACAACATCAACACTTGAGCAAAGGCAATGTACCCAAGGTACCCAAAATTGCCAACAGATAGAAAAGGGAAATTTTGAGGGATTTTTTTTATTATTGAAATATTTATTTTGGAGACTAAAAAGGAGTTATAAAGCATTATTTTTAAGTCTTATTCTACACATCTTTTTGAGAAGGAATTTAATATGGATGATTTAAAAAGGAGATTTTCTAACCAGATTTTCAAGTGGGATAAGAAAGGGAAATTATTTTGAAGCAATTTTTGAAGGTACATCATCATCAAGATAGTTTTAAAGGTATGGTGATTTAATTTCTTCTTATTGTGGTTGAGTTATCATATGTTTGGAGAAATAAAGATTGATTTAGTGTGCATTAATTTGATAGAAATTGGAAATAAAAGTGCAAGGTTTTGAAAGTAAATTTGACGTACATTAGTGATTGATTGAATAATTAAAAAATACAGAAATGTGGGAAAGTTGTGTTTGGGTTGGGTAGTTGATCAATGAATGAACTGTCTCTCCTTTTGATCTACTAGGTTCTATATTTTCATAGGAATAGCATCAAGTTTTTGCAAGTGTCCCTTAGAAAAATAACATAACCTTATTGTCTCCCATGACGACAATATACGAGGGTGTAATGTGTGTTAAATGAAACTTTTGGTTAATTTTAAAATGTCAAACTAATTGCCCAATTCAATAGATGAAAAATTTTATTCTAATTATTATAATAAAAAATATAATCATTTCATATGAAACATTTTAGTAGTCTAATCATTTTTATATAATAGTGTATTATAAATTTAAAATATATATATTTTTGGTAGATTGATTGTATTAACAGTGGGTTTTTATAGAGGATCCCAAAACCTTATATACAAAAACAGGGCTGAGATCATTTTGTCTTTACAGACCTCAAGGGCTAGGATCAAACAGACTTGCAAAATCTAACTAAACCTGATTCAAAATTACCCACAAGGCTTACAAAGGGGCCTCTCCGTGAGAGGATCGGTAGACAAAAACCAATCTAAAGAAAACTAAAATGGAAGTAACATAAAACCATGGGAAAAACAAGCAAAAACCACAAGGAAGGTAGCCCTGGATCCTCTGCTACTCTGGATCCTCCTGGTCATCCTTAAAGTTCTCCTCCTTGATCCTGGTTAGCAAATTGATCAGAGAATTGGTGGTCGAGAGGATGCACCAGCTTCGAATGCCTTCCCTTTATGCTTATGTGTCTTCATGAGGAAACTTTGATCCGGTCATCTTCTCCACCTCATCCAAAAAGGACGACCTCCATACTACCAACACAAAGGTAAAAAAACCTTTATTAGCCATGTAATATGCCAGCTTGTTACCCTCTCGATAGATATGATTGATTTGGGCATATGTCCATCTAGATAGGAGGATCCTTGCCTCAAAGACAATATTAAAAACTTTCCATGAAGGATCTTTACCATTCAAAAGAAACCTTATGAAATTCAAAGAGTCACCTTCAATGACCAAAGGGTGAGGATCCTCTGAGAGGACCTGAAGCTCTATGAGGACACCCTTGGCCTCCACACTATGATTATATTGGATACCCAGGTTCTCATAGAAGGTGAGGATAATCCCCCCCCTGTGATCTCTGACCACCCCTCCTGTAGTTGCTGGCCTCGAGTTGCTACGAGCAGCGCCATCAAAGTTAAACTTAAGCCAACCCTTCGAGGTGTTTCTCCATTTGACCTTGAGATTGGGAAAAAATATGTTAGGGTGGTCTGGATCCTCCTTGAGTTTCATCCCTTTGAACACAATTTCCTCCGATCGGATCCTAGGGAGGGGACTAGGAATGAATTTTGAATTTTATACTACAAAGGCAAGAGCTCTGAAGGCTATGGAAGGGGGTCTCTTGGAGGATTATCGAAGACTCTTTCATTTCTCTCCAGGAAAATCTGCTAAAGGATGTGATGGAAGGATGCATTGAAAAGGAACCAGAGTTTAGGATTTTTGAACGGGTTTGGCCATTGAGCAAAGGCTTCCTTGATTGTCCTGGGAGGGCTCTAGGGGATCTAAAAGGAGGATAGGATCATCTCAAACACCATGGTGGTGAACGGGAAGTGAAGGAAGAGATGATCTATATATTCACAATCTACCATGCACAAATAAAACCTACTAGGGAAGGCAAACCCTATTTTATGGGGATTGTCCATGGTTAGAGCTTTATTCTAAAAAATAATCCAAGCAAAGAAATTTACCTTCAGGATCACTCATTTCCACCAGACTACCTACCATGGGAAATCCCCCTCAACCTCCTTGGAAAGGATATTGTAGGCTATCCTAACTGAGAATATGCCAGTTTTAGTGCCCATCCAGATCATCTTGTCGGGTCTTCTGGCAGTTGGGATGGTAATTCCTTGGAGGATCTTATCTAGAGAGGAGACTTTAGCTTCATGACCGGTGAGGGTTGAGATGTTCCACTGAATGTTGTCATCCTTCCTCACAATGTAGTCTTCTACCTTATGTTAGGAGTTTGGGTCCACCAAGGATTTGAGAAGGGAAGGTTTAGCCTTCTAAGATATAGGATCTTCTTTGGCCCATCTGTTCTTCTAGAAGTTGATTATCTACCCATATCCTAAAATCCATCGAAATCCCTTACTGAGTAGCTGCCTGGCTTGAAGGACTACTTTTCAAAAAGTGGATCCATCAAAGGGGGCCTCCGCATCTAGGAAGGAGAAGTTGGTGAGGTATTTCTTCTTAATGATTTTTACCCACTCCACAGGCTTGTTGGTCAGGATCCTCCAAGCATGCTTGGCCACGAGGGCCAAGTTCATCAGACTAGTTCTCCTTAGCCCAAGCCCACCTTAGTATTTTCTTTTACACACCTTGTCCCATGCCACCAAAGGGATTCTATATTTATCTTTGTTCCCAGACCACAAAAATTTCCTCTAAATTTGTTTGATATTATGGTGGACAGACATTGGGAAGCTGAAGACTGACATGGAGTAGGTCAAGATCCCTTGGAGGTAAGCTTTGGTGAGGGTAGCCTTGCCTTCCTGGGATAGAAACTTACCTTTCCAAGAGGTCAACTTCCTGTGAATTCGCTCCACCACCATATTCCACATGTTGTCCTTGGCCCTACCACTCCAGAAGTGGGGGAGCCCAAGGTAGGTGGTATGGAGGGATTCAATCGTGCATCCCAAGATTCTAGAAATGAGGATCTGCAACCCCTAGGGAGTATTTAGGAAGAAAATATTACTCTTGGTGTAGTTTAATTTTTGACATGCAACTCACTTGTAAAGGGAGAGGATCCTCTTGATGTTTCTAGCCTGGGCCATAGAGGCGATAGTAGACAAGAGGGTGTCATCCAAAAACTAATGGTGGGTGACTGCTTCCACTCCAGAGGTGGGGATGATGCTAGAACCTCTGGAGGCTCTCCTTGAGGGTTTTTCCTAGAACCTCTGCAAATATGATGAAGAGAATAGGGGACATGGGGTCTCCTTGCCTGAGCCCTCTAGCACTCTGGAAGTAGCCTACGAGGGACCCATTGATCAGGACAAAGAAATAAGGGGTGGCTATGCAGCTTTGGATGAGGTCGATCCAAGAGGGAGGGAAACCAAACTTTAGGAGAAAAATGCAGAGGAAACCCATATCCACCCTATCGAAGGCTTTGTTCATGTCAATCTTGAGAAAGAGGACAGCCTTATTAGACAAGGACACATAGTGGAGAGTCTCATGGATCGAAATAACACCATCAAGGATGTTTCTGCCTTTCATAGAGCTACCTTGGAAAGGGTCCATGAACAAGGTCAAGATGGGATTCATCCTATTAGCTAAGACTTTGGTCAAGATCTTGTAGAAAACATTGCAAATATTGATGGGTTTATAGTCTGAGAAGGTCCTATAAGCAGAGGTTTTAGGAATAAGAGCTAAGAAGGTGGTGTTCAAACTGGGGTGGATGGATCCAAAGGCTTGGATCTCACGAATTGTGTCACAAACATCATTCCCCACAAACTCCCACATGGTCTGAAAAAAGTGAGGAGGAAACCTATCTGGACTCAGGGTTTTGTCATGTTGCATGGAAAATAATGCCTCCTTGATCTTGAAAGAAGAAAAAGGATCCATGAGACTGAGGCTAGCCTCCTAGGGTACCAGAGGGGATTTTTGCCAAAATATCTCTTTGGGCCTGTAAGTCACTTTTGGGGGAGGATCCCAACAAATCTTGAAAGAAGCCCACCACTTTAGTTCTTATCTCAGCAATGTCCTTGGTAGCCATACCATCACTTCACAAAATTTCCTTGATTTTATTAGAACCTCTATGCCAGAGGGTAGAAGCATGAAAAAACCCGTGGAGTCTCCTTCCTTTAGCCATAGATCTCTAGATTTCTATCTCCATAAGGTCTCTTCCCTGGACAGGATAGTGAGAAAGTCTGCAGGAGGATTCTCTCTTTGTTTCTATCAGATTCGCTGAAGACACCTTCCTCCAACCCCTTTTCCATGTTTTTGAGGCTTTCGGATATGGCTTTCTTGGATTCAAATATGTTTCTAAAGATCTCCTTATTCCAGATCTTGAGATTTTATTTGAAATATTTAAGCTTCATGGCTAGGAGTTTTGAGGCGGATCCTTTTACCTCTTGATTTCACCATCTCGTTACCTGCACTCTAAAATTTGTATGATGGGTCCACATGGATTCGAACCTAAAGGGTATTTTAAAACTAGGCCCTTCACCCGATTCAAGAAGTATGGGGTTGTGGTCTGATCCGATCCTAGGAAGAGCTAGGAGGGTCACATCCCCCAAGAAGGGAATAGCCTCCTAGGAGATAAGAAACCTATCTAGCTTTGACCGACACCTTAGTCACACTTCCTTCAGAAATTAATTACACTATGTTTTGCAACGAGAAGGGGGGAACTTATAAGGGTGCATTTTTGGTAGCGACCGACACATTAGCTACCCTATCCTTTGCAAATTCATATTGTAAATGAATGAACCTTTTATGAAGTGATCTATTCTACTACACCTAGCGATTGCAGCGGCTGGTTACCAATGCAAATCGGTTGGATGATGTGATTACCATAAGGACATTCCTTGGCATGAAGACATAGTGAGGAATGACCCACTTTTTGCTTAGGAGCAGCCAGAGCACTGTGACAGAGCAAAGAACCAGAGATCAACATCTTCTTCACTATATTGGGGCAGTTATATACTTCACACAAATATTTTTGTATATAGGGATATGTATGTATTACCCAAATAATGTAATAAGGGGGGATGTTAGAGTAATATTCCATTAACTTGGGATACTTACCATTTACTCCACTAGGTAAAAGAGTATTTACATTTATCTTTTACTATCTAGATATTTATTCTTCTATCCTAGGTTAATCTCTAAATATCCTAGGTTAGTGGTTTGGTTAGACTTCTCTACCTAGGTTAGTGGTTAGCATCATGCAACTCCTATTGTTACAGGGTAGTTAGCGCTATTTCCTAATGTTGTTAGTTAGTCTATTTATTTAATCATAGAGTTTCTATTGTAATAGTTGGTTGATTAATTGATCTTTGTATTTTATTTCACTCATTTGATCACATTGGTATCATCACAGTCGGGTGGCCTAATACGAGCTTCACTCGTTCCACCCGACTTGGACCTGGCACCGTCTTCAAGGGCCCTGCTGGACCTCAAAACCTGCATGGATCCTGAGGAAGATCCCAGATAGTAGGGCCTACATTCCCATATCACCGTGTGACCATGGGATCGGGCCCACAAGCCCATGTCACCGGGTGGCCATGGGAGCAGGCCCATAGACCCCGACAGTTCTGACAATACTGCTATCAGAACTGTCAAGCCTGACAGGTGGCCAGAGCTTGCAAGATAGGGCTTGAATGTCAAGGGTAGGAGGCCCTCTGGTTATCGATAGCTGCTAGTGCTTCTGCTACCCCCGAGGGTCCAAAACATAGCCGAGAGGGCAAGCGCGCCCTCCTAGGCCGAGATCGAACACAAACCCAAGGGCAAGAGCGCCCTCGGGTCTGAACCCCCCTGACAGGGAAATCCTTGTCAAATCTTTGAAAACCAGGATATGAGAGGGTAGGCATGCCCTCTGATCCTCGACGATCGGTGATGAGATCTACGATCGATGGAATTGATTCGGCAATCGATATCTGCGAGGGCAGGCGTGCCCTTTGATCCTCGATGACCGGATCAGACACCCTACAACTATGGACACACTCTTGGGCATAAATCCTAAGGACAATAGTAGCTAGGACACATGTGTGCTCAGGTAAAAATCCTAAGGCACTAGACCAGACATGTGGCACAGCCACTAGATAGGTTTTGACACGTGGCATAGCCACTAGACACATGGCAAGTGCCACCTAGATAGGACACATGGCATAGCCACTAGACATGAACTTGGACCAATCGGACACGTGGAAGACAAGCCACTCGATGCTGATGGACGTGGCATGTGGTGGACTAGCCACTGAAAGCACGAGATTCCAAAAATAAAAGAAACACTAATTGCTGCAATGTAAACTAACTAGCTTGATGCATGAAATAAAACGGATATAATCAAATCAAAACCAACGTAAAAAGAGAAAGCAGGAGCACAGCCCTTTTTATTAATGTGATTCCAACTCGGTTACAATACATCTCCTCCATTTTTAGGGGCTAGGAGAGTTAGCATGTTTCCATTACAAAAAGTGAGTAGTGATCTTCTTTTCGCATGCCCACATTTGAAATGGGCGGGCCAAAGTGTTGCCACCGCTTATGCTGATGAATCCTTGCTTCTCGTTGTTTATCCTGTGTTCAGAGACACAATGACATTGTTAGTAGCACCTGTTGCAAGGAAGAAGAACTTGTTTTCTAAAAAAAATGATAAAAGATACACGTAAAATATTAGCCAAATCGGTGAGTAAAATGATTTTAAACGACCTGCACATTTGACAGAAAACAAAAAACTTTACCAGAGGGTCATTGTCATTGAAACAGTCAGCCGATTTGCTCTTGACTGTAATTCGTCCATCGGTAGGACGAATTCAACTGTTATTCGTCCGACTGTTTAACGCGAATTTGACTGTGTTAAGATGTCGAATCAATGTTGTTACCTGCAGGTTAGTGAGACAACAAAAATGACAAAAGCATGATATTATTTGATAAACATCTTCGAAAATCCAGATTGTGAACGTAAAGCGTAATGTAGGATATATTTGCAATGACTTAATAGACTAACATGCAACTAACAAAAATTTTGGGGTGCCCAAGCGGGCCGCCCCCATTAGAACTTGACTTTGACACCAGTCCACTAGGGATGGGCTCAAAATCTCAAAGAATGTGGTGTCATCAAATTGATGGATTACTGTGGTAAAATGTTGGGTTTAGATCCAGATCCACACTTCTAACAGCCACCCAATAACCTCTCTTGTAAAAGATATTATGGGTGTAGAAGAGATGAATCGCAAAGGAATGCAATCGGGTGTTTAATTTGGCAGCACTTCGTTGCTTTCGAATGTCTACCAACTTGTTCCTTTTTTTTTGGGTGGGAAAGTCCACAATTTTATAGACCCATGGGGTCTCTTTTGAGGGGCACGCAGGGATGCCACATTGCGGCCATGCCTTCCCAAAAGGGACGAGACTCCTCCATGACTTGGGCTTACATGACTGCCCTTTTGACAGTCCTCTAACTGCCAATCTGCCCACCTATGTGCGCATGTACAGCAGGCGGCAATAACTGACTGTCTTCAGCTGCCACTCGTTTAATGCCCACTTTATTGGTTTAATGTTTGCTTTTGAATGCTTAAAATCTTCCTTTGATTGGTCAACGTTCGCCTTTGATTGGTTAAATTCTACCCAGGCGCAAAATGCAAAGTTTGTCGTGATATCATGACATCGCGATATCGCGACACTTCGGCCAAGGCTCCCCTTTGGGCTTTTGGTGTCGCGATATCGCGACACTTCGGCCAAGGCTCCCCTTTGGGCTTTTGGTGTCGCGATATCGTGACACTTCGGCCAAGGCTCCCCTTTGGGCTTTTGGTGTCGTGATATCATGACACTTTGGCCAAGGCTCCCCTTTGGGCTTTTGGTGTCACAATTTTGCAATGTCGTGAAATCGTGACGTTGTGATTTTGCGACACCCTCGGCCAAGGCTCCCATTTGGGCTTTTGGTGTTGTGATTTTGTGATGTCACAAAATCGTGACGTCGCGATTTCATGACACCCTCAGCCAAGGCTCCCCTTTGGGCTTTTGGTGTCACAATTTCACGACGTTGTGAAATCGCGACACCCTCGGCCAAGGCTCCCCTTTGGGCTTTTGGTGTCATGATTTCGTGACATCACAAAATTGCAATGTCACAATTTCGTGACACCCTTGACCAAGGCTCCCCTTTGGGCTTTTGGTGTCGCGATATCGCGACGTCCCGATATCACGACACTTCGGCCAAGGCTTTGCTAAAATGCCCAAATTTTCTTTGTTTACCTTTTGACCTTCTAAACTATTGTGTAAGTGGCTAGGACCACTGTTTGACCTCTGAGGGCTGCCCTGAAAGCTGTGTGTGTAGATTTGGTGTCTACAGTCATGTGTCACTTGACTTGACAAGACCAACACGTGGTAGACAAGCCACGTGTCTCGACGTGGATAGTCCACATGGCTGGCAGCAAAACCAGCCACGTGGGGGAGTGACTACTTGCAGGCAGTCATAAGCGCTTTGAGCACTTTTTCTCTTTTAAAGAGCAATAGATGCCCCACGATATCAATGTGGGAAAAAATTCCCCATTTTTTTAACGTCACGGGGCGGGCAAAGCCTTCAATATGAAGGCAATGCCCTCCCCCTCTCGTTGGGCTAGCTAGCCCGACTGGAGAGCAGGCCAGCGCTAAGGCACTGCCCGACGGGAGGTCGGGAGTTCGACTCCCGTCGTGGGGGGGGCAGGGGAAAAAATATTTTTTGCCACGAGGAGCCCGTCGCACGGAAAAAAAAAAAAAACTAAGGTAAATTTTTTTTATATTTTTGTAATTTTTTTTTTATTTTTAATCATTTTTTTTTTAAATTTGACATTTGTTGTCTAAAAATCAATTTTTTTTTAATATTACATTGATTTTTTTTACAAAATTAAATTTTATTATTAATTAAATAATGATTAGATTTATTAAAATATTGCATTAAAATAGAGAATTAAGGTTTTTTTTTGCAAACAAATCAAGAAGAGCTTTTTTTTCTCCACGAGGGGACATAAGACATAGAAGAGCATTTTTTTTGCAAATAAGAAAACTCTAAACTCTTCTCAACCTTGTTAATTTAGCATACAATAAAGGTTCAAACATGAATCCTTTTTTGCCAAATTGTAACACAAGGAGACCCAATTTTTTTTGTAAAATTCAAAGGCAAAGTGTGCATTTGTTTTCTCCAAGGGGGGATATAAGACATAAAATTGCACATTATTTTTTACAAAAATTTGAGAAGTAATTGTAACCTTTGGTCCATCAAAAACTAAGTCGTGTGTCGACTAGTTCTGTAAGCCTTTCAAATGTCGGTCGTGTGTCGACTTGTCTTGGAAGGAGTGCTCAAAATTGTTAATTTTGCAAAATTAAGGGGAGAAGACAACATTGTACTTCTTTTGCAAAATTGGAAAACAAAGTAGGAGACATAAAAATATCATTTTTTTTGCACAACACAAAACACACATTTTGTTGCAAAAATTAAAAAGGTGCATTTTCGATTTTACTTGACACCTTTATTGGCAAATTAGGTGCATTTTCAGTAGCATCCGACACCTAGGTGATAATAATTTTGTGGGCATTCTTGTTTGATTATTGCATTATTTCTTTTGCAATTATAAGTCATAGAATCAAGAACACACTCAACCCCAAAATTTCAAAAATTTGTGTAAATATTTGCACAAATTTAAAGCCAAAATTACTTGATATTCTCTCCTAAATCATAAAAACCCCTAATTCACTCTTATTTGTTTGACTTAATTTCCTCAAAATTTTCATCCTTCTTGAAGGGAGTTAAGGTAGGTGCCATTAAATATCTGTTTGAGTGAATTATATTTTGGTACTCTTTTTAGGGTAATAAAAAAAAAGAACTAGTTTTAAAGAAAATAAGGAACCTTAAAAGTTGCAATCCTTTGTACTAAGGGGGGATAATTCCTTTCTTCCTTCAAACATCAATTTTTATAAGAGGGAAATAAAACTTGTAAAGGCAATCAGGAATGTCCAAGTAATCCACATTAAAACTTTTCTTTTAGACCTCATAATAGCAATCATACTTGAAGTACTTACAATAAGAAAGGTCAAATTGGTGAACTTTTTTGATCAAATTGCCTAAAAAGCATAGTTTTGCACAAATTGTAAAAATGAAAACCATGACACCATTTAGTGTTGGTTTCAAAACAAGCAAAACTAAAATGGCAAAGGCACATCACAGAAGCCATATTTCTAGTGAAGTGTCTCATACTGATTTTGTTTCTGGTTCAAAGATAGCACAAGGCGTGCTCATTGCTAAAACAGTTTTGTAGAGGGAAAACACATGAGTCCTTTGGGCAAAAGCACCATTTTATCTCACTCTTCTTTTAGGCTTCATAAATAGCATAAGTTTTTTGTTTGAATACCTTGCAATAAGGGGTGCTTGTACCTCTTTTAGGCTTCATAAATAGAAAATTCTAGGTGTTTGAAGTACTTGTAACAAGAGGAGTGACTTTTTGTGATGTAAAAATTTCCTAGGAGGCAATATTTGTAAAATCCTTCACAACACTCTTGAGTTGCACACTTTTTGCAATTGAGGGGGGATATCCATTTCTTTTCTTCACTCATTTTTGTAAATAGGGAAGATGACTTATAAGGGTGCATTTTCGGCTTTGTCCGACATCTTAGTCACACTTCCTTCAGAAATTAATTACACTATGTTTTGTAATGAGAAGAAGGGAACTTATAAGGGTGCATTTTTGGTAGCGACCGACACCTTAGCTACCTTATATTTTGCAAATTCATATTGTAAATGAATGAACCTTGTATGAAGTGATCTATTCTACTATACCTAGTGATTGCAGTGGTTGGTTACCCATGCAAATCGGTTGGATGATGTGATTACCATAAGGACATTCGTTGGCATGAAGACATAGTGAGGAATGGCCCACTATTTGCTTAGGAGCAGCCAGAGCACTGTGACAGAGCAAAGAACCAGCAGATCAACATCTTCTTCACTATATTAGGGCAGTTATATACTTCACCCAAATATTGTTGTATAGAGGGATATGTATGTATTACCCAAATAATGTAATAAGGGGGGATGTTAGAGTAATATTCCATTAACTTGGGATACTTACCATTTAATCCACTAGGTAAAAGAGTATTTACATTTATCTTTTACTATCTAGATATTTATTCTTCTATCCTAGGTTAATCTCTAAATATCCTAGGTTAGTGGTTTGGTTAGACTTCTCTACCTAGGTTAGTGGTTAGCATCACACAACTCCCTAATCTATTGTTAGAGGGTAGTTAGCACTATTTCCTAATGTTGTTAGTTAGTCTATTTATTTAATCATAGACTTTCTATTGTAATCGTTGGTTGATTAATTGATATTTGTATTTTTTCTCACTCATTTGATCACAACCTTCTAGACCAACTACTCCTTCTTCATTTTTGGATTCTTCCTCTACCTTTTTATCTTCAAGATCATCTTCATACCTTTTAAATTTATCTTCAATAGAAGCACTTTCTTATTCCTCTATTGCTAAGAAGAGAATTTCTTCTTCATTATCTGAAGATTTTCCATAACTATCACTCGAAATATTGCCTATATTATCTATATAAATAACTCTTATTATGCCTTTGGAAAAAATTATTTTCATGTTGTTTTTGTCCATACCTATTTTTCTTTTGATACTTGGATTTTCTTGCTTCCCTGTTCTTATGATCCTGTTTCTCTTCACCATTACTACTTCCATATTTGGGACAATTATATACATAGTGACCATATTTATCACAATTGAAACACTTAACTAGTTTTATACCTTTGTACTTTCTTGATTCCTTGTTTCTTATATCATAGTTTGCTTCTTCATCACTAGATGACTCATCACTTGAATCTAACTTCTTATGCATTATCTTATTTGCTACTTTGAAAGCTACTTCTTTCTTGGGGATATGATCCTTTCTTGTTCTCATATCAAAAGCTATGAGAGTTCCATGTAACTCATCCCTAGTCAAAGTTTCAATATCTCTTGTTTGTTCTATGGATGAAATATTTTCACTGTACCTCATAGGGAGTGACCTTAAAACCTTTTGATAAACATATTGTTCTTCAACTTTAAATCCAAGTCCTTGTGTGGAGTTAAAAACTTCATCCACACAAAGTAAGTATGTAACAATGTCTCCCTCATCCTTCATGTTAAAGTCTTTAAATATTTTCTTGTAATTTTGCAATTTTACCATTTTGACCTTTTTTTCTCCCTCATATGTTTTCTTCAAATTTTCCCAAATCTCTTTTACTGATGTGCAATGCATAACTTTTACAAACTTTGCTTCATGTAAACCACTTAATATTACATTCATTGCCTCTGAATTATGCAGGTGCAAAATATTACCGTATTTATATGTAATATAAGTAGCTGGAAGTGTGTACCCATCCTCAATTGCTTTCCATGTCTCATTTCCTTGTGCCATTAGGTAAATATTCATTCTTACACTCTAGAATCCATAATTCCCATAGAAAAATGGTGCCTTATTTTCTAAAGATCCACTCTGAGATGTCATATGTGTTCCTATATATTTTTACTTGAAGCTATTAAACTCTTTTGAAGAAACATTCTTTGATATCAATTGAAGAACACAAGCTTATACTAAGATAGGGGATGAACAATATAAGATCAACTTTTACTTTTATTTTCAAAATAACATTATCCAATATAATAAATGGAAATATCAATACCAGTAATATAATAAATACATACATAATCACACACAATAAAAACACCAATTTAATGTGGTTCACCCAATGTGGGCTACTCCACGGAGAAAATATTTCAATAAAATTTTCTCAACAAATATCTTGGGAATCACTTTTCTATTACAATGTTTATGGACTTCTATCCAAAGGAGACACCAATCCCTTAATACTCTAATTTTTGTATCTATCTCCATAGGATAACTTTTTTCCCTTTTCTCTGGTTCACATAACTCGATCCATGAGACCTCTATCTCCTCAAATGGATTGTAGATATCTCTACATAGAAGAAATCTATCTTTATAACTAGTTTGTGAATAACACTCCATAGGAGAAATCTTTCCTCTTACTTTGGTTTATGTATCTAATCCATAGGAGAACTTTTTCCCCTCTACTCTGGTTGGTGATATTCTAGAAGACTTCTACCCCACTACAGTGGCTTGTGGATCTCTCTTTCTATAGAAGACCTCTGTACTCAATGTCCTATATAATGGATATCTATCGAATAGATACTTATATCCTCTAATTTTTCACCTCCAAATATTAAAATCAAATCTGCTAAATCTTTGTCTCAAATATTTTCTAAACACTATCTTTTGTCTAGCATAAATCTACTCATAAATCTAATTCTAGTTTAGTACAAATCAACCCTAAAATCTATCTCAATATTTAACACAAATCTTGATAAAATTTTCTTAGATTTTCCCCAAGCCTAAATATAAAGCTTGAAAAATTCAATAAATCAACTATGATCTCAATATTGTCTCAAGTATTCACCAAGACTTCCTCAAATCTATCTATATGTCTTCATCAAGACTTACCTTAAACTGCTCTTAACTCTTCAAAAAATTTTACCTTAAATCTATCTATAAGCTTTCACAAGAGCTTTCTCAACTCTATTCTTAAGCTTTTACAAAACCTTACTCAAATCATTGTAAAACTTCTATAAACAAAACTTAAATATCTTTCAGAAAACCTCTTCACACATAAATAAGTTTCACTTAAAATATTTTTTAACCTCAAGAACATATAGATAATTATAATCTCTATCAAAACCTTAATATGTTTCACACTCACAAAGTTTTATACTCAAAAAAAAAAACTCTCTAGAAAAAACCCTTTTAAATCAAATTCATAATGAAGTATAATTTATTTCACAAAACTTGATCTACAACTCCTATACTCTCAATTAATAATTCTCAATCAACTTCACTCAATCATTCACTCAATGAAACACAACTTGCTTACAAACCCTAATCAAGTGTTTCACCCTTCTTTCAACACAAAGCACAATGTGGGTCTTAAACCCTAACTCAAATTATTCTTAATCTCAAATCAAATAAAATCATCCATCAACAAGATGCACTCAAATGTGCTTACACATTTTCAACAATACTCATGAGCCCTTTTCGCTGCACCTTATATTTCACACAATTATTTCAGTCTACACAAAAGTAGTGTGCCCATACCTTTTTGATTTAATGAAGATATGTATTCAAAACTTGTTTTACTCACAGTAAAATATTTTTTCTAATTCTAGGTTAGATAGCAACAATCTATCTCAAAATATCCACACAAATATTCACCTCAATAATTATTTCACCATTCAAGAAATATAATAAAATATCAAGTCTCAAATACACCTTATAATCTCCAACATTCTCAAAATAACATTCAACACATAAAAAATAAAGTTCCTTTGTAAACACCTTATAATCCCCAATCCTCTTAAAAAATATTCAACACATTGTTCCTTTATTAACACCTTATAATCTCCAATATTTTATTTATTTTCCAACCACAAAAATAAAATATTATTTCAACAACCCTTATGACTCCCTATACATTCTAAAAATGCTTTTTAATTATAATATGGCTTCAAAAACTTTTATGTATTCAAAAGACTTTGGAAAATTAATTTAAATTTGCATACCTTAATATTGACCCACATCACCAAAACATTGTGCACAACTTCAACGACTAGTGTTTAATGACCAAAAACCAAATTCGAACCCATGACCTATTCAACTACAATGCCTTAGCCCAAGGCTAAGCTACCACCTAGGCTACACGCCCACACATGAACCAAATGTCCATGCTCCCGTATTAAGGATTTTGCATAAATTTTGATGAAAAAAAACACCTCTTTAGGCATATAATATTTAAAATAAATATTATACGCTTTTCCTTTTAACCACTTCCTTACCTTTTTCAAAAAACAACCTTATGACATCAATGATGACAAAACTAGTCATCAAACCTCTTGATATCAATGACAACAAAACTTGCTCAAATATTTCAACAACCAATCCCCTTTGATTTTGTTTGTGGACCTCTATCCACAAGAGACATCAATCTCCTTTGCTCTAATTTTTGGATCTCTATCCACAAGAGACATTGATCCCCTTTTCTCTAGCTCGTGGACCTCTATTTATAGGAGACATCAATCCCCTTTAATTTGTCTTATTCTAAATCTTTCTCAAAACTTCTCTAAACCTACACACAATACTTACTCAAATATATTTACCAAGACCTGCTGAAATTTTCTCCAAACATATATATAAGGCTTTCTCAAATCTACTCACGAAGACCTTCTCAATTATACCCAAGCCTACACAAAAGGCTTACTCAAATCTACTCTTCAAAACATTCTTAAATTTACTCCAAACCTACACATAAGGCTTACTCAAATATGCTCACCAAAGCTTACTCACAACTTTGCTCTAACCTTCTCCAAGCCTACAAAAAATGCTTTCTCAAATCTTCTCACCAAAATATTCTAATAATTCTACTCAAAATATTATTTAAGCCTACACACAAGGCTTTCTTAAATCTGCTCCATGTCTACACAATAGATTTTCTCAAATATGCTCACCACAACCTACTCTTGACTATGCTCAAATATACTCATAAATTTTCACCAAATGTTGCATACAAACAATGCTCATATTTTCCCTAAATCTTGTATACAAATAATGTTCATCTATATAATGATGTTAGTGCTTTATCTAATCTTCAATGTGCTTTCTTCAACTAAAGTAGTTTAGACATATGCTACCCATAATTCATTTAACCTTTTAAACATATAGAGAATGATACGCGCTAACAAATGCTCAATATGTTCTTCATATTCATTAAGTTTGTCACTTTCACATGTCTCACATTTATTTTATTTTAAAGGTAGCTCTAGTCTAGCACTTGAAAGCTGACCTGGTAATTGTTGATTTGCACCTTCACTCCAAAACTAATCACAATGCATAAGTTTTCCTTTTTCATATATTCTTGTAATCAATCATGAAGATGCATAAATTTTGATCTATTATACTTGCACATGCATTCCAAAATCCTCTCAAAATCAATGCATAAATTTTCTTTACAATATTAGGCTATAAGCCTTCCAAGTTCATTTTCAAATCCATTAAAAAATAATGCACAACTTTATTCTCAAATCATAGCATATATATTTCCAATTTTATTCAACAATAATTCACAATTACTCCCAACTTCAATCAATCACTAATACACATCAATTTTACTTTCAAATCCTTGCACCTTTATTTCCAATTTCTATCAAGGTAATGCAAACTCAATCAATATTTGTTTCTTCAAACATATGACAACTCAACCACAATAAGAAGGAATTAAATAACCATACCTTTAAAATTGTCTTGATGATGATGTGCCTTCAAAACTTGCTTCAAAATAATTTCCCTTTCTTATCCCACTTCAAAAATTGGTTAGCAAATCTCTTTTTTAAATCATCCATATTAAATTCCTTCTCAAAAATATGTGTAGAATAAGACTTAAAAATAATGCTTTATATCTCCTTTTTAGTCTCCAAAATAAATATTTCAATAATCAACAAAACCCCTCAAATTTTCTCTTTTCTATCATGCAAAGAATACAATCAACAAATAAACCATAATTACACCTTATAACTCCTACTTTCACAATACACAAAATTAATTTTCAATACATGCCAAAGTACATTAAAACACCCAATAATATAATGTGCAAATGACAACTCTTAATTCAACCTCATATACCTTTTATATCCTTTACTAATGCACAAAATATCTGAAATTTTAAATTAATCATTATATACCTTATGACTACAAACAATATGTAAAATATAATTAATTCCAGCAAACCTTATGACTCCCTAACATAATCAAACATGATGTATACCTTATAACTCCTAAAACAAATTTTATTCAAAATTTACCCTTACCAACACACAACTACCACGAATAGAACATGACACTTCTTGCTTGCCCATGCCCTAGCGCAAGCTAGGCTTTCACTTGAGCTAGCTACCCACATGAAACTTAAAGCACAAGAATAGCCTCTTCAATGTCTTCTATAATTTCTTTGATTAAATTTTTAACCAAAATGAAGTCGTTACAAATTGACCCTGTGATCTCCTTCTTACCCACATCTTAGTGCAGGGATGTCCTATCGTCTGGACTAGCCACCAAGATGGAACTATGAACACGTTGTCTTCTATTTGCCTTCGATTTCAGCTTTACCTGAAATGATGTATGCACTTTTCCTTTATTTTCTTCAGCCCTCTGCAAACTCTATGTGAACATATTTTCATTGGTACACAAATAAATACTTGGATCAATGAATTATTTGCCATCATTTAAATATGCATTTTGATTACTCCTTGGAAACATTGACACTGTATTTGCTTTTTTTCTTTTTTTTTATTTTACATCGATACCTTTTAGCCTTACAGTTGTTTATATTTAAAAAATATTATAATAATAGATTTTAGCCTTTTAACTCCCTTTGTGGTATTTAATTTTTTTTCAAGCAAATAAAAGCTTTTCCTTTTATTGCAATAGATAATCCCAAGCCTTTTGAAATTTTGTCTTTCTTCATAATATTTAAATTTGATATTTAAATATTATAACCCTTCTCTATGAAAAATAACTTTTTTTACTTTGAATTTTTGTTCATTTCTTGCTATCAAAACCATGGGGAATATTTTTGGCTTGACAACCATGCATATTTGACATCAAAATATTTCTGCCTCATGTACCCTTCGACATGAATGACAACTCAATATACTCAATATTTCCAACAGTAAAAAAATATAATATACAAATTTTATAGATATAATTTTTTGACTCAATCTTGTAGACCTCCTTAAAAGAAGCAAAAAATTCCATCACAATATGAACTAGAGATCATATGTGGTTTAATAGGTACAGCAAACATTACTTTTTATTATCCTTCACCTTTGACATATTTCTAATGTTAACACCTAAAACAAGAAGTTTTGATTTTTAAACTAGTGATCATGTATGGTTTACTAGGTATAGTGAACATTATTTTAATTATCCTTCATATTTGGTAAGATTTTAATGTTAACACCTAAAACAAGGAACTTTAATTTTTAAATGGTGATTTCGATTTTTCCATGATTAATGGCGGGTATAAAGAATATTATTTTACCTACCATATTAAATGATAAATGCAATATATACACACTTATAAAATTTTAGTAAACTTAAATGCAATATATACACACTTAAAATTTTTTAGTAAACTTATAAATAAAACCTTCCACTACCCAACCCAAACCCAACTTTTCCATATTTTTGTATTTTTTATTTAGCAAAAATCCCTTACCGGTCGTCTTGGTTTAAGAAATATTAAACACTTTTTAAATATTGAACAAATTTTTAAATATTGAACACTTTTTAAATAAGGAACCACTAAACACTTTTTAAATATTGAAAAACTTTTTAAATATTGAACACTTTTTAAATATTGAACACTTTTTAAATATTGAACCACTTTTTAAATATTGAACCATTGAACACTTTTTAAATATTGAACAACTTTTTAAATATTCAACACTTTTTAAATATTGAAAACTTTTTAAATTTTTTGATATGGCCCTTTTGTTTGTAGTTGTTAGAAAAGCAAATACTTTGATTGATTTATTTGAAGGATAAACTTTGTATAAATAATAGAACTAATCATTGAGAGTCGTTGGATTACAACAACTCATCAAACCTAATGAAAACACGACTAAGAGTTCTCCTGACACATGGAGGAGTGGAAACTCAAGTGTGTCTATCCTAGTAGAAATTAAGAGAATATTCTCTTATTCTAGCATCCCCCCATAAGTGATACTAGGGAGGCTCATACAAATGAGTCCCGACAACAAGGCTTGATGAGGTACTCGTGTACAATGACTTCTTTTTGAAGAGATGGTAAAAATCCAATGGGAAAAAATATCAATCAAAAGGAAGAAAGAGGTTTGTCTTCATATGGTGAAGATTGTCCTCTTAATACAATAAGAAAGATGAGTCCCGACAACATGGCCTGAGGAGGTACTCATTTACAATAAATAGTTGGTGAAAAAATACCTATGGGAAAAAACCAACTATGAGAAGAAGAGAGGCTTGTCTTTTTATTTTGAAGATTGTCCTCTTTATACAAAAAAGAAGGATGAGTCCCGAAAACTTGGCTTGATTAGGTACTCTTATACAATATATAGATGGTGAAAAAACCCCTTTGGGGAAAAACCATCTGTCACAAAAAATATCCTTGATAGAGGCATGTCTTCGGATGGTGAAGATTGTCCTCATTGAACAAAAAGGAATGAGTCCCGACAACTTGGCCTGAATAGGTACTCGTATACAATATATAGTTGGTGAAAAAAACCCTATGGGGAAAAACCAACCATGAGAGGAAGAGAGGCTTGTCTTCGTAATGTGAAGATTGTCCTCATAAAATACATGTTGGAGAGATGATAAAAGCAGAAGGAAAAATATCATTCTCCAACCAAATATAATGAGAGGTGGAAGACCTTTGTGTCAATGCAGCTATTTTACTCCAAGTTTATCTCGCAATTGAAGGTAACGTGGAGAAGAGAATGACTTGGTGAAGATACCTACAATTTGATTCTCAGTTGGAATGTAGTCCAAGTGTTTTCCTCCTCTGTGACTATGTTGTCGATTGAAGTGCTTCTAAGAAAATGAGAAGAATGAGAGAGAGGTAAAAAACTCTATGCACCAAGATAATTTAACACCCCCCTTAAGTGATAGTAGGGGTAAGTGAAAAATGAATGAACAATATGTGGCATACCCACAGAAGATGAGTCCCGATACCAAAGCATGATAAGGTAATATTGTACAATAGAGATTGTATAGCCACAAAAATGAGTCCCAGCAGCAAGACCTTATAAGGTACTCATTTACAACATGTGATCAAAAGAAAAAAGATCACTAAATAAAAATCACCTAAAACCAAAGTGTCTCACAAAAAGGAGTGTGAAGATAGGATGGAGAAAGAGCCACAAAAATTGCAAGGGTAGTCCAAAAAGGACTCCACAAGCATGAGTGTGTGGTTTCCACCTATATGAACATAAAAAGGAAACCACCTGTCAGAATAGAAGAATAAGGGAGATGTGCATGGAGGATTGAGAGGAAGTAATATGTCCTCTTCAACCCCCCTTAGGACAATTTCCATTATGAAGCCTTGCAATGGACCCATCAGATGTCTCGAAAAGGGTAGAGAGTTGTTGCAGAAATGAAGTCATACTCCCAGACTTGTGCATGTGAACCATGAAAAAATGGTCACTAGTAAAATCCCTTGAAACCAAAGTGTCTCACAGTTAGGATTGATAAATAACCACAAAAATTGCAAGGGATGTCCAAATTGACTCCGCAAGCATAAGTTGTGGTATCCACCTATGTGACATAATGGGCTGAATAACTGTTCCAAAAAATATGGACAAAACAACAAAAGAAGGGGCATTTCCTCAAGTATGAGTCCTAGAAACAAGGCCTGATTAGGTACCCATGTACAATATGTGATCTTAAAATAAGAAATATCAGTAAAAATCCCCCCTAAAACCATAGTGTCTCACAAGAAAGTGTGAGAAGATAGGATGGAAAAAGAAGCATCACAATTGCAAGGGTAGTCCGAAATGACTCCACAAGCACAAATGAGTAAAAGCGTAGTGGCCCCTTAGGCTTTGCATGTGAAATAAACCCCCTTTTAAACATAATGGGCCATGTGGGCCACTACTTAAAAGGTAGTGCTTTTATTAAAAAAACAATAGAACCATTCTCAACTATTAAAAAATGAATACCCCCTTTTCACTCTATCAAAAAAAATGCGGGCCAGCAAAATTCGGATGGCCAGCAACTTGGCATGCCATTAAAAATTCACGACCACTGCACGAGTTTTGGAGGGCAAGGGGTTTATACCAGCATGGATGGATGAATGTTTAAGTGGATGCATTTTTGTTTGGTGGGCCCCCCAATAGAAATTTGGTAGTTCATCATTTTATAAAAGCAATTAAAACATATATATTACTACCCATTAATTAGAGTTAAATATGAAAAGCATGCATTTAGAAATGTAATTCCACAGCAAAAAAAATTGGGAAAATACTGCTGACTTTGTTGGCCTGCTTTTCCGCCATCACGACCACGCATGCAAATTGACCTCGTCGTCTAGAGCAGTCCACCCGCTGCTATCACAAATATCTTAGCTTGTAGGGGAGATTCAATCACCACTTCCCACGTTCACGCCATCATAGTGATAAAAACATTCACCGTTGTAGATAACTCCAGAAAAATTTAATCTAACAGCTAGTTTTATCACTTGCTCGGTAACTCACACTGTAAGAGATTCGATCCAACGGTCAAATCAGACACGGGCTCCTGAAATCGGATCTCCTCCTGTTAGCAAATCTGTCCAACATTAGAAATTTTCCGTTGCACCATCAGTCACACACCATAACTACGACCACTAAAAAAAATGGAACCACAACTTACGGTGGTACGATTATACTCTACTACATCTCGCTGCACAGCAGTAATAGCAGGCCTAATCAGAAATAAAAAATATATCGTAGAATTCCTGCTAACATCACTGTACATTTATAGGCATTTTCTGTATATATCCACCAGAGCAAAATATACTACATCAGAGATAAAAGAAATGAGGTAAAAAACATTCAAAAAACACGTTGATGCACCCATGTGGCCATCAAAATTTAACCCATCCGGTGCAGCAGGTGCGGATGATCTTAATCGCTTTCCAATTGAATACCTTCAGATCACAGGGTTGAATTTTGCTAAGTTTCAAAGAGTGTAGGAGGACCGAATCTCAACCAGCACAGGCTCCTCGACTTGAAATGGGTCCTCTCGTGCTCATCTTCTCTTGTACAATGCCATAGCTCAATATGGAAAATAGTTGGCATCTCAAATAGCTTCTATGAGCTCAGTTCATGCCCACTGGTTTCCTCGGCAAACTATGGCCAATACTTCTGAATTTGCTCCTTGGGGCTATCCTTGCAACACACCAGTGCACCATCGACACATGTACAAAACATTTGTTTAAACAAACCACTAGGTCTGTTTCCAGCAACACGACATGATCGTCCATAACTGGTTTTTCAATAAACATGCATGGCAGACATGGCATCATGGTTTGTTTGGCATGAAAGACTGAGCAACAATAGTGCAGTTCATAGCTTTAGTCAAATGCTAGGAACAGTGGGTACCGGCAGTAACAGACACCATTCCTTCCTCCGCTTGTGGCTCCTGTGTCGCGTAGCTACAAAGATGATGCGCAGAGAAAAATCGAACAACCAACATTCACTGTCATTCTTGTGGCACATGATAAGAGATATATATCAATCAGATGATTTTTTTTGGATTTGTTTGGTTCAATGCAGCATCTCTTTAAAAAATTGAAAGCAATCTTGCAAAGCGTCTCTGCAGATTATGACCATCATCGCTGCTCTCGATCTCGCTCGATTTTCACCCTCTGGGTATTGGGCCTCGGTAGGATTGCATCCAACAAATTAAAAATCGTGACTCAGAATTACACAGTGCGGTCACTGTTTGTTCTCCAACGGTCCCCAAAAAGTAAGCCAATAAAAGTGCCAAGGTTTACGGTGAAAATGTTTTTGCAGATCATTCCGCCACGAGAATGCAGTGAGAAATCCGCCGGCCAAAAAATAAACAAACTTAGGTAGCTCCAGGTACAATCACATACAACTCCAATTCCCGTACTTGTGGCACGCCCACAGCTAACAGGTCAACACCGAACTAACAGTGGCATTTACAGGTGATAGTGGCGAGCAACGACGGAAGATTTGAGCCACATGGTGGGAATAGAGTATCACGAGTACAACACATCCATGACAGGAGTCGCACAGTAAAAAATACCGAATTTTGCTATCGCTTTACAACCTTCCTCACTAGCCATTGTTGTTGAGGGGAGAAATGTATCACCGGTTCGAGTCAAGTCTCCTCGTCCATGCGTCATGATATCACCAAAATCAGATCCCTCTAGTAATTGCTGCATATTGTGGGACAAAAAACCAGGCCACGCAATCAACTGATGTGTTCGTTGACAAACTCATGACATAGAGAATTAGAACTACACTTATCCGAACACGCAGTAATATTGCACAAATTGGAACCTCCTAGAACACAGATGGTATTGTCCGATTGATGAACGCAAATAGTCCATCATCTTGACAAGCATTAAGAAGTAATAACATTCTTTTTATGGACATTTGAATCATAAATTGATCTTCGTCATACTGCAGGCTTCTCCAAATTACCAATAACATTCACCAGCCATTATTGGAACGACAACATTCTCAAAAACTCAAATCTGATAGGTGAAAAATTGACCTCCATGACAACCAAACAATAATTATTTTTGCATGGGATAGCATAACACGCCATCTGAATATCAAATATTACGTCGATCCAGTGCCATATCGGGAATCTCTTTCACTCTACTCTAGTGGCCTGAATACCAGAGATAACACGTTCTATTAAGCTGCAAATCACGTGCAACAAATAGTATTTCACTGTCTCGAGAAAGCAAATATCTCCTTACGAAAATAAATCTGTGCACTGTTGCAGTCTTTATCCACTTGTTGCTTCCAACAATATAGGCACTAAGAAGAAAAAAAATCACCTCCGTCTACATCGTTGTCTTTCTGCTCTCTTCTCTACATTACCCAACGATGTCTACCGTACAACCGTTTCCTTCGGCCATGGGACTAACCAGCAACATGATCATTTTGCTACTGCTTTTCAACTTAATGAGATTTGGAGGTATTCTCTCTTTACTCTGAGTTTTATACATATATTAATGTATCATAGTTCGTATATGAAAGAATTGCTAATATTGGAACATCCATAATTTACATATTTATGGAAGGCAGCTGGAATCGTATAAAGGCCATCTGCATTTGTTGGTATGCCCCTATCTATAATCCTCATTTTGATGAGTATGCCTAGCTATTGTTATACTTATTCTTCTTTTTTGTGGTGGATACAGAACAACAACGAAAGAGTGAAAGGTGGAAAGTATGAGAGAATGCGCATATTATTAGGTCCGAGATCAAAACCACCTGTGTAAACAAATGCCATGGATGTACTTGTATGTGCTAGGTGACAGATAAACAAGATGGAAGCTCTTCAAGATAAGAACATGGACTCCTTTGATACAATTTATGCATTTCTACTCAATAGATTATTTTGTTAAATTGTTTAAGTATGGTATAGAAAAAATAGGTTTAGAAAATTCTTGTTGTCATTTAGTCTATTATCTCTAAATAAAAAATTTAAGCCTTCCTTCAATCCATTAATAAAGAGGAACTGAAGAAGGTAGTCTTTGGAATGAGTACAAGAAAAATATCAGGTCCAGATGACTTTCTAATTAAGTTTTTTTAGGTCTTCTAGGACAACTTGGAGGTTCATGGTGATGAGTGGTTATTGCAATACATATGATTTTATCCATATAGCTTGTGATACAAATCATTCAAATATTTTTGATGAGAGAAAGATTTGTGTAAGAGATTGTTGTATTTCCTATGATTGTTTAGATTATGTTGAAAGTCACAATGATTGTTTAGATTATGTTGAAGGACACTAATTAATTAAATTAAAATTTAAAATTTTACATTATAATTTATTGTTAGGCTACAAATTGATAGTCACAATAACATATAAATTAATAATTTTTACCATTGATGTCCTAGTGTGACTTCAATAATTTTTTTTTTTAACTTTGATCTACATCCTTGCTTGAGGATAAATGAATATTTAAAATAATGATCTTTTATTCAAGTTACAACATTAACCTTTTAAATTCCATATATCATTATAACATCTTATAAAAAGGTAATCAAGGATTATTAATGTCATGCTTGTTCAACAAGTGGTCTATGTGTAAAAATTCTAATATTATAATAGGATAAGATATTTTATTTACTTGAAAAATATAATATCAAAATAAATTTATAATATGTAATTTGATTTATGTTAAAACTATGAACATTTTAATACTTTCATTTTAATTAACCTAAATAATGCACATACATCAAATATGCACATGTATTATATTCAACACATAATTCTAATTTAATTTTGATATTTTAAAAAAACTAGAGTTACAATTAATCTTTAATAGTTGAATATGTACATAAGTTTTACACGATAAAACTTGCTAGGTCCCAAAGTTAAATGCCATAAATTTTATATTATATATGGTACAACTACCTTATTAATAATTATAAAAGTGGACAACTATACATAAGACTCTTAGCTCAGTCCCCTCCCAACCTCCTATCCTTGAGGTGGTTAATTTTGGGATGGGAGTATATATACTCCTAACATACAATGCTCTTTTTCTTTGTCCACCTTCTTCCTCAATTGATCCTTCTAATTGTTTTGAGTATCCTTACTCCTGCTTGTCTCTAGAAATTCTGATCTACACCACTTAGCCATATTCCCAACGTTATTTTACTTGTAACTGAAAGCACGAGATTCTAGGCAAAGGAAACACTAATTGCAATATAACCAAAACCAAATGCGCTTAAGTCCTAGAAACGTAAAGTGCATGAAATGGAAAAGAAACGCATTGGAAGAGACACAAGCAAATGGAGAAAACACAGCCCTTTCATTAATATCCCTTGATCTCTGTTACAATGGCGCCTCCTCCCTTTTTGGGGGCTAGGAGCGTTAAAAGAATTCGATTACAATCACTCAATGTTCCTCTTTCCGCGTGCCCACGATTGCAATGGGCGGGCCAAGATGATGTCGCCGCTGATGTCGATGAGTTCTTCACCTCCGCTGCTTCTCCTGCGAACAAAGAAACAACCAAGATGTCAGTAGCACCTGCTGCAAGTGAAAAGTGTTTGTTCTTCTAAAATCATCAAAAGATGCATGCAAACATTTATCTAAAACAGTGAACAAAATGATTCTAAATAGCCTGAAAACTTGCCAGAAGATAGAAAATGTTACCAACAGGCCATTGCCACTGAGACAGTCGGCCAATCTGCTTTCAACTGGAAATCGTCCCTGGGTGGGATGATTTCTACTGTAAATCGTCCCTGGGTGGGACGATTTCTTCTATGTTGGGGAAGCCGAACTGACACGCTCCAATGTCGACTCCCGAGGTCTCCAAAACACCTGTAGACAGAGGGGTTATGTAATTGGGGCCATTTTGGGATGACCCAGATGGTCGGATTCTCCCAATTTGGCCTCTACCTTCGGGAATTTGATATCGCCTCCTGCAAGTCAATGAAACAACAAAGCGACACAAAACATACTAGAATCTGACCAAAAGTTACGAAATTGCAGCTATGAGTTCACCAAACATAATAACACAAAATGCAACCTGAAAAAGTAATCTAGAATACTCTAAAACTTGGAAAGTGCGGGGGTGCCCAAGTGGGCCTCCCACCGTTGGCACTTGGTTCCGGCGCCAATCCACTAGGGATGGGCCCAAAACCTCTTAGGATTGGGGGGTCGGCGAATTGGTTGATTCAGGTGTCCATGTGTTGGATTTGGATCAGATTCAAGCTTCCAAAAGCCACCCAACAACCTCCCTTGCAAAAGAGATTGGTGGATGTGGGAAGGTGAACCAAAAGGGATGCAAGTGGGTCTTCAACTCGGCAGCACTTTGTTGCTTGAAAACTCCTTCAACCTGTATATCTTGGGTGAGAAAAGTCCCACCTTTTATAGACCCAAGGGGTCTCTTTTGGGAGGGAAGCACAAATGCCATGTGTTGGTCATAGGCGCCATGTGGCAGTCTTGTCTTCCCATGAGGGAGGGGAGTCCTCCATTGACTTGGGCTTTCATAAATGCCTTTTGTGACGATCCTCAAACGGCCTATTTGTCCACTCACACACGCGTGCGGGGCAGGAGTCATCAACTGACTGTTCTGGGCTGCCACTTGGCCTCATTTGTCTTTTTTGCCCGTTAAACTTGGAAATCGTCCTTGCTGGAGATGATTTCAGAAATCGTCCCTGGGTGAGACGATTTCAAGTTAGCAATCGTCCCTGGGTGAGACGATTACTAGGCAAAGTGTCTAAGTGTGCCAAATTGCTTCTTGACCTCACAAAATTGCTATGAAAGTGGTTAAGACCACTGTGTTTGTCAAAGCAATCAGTGTTTGCAGTCACATAATCGGATTGGTGCTTTTTTGGTGTCTACAGATGCCCCTTTTTGGGAAGCGCTGCGGGTGACGCAGTGCTGAGCAAAAATAGATAACCAAAGCACTAATGATTAGGGTTTCTTGGTAACCTAACCAACTTTTGATGCCCCAAGTGTGGAAAGGGCATGCATTCTTGAATCCTTGCTTCTGACGAGCTAAGGAATTTGATTTCAAGTATTAACCTATTTTGGTGAGGTGTGACTTGAACTTAGACATTGATCAGTCATGAACAGGCAAAGGGCATTTTTATCCTCAGGGGGAACCTTGTGTTCATGATTCACGAAATGCCAAGTGTTTGATTGATTTGATTGTTGCTTGTTTACTGCCCCAAGCAGGAGCGTGATTGTCTTTGTCAATGATTCTTTGAATGCATGTCGTTTTCCTTAATTGGGTGTGTGATTGTTGGTTGGTGACTAAGTGTGACTACCCCCTCAAGCGACGAATCGATGAGGGAATGACCTTCGTGAGAGAAGCGACGAGTCGCTTGACCCAAGATGACTTGTGCAAGGGTGCCTTTAGAGGGTTTACCGTTAAGCTTGTGCAATTTTTCCAACATTTGGACCTATTTTTGGTGGGTGTTAACCCTTTTGGTGATGCCGTAATGAGGTGAAATCATCGAAAATCTAACTTCCCGTGGAGCGGTCCGGCTATTGTAGCCTTCTTGGGGAAGTAGGAGAGCGATAATTTGGACCTCGACATCGATTTTCTTTGCCCGGAGTTTAAGTGCAAGAGCACTTGTGTCCGGCAATGTTTTTTATTGTTGTTTGCTTTTGTTGAATTTTTTTTATTGTTTTTGTTGTTTTGTGTGACGCATGTGGGGATAAAATTGTTGTAATCTTCTTCCCGTGGAGCGGTCCGGCTATGGTAGCCTTCTTGGGGAGTGAGATAGCGACAATATATGACCCCAACGTCTATTTTGATTGCCTGGGATGTTGAGTGTAGCAGCATTCTATTAGGCAACTTTATTTGTTGTTTTTAGTGCATTTTGTTGATTTTTTTGATGTTTTGATTTTTCTAGCTGGAAATCGTCCCTGGGTGGGACGATTTCCAATTGCAAAAATCGTCCCTGGGTGGGACGAGCGCTGACCAGAGCGCTCGTCCCAGCCAAGGATGATTTCCAGTTGGTAGGCCTATTTAAGGCCCAAAACTTGGATTTGGGCTCATTTGTGTCATTTTTTTTTTTTGCGATTTGGGAGCTCTGGGAGGAGGAGGTAATTCTGCGAAGCGAAGCGCTACCGGAATTCTCTCTGCCATCATGAGTGCACAAACTGGTTCGAGCGGCGGAGCGGAGGCGAAACCCGTAAGTGTCCCTAGAGTTCATTTTTGCTTTTATTTGATGTATTGTTTTTGTGTTGACGCTTTTCAAAACTTTAAGATTTTTTGTGATGTTTTTGTTTAACGGTTAAGGTTAGAAACCTTAGAACTGAAAATTTGATATATTTTTTTTTTTGTGTTTGTGTTTTTTTTTTGAATTTTTATTCTGTTTTTGTATTCAATCAGTTAAGGTTAGAAACCCTAGATCTGAAAGTTTTATTTTTTTCATTTGTTTTTGTAATTAATCAGTTTAGGTTAGGAACCCTAAATCTGAAAAATTGGTTTTGAATTTTTGTGTGTGTTTTTGTTTCGCAGGTTAGGAGCCGGTACCGTGTACCTGCCGCATTCACTGAGGCGCGGTCGGCGCTGACTGATGTTGACTGGCAGTGGCTTGATGCCCTTGGGCTCAAGCAGGTGGCTCGACTGGAGCCTGTGGTCCCGGATCAGGCCTATCTGACGGCCCTGATCAAATTTTGGGATCCACGGACCAACACTTTCCATCTTTCGACAGGGGAGATGACTGTGACACTGGAGGACGTTTATCGGTTGCTTCGGATTCCGATAGATGGACTGCCCATTAGGACATCGCCGCGTGATCGCCGAACCGTCGTATTGACGAGATATTTTGGGCATGCGGAGCGGCTGGGTGTAACGAACCCAGTGGAGACAGCCGAGGTGGACTGTCAGGCTAGCGGGATTTTTGTTAGCTGGTGGCAGGAGAGGGGGGTGTTAGGAGTGAGGCATGCATTCTTGATGGGCCTCATTTCTAACATGCTTCTACCTGATTCGTCAGGCGCGAGGTTCCCGTGGAACCTGCTGGAGTTGGTATGGCAGTTGGTAGAGTGCCCGATAGAGGCACCGCTGATTTATGGATGGGGACAGACATTGTTGGCACAGCTCTACGGGGAGCTGTACGGCATCCGCTGTCGGCAGCGGAAGGGGGTGAGTTGCAGTTATCTTCTTCAGTGCTGGGGTTGGCAGCACATAGCAGTGGAGAGGCCGACCGGGTTACCGTGGATGACTCGGGCGATGATGGATGACAAGGAGATTGGCTATGCAGCTTTGTGGCGGCGGTCTACGGAGCAGGGGCAGAGTCGGCGATGGGCAGGTGCTGTACAACACTATACTGATGCCTTCTCTCTGCTCACTCCAGGGGAGGTGGTTTGGCATCCTTATCGGGACTGGTCCAGTCTGGCCGGAGGCTGGAGAGTGGCTCCGACGGGTACGCAGGGAGCGGTGGTTGACTGGGCGGCACGGGACGGAGCATGAGTTCTTTTTGTACCACCGGGTTACACGATAGTTTGGGGTGCGCCAGGGGTTTCCTGGTGAGCCCGTGGTCTATCGACGGCGGGGAGATGAGAGAGGATTAGAGCCACCGGTCATTGCTCCATTGGGCGAGGAGTCCGATGCGATGATTGAGGTCCCGGATGTGGATGACATCGGGACTACCACTGAGTATGACTCGTGGTGGGTACTACGGCGCTGGAGAGGAGAGGGGCCACTGGGAGGCACGGAGGCGGCAGTGGAGGATGCTGAGGCAGCAAGGGGTGATTGGGGGGGTCCGTTGGATGATGCGGACATGGTGGATGCGGGAGATGAGGATGTGGACTTGGGTGTTCCGGAGCAGCCGGACATGCAGGATGTGGAGGAGCAGTGGGAGCCTGAGCAGGCTACTGTCCCCACGAGTCCTATGCATCCGGCAGATGCAGAGGAGATGGGGTCTGAGGTAGGCGCTGAGATTGCGCGTCTTACAGAGCTGCTGCGGATGCGGGATCTAGAGTTGGGGGATGCGAGGCGGGAGCTGGGGGATGCGCGGTAGGAGAGGGATCTCCTTCGGGCCCAGCTAGTAGAGCGGGATAGAGTTTTGGCACAGCGCGATGATGCATTGTCTTACTATCATCGATGAGAGGCAGAGTGGTGTCTGCATCGGATAGACTTGGAGAGGGAGGTCATCCGCCTTGGTGGGCGGCTACCTGAGCCTTCGGTCGGTGGATCTTCACGGTGGACAAGGGATAGTCTGACTGAGCAGTCAGCATCATCTCGTCGCAGGCGGTTAGATGAGGGGGTGGTAGCGGGCATGATGCGGGGGCTAGTAGTAGCCGCCCTGCAAGGTCCCGTAGGACCCACACCACGGGGGGTAGTTCCCGTTGCACCGATCCTGCGTGATCATGGTGGTCGACGCCTTAGGTTGGGTTTTTGGATATGATTGCGGGGTCTGAGGACCGGTTTTGTAGCTTGCGGGCATCTTTTTGACGAATATATATATATATATACCGATTTTATTTTTGGTTTTGTACATGTGATGATGTGATTTTTGTTATGCATGTTTATTTATTTTGATGAATGCAGATGTTATGATGAATGTAAATGTTTTTGATGTCTATGTGATATGCGAGGTGAAATGGATGAATGACATTTGTGATGATTGCACTATAGGTTGTTTAAGAAGCTCTTTATTTACATGGTTTTTTTTTTTTTTGTATTTTCTGATGGTATCATAAGGATGATAAGTAGCGCAGATGGTTTTGGAATGAATGTAAGGTTTTCTGAGATTCAGTCAGTTTTAACTCACCATCCATGACTGTACTTTATCTTACAAGACTTTTTGACCAAGGTATGAATCGGACTTGTTTTTGACCCAGTTATTTTTCACATCCCTGTGTGTGCAATTGAGTTCATTTAGTGGTATTTGTTAGGATACCGCCAGTGCCAGATGGGCTTTCAACCGAACCTGTACTGAGGATCACCTAATTAGCTCCACGAATTCCTTTGTTGTATGTACTAAGATTAATCTGCGGTGTAATCCAGGATGCCATAAGCTAGCTCATCCACATGCAAACATTGATCTGTACGCAAGTTAATGTGACAGATATATCGTCATGCGGGAGGTTTATTTTGTTACCCATTGGCTATCAACCAAATTGGTACCGAAGCTTGCCTTATGACCTATAGAATGCTGAGAGTTCCAGGGATTCAAGGTCAACTCCCTTCTTTTCTTCAATTGTATTGGGATACTTGCTCATTGTAGTGATGAGATCACTATTTATTTTGATTTGTTTTTCTTTCGAGCAAGGGATTGGGGTTATGGAGTGACCAAAATCACTGTTGTTTGTGCCTTTTGATGTGTGCACTGTAGTTTGTCAAATTTTGGAGTTTTGACATTTTGCAAATTTTTTGTGTTTTGCAACTGTTGAGAACTTTAGGGATTCTTAGGGAATTGGGTAGGGAGGATGCTTGTCCTTTTGCCAACTCTCAGCATTCTAGGGGTCATTCGCACAGGGGGATGAGCAAGATAACCATTTCACTTGTGGTGACCTAGATTATTTTGCAGGTTTCGTCTTTCGTTCACACAATTTGGGAATTTTAGTGTTTTGATTTGTGTTGGGATGTTACGTAACAAGGTGTATTTCAAGTATGACTCTACCTTCGTAAAATCTGTTCGACTTGATACACTACATGGCTAAAGAGGAAAATGATGACTCGAATCATCGAAACTCTTGGTACATTCCCAGCACCATCGACCGTAGTGTGGTAAAAGTTATGCTTGGTGTTTTTGTTGTTTTTGTAACATGAGACAATGCGGAACAAGATGGACTATCAGAGCTATTGCAGCTTATGGTGCCTTTGACCTGTATGACTACAAATATGCAATGTATGGATGCAATGCTTAATGCAGCTATGTATTTTTGTAATTTTGATGGATTGTTTTTGGTGAAGGTGAAGATGAGGTGCGAGAATATGAATTTTTTGATGAATTTGAGTATGCCTAGAATTGAGATGCAAATATTTGTTGTTTTTGATGATTTTTGTTGTTTTGTTTTTTGAATTTCTTGATTTTTTTTGACCAAGCGATTGCGATAATCGTTGGAGATTTTTGGGTTTGACCAAGTGATTGCGATAATCCTTGGAGCTTTTTGGATTGACCAAGAGATTGCGATAATCCTTGGAGCTTTTTGGTGACCAAGAGATTGCGATAATCCTTGGAGCTTTTTGGGTGACCAAGAGATTGCGATAATCCTTGGAGCTTTTTGGGTGACCAAGAGATTGCGATAATCCTTGGAGCTTTTTGGGTTGACCAAGATATTGGATAACCAGGCAACGTTGGGGACCAAGATTGCGATAATCCTTGGAGCTTTTTGGGTGACCAAGAGATTGCGATAATCCTTGGAGCTTTTTGGGTGACCAAGAGATTGCGATAATCCTTGGAGCTTTTTGGGTGACCAAGAGATTGCGATAATCCTTGGAGCTTTTTGGTGACCAAGAGATTGCGATAATCCTTGGAGCTTTTTGGGTGACCAAGAGATTGCGATAATCCTTGGAGCTTTTTGGGTTGACCAAGAGATTGCGATAATCCTTGGAGCTTTTTGGGTGACCAAGAGATTGCGATAATCCTTGGAGCTTTTTGGGTGACCAAGAGATTGCGATAATCCTTGGAGCTTTTTGGGTGACCAAGAGATTGCGATAATCCTTGGAGCTTTTTGGGTGACCAAGAGATTGCGATAATCCTTGGAGCTTTTTGGGTGACCAAGAGATTGCGATAATCCTTGGAGCTTTTTGGATTGACCAAGAGATTGCGATAATCCTTGGAGCTTTTTGGTGACCAAGAGATTGCGATAATCCTTGGAGCTTTTTGGGTGACCAAGAGATTGCGATAATCCTTGGAGTTTTTTTTTTTTTTTTTGGGATATGGCTTTCTTAGATATGAAATGGTCGCAAATGACTGATATTCAAGGGTTCTATTTCCTTGATACCGTCAAGAGAAGCTAGCCGGTACGTCCCGGGTCCTATTTTACTATCAATGACATAAGGACCTAACCAATTTGCCATGAATTTGTCCCTCATATGGGACGGCAAATTAGAGTTTTGTTGGTTTTCCTTCAGAACCAAATCACCAACCCGAAAGTCTCTTAGGTGAACTTTCATGTTGTAAGCTTTCTTAAGCCGCTCTTGATAGATACGTAAGTGCTCGAGAGCATTAACGCGTCGTTCGTCAAGCAACGTAAGTTGGTCTAATCGGGCCTACCGCGCAGTGTTATCATCGATGAACTCCTGCATTGATATGCGTAGGGAAGGAATTTCCAACTCGAGAGGCATTACTGCCTCTGAGCCATACACTAGTGAAAACGGAGTTGCCCCGGTGGGCGTCCGAATGCTAGTGCGATAAGCCCAAAGGGCAAGTGGGATTTGTATGTGCCAATCCTTATGACTCGTCTGCGATGGTCTTTTTAAGGATGGTGACTAGCGTTTTGTTTGACGCCTCTCGCTTGCCCATTTGCTTGCGGATAATAGGGTGTTGAAAAGCTGTGCTGAATTTTGTACTTTGTGGTTAAAGCACGCACGTCTTTGTTCTTGAATGATGGCCCATTATCCGAGATTATTTTGGATGGAATACCAAAACGACATATGATGTAATGCAAGATGAACTCCACTATGCGGGGTCCTTTCGTTGAGGTTAACGAAATTGCTTCCACCCATTTGGTAAAATATTCTGTGGCCGTTATGATAAACGTGTGACGGCCTGACGATGCAGGGGAGATCTTTCCGATTAGATCGAGGCCCCACTGCAAAAATGGCCAAGCAGATTGGACTGTCTGTAGGGCCTGGGAAGGTGTGTGCATCAAATTAGCATGATGTTGACACTTTACGCACCTCTTGACATACTCGCAACAATCTCGCTCTAAAGATGGCCAATAATAGCCCATGCGAAGAATGCGCTTTGCAATGGCCATACCACTAAAGTGGCCGCCACATGTACCGTCGTGCGCTTGGGCGATTGCCCAAGTAGATTCTTGCTGGTCCAGACAGCGAAGAAGAATTCCGTCATAGCTGCGACGATACAAAATGTCTCCTATCAAGACATATTTTGCCGCTTTCTGTTTGAATGTTCATTTTGCGGCGTGCGTCAATCCAAAGGGAAGATTACCTAACTTGAGGTAGTCTCTTATGGGTAAATACCAGTCCTGTTTATCAGAAACCTCGACAGTATGAACAACCAATCCCTTTTGAAGTTCTTCCCTAACAAATGCTGATTGGGATAGAACTTGTAAGAATAGCGTTGTGTTGCTATTAATGGGAGTGGGGGAAAACAAAGACCCCTAGTTGGCACATTTCAAACAGTCTCGGATTCGAAAGAACTTATCCGAAGATGGTTCGATCTGGATCATGTGGACTCCTGGCGTCAAGTCTGAGCTTGCGCGCTCCATCACGGGTTGCGATAAGGTTTTGACCTGAATGGTTGTTATATCACCGGAAAGGTCTTGCGGGATTAGTGACCCCAAGGAGGCCATTGTGTCCGCAAAATGATTCGATGATCGAGGGAGTGCCTCGATGTCATACCACTCAAGTTTTGCCAAGAATTTGTCCACGAGGGCTTTATAGGCCTTTAGAACTGGGCATTTGCATTGATATACCCCTTTGACTTGATTGACGATTAACAGCGAATCGCCAAAGATGTTCAATATTTTGATGTTCATGGCGATTGTTGTCTGAAGACCTAGGAGCAAGGCTTCATATTCTGCATTGTTGTTGGTGCACTGGAAGTTTAATTTAAATGACAGGGGCATTGGAGTGCCCTGCGGTGTGAAGAATACAATTCTTGCGCCACCCCCTTGCTCGCATTTAGAACCATCGAAAAATAAGGTTATGTCGGCCTGAGACTCAGGCTCATCAGAATCTGGCGATTCTGAGACATGGAAGACCCCATCATCGGGTAGTTCTATGACCAGAGGCTGATCGTCTTCAAGAGGAGCCTCTGCTAGTTGATCGGCTATGACTTGTCCTTTTATAGATTTTTGCCCAATAAACTCAATGTCAAATTCCGTCAACAACATGATCCATTTCGCCGTGCGACTACTATGATAAGTATGACTCATCATGTATCGCAATGGATTCTCCTTAGACACAACATACGTCGTGTTTCTCAGCATGTAATGGCATAGCTTTTTGGTAGCAAACACCACTGCCAAGTAGAGTTTCTCAACGTATGCATAGTTAAGTTCGTAACTGACCAGGGTGCGGCTAAGATAGTACGTAGCCTGTTCTTTGTGAAGTTCATTCTTCTAGGCTAGCATTGCACCCAGTGCCACCTTTGTAGCTGAGATGTATAAGTAGAACGGCACACCTGGTCTAGGTGGTGCCAATACTGGCGGCGAAGCCAAGTACTATTTGATTTCGTCAAAGGCTAACTGGCACTCGTCATCCCAATGAAATGTGACCCCCTTGTGCAATAATTTGTTCATGGGTCGGCATTTGTCAGATAATTGCGCTATGAAGCGTTTAATCGACGCGACCTTTCCTTGCAGACTTTTGAGCTGCTTGATAGTGGTTGGGGGAGCCATTTCAAGGATTGCCTTGACTTTGTTTGGGTCCACTTCGATGCCTCTCTTTGAGACTATAAAACCCAAGAGTTTTCCAGATGTGATGCCGAACACGCACTTCTTGGGATTCAATCTGACCTTATGCTCTATGAGGCGATCGAGAATCTTGCTTAAGTCACCGAGATGATCTGAGCGCAAGAGAGACTTGGCTAACAAATCATCCATGTAATCTTCCAAAGTTTTGTGCATGTAATCATGGAAGATATACGTCATAGCACGTTGGTATGTAGCGCCAGCATTTTTAAGGCCAAAAGGCATGACCTTATAGCAAAATGTCCCCCAAGGCGTTGTGAATGCCGTTTTGAGTTGGTCTTCAGGATTGATACGAATTTGATTGTATCCTGAGAAACCGTCCATTAGGGAGAGCATTTCGTGACCTGCTATAGCGTCTACCAATGCGTCGATGCTTGGCAATGGGAAATCATCCTTAGGACTCGCTTTGTTTAGGTCTCGAAAGTCGGTGCATATGCGAATCCTCCCGTCGGGCTTCTTGACGGGAACCATGTTGGACAACCATGGCGGATAATCCACGCAGATGACAAATTGTGCATCCAACAACTTTTGCAATTCATCTTTGACCATCAAGGCCACTGTTGGGTGCATCTTTCTTAGTTTTTGCTTTATAGGCTTGATTTTCGGATCAAGCGTTAAATTGTGCATGACTAGCTACGGGTCTAGCCCTGGCATATCTTTGTACGACCATGCAAAAACTTCCTTCTTCTCTTTGAGAAGGGCAATATATTCGGCTTGCTCTTCGGGGGAAAGACTTACCCCCAACCTGATAATCTATGGATTCTTTGAATTTGTGCCGATGTCTACGTCAGTCATCTCCTCGACTGACATGTGAGATCCGTCCTCCAACTGATGTGGAGTTGGGATTAAATGGATATCATCAACTGAGTTAAGATCTGCGTTTGGAACCTCGGGTTCCTCTTCAGCTTGAAAAATATCCTGAGTTGTCCTTGGGGTAAAATGAAGCATTTCACCGAAAGGCCAATACTCTGATGGTGACAATGGTGAATTGACGCGATCCCAGTCGATGGCATCCATGTCTAGATGCAATGACCATGATGGATCGGTCGGATTGCGGATGGGTGCGGTCAAATCAATGGAGATCATGTGGATGGAATGAATTTGGTCTCCGGAACCGCGGGTGTGATGACTTGATTCTTTTAGATGTTCCCTATACTCTGGATCTGGCTCTACGGGAACGGGCACGAATGGATCCTCTCTAGGTGCAAATTCATCTCTATGTGTGAAAAGGAAGGCGGGGTCTTCCCTCGGCACTGTTGTCATGATGGGATCTCGAGGTGGACGATGCTCATCTTGAATTTGGAGCCATAGGTCTAACACTTGGTCCCACCTCGCTGGGTCTACATGCCATTCATGTCCTAACAGTATACCCATCTGTCCCATTAGATCTTCATGAGTTAGAGCACGGTGATTTTGTCATGCATGTCTGAGATAGATCATCTCGGTCTCATCTTCTCGAATCACTTTCATAGATCCAAAATTGTTCATTCTCTTCAACATCTGTTGCTTGCGACGTTGAGGACTCTTCCTATTCCAGTGAATTAATCTGGTCCCATTGCGGTTGTTCCACTCTTGGTGGAGGGACCTGATTCTCTTGAGACTGTGTTATTTCATCTGGAACCTCTAAGGGGAACAATTTCAGAAAGATGTCTGGCAGCCGTTGATGTTCTCTTTGAGGATTAATCTCTGAACTTTCGCCTCTCTCTAGCAAAGAAGAGGGATTACTGTTGCTGCCAGGGGTGTTTGTTGACCATGGGAGGTAGTCTCCCAATGTGTATTCTGTATTCGGATTGGCATAAGGACCCAATGCCAATCCCACCTTGTTGCCTATTTCTAGGCCTTGCATATTTTCAACCAAGATGTCTAATGGCAGGGGATGGTTGAACCCTACCCCTGACTTGTCATATGGCATCTGATATCTTGGTTGGCAAAGGATCCGCATCCCTTGCTCATATCTGTCGAGCCCGTATCCATGCCAATTGCATTGGCCAAGATATTTTAGGGCAAATTCTAGGTTTGATAGATAATTGATGTTTTCAACAAAAGGCTCTTCGTCTGTTTCCTTTTGTTGGCATGGTTCAAGACCATGATCAAAGCCCCCATACACAAAATTTGTCTGGTTCGGTGGGTAGCCTAGAGGGACGATTGTTCCAATGGGAAGGCGAGGTCTTCCCATGTCTTGTACTGACTCCAGTGTGGGGGTTGCCACAAAATTTTGCACTAAGTATTCCCCCAGGCCCGTACTGGCCATTTCAACAGTGATTGTTGATGATTGGGTGGGAGGAAACGGTAGTCCTTCCCGAGTCCATTCCATGTTTGGTGGTTCGAGAATCTTGGTTTTCGTTGCGTTGGGCGCTTCCTCTGTTGTTATTGTTGAAATTGTGGGCAACCTTTCTTCTAAGGGCTTAACCTCTTCCATGATTTGTTTTCCCTTGTCATTTTGTTGGGCCATGATAGGTGGCGTTGATGATGAAGGAGCCGATGATGAAGTCTCACCTGGCTGGGATTTTGCCTTGTTGGCCACCAGTGGTGCCTGCGGTATTGGACCCTATTTAGATGGATTTAATTGGAAATCCAAATGCGTTGAAGGGAGGGTCGATTGAGGTATGAATTGTACCACATTGCAATACTTGAAGGGCTCTAAGTCCATTGGGACTACATGTATTTCCCCTTCATAAGCATACTTTAAGCACTGGTGGGCGATCGAAGGGACACACTTCATGTCCCTGATCCAAGGCCGCCCTAGCAGTATATTATAAGCCATTTCACCTTCCAGCACATGGCACAGTGTAGGTATTGACTTTTGTCCTACCTGGACTGGCAGAACGACTGTGCCGACTGTCGAGCATATTGCATCATTAAAAGCTCGTAGTGTGTACGTGGAGGCTGTGATGTGAGAGGCTGGCAGCTTCAAATGCTTTAAGGCTGCAGTGGTTATGATGTTACTGGACGAGCCAGTATCTATCAGCACTCTCTTGTACGAAATCTCGTTGACCCGCGTGATAACGTGCAGGGGTGGATCTGCCATGTCATTTGATATCGTTTTGACCTCATCTTCTCTGAATGTGATGACCAGCTCCGTACATTGTTTCACATGTCCCACGAAGGCGTTGAAAGAATTTGCTTCGTGGGGTTGTAATTCAATGGATTTTAAAATGTCCATAAGAGCTTCTCTATGGGGAGCTGATTGTTGAATAAGCTCGTAGATGGACAGCCTAGCCGACGTGGTCCGCAAACTCTGCGTGAGTTTGGTTCGTATCGTGACCTCAGGTCTAGGCGGAGGTAACTGCGTTGGGCGTTGTTGAGGATGCGATGTTGCCGGAACTTCCCTCGTAGCTACCTCGGGGGCAGTTGGCGAGTACCTTCTGTTCCTTGTTACTATGCTAATCATTCCCACAAATCCCTGTGTGGGAAGATCTTGTCACACCTCGTTAATCTGGAGTGGTTTTGTTTGTGCCTCGTGGGCTGGCAAGGGGTCCTTGAATACCCCCATTTGTTGGTTGTTTGGTGCGATGGGGTTGTCCACAACCAATGTTCTGTTGTCGATCAAATCCTGGACTAGGTATTTGAATTTCCAGCACCCATTCAAGTCATGTCCTCTGCGCCTATGGAATCTACAGTACAATTCCTCTCTGTACCCCCTAGGTTTGGGAATGTTAGGGTCTATAATTTGGATTTTCGATAGAGTGACTAAATTTGCCGCTGACAAGCGGTCAAATAAGGAGTCCCTAGACTCCGCATATGGGGTGAAATTTTGCCTAGGGCGACGCGGGTAATTCTGCTCCTGTCTTCTATTATCTCTTTCATAAGCAGGAGGCACTTCCTGGTAGTTGGCCTTTTGAGGCTACGTTTCTTGCACAGGCATGGGAACATTTATCGCAACTTGGTTGACTGTAGTGTGTTGTGGTTGCGTTGTCCCGCTTTAGTGGTTTTATTCCACTCTTTCTTCTTAGGCTTGGTAATTGCGCCTTCGCCTATCTTAATCTCTTCTATGACTCTGGCTTGCGCCAAAGCTTCTTCTAAGTTGTCGTATTGTCGTAGTAACAATAGACCAGAGATTGATTTTAAGCAACTTTTTGTGAACATCTGCGTGAGATCAGACATAGGAGGATGGTAGGGTAACCTAGAAAGCAAAGCTCTCCATCGATTCCCGTACGCTGCCATTGTTTCCTCTTCAAATTGCTTGAGGCTCGCTAAATCACTTAGTGATGCCTTCTTCCTTGTGTTGAAGGCAAAGCGTTCAAGAAACGCGTCTACTAATTGATCTAAATTGCTTATGTTGTGTTTGGGCAGTTGTGTGAACCAATCCGAGGCGGGGCCTACGTGAATGTGGTTATGAATGTTCTAAGCAACAATGCATCATTATCTTGGATGCCGAAGCATTGGCTTAGAAATCGTGTAACGTGTTCCTGTGCGTCCTCTTCACCTTTAAAAACTGCCAATTGAGGCAACTTGAAGTGTTCGGGGTAAAGAGGTGTAGGCACTGAGGGATGCACCGGATTACTGCGGAGTAGACGTAATGTGGGTTTTTGATGCCCAACAACTTTTGTCTCCACAGACTCCAAACACTCCAATAGCGCTTGGTATGCATCGAAAGATTTTATTTCTTCCTCTCTTGTTCGCTCTTGTTGCAAGTTACGATAAACTGGAGGCCTATGGAGGGGTGGCCGAATGGCATCCCTCCTGCCTTGATGGGGAGTTTCAACATATTCCTCTTCTGGTTCATACTCCTCGTAAAATTCTTGAGGAGTCTCTCGGGCGAAACCTATGACCCTGATCAAGCTCTTGCTGAAGGTACCCATCATTGTTTTGGGGAGTTGCCTCCCTCTCGAATCTATGAGGTCTTGGAGGCAGAGCTTGACGAGGTCGTGGAGACCTGTCCTACACCAACGGATTATGCCTCTCATACTGTTCAGCTCTTTGGATGCGAGGGGTTGGCCCCCTCTCAGGTATTTCATAGCGTAACTCATCCGCTTCGCGTTGCATGCGTTCTCTATCCAAGCGGTGTCGGTACTCTATTTCCTGATAACTTGGTTTAAGCCGCATGATTTGGGCTTGACGGGTGGTATATCTGGCGACAACTGGGTCAATTTGGTCTACCCTATTTTTCTCAGGAGGTTCGAATGTTTCTCCTATGTGTTTACCTCGAGTTTGCTGATCTAAGGTTTCAATGGGTCGCTTCCCTCTGTCGAGGTAAGCGGTATGTGCTCGAGGTTTTGGCCTCAAGGGGTGATCATGATATCCTGTTGGTGCGGAAATGCAAGGTTCCCACGTTGTTTGTTGCCCTCGAGGAATGCGATGGCTTTCCTCGTACTCCCTTTCACGGGTGTGAAGGGGGTGGGCAGAGTTAGGTCGCCCCATGTAAGGAGCCCTGCGCTCCGGATTTGGTCTCTCTGTTCTGATGATAGGTAAAGAAGGGATGCCATATCCATGTTGCCCCTCCAAATGGACGGTGTGCCTGTCTAGCGCTTCATCACGCGATGGCCACTCATGCCTAACTTCAAGAGGTGATTCTCTATTTATGTCAAGGTCTACATGTAAGGCATCTTCCCGAAAGGGGCTGCTTTGAATAGGCATACCCCACCGAGGATTCTGAATTGGATTCTTTTGTAGGTTAGACCTATAAGGCGGTATGACCAAATCCTCAGGAATGAAGTGAAGGTGACTTGTGCCTGCTTCTTGTGTACCTTTCGGAGCTTCGCCCTTGATTGGGCTTGATCGCGGGTGTACACCATTGCGGTGCTTCTATGCTATCTAAATAAGTTTTTATCTCGTTTATGATTTTTTTTTTGTCTACACTAAGCGGAATTAAGCACACACATTCACAAAACCGTGATTATCTCTTTTAAGGATTATTGGTGTGCCCTAAACTGGTTTAGTGCATTTTGGTGTTTTGTTTTGTTTTTGTAGGTTTTGAAGATCGTTTAAATGCATTATGACGGCTCATATAACTCCCAAAACGGTAGCCCCTTCAATATACCAACCAGGCCGATATACCAACCTCTCTATATACCCGCCCTTACGAGAGGGAGACTATAGGTACATGAGAGCAGAAGGTACGTGGTACGTAGGCGGTACGTGTTGTGACTATTTCACAACTAGCCCCTAAGCTTGGGGACCCACATTTTTTTGATAAATTTTTGGTGTGGTTTTTTTTTTTGTCTATTAATGTGTTTGTAATTCAAACATTAACTTTTGGGTTAATTCATGTTTAAAAAAATAAATAAACTAAAAAAAAAAGGAATAAAAAAAAATAATAATAAATAAATTAATAGAACAAAAGAAAGAAAAAAGAAAAAGGGAATAAGTAAAAATAAAATATATATATATATATATATATATAAAAAATATATATATATATATATATAAACAAATGAACATAAAATAAAAACAAAAAAAAACAAAAAAATAATAATAAAAATAAAATAGGATTATTTTTAGCTTTTTTGTTTTTTGTTAGTTTTTAATTTTTTCATGTTGGTTTAAGTAAAGTTTAGTTTTTTGTTTTTTTTGCAAGGTATTGCATATGGAAGAAAGGAAGAGAGAAACGAAAAGCCATGGAGGAGAAACGAAAAGTCATGGAGGAGAAAACGAAAAGCCATGGAGGAAAATCTTTAAATACCCATTGAAATGCATGCACAAAGGGGGTGGAAATTTTGGCATGGCCAAATGCGGCAAAATTTGATGTGTAAAAGAGGAATATAATTTGAATGGGAAAGCTTCTTTTCAGAAATTTCAGGCCTTGTTACCAAGAAAGAATGAGAAATTTTCTGCATGCTCTATTTTAATTGTTTTATCTTTCCCCTTCCAAATTTCAGATTTGTATGTGAAATTTACGCCATGGGATGGGTTATTTCATGTGAATGTTTGCAATTTGGAAATTATTTTAAACCCTAGAAGTCAAGCACTTAGTTTACTTTGATTGTATGTAGTACAGATCAAATAGGCTAGGTTGCATGTATGAAACTCTCACGTATTCGGTTTTGCAGGACGGGGTGCTATCAAACTGAAGGAGCTTTTGCATTGCTGCATTTCCAGCAATTATCTTGATGCAAAATTTTAATTTTCTGTTTTGAAAATTTTTAATTTTTCAGAATTTTTTCCTATTTTCGGGCATTAAAATAAACATTAAAAAAATTTCAAAATCCAAAAATAATTTCACCATTGCGTAGATTATAATTCATACTTCCATTACGCACTTTGAAATTTCATTTTGGGAGTTGTTTAGTATTTTTTAAAATTCACCGAAGTTGCTGTTTTGTCACAGATTTCAAAAATCCGAAAATAGAAATTTTCCATTTTAAGGTCAAATTTCATTTTTCCAGTTTTGTTTTGCATTCATTAGCCTATGATGACATTCCCTTCATGGAAATTCCAATTTCATTGAAGGAGTGATGTTTTATGGCATTTACATAAATTTCCATTTTTGGCCTAAAATTACCCTTTCTTCATAAAAACTCCAATTTTACGAAAGAGGGGTAATTTGAGCATCAAACTGAAGGAGCTTTTGCATTGCTGCATTTCCAGAAATTATTTTGATGCAAAATTTGAATTTTCTGTTTTCAGAAATTTTAATTTTAGAATTTTTCCTATTTTCAGGCATTAAAATAAACATCAAAAAAATTTCAAAATCCAAAAATAATTTCACCATTGCGTATATTATAATTCAGACTTCCATTACGCACTTTGAAATTTCATTTTCGGAGTTTTTTAGTATTTTTAAAAATTTACCGAAGTTGTTGCTTTGTCACAGATTTTAAAAATCCGAAAATAGAAATTTTCCATTTTAAGGTCAAATTTCATTTTTCCAGTTTTGTTTTGCATTCATGAGCCTATGATGACATTACCTTCATGAAAATTCCAATTTCATTGAAGGAGTTATGTTTTACGGCATTTTCGCAAATTTCCATTTCGGGCCTAAAATTATCCTTTCTTCATAAAAATTTCAATTTTACGAAAGGGGGATAATTTGAGTATTATATTGAAGGTCTTTGCCTTAAAGCACTTAATTGTTCATCTTGATGAAAATTTGATTTCATTTAAGAGGGATAAGTTAAAGTGACATTTTGAAGATTCTATTCATCATTGAGGATTTAATGCAAGATAAAATCCATTTTAAAACCATCAAGATAAAAGGAATTAAAGCACTACATCGTGGTCATATGAGGGCCAACTCACATTTGATTTATTTTGGTTCAATGAACAATCACTAAAGTTTCATGGTAAAATAAACCAACATTGCCCCTTGTTTACGAGTTACTTGCAATCACTAAGGTGTTCCAAGCATTTAAATTGAATATCTTTATTTGAGATTACTAATGCACATATGCAAATGCTAATATAACGGAGACCTTGGAGAAGTTGTTTGTTTAACTTCTTTGCAAGAGGGGATTTGGAATCCAAATCCTAAGGGAGAGTGTACTTTCACAATTGGGTGAAAATACCACTCAACAGTACGGAAGGGGGATTGTCCTGTTAATGGAACCTACCATAGAAAACTTATCCTCGCGTGCATTGGGAATCACCCCAACGACACTCGGTCTGTCTTTGTCAGGATTTACGCCTAACAACAGTTGACAATCGGGAAATGGATGCAAATCAAGCCAAGGTGGTGATGAAATCCACCGATGGTCTTGATCAAGGGCTGGGGTCTTACGACCACCTCCTTGGTTTAAAATTGTTGTGTGGAGTGTGTGAGGTTCATTTTATTTAACGAAAATGAAACAAGCATGAATGATTTTCCCTAAGTATGCAGGATAAAATGAAAACAGTCAAAGAAACAGAAAATAGAAATAGAAAATTTAATAGAGATGATAAAATCCCTACCTCTTCTCTGCCTGCTCCAGTTGCCTCTGAATTTTTGCTCTAAAAATCTATAGACAGAAAATCATCCCCTGGTGAGACGATTTACAGAACAGAAATCGTCCCTGGCAGAGACGATTTTAAAATCATATCAGGGTGAGACGATTTCCAGTAAAGTAATCGTAACAGTCAGAGACGATTAACAGTCTGCAAAAAAAAATGTACCTATAAAACACAAAACACAAAAACCCGATTAGTTTTTTGTGATCTTAAAAACAGGGAATAGGTCCCACCGTGATCGCCACTGAAAGCACGAGATTCCGGGAAAAGGAAACACTAGTTGCAATACAACCAAAATCAAATGCGCTTAAGTCCTAGAAACATAAAGTGCATGAAATGGAAAAGAAACGCATTGGAAGAGACACAAGCAAATGGAGAAAACACAGCCCTTTCATTCAATATCCCTTGATCTCTGTTACAATGGCGCCTCCTCCCTTTTCGGGGGCTAGGAGCGTTAAAAGAATTCGATTACAATCACTCAATGTTCCTCTTTTCGCGTGCCCATGATTGCAATGGGCGGGCCAATATGATGCCGTCGCTGATGTCGATGAGTTCTTCACCTCCGCTGCTTCTCCTGTGAACAAAGAAACAACCAAGATGTCAGTAGCACCTATTGTAAGTGAAAAGTGTTTGTTCTTCTAAAATAATCAAAAGATGCATGCAAACATTTATCTAAAACAGTGAACAAAATGATCCTAAACAGCCTGAAAACTTGCCAGAAGACAAAAAATGTTACCAACACGCCATTGCCACTGAGACAGTCGGCCAATCTGCTTTCAACTGGAAATCATCCCTGGGTGGGACGATTTCTTCTGTGTTGGGGAAGCCGAACTGACACGCTCCAATGTCGACTCCCGAGGTCTCCAAAACACCTGCAGATAGAGGGGTTATGTAATTGGGGCCATTTTGGGACGACCCAGATGGTCGGATTCTCCCAATTTGGCCTCTACCTTCGGGAATTTGATGTCGCCTCCTGCAAGTCAATGAAACAACAAAGCGACACAAAACATACTAGAATCTGACCAAAAGTTACGAAATTGCAGCTATGAGTTCACCAAACATAATAACACAAAATGCAACCTGAAAAAGTAATCTAGAATACTCTAAAACTTGGAAAGTGTGGGGGTGCCCAAGTGGGCCTCCCACCGTTGGCACTTGGTTTCGACGCCAATCCACTAGGGATGGGCCCAAAACCTCTTAGGATCGGGGGGTCGGCGAATTGGTTGGTTCAGGTGTCCATGTGTTAGATTTGGATCAGATTCAAGCTTCCAAAAGCCACCCAACAACCTCCCTTGCAAAAGAGATTGGTGGATGTGGGAAGGTGAACCAAAAGGGATGCAAGTGGGTCTTCAACTCGGCAGCACTTCGTTGCTTGAAAACTCCTTCAACCTGTCTATTTTGGGTGAGAAAAGTCCCACATTTTATAGACCCAAGGGGTCTCTTTTGGGAGGGAAGCACAAATGCCATGTGTTGGTCATAGGCGCCATGTGGCAGTCTTGTCTTCCCATGAGGGAGGGGAGTCCTCCGTTGACTTAGGCTTTGATAAATGCCTTTTGTGACAGATCCTCAAACGGCCTATTTGTCCACTCACACACGCGTGCGAGGTAGGAGTCATCAACTGACTGTTCTGGGCTGCCACTTGGCCTCATTTGTCTTTTTTTTCCGTTAAACTTGGAAATCGTCCTTGCTGGAGACGATTTCAAAAATCGTCCCTAGGTGAGACGATTTCAAGTTAGCAATCGTCCCTAGGTGAGACGATTACTAGGCAAAGTGTCTAAGTGTGCAAAATTGCTTCTTGACCTCACAAAATTGCTATGAAAGTGGTTAAGACCACTGTTTGACCTCTGAGGGCTGCCCTGGGGGCTATGTTTGTCAAAGCAATCAATGTTTGCAGTCACATAATCGGATTGGTGTTGTTTTGGTGTCTATAGTAACACTTAATGTTGTGGTTCCCTAAAGGTGCAAATATCTTGAAGTTCCTCTTGGTGAAGACATATTGATTTCTATCATGAACCCTGCAATGAATTTCTTTATGACCAAACTGATTACAAGAGTAGCAATACCCTTGAACGAGATACCCATTTCAAAAATTTCTCTTAGTGAAATCATATTCCTTCTTTTCATGTGTCCTACACTGCATACCCTTGTAACCAAATCTATGACATGAGAAGCAACATCCTTTGAAGAAATATTTTCTTTGACCCATTTGTATCTTAGTCCTTTCTTCCATGTGATGTTTCTTATTCCATCTATTTCTTATTTGTGCATTGTTTCCTTCCTTGATGAACCTTCTATTTTAAACTCATCCTCAAAAGTCTCACTTTATCCTTCACTCTCTTTTTCTAAAACTTATACTTCTTTGGAGCTTGATATTGACTCCTATCCTTGTTCTCTTTGTCCTTCTTCAAAACCAAGTCCTATATTATTTGATGAAGATCTTTGTACACTAATAATCTTATCCAAGGTATTTGAGATTTCCCCAAACCTATGTAGCTTGTATTTAGACTCTTTCACTTCCTTTCTTAGTGAATCTACTTCATGATCTAATATTTCACATTCTAAAACTTTTACCTCTAACTTTTATTTAAATATCCTTGTCTTAGATATTGAGTTTGTCAGATCTTGTATAAGCTTTCCTTTCTGTTCATCACATTCTTGAAATTGAATCTTGAGTTTTAATTTTTTCTTTCTAACCTTTCTTAATTACTTAAGAGTAGAAATAAGCTCACCTTCTAGACCAACTACTCCTTCTTCTTTATTTTCAGATTCTTCCTCTACCTTTTCATCTTCAAGAGCATCTTCATACCTTTTAAATTTATCTTCAATAGAAGCACTTTCTTCTTCCTCTATTGCTAAGAAAATAATCTCTTCTTCATTATCTGAAGATCTTCCATCACTATCACTTGAAATATTGTATGTCTTATCTGCATAAAAACTCTTCTTATGCCTTTGGAAAAACTTCTTTTTATGCTCATTCTTTCCATAGCTATTTTTATTTTGATACCTGGATTTTCCTACTTCCCTGTTCTTATGATCTTGTTTCTCTTCACCACTGCTACTTCCAATTTTTTGATATTTAGATGCATAGTGACCATAATTACCACAATTAAAACACTTAACTATTTTTTTACCTTTGTGCTTTCTTGATTCCTTGTTCCTTCTACCATAGTTTGCTTCTTCATCACTAGATTACTCATAACTTGAATCTGACTTCTTATGCACTGTCTTCTTTGCTAATTTGAATGCTACTTATTTCTTAGGGATAGAATCCTTTCCTATTCTCATCTCAAAAACTATTAGAGTTCCATGTAACTCATCTCTATTCAAAGTTTCAATATCTCTTGTTTTTTCTATGGCTGAAATATTTTCACTATACCTCATAGGGAGTGACCGTAAAACCTTTTGACAAACATCTGATTCTTCAAATTTAAACCCAAGTCCTTGCATGGAGTTAACAACTTCATCCACATAAAGTATGTAGCAATTTCTTTCTTATCCTTCATCTAAAAGTCTTTAAATGTTTTCTTGTAATTTTGCAATTTTACCATCTAGACCTTTTTGTGTCCCTCATATGTTTTCTTCAACTTTTCCCAAATATAATTTGCCGATGTACAATGCATGACTTTACAAACATTGCTTCATGTAAACCACTTAATAATACATTCATTACATCTAAATTATGCAGGTCTAAGATCTTACCATCTCTATCTGTAAGAGGAGTAGTTGGCAGTGTGTACCCATCCTCAACTACTTGCCATGTCTCATTTCCTTATGCCATTAGGTAAATATTCATTCTTACACTCTAGAATGTATAATTTTTCCCATAGAACAATGGTGCCTTATTTGTTGAATATCCACTCTGAGATGTCATATGTGTTCCTATATACTTTTCCTTCAAGCTGTTAAACGTTTTTGAAGAAACCTGCTCTAATACCAATTGAAGAATACAAGCTTATACCAAGACATGGGGTGAAAAGTATAAGACCAACTTTTAATTTTATTCCCAAATAATATTATCCAATATAATAAATTTCAATATCAATAGTAGTAATAAAATAAATGAACACATCATCACACACAATAGAGACACCAATTTAATGTGGTTCACCCATTGTGGGCTACTCCATGCAGAAACTATTTCACTAAAATTTTCTCAACAAATCTCTTAGGAATCACTTTCTTATTACAATTTTTATGGACTTATATCCAAAGGAGACACCAATCCCCTAATGCTCTAATTTTTGTATCTCTATCCATAGTATTGTAGACACCAAAACAGCACCAATCCGATTATGTGACAACAAGCACTGATCGCATTGACACACACAGCCCCTAGGGCAGCCTATAGAGGTTAAATAGTGGTCCTAACCACTCCCAAAAGCATTTTGGAGGTCAGAGGTCAATTTGGCATCTTTTTGCAACTTTCTCTCTACTCATCCCACCTAGGGATGAATAGAAACTGGCATTCGTCCCACCTAGGGACAAATATCAGCATTCGCCCCAGGGTGAGGCGAATAACAAGTTTGATTGGCAAAAAGTCAAACCTCGATAAGTTTGCCAGTTAACTAAAGCTTCAGACCATGAAATTGCAAGGAAAAGCTCCAAATTAATAAGAGAGACTTCAGTCATGCATTTATTTATTTTAGAGACCTCATGCAAGGAGATTCTTAATTAAGAAATTATCTTTTCTCTCAAAATAGGACAAACAACTCAAGTAGTGCCCTCGCATGCGCAATTCAAATAGAGAGACCCTAGGTCTATAAATTGGTGAGTTTTCTCACCCAAAAAGATACATAGAAGGAGAATTTGAGCAACGAAGTGCTACCAATTTACATACCTACTTGTGATTTGTGCCTTTCACATTCTTAATATCTCACTCGAAAGAGAGGTTATTGGGTGATTATTGGAAGCACGAATCCGGACCCAAAACCTGATTTTTGGCCATAATATCCCACAAAATTTATCGAAAACACCCCATAAGAAGTTTTCGACCCATCCCAAGTGGATTGGTGCTGGAACAGAGTCCCAAACGGTGGGCGTTCTGCCCCCGGGTGCCCCCAAGCTGTCGTAGACCTAATCGCCCCACCCCAGAGCGATTAGAAATATGTGATAGATTTCTTTGATTTTTCTTTTTCATATTATTTTTGGTTATTTAAATAGTTTTTCTTTTAAATTTCACTTCATTCTGAGCATTTCTGACCAGGTTTTTATCATTTCTCGCCTTTACTAATCCGTAGATTCCATCATCAAAATATGGCTTCTAGAGGACAAATTGGGGAAATCTGACCATCTGGGTCTTCCCAAAATACCCCCAATTAGCTAACCCCAACTTTTGAGGTCATTTGGATCTTCCTAGGTAGGACATTGAAGAGGGTGCTTTTTGATAAATTGTTGCAGGTTTATTCGTCCCGCCCCAGAGCGAATACAAATCTGTAAGGAATTTCCCAAATTTTCCTTTTGTAGTGGCTTCCTAGTAACATATTAATGCTTCTGTAAAATTTATATATCATTCTAATATTATTTTGTTATCGATTTAATATTTTCATGCATACACTAACAGTAGGCCTTGGGAAATACATGTTCTATTCTATCTGCAAGTGCTACTAATATTTTATGTTTCTTTGAATGTAGGTATTTGACATAGGAGGAGAAATAAGGAGTAAAGAATCATATACACAAGCTGCGGTGACATTTTGGTCCACCCATATTACATGTGGGCATGCAGAAGAAGGATTGCTATCCATGGATGTGACAAGAAACATATTTGATGCTCCTATCCCATAAAAAGGAAGGAGACGTATTGTAACATGAATTTGAAAGTATATCAATTAAGAAGTCTATATTTCATACTGCTTTTATATTGTGTCGATTCGTCTATGTTCTTTCCTTTCATGCATTTTTCAATATATAGGATTTTAGCGTTAAGTTTGGTTTTACACGCATCGTTATTGGCATATTCCTTTTTGCTTTTGTATCCTCGTTCTTTCAGTGGCGATCACGGTGGGACCTCTATCCCTTTATTTTGAAGATTAACTTTTTGATCAAATTTGCTTGTTTTTTGCTTTAGGTACCAATTTTTCAAATGCTGGACTGTTGTTCGTTTCAATCTATGATGAGTACAGAGCTAGAATTCATCTTATCCAGAGATGAATAGGAATACATCCTACCCTAGAATGAATATAGATCTATTATTTGTCTCACATTGGGATGAATAGATCTCTATACAATTTTACAGTAGAAATCCAGAGACATCCGATTTGGGTAGAGAAGAGGTAGAGGTCCTAAACACCTTCTATCAATTTTTGCTTTCTATTCTCTGGTTATTTGCTTGCATAGGAGATTTTGAATGCTTGTTTCATTCATTTATGCAATTTAAAAATAACCCCACACACCACGTGGTAATTTGAAACAACAAGGAGTTGGTCATAAAACCCCAACCCTTGAGCAAGACCAATGGTGGATTTCATCACCACCTTGGCTTGAGATACTGCATACATAACCTTGATCACGACTGTTGCTAGACGTAAATCCTGATGAAAGCTTACCAAGTATAGCGGGGGTGATTCCCAGCACATGAGGATAACTCTTCTATGGTAGGTGTCATAAACAGAGTGATTCGCCTTTCGTACTGCCTATGTTCCACGTACCATCTGCTCTCACGTATCAATAGTTTCCCTCACGTAAGAGCGGGTATATAGAGAGGTTGGTATATCGGTCCAAAAAAGGTATATCGAAGGGGCGACCATTTTTGGGAGTCATAAGAGCCATCATACTGCATTTAAATGTTCTTTCTAAAAACTTTCAAAAAAAAATCAAAACACACTAAACCAAGTTTAGGGCACACTTTTAATCTTTAAAAGAGATAATCATTATTTTGTGTGTGTGATATTTCTTGTTTAGTGTAGCATAAGAAATCCTAAAAGAAGATAAAAATCTACACATATTTAGGTAAACATCACCATGGTGTACACCCGTAGTCGAGCCCAATCATGGGCAAGCGCTGCAAAGAGTGCACAAAGGGGGGCAAGTTGCCTCTGATATAGTTCTGAGGACTTAGCCATCCCGCCTTAGCAAAAAGGCACCCAAGATAGTCCACATCATACCATAATAGAATAGGATTATAGAGGCACCTCTTTGAGGGGCACCCCCACTCAGCATAGAGCCTTTCAAGAGGAGAACCTACACGTAGCACTCAACATAGACAGGAGACCTCCCTTAGATGCTCATTATGAGTGGCCTAGTGATGAAGTTCTAGAACAACAAATGGTCCAGAAGGATGGGCTACATGATTTCATCATCCCTCCTCTACCCCGTATTACTATTAGAAATGCTAAACCAAATCCATAGTATCAAACTCTATAGACAGGGCAAGACAATTCTTCTCGCACTTTGCATGCATGCAAAAGGGAGTACGAGGAAGACTACCATGTTCCTCAAGAGTAGTACATAGCGCAGGAGCGATGTACCTCCTTGCCTTCTATGTATCAGGATCACCCATTAAGGCTAGACCCTCAGGTGAATGTCGCTAACCTCAACAGAGGAAAGCAACCCATAGGGATCTCGGATCACCACGATCGAGATAGACATGTGGGAGAGGCATCTAGGTTTCCTAAACAAGATACGATGAAAAAAATTGACTTGGCATTTGATAGACATGCCGCTCGCCAAGCGCAAATCACACAGCTCAGGAAAGGTCAACAACAGTTAGAGCATCTATACTACCTTAGCAAAGAGTGCATTCAGTGTCAGACAACCGAATTGCTTCATAACAATGTGCCTGAGAAGGTCCCAAATCCTTGCAAACATAAAGTAGAAGTGTATGAGAGGCATAACCCCTTGGTGTGAGATAGGTCTCTGCGACCTCGTCAAGTACTACCTCTAAGACCTCCTAGACTTGAGCGGGAGGCCACTCCCAGAAACAATGATGGGCACCCTCCACGGGCACCCACCCATGTTTATAGGTCTTGGCTAGGCACTCCTCAAGAATCTTATGAGGAGTATGAACAAGAAGAAGAGCGGGTTGAAATGCCCTACCAAGGTAGAGGGGTTGCTTACCCAGCCACCCTTCCACAGGCCTCAAGTTCCCTGCAAACCACAATGGGAGCAAACTAAGGAGGAAGAGATCAAATCCTCTGATGCATATAAAGCACTGCAAGAGAACTTATATTATATGGATATCAAGACTTCTGGGCCCCAAAATACCACTTTATGCCAAATTTGTAGTCATCCTATGCATCCGTCAGTGCCAGCACCTCCATACCCTGAGCACTTTAAACTGCCCCAGTTGGCACTCTTTAGAGGGGAGGAGGATGCCCAAGAGCATGTGAATAGATTCCTGAGCTAGTGCTTTTGCATTTAGGACAATGATGCTTTGTTACTAAGAACATTTATAACCACATTCGCAAGCCCTACCTCATATTGGTTCACTCAGTTGCAAAAACATAGCATCAGTAACTTGGATCAGATAGTGGATGCGTTCCTCGAACGATTTGCCTTCAACACCAAGAAAAAGGCATCACTAGGTGACCTAGCTAGCCTCAGGTAGTATGAGGAAGAGACCATGGCAACATATGGGAACCGATGGAGGATGCTACTTTCAAAGCTGCCCTACCTCCCTCCCATGTCTGACCTAACTCAGATGTTCTCAAAGAGCTATTTGAGATTGATCTCCATGCTATTGTAGCTACAGCAATATGCCACTTTAGAGGAATCTCTAACACAATCTAGAATCATTGAGGAGATCAAGATATAGGATGGCGAGATCGCCAAACCAAAGAAGAAAGAATGGACCAAGAACACCAAAATAGGGACCACGTAATAGAAACCCGCTGCGGTCAATCAATTTGCTATCAATGTCCCTAATCCTGCACAAGCAACATAGCCTTAAAAATCTAACTATCAAGCGGTTCCTCCTAACAATTATGATAGAGAAAACCAGATGCTGGAACAAAACCAGTAGCATTGCCCTAGGCAAAAATTTACACCTTACACAATGTCCAAAGACTCCTTGTTTGACCGCTTTTCAGTGGCAAACTTGATCAACCTGCCAGATATTCAAACCATAGACCCCAATGCACCGAAGCCTAAGGGGTACCAAGAGGACTTGTACTGTAGGGTCCAAATATGGAAGGGACATGACCTTAATGCATGTTGGAAATTTAAAGGTTTGGTAGAATACCTAATCGACAACAAGACATTGGCAGTGGACAACCCTGTAGCACCAAAAAACCAACATATGGTTGTTTTTAGAGACCCCTTTCCTGCCCATGATGTGCAAACAAAACCCCTTCAAGTCAATGAGGTGCAACATAATTACCCCATGTAGGGGTATGTAGGGATGATAAGCATCATGACTAGGAATAGGAGGTATCAAGGAGCTACCCCTACGACGGCCACTAGAGAAGTTCCATCGACGTCACAACCCCAACAACACCCTACGCAACTTCCCCTGCCTAGACCAGTGGCTACGATTCAGACTAGAATTACCCAAATTCTAAGGACCACGTCGGCTAAGCTCTCCATATATGAGCTCATTCAACAATCAACGCCCCATCGAGAGGCTCTAATGGATATTTTAAAATCCATCGAGTTGTAGCCCCACAAGGCAAATTCTTTCAACAACTTTGTGGGACATGTAAAACAATGTACAGAACCAATCATCACCTTTAGATAAGATGAATTGAAATTAGTGACTAGTGATGTGGCAGATCCACCCCTACATGTCATTGTGTGGGTCAACAAGATTTCGTATAAAAGTGTGTTGTTGGACACTGGCTCGTCCAGTAATATCATCACAACCACAACATTGAAACATCTGAAGTTGTTGGCATCTCACATCGTGGCCTCCACCTATACACTATGAGCATTCAACAATGTAATATGCTCAATAGTTAGCACAATTGTCCTACCCATCCAAGTGGGAGAAAATACTATTCATACATTGTGCCACATCTTGGAAGGTGATATGGCTTATAATATCTTGCTGGACCGACCTTGGATCAGGGATATGAAGTGTGTCCCTTCAATAGCTCATCAGTGCCTAAAGTATACATTTGAAGTACAGGTGCATCTAGTCCCGATAGACTTAGAGCCCTTCAAGTACTGCAATATAGTGCAATTCATGTTGCAATCGACCCTTCCATCAATGCATTTGGATTTTTAGTTGAATCCATCTAACTAGGGTCCAATTCCACAAGCATCCTCATTGTCAAGTCCATCGAATCCCCAGCTAGGTCCATCTTCCTCGTCTGGTCCTTCAACAACGATGCCATCGACGGTGGCCACACCAAAGTACAAGGGAAAGAAAACCCTAGAATAGGAACCACCCCTAGTCTCAACCATCTCTATCGAAGAGATGCCTAGAAGAATGGAAGTCGAGACACCTAGTCCGCCCCACATGGAGTGGACTCAAGAATGACTCCCATTCGCTCCCCCTCAACCACCAACGGTCACCGTTGAGATGGCCAACACGGGCCTGGGAGAGTATCTAGTGAGGAAAATTATAGCAACACCCACACTTGAGTCCATGCAGGACATGGGGAGACCTCGCCTCCCCATCGGCTCTATGGTTCCTCTAGGATACCCACCCAATCAAAAAAACTTTGTTTATGGGGACCTAGATAATGGCATTGAACCTTGCATGCAAGAAGACGAAGATGAAGAGCCTTTTGTAGAGGACGTCAACTATTTGTCCAACCCCAATTTTGCTTTGATATATCTTGGCCAATGCAATTGGCATGGATATGGGTTGGGTAGGTATGAGCAAGGAGTGTGTGTTATTTTCCAACCAAGATATCAAATATTGTATGACAATTCAGGAGTAGGGTTCAACCACCCCCATCCCCTAGACATCTTGGTAGAGAGCATGCAAGGCCTAGGGATAGGCAACAAGGATGGGTTGGCATTAGATCCATATGCCAATCCTAACACAACATATACATTGGGATATTTTCTCCCATTGCTAACAACCAACCTTGTTGACCATAACAACCCTTTCTCTTTGGCCGAACAGGGAGAAAATTTGAGGACTCACCTAAAAAATGGATATGGACAAGACCAAGAAGGGTCTTCAGAAGATGAGTCAAAATACGAGGTAGCACCTTGGGATCCTTTCGATTCTGATAGCAATCATTCACAAGTACATCCCATGGATGATTATCAGGAGAGCTTCCTAACAATGTTTCCTTTGGATGCTCCAATTGAGCATATGCCACCTCAAGAGTATCAGGTACCCCCGCAAAGATCGGAACAACCTTGATGGGACCACATTAATTTTCTCGAGCAAGATGAGCCTCATATGTCACAACTAGTTGTTGGAGCCAATGAAGGCCTTTGGATCTCTGATATTGATTATGAAGATGAAACTAAGATGGCTTATCTCAATCATATGCAACAACAACAATATCCCTTGGACATAGATGATATGTTTGAACAGTTACACATAGATCCAAGGCATAGGTGGCACTTAAACTAGGCATAGTTATAGAAATTACTGCACCTGCCTCTCCAGGTACACAGAGAGCATCTTTCACCTGGAGACCCTATACAACCATCAGTGCCTAGGGTGGACCCTGTATTTTTATCCATGCATAGGGCTGATCCATTTGTGCCAGTACCCACAGAACCTTATCCGGAGCACAAAGATCATCTAGGATGTCCGAGCAGTCACACCCATGGTAATGGAGACCACAATCATTTCATCAACATGATCTCCATTGATTTAACCACCCCCATCCATGATCCAGCCGACCCAACATGATCATTGCATCTAGACCTAGATGGTATAGACTGGGATCGCACTGACACATCACCATCCCCATTAGAGTACTGGCCTTGTGGTGGGATGTTCCATTTCATCCCAGGATAGACTCAGGATGTCTTCCATGCTGAAGAGGAGCCTGACGTTCCAAACGATTATCTAAATTCAGCAAACGATATCCACTTGATCCCAACTCCACAATAGTTGGAGGATGGGTCCCACATGTCGATCAAGGAGATGACTGACGTAGACATCGGCTCAGATCCAGTGAATTTGCAAATCATCAAGATGGGGGTAAGTCTATCCCCCAAAGAGCAAGCCGACTACATTGCCCTTCTCAAAGAGAAGAAGGAAGTTTTTGCATGGTCATACAAAGACATGTCGGGACTAGATCCATAGCTAGTAACGCATAATCTAATGCTTGATCCGAAAATGAAGCCAATAAAGAAAAAGCTACATAAGATGTACCCAACAGTGGCCTTAATGGTCAAATACGAGCTACAAAAACTATTGGATGCACAATTTGTCATGCCTTTTGGCCTTAAAAATGTTGGCATCGCCTATCAACGTGCCATGACGTAAATCTTCCATGATTACATGCACAAAACTTTGGAATATTACATGGATGATTAGTTGCCCAAATCTCTTTTGTGCCCAGATCATCTCGATGACTTAAGCAGGATCCTCGATCGCCTCATGGAACATAAAGTCATACTAAACCCCAAGAAGTGCGTCTTTGGCATCACATCTGGAAATCTCTTGGGTTACATAGTATCCAAACGTGGAATTGAGGTGGACCCACACAAATTCAAGGCAATCCTTGAAATGCTTCCCCCAACTACCATCAAGCAGCTTAGAAGTCTACAGGGAAAGGTTGCATCAATCAAGTGCTTCATAGCGCAACTATCTGACAAGTGCCGACCCATGAATAAATTATTACACAAGGAGGTAACATTTCACTGGGATGACGAGTTCCAATTAGCCTTTGATGACATTAAATAATACTTGTCTTCATCGCCAGTATTGGCACCACCTAGACCAGGAGTGCCATTCTATTTATACATCTCAGCTACTGAGGTGGCACTGGGCACCATGCTGTCCCAAAAAAATGAACTATACAAAGAACAGGCTACTTACTATCTTAGCTGCACCCTGGTCAGTTATGAACTTAACTGTGCATATGTTGAAAAGCTTTGCTTAGCAGTGGTTTTTTCTACAAAAAAGCTATGCCACTACATTCTCAGCAATACAACGTATGTTGTGTCTAAGGATAATCCATTGTGATACATGATAATTCATACTTATCATAGTAGCCGCATGATGAAATGGATCATGTTGTTGGAGTTTGACATAGAATTCATTGGACAAAAATCCATAAAAGGTCATGTCATCTTCGATCAACTGGTAGAGGCTCATCTTGAAGAGGATCAGCCTCTGACCGTAGAACTACTAAATGATGGGGATTTCCATGTATCAAAATTTCTAGATTCTAATGAGCCTGAGTCAGAGGCTGACATGACCCTATTCTTTGATGGTTCTAAATGTGAGCAAGGAGGTGGCATGGGAATTGTATTCTTCACTCCACAAGGAAATCTAATGCCTATGTCATTTAAATTAAACTTCTCGTGCACCAACAACAATGTAGAATACGAAGCTTTGCTCATAGGTCTTCAGACAGAAATCACCATGAACATCAAATGTTTAAACATATTTGGTGATTCGTTGTTAATTATCAATAAAGTAAAGGGGATATTCCAATATAAATATCCAGTTCTACAGGCCTACAAGGCCCTTGTGGACAAATTCCTGGCACAACTTGAATGGTATGACATCGAGGCACTCCCTCGATCATCAAATCATTTTGCAGATACTATGGCCTCCTTGGGGTCACTAATCTCGCAAGACCCTTCCGATAAGATGACAACCATTTAGGTCAAAACATTATCACAATCCACGATGGAGCGTGCAAGCTCTAACTTAATGTCAGGAATCCACAAGATCCAAATTGAACCATTTTAGGATAGGTTCTCTCGAATCCATGATTGTCTGACTCGAGCCAACTGGGGGTCCTTGTTCTCCTTGACCCCTCTTAATAGCAACACAATGCTATTTTTACAAGTTCTTTCCTGCTCATATTTTGCTAGGGATGGAATTCAAGAGGGATTGGCCATTCGTACCATCGAGGTTTCTGATCAGCAGGATTGGTACACACCCATTAGGGATTATCTCAAGTTAAGTAACCTCCCACTTAGATTGACACAAGCCACAAAAAGATCATTTAAACAGAAAGTGTCCAAACATGTCTTGTTAGGAGATGTTTTGTATCGTCAAAGCTATGAAGGAATCCTCCTCCATTGCTTGGACCAGCAAGAGTCCGCTTGGGCGATCACCTAAGCACACGATGGTACATGTGGTGGCCACTTCAACGGTATGGCCATCACAAAGTGCATTCTTTGCATGGGCTATTATTGGCCATCATTAGAGCGAGATTTTTGCACATATGTAAATAAGTGCATGAAGTGTCAACACCATGCTAATTTGACACACATACCTTATCAGGCCTTGCAACCGATCCAATTGGCTTGGAATTTTTTTCAATGGGGATTCAATCTAATCAGAAATATCTCCCCTGCATCATTGGGTCATCACACATTCATCATAACGGCCACAGAGTACTTCACCAAGTGGGTGGAAGCAATTCTGCTAACCTCTACGACTGGAACCCGCATTGCGGAGTTTATTTTGCATAACATCATGTCATTTTGGCATTCCATCCAAGATCCTTTCGGATAATGGGACACCATTCAAGAATAAATATGTGCATGTTTTGACCACAAAGTACAAAATTTAGCACAGTTTTTCAACACCCTATTATCCGTAGGCAAATGGGCAAGCAGAGGCATTAAACAAAATACTAGTTGCCATCCTCAAAAATACAGTTGTAGAAAATCATAAGGATTGGCACATTCAAATCCCACTTGCCCTATGGGCTTATCGCACTAGCATTCGGACGCCCACTGGGGCAACTCCATTTTCACTGGTGTATGGCTCCGAGGCAGTCATGCCTCTCGAGTTAGAAATCCCTTCCATGCGCATATCAATGGAAGAGTTCATCGATGATGACACTATGCAATAGGCCTGATTAGACCAACAAATGTTGCTCGATGAACGACCCATCAATGCTCTTGAGCATTTGCGTATCTATCAAGAGCGACTTAAGAAATCATACAACATGAAGGTCCACCTTAGGGAATTTCAGGTTGGTGACTTGGTCTTGAAAGAGAACCAGTAAAATTCTAATTTGTCATCCCATATAAGGGACAATTTCATGGCAAACTGGTTAGGTCCTTATGTGATTAACAGTAGAATCAGACCTAGAACATACCGGGTTGCATCTCTTGAAGGAATCAAGGAACTAGAACCCTTGAACATCAGTCATTTGAGGCCATTCCACATCTAGAGAGCCATAGTCCAACCAAATGCTCCAAAGGTATCCGTAAACCCTTTGGTCAAACCAAAAGCTCCAAGGATTTCCACAATCACTTGGTCAACCCCAAAAATGCTCCAAAGGTATCCATAAACCCTTTGGTCAAAGCCAAATGCTCCAAAGGTATCCATAACCCCTTTGGTCAAAGCCAAAATCTCCAAGGATTCCTGCAATCACTTGGTCATCCCCAAAAATGCTCCAAAGGTATCCATAAACCCTTTGGTCAAAGCCAAAAGCTCCAAGGATTTTCATAATCGCTTGGTCAACCCAAAATGCCCCAAAGGTATCCATAAACCCTTTGGTCAAACCAAACGCTCCAAGAATTCCCATAATCGCTTGGTTAATCCCAAAAATGCCCCAAAGGTATCCATCAACCCTTTGGTCAACCCAAAAGCTCCAAGGGTTCTCATAACCGCTTGGTCAAAATAAATATTCAAAAACAAACAAAAATAATAAAATCATCAAAAATAACAAAAAAACATTGCATTTCAATTCCATGCATACTCGTAAAAATCAAAATACAAAAATATAGGTTGCATTAGGCATCGCATCCATACATTGCATATTTGCTAGGTCATACAAGTCAAAAGCACCATAGACTGTCATTACTTGGAAATTCCATCATTTTCCACATCAAATCCATTTTACAAACGCATACATCCAAAATAACACCATCACCATTTTTAGCATAGTCAGTTGTCTCCTACTGTATATAGGGTTTTCGTTATTCAGTTGTCTTTAAATTGCTAGCCAAAAATTGTACAAAGTTAAACAGATTTCACAAGGGAAAGTTTTTGTTGGATCATACCTCGTTACGTAACATCCCTACACAAGTTAAAACACATAAAATAATTCCTAAGTTGTGTGAACGCAAGAAAAACCTACAAAGCAGTCTAGGGTACCATAGGTGAAAGATTATCCTGTTCATCCCCCTGTGTGAATGGTTCATGAGTGTTGAGAATTGACAAAAGGATGAGCTCTTCCCCATCAATTCCCCCTAATAAATAGTGGTTTTCATCACTACAAAATCCCACTTACTGTTGGTCCCCAAAGTTGTAAGGATTCATAATACACGTCCCTGCTAAGGATGGGTAGTCATCCCCAAGATCTAAAAGAATCGATGCCATTCAACAACACAATTTCCACAATCCATTGTCACAACCATCTCCACTCACCTTTGGTCTCAAATTTGTAAGGATTTGTACTACACGTCCCTGAACAGGATGGGTAGTCACCCCCAAGGCCTAAAATATCAATGCCCTTACTTCATACTTTGCATCATCCCCTTTGGTTCCCCAAGTCATAAGGATTTATACTACACATCCTTGAATAGGATGGGTAGTCATCCCCAAGGCCAACAGGATCAAGGCCATTCATAAGCCACAACCTTACAAGCTTAACCTTACAAAGATCAAAATACAAAATCAAATAACAATGGTTCTCACCACTATTCAATCCTTGCTCAAAAAAAAAAAAAACAAAGAGAAAAATAAACAGTGATTTTCATCACTATGTATACAAGCAAGTATCCTAAACCATTGAGCCAATAAAAATCCTAAACTTGAATCCCTAGAATTCATAGCATTCAAAAACCATCTAGGCAATCCTCATTATAGGTTTGGTGGAAAGCCTACCTGGCAATGGTGGTATCCTAAACGCATGACAATATGTCTATCACATTAGCTTTGCATGTGCGTAGACTAATTTTTGCATGTGGATGAGCTAGATTATGGTACCTTAGATTGTCTCATGGATTAATCTTGCTAAATACAACAACGGAGTTAGTAGAGCTAGTTAGGTGATCCTCAGTACAGGTTTGGTTGATAGCCTATCTGGAACTGGTGGTATCCTGATAAATACCACATAAAAAAACTCAATTGCACACATAGGGATGTGAAATAACTTGGTTAACCTTCAAGTCAGATTTATACCTTGTTCAAAAGTCTTGCGAGATAAATGTACAGTTTTGGCTAGTTAGTTAAAATATCTAACTCTCATAAAAGCTTAACTACATTTTAAAACAATTGGTACATTTCATTTTGTACATCACCATTAGAAAATATGCAAAATACAAAAACAAAGTTTTCATATGCAAATTCATTTCAAAAAGCCATCCCATAAGTACAGCAAGCCAGTAAATCTTGTACAGTATATGGTGCCATCGACAAGTTATCAACAACTCATTTCATTCATTCCATGTGCATACATCATATAATTAGAAACATCGCATTCATAATTCCATATGCATACATCATATAATTAGAAACATCGCGTTCATAATACCACATGCATACATCATCATAACTAACTATGCAAAAATTTCAAAAATAGCAAAAACTGCACAAAAATGCACCAAAAAAAGCAATAAAACTGTCCAATAAGAGTGCTTCGGCACTTGACATTTCGAGCATGCAAAATAGATGTCGGGGTCACAAATCCTCACTATCCTACTCCCTAAGAAGGCTACCATAGCCGGACCGCTCCATGGGACGACGGATTTTTGAGAATTTCATCACCAAATGGCGTCGCAAAATGGGTCAAAACCCAACCAAAAATAACAATAACATTGCCGAACGAAGGTTCCTTTGCACCTGACATTCTTGGCATCCAAAACCAATATTGGGGCCACAAACTATCACTATCCTACTCCCTAAGAAGGCTATCATAGCCGGAACGCTCCACGGGAGAATGAATTTTTGACAATTTTAGCTCTAAAATGCGTCACAAAAAGGGTTCACACCCACCAAAAAAATGTCAAAATGTTCAGAAACTACTTTCGCATTCAACAATAAACAACTGCAGGCACCCTTACCTAAGTCATCTTAGGTAAAGCGACTCGTCGCTTTTCTCATTTTGGTCATTCCCTCATCGATTCGTCGCTTGAAGGGGTAGTCACACTTAGTCACCAATCAAAAAAGATATACCCAATCAAGGAAATAACACGTAGCATTCGTGAATCATGAACTCAAGGTTCCCACAGACAAAAGGTTGTGCCCTTTGCCTATTCATGACTGATTAATGTCCAAGTTCAAGAAACACCTCATCGAACAAGGTTAACACTCAAATTAAGTTCCTTAGCTTGTCAAAAGTAAGGATTCAAGAATGGATGCCCTTTCCATAATTGAGGCATCAAGAGTTGGTTAGGTTACTGAGAAACCCTAATCATTAGTGCTTTGGTTATCTATTTTTGCTTGGCGTTGCACCTTGCACAATGCTTCCCAAAAATGTGCATCTATGGACACCAAAACAACACCAATCTGATTATGTGACAATAAGCACTAATCGCATTGACACACACAGCCCCTAGGATAGCCCCTAGAGGTTAAATAGTGGTCCTAACCACTCCCAAAAGCATTTTGGAGGTCAGAGGTCAATTTGGCACCTTGCTCTCTACTCATCCCACCTAGGGATGAATACAAACTGGCATTCGTCCCACCCAGGGATGAATATCAGCATTCGCCCCAAGGTGAGGCGAATAGCAAGTTTGACTAGCAAAAATTCAAACCTCGATAAATCCACCAGTTAACTGAAGCTTCAGGCCATGCAATTGTGAGGAACGGCTCCAAATCAAGAAGAAAGACTTTAGTCATGCACGTATTTATTTTAGAGACCTCATGCAAGGATATTCTTAATCAAGGAATTATATTTTCTCTCAAAATAGGACAAACAACTCAAGTAGCGCCCTCGCATGCGCAATTCAAAAAGAGAGACCCTAGGTCTATAAATTGGTGAGTTTTCTCACCCAAAAAGATATAGAGAAGGAGCATTTGAGCAACGAAGTGCTGCCAATTTACATACCTACTTGCGATTTGTGCCTTTCACATCCTTAATCTATCACTCGAAAGAGAGGTTATTGGGTGATTGTTGGAAGCATGAATCTGGAACCAAAACCTGATTTTTGGCCACAATATCCCACAAAATTTGTTTAAAACACCCCATAAGAATTTTTGGACCCATCCCAAGTGGATTGGTTCTAGAACAGAGTCCCAAACGGTGGGCGTTCTACCCCTGGGCACCTCCCAAGCTGTCACAGCCCTAATCGCCCCACCCTAGAGTGATTAGAAATATATGATAGATTTCTCTAATTTTTATTTTGAATCTTATTCTAGGTTATTTAAATAGGCTGTAGTTTAAATTTCACTTCATTCTGAGCATTTTTGACCAGGTTTTTATCATTTCTCGCCTTTACTAATTCGTAGATGCCATCATCAAAATTTGGGTTCTAGAGGCCAAATTGGAGAAATATGACCATCTGGGTCTTCCAAAAATACCCCCAATTAGCTAACCCCAACTTTGCAAGTCATTTGGAGCTTCCTAGGCAGGACATTGAAGAGGGTGCTTTCTGAAAAATTATTGTAGGTTTATTCGTCCCGCCCCAGAGCGAATACAAATCTATAAGGAATTTCCTGATTGTTCCTTTTGTAGTGGCTTCTTGGTAACATATTCATGCTTCTATAAAATTTCTAGATCGTTCTGATATTATTTGGTTATCGATTTAATATTTTCATGCATACACTAACAGTAGGCCTTGGGAAATACATGTTCTATTCTATCTACAGGTGCTACTAATATTTTCTATTTCTTTGAACATAGGTCTTCGACATCGGAGGAGCAGGAAGGAGTAAAGAATCATATACACAAGCGGCAGTGACATTTTGGTCCGCACATCTTACATGTGGACATGCAAAAGAAGGATTGCTATCCATGGATGTGACAAGAAAAATATATGGCGCTCCTATCCCCTAAAAAGGAAGGAGACGTATTGTAACATGACTTTGAAACCATATCAATGAAGAAGGCTATATTTCATACTGCTTTTATCTTGTGTCGATTCGTCTATGTTCTTTACTTTCATGCATTTTTTAATATATAGGCTTTTAGTGTTAAGTTTTGTTTTACATGCATCGTGCTTGGAATATTCCTTTTTGTTTTCGTATCCTCGTGCTTTCAAGTATAACTCTTTTCCCTTTTCTCTGGTTCACGGAGCTTGATCCATGAGACCTCTATATCCTCAACTGGTTTGTAGATCTCTCTACATAGAAGAACTCTATCTTTCTAACTAGTTTATGGATCACACTCTATAGGATAACTCTTTCCCCTTACTTTGGTTTATGTATCTATATCCATAGGATAACTCTTTCCCCTCTACTCCGACTGGTGCTCTTCTAGAAGACTTCTACCCCCACTGCACTGGCTTGTATATATCTATCTATAGAAGACCTCTATCCTCACTTAGAAGCCCTCTATACTCACTATCCTAGCTAATGGATCTCTATCCAATAGAGACTTATATCCTCTTATTTTTCACCTCCAAATATTACTCTCAACTCTACTCAATATCTATCTCAAATATACACTAAACACTATCTTTGGTATAGCACATATCTACTCACAAATCTAACTCTGGTTTAATACAAATCCACCCTCAAATCTATCTCAATATTTAACACAAAGCCTGATCAAATTTTCTTAAATTTTCCCCAAGCCTTAACACAAATATTGAACAAATCAATCAATCAACTCTGATCTCAATGTTATCTCAAGTTTTCACCAAGACATGCTCAAATATACCCATAAGTCTTCACCAAGACTTACATTAAACTACTCTTAATTCTTCAAAAACATTTACCTTAAATCTATCTATAAGATTTCACAAGAGCTTTCTCAACTTTGTTCTTAAGCTTTTACAAAAGCTTACTCAAGTCACTGTAAAACTTCTATACACAAAACTTAAATCTCTTTCATTAAACCTCTTCACACATAAACAAGTTTCACTCAAAAAAAAAATTTAACCTGGAGAACATATAGATAATGATAATATCTATCAAAATCTTAATATGTTTCACACTTACAAAGTTTTGTACTCAACAAAAATATCTATCTCTAGAAAACAATCTTTTAAATCAATTCATAATGAAGTATAATTTATTTCACAAAACTTGATCTACAAATCTTATACTCTCAATCAATAATTCTCAATCAACTTCACTCAATGAAACACAAATTGCTTACAAACCCTAATCAAGTGTTTCACCCTTATTTCAACACAAAGCACAATGTGGTACTTAAAACCTAACTCAAATTATTCTCAATCTCAAATTAAATCAAATCATCCATTAATAAGATGCACTCAAACTTGCTCACACATTTTCAACAATACTCATGAATCCTTTTCACTAAACCTTATATTTCATATAATTATTTCAATCACTCTAAACAAAATATAGTGTGCCCATACCTTTTTGCTTTAATGAAGATATGTGTTCAAAACCTATTTTACTTATAGCAAAATCTTTTTACCAATTCCAGGTTAGATAGCAACAATCTATCTCAAAATATCCACACAAATATTCACCTCAATAATTATTTCACCATTTAGGAAATACAATAAAATATCAAATCTCAAATACACCTTATAATCTCCAACACTCTCAAAATAACATTCAACACATAAAACATAAAGTTCCTTTGTAAATATTTTATAATCTCCAATCCTCTCAAAATAATATTCAACACATAAAAGTAAAGTTCCTTTATTAACACATTATAATATCCAATATTTTATTTTATTTCCAAGAAAAAAAATAAAATATTATTTCAACAACCCTTATGACTACCTATACATTCTATACATGATTTTTAATTATCACATGGCTTTAAAAACCTTTATGTATTCAAAATACTTTGGCAAATTAATTTAAATTTTGCATTCCTTAATATTGACCCACATCACCAAAAAATTATGCACAACTTCGATGACCAATGCTCAACAACAAAAACTAAATTTGAACCCATGACCTATTCGACTATAGCACCTTAGCCCGAGGCTAAGCTACCACCTGGGCTACTCATCCACACATTAACCAAAGGTCCATGATCCTGTATTAATGTTGCCGCATGAATTTTTGTGAAAGAAAAAACACCTCTTTAGGCATATAATATTTAAAATAAATATTATACCCTTTTATTTTTAACCACTTTCTTTTTCTTTTTGGAAAAACAACCTTATGACATCAATGATGATAAAACTAGACATCAAATCTCTTGCTATCAATGACAACAAAACTTGCTCAAATATTCCAACAACCAATACCCTTTGCTTTGGTTTTTGTACCTCTATCCATAAGAGATACCAATCTCCTTTGCTCTAGTTTGTGGATCTCTATCCATAGGAGACACAAATCCTCTTTGCTCTGATTCGTGGACTTCTATCCAAAGGAGACACCAATCCCTTTTGATCTGGTTTGTGGACCTCTATTCATAAGAGATATCAATATCCTTTGCTCTAATTTGTGGATATCTATCCACAATAGACATCGATCCCATTTGCTCTAGTTTGTGGACCTCTATTTATAGGAGACACCAATATCCTTTGCTCTAGTTTATTCTAAATCTTGCTAAAAAAAATTCTAAACCTACACACAAGACTTGGTCAAATCTATTTACCAAGACCTACTCAAATTTGCTCCAAACCTATACATAAGGCTTGCTCAAGTATGCTCATCAAGACCTACTCAATTCTACTCCAAGCCTACACAAAAGGCTTACTCAAATATACTCATAAAAACTTGCTTAAATTTACTCCAAACCTACACACAAGGCATACTCAAATCTACTCACCAAAACTTAATCACAACTCTACTCAAACCTTCTCCAAGCCTACATAAAAGTCTTGCTCAAATATTCTCACACAAACCTTCTCACAATTCTACTCAAATTCTACTTTAAGCCTACACACAAAGCTTTCTTAAATCCGCTCCATGCCTACAGACTAGACTTGCTTAAATATGCTCACCACAAACAACTCTTAACTATGCTCAAATCTGCTCATAATTTTGCACCAAATATTGCATACAAGCAATGCTCATATTTTTCCCAAATATTGCATACAAATAATGTTCATCTATATAATGATGTTATCAAGTGCTTTATCTAATCTTCAATGTGCTTTCTTCAACTAAAGCAGTTTAGAAATATGCTACCCAAAATTCATTTAACCTATTAAACATATAGATAATGATATGCACTAACAAATGCGTAATATGTTCTTCATATTCATTAAGTATGTCACTTTCACATGTCTCACATTTATTTTATTTTAAAGGTATCTCTAGTCTAGCACTTGAAAACTGACTTGGTAATTGTTGATTTGCACGTTCACTCCAAAACTAATCACAATGCATAAGTTTTCCTTTTTCATATATTCCCAAAATCAATCATGAATATGCATAAATTTTGATCTATTATACTTGCACATGCATTCCCAAATCCTCTCAAAATCAATGCATAGATTTTCTTTACAAGATTGGTCTATAACCCTTGCAAGTTCATTTTCAAATCTATTAAAAAATAATGCACAATTTTTTTCTCAAATCATAGCATATATATTTCCAATTTCATTCAACAATAATTCACAATTACTCCCAACTTAAATCAATCACTAATGCACATCAAATTTAATTTCAAAACCCTTGCACTTTTATTTCCAATTTCTATCAAAGTAATGCACACTCAATCAATCTTTATTTCTCCAAACATATGACAACTCAACCACAATAAGAAGGAATTAAATCATCATACCTTTAAAATTGTCTTGATGATGATGTGCCCTCAAAACTGACTTCAAAATAACTTCCCTTTCTTATCCCACTTCAAAAACTGGTTAGCAAATCTCTTTTTTAAATCATCCATATTAAATTCCTTCTCAAAAATATGTGAATAATAAGACTTGAAAATAATTCTTTATAACTCCCTTTTAGTCTCCAAAATAAATCTTTCAATAACCAGTAAAACCCCTCAAAATTTTCGTTTTCTATCATGCAAAGAATACAATCAACAAATAAACCATAATTACACCTTATAACTCCTACTTTCACAATACACAAAAATAATTTTCAATACATGCCAAAATACCTTATAACACCCAATAATATAATATGCAAATGCCAACTCTTAATTCAACCTCATACACCTTATATATCCTTTACTAATGCACAAAATAAATTTAACTTTATACTCCCTTACACAATATCTGAAATGAAATTTTCAATTAATCATTATATACCTTATGACTACAAACAATATGCAAAATTTAATTAATTCCAGCATACCTTATGACTCCCTAACATAATCAAACATGATGTATACCTTATAACTCCTAAAATAAATTTTAATCAAAATTTACCCTTACCAACACACAAATACCACGAATTGAACCTAACACTTCTTGCTTGTCCATGCCCTAGCATAAGCTAGGCTTCCGGTTGAGCTAGATACCCACACGAAACTTAAAGTACAGGAATAGCCTCTTCAATATCTTCTACAATTTCTTTGACTAAATTTTCAACCAAAATGAAGTTGTTACAAATTGACCTCGTGATCTCCTTCTTGCCCACATCTTAGTGCAGGGACGTCCTGTCGTCTAGGCTAGCCACCTAGATGGAACTATTAACACATTGTCTTCTATTTTTATTCAATTTTAGCTTTACCTTAAATGACGTATGCACTTCCCCTTTATTTTCTTTAGCCCTATGCAAACTCTATGCGAACATATTTTCACTTGGTACACAAACAAATACTTGGCTCAATAAACTATTTACCCTCATTTAAATATGCATTTTGATTACTCCTTGGAAACATCGACACTGTATTTGCTTTTTTAATTTTTTTTATTTTACATTGGCACCTTTTAGCCTTACACTTGTTTATATTATAATTTCTAAAAAAATATTATAATAATAGCTTTTAACCTTTTACCTCCCTTTGTGGTATTTAAATATTTTTCAAGAAAATAAAACCTTGTCCTTTTCTTGCAATAAATAATCCCAATCCTTTTAAATTTTTGTCTTTCTTCATAATATTTAAATTTGACATTTAAATATTATAACCCTTCTCTAAGAAAAATAACTTTTTTAGCCTTGAATTTTTGTTCATTGCTTCCTATCAAAACCATGGGGAATATTTTTGCCTTGACAACCATCCATATTTGATATCAAATATACCCTTTGACATGAATGACAACTCAATATAATCAATATTTCCAACACTAAAAAAAACATAATATAAAAATCTATAGATATAATTTTTTGACTCAATCTTGTAGACCTCCCTAAAATAAGAAAAAATTTCCATCACAATATAAACTAGAGATTATATATGGTTTACTAGGTATAGCTAACATTTTTTTTATTATCCTTCACCTTTGATATATTTCTAATGTTAACACCTAAAACCAGAAGTTCTGATTTTTAAATTGGTGATCATGTGTGGTTTAGTAGGTATAGCGAACATTATTTTAATTATCCTTCATCTTATTTTAATGTTAATACCTAAAACAAGGAACTTTGATTTTTAAATGGTGATGTGGATTTGCCATGGGTATAAAAAATATTGTTTTTACCTACCATATTAAACTTTAAATGCAATATATACACAATTATATTTTAGTAAACTTAAATGCAATATATACACACTTATAAAATTCTAGTAAACTTATAAATAAAACCTTCCACTACCCAACCCAAACCCAAAATTCCCACATTTCTGAATTTTTTTATTTAGCAAAAATCCCTTACGGCCGTCTTAGTTTAAGAAATATTGAACACTTTTTAAATAGTGAACCACTAAGCACTTTTTAAATATTGAACAACATTTTAAATATTCAACACTTTTTAAATATTGAACAACTTTTTAAATATTGAATCACTGAACACTTTTTAAATATTGAACAACTTTTTAAATATTCAAACACTTTTTAAATATTGAACACTTTTTTAAATTTTTTATATGGCCCATTCGTTTGTAGCAAACCAATCAACACATTTTAAAGTTCGAGTGGATTAGGGTTGGTAGCTGGGCCTTTCGTTTGTAGATTCTTCTGCTCTCTCTGCATTACCCAACGACGTCTACCGTACAACAGTTTCCTTCGGCCATGGGACTAACCAGCAACATGATCATTTTGCTACTGCTTTTCAGCTTAATGAGCTTTGGAGGTATTCTCTCTTTACTCTGAGTTTTATACATATATTAATGTATCATAGTTCGTATATGAAAGAATTGCTAATATTGGAACATCCATAATTTAGATGTTTATGGAAGGCAGTTGGAGTCGTATAAAGGCCATCTGCATTTGCTGGTATGCCCCTATCTATTATCCTCATTTTGATGAGTATGCCTAGCTATTGTTATACTTATTCTTCTTTTTTGTGGTGCATACAGAACAACAACGAAAGAGCGGAAGGTGGAAAGTATGAGAGAATGCGCATATTATTAGGTCCGGGATCGAAACCACCTAACTGTGTAAACAAATGCCATGGATGTACTCCCTGTGTACGTATGGCAGTTGGAACTCCTCCGAAACGTCGTAATATTCAAAATTACTATCCCATACGTTGGTTGTGCAGTTGTGGCGGAAAAACTTATCCGCCGACCATGTAGAAGTAGAACGATTTGGATTTTCTTTTACGGTTTTTCTTCATTTCGGTTTTATGTGATTTACTGTTCTGCGGATGTTCGTTTGAATAAAATTCCACTTCCGGCAGCTTTGAATGAAACCTCATTCTGGATGGCATTTTGTTGAGAATAAAATCAAAAGAACCATCTCTCCTTTTGATCTACTAGGTTCTATATTTTTCATAGGAAGAGCATCAAGTTTTCGTAAGTGTCCCTTGGACAAATAACATAACCTTATTGTCACCTTATTGTCTCCTTCCATGGCGACAATATACGAGGGTGTAATGTGTGTTAAGTGAAACTTTAGGTTAAATTTTAAATGTCAAACTAATTGCCCATTTCAATAGACGAAAACTTTTATTCTAATTATTATAATAAAAAATATAATCAATTCATATGAAACGCTTTAGTAGCCTAATACTTTTTATATAATACTGTATTATAAATTTAAAATATATAGTTTCTACATATTTACAAAATTAATAACATAAATAGTAATTAATTGCTATGTGAAAATATAAATAATCCAAGTCCAAGGTGTAGACCAATGGGTTCATCCAAATCTTTTAAGGGGCAGAGGTCCAAGGTTCAAATCTCCGGCCTTGTCGGACTGAACGCTTGTCCACCATGTTAATATATATATATATTAAAAAAATTAAATAAATTTTTTTATCTTTAATATTTATATTAGAACATGAAATGTTATCAATGATATATTAAGCATGAAATGTATTGTAATTCCTATATGATAGAAACATGAGCTTTTTCATAAAACTACTTGTTCTAGGAGATAGATAAACAAGATGGAAGAGATAAGAACATGCACTCCTTTGATACAATCTAAAGTATGCATTTCTATTCAATCGATTATTTTGTTAAATTGTTTAAGTATGGTATAGGAAAAAGAGGTTTAGAAAGTTTTTGTTGTCATAAAAAAATTAGGTCTTGCTTAAACCTATTAATAGAGAGGACCTGAAGAAGTTAGTTTTTGAAATGAATAGAAGAAAAATGGCAGGTCCAGATGACTTTTAGGTCTTTTAGGGCAACTTGGAGGCCCATGGTGATGAGTGGTTATTGCCATACATACAATTTCATCCAAAGAAAGAGAAGATATATCTTGTGATGCAAATGATTCAAAGATTATTGATGAGACAAATATTAGTGTAAGATATTGTTATATTTTCCATGATAAAGACCAATAATGTTAGAATTGAAAGTCACAAATGATTTTTTAGATTAAGTTGAAGAACACTACTTAATTAAATTAAAATTTAAAAACTAACATTATGATTTATCGTTAGGATACAAATTGATGATCATAATAACATATAAATTAATAATGTTTACCATTGATGTCCTAGTGTGACGTCCATTGATGTCCTAGTGTGACGTCAATTATTATTTTTGTAAACTTTGATCTACATCCCTGCTTGAGGATAAATGAATAGTTAAAATAATTTTTTTTTCTTCTAGTTATGACCTTAGTTATCAATTTCGTCATTTTATAAATAAAATTGGAAATTCATTAAATTTAAAACTTTAGCAAACAAATAAAACCTAAATTAAAAAAATCATCGAATTTAAAACTTTAGCAAACAAATAAAACCTAAATTAAAAAAAAAAATAAGTTCCTGCCGTGCCTCTTCCTGCCCCTTGCCTCCCACATTATATATTTGCCCCTTCCTGCCCCTCCCCTCCCCTCCCACATTATATATTTGATTTTGGTAATAGCTGCTATTGCGTGCGACTGTAAGCCTGTAAGAGTTTGTAACTTTTGCAACTATATTTTTTTTATTATTAGATTAAATAAATTTATTATAATTTTTTTTATTATTTTTATATTTTGTTAATTAAATAAAATATTTTTCACATTTCATTTTAATATTTTTATATTAATTTTTCATTTGTTTTTTATATATAAGACAATTATATAAATATATATAAGACAATTAAATAAAGTTTTATATTAAAAACTTAAAAAGTAGGTTTACATTATTAATATTTTTGTTTTCTTAAATGAAATTATTAATGTTTGTTTTGAGTTTGTTAGTTATTTATTTACATAATATTGAAAGAATATATGCATATTTATAGTATATTGAATCTTATATCGAATTTTATCCCGAATTTTTTAACATGTAGAATTTTTTTCGAACTTAAGAACCCGAATATGAACTCGAAATTGATAACTAAGGTTATAACATTAACCTTTTAAGTTCCATATATTATTATGACACCTTATAAAAATGTAATAAAAAATTATTAATGTCATGCATGTAAAAATTGTAATATTATAACAAGTTAAGAGATTTTATTTTCTTGAAAATTATAATATCAAAACGAATTTATAATAGGTAATTTGATCTATGTTAAAACTATGAAATGTTTAATACTTTTATTTTCATTAACTTAAATAATGTGCATACATCAAATATGCACATGTATTATCTTCAACACTTAATTCTAATTAAATTTAAATTTTGATATTTAAAAAAAGTAGAGTTACAATTTATCTTTAATAGTTGAATATGTAGATAATTTTTACAAGACAAAACTTGCTAGGTCCCAAAGTTATATGCCATAAATTTTACATTATATATGGTACAACTACCTTATTTATAATTATAAAAGTGGATAACCATACATAAAAATCCATATTGTTTTATTAATGTCAAAAAAACTCATATTACAACAATACTAGGGATTTCTAATTATTTTTTGAAGGTTTTGGTTTACATATTGAGTCTCTAGTGGTGTGTCAATCCCATCACTATCATATCTTTTAAAATTTAAACAAAGGTAACATAATAAAATAAATTCCATGAAAAATATCTTAATATCTTTAAAAATTCATTGTTTCCTCTCATCATTTCTTTTTACAATAAGCATTTAAATGCATAAGTAAACATGATACAATAAACCTTAAAATATCTAAGTAAACATGATCTAGCAAATATTTTAATACCTAAGTGAACATGATCCAACAAACATTCAAATGAATTCTACAATGAAAAAATATTTGTAATTCGTGGTGTATGCATATGTGCTTATCTAAGGTTTTTTTCCTCCTCTATATATCACCTTTTTAATGGTGATATATTTGATTATTTTATTTATTTAAAGTTATTTTTCAATGCTTTCAATAATGAAATAAACATAGTCCATTACAATCAACATGATTAGATAAAAATATTTAGTTTTTAATTCAAATTAAATTAAAATATTGATTCAAACAACCATGTCATTATATTTTATAAAAATAATAGTTTCATTCAATACTAGATAATATGGATGTAACGTATTCACATATCATCTCACTTAAGAAGGAATGTATGAGGAGGTATGAAATGCAGCAAGTGTTCAATTACGAAGTTAATTTTTATCAACCTTCACTAGTGTGTCATCATTAATTCATGCATATTCTTCAAATAAAAATTACAGTTTAAGGTTTTGGAGAGATATCTGTAATTAAATATTTAGATGATAATATGATGCCAATATTATGCCATACACCCATAAATTTAGTGTGCTCAAGATTTGGTGAGTCTTCTCTCAAAGCTTACCAAACTGTGTTTTGATCCAAGAACACACCTTCAAAGCACCTCAACCTTCTCCCACCTCTGTACCAAAGTTTTTACCTAACAAGAAGGTAGGGTTTTAGGATACATTCACCCTATCTTCCCATATTATTCTACACCCATGGAACTCTCTGCTCATCCTTAGGATGGTTTACTTGGTAACTCTTTACTTGGATACTCTAGATATTTTATCCATCCATATTTTATTGTTGTCCATTGTTGTTGCTTATCTTCTATTTTTACTTGATCATCAATACATCAAAATATGGCCAACGCTACAATAATTATCTTACCAAAAGAGTGGGTGAAAGGATGCAAAATTTCACCCACACTCTTGGTGACTCACATGGGTCTTCTATTATGTGGAAGAGAGGAACCTAGGAAGCCCCCAAATTGAAAAAGCGCAACAAACAAGGAATAATGGATACTAGAACAAAAAGAATAAAATAAAAAAAGGGAGCCAAGAAATGCTACAGGATGATGGAGGGGCAAGAGGGGGGCACAAAAATTACAACAAGATAAAACACAATAGAGAAAAGGTAGAAAAAGAGGGCACAAGAGGAGAAGAAGAAGTGTGCATAAAGGAAGACCTAGAAAACAAGAACAAGAATGAAGAGGGGATAAAGGAAGAGGAAAATAGATAGTCAAAGGAAGAAAAACAATGCCACTAACCAATAAACTTAACAACAACTAGTACATGGGGAAAATAGGGAAGATAGAAGGAGACAACCAAACACAAAAACAAAAGGAAAGGTAACTTTGGGGATATATCATAGTATAACAAGGGGAATATCCCTGATATACGGGATACCCCCAAAAATTACATTCCCATTGACATACTCTTCTATAGTCCTAGGCTATTTCAAGAACATACAAAATGCCAAAGGTATTTTTCTTCCTTGATATAGTCTCTCTTATTTACACAATCCAATAAGCACTTTCTCAACTCATCAGGATACATCCTAAGGATTATTAATCACACTTCTTGACTTATTACTTGATGAATCATCAATACCTTACATGAGGTATTTTACAGGGTAATTACCCTAGTTTGTGAGGATCCAATACTTTCTTTAAAATATTTGGTTTGATATGAATACCTTTTATCGTACTTCCAAATATTCCTTTTTTTCTTAAGTTGGAGTGATACATGCATGTGTCTAGATGTACTTGCTCCACATGCTAGTGAGCTTCTAAGGATGCTATCCATTGGGCTATGAAGTCACAATAAAATGCAAAAACAAAACACAAAACAAGGGAAAGAAGAGAATAACAAGGGAAAATACTTTTCAAAGTAAGGGGGTTTGGGTTGGGAAATTATCACACACTTGGTTCTAGAAACTTTTGCTATCTAGCCAACTATTATTAAAATAATGGAAGCAGATCCCTTGCAGTCCTGGCTTGAGATGATGCCAAATACCATGCGGCTTTGTACATGTCGCACTTTTTATTTACTTTTAAGCTTATTTATACAAAATTACGATGTGGTTCACATGCCTAAACCAAAGACTTATTTTTCAACCTATATGATGAATCTGCAATATCCTAACCAAATTATGTAAAACTTAAGCCACTCCTTGTTTTCAATTTGATATTGTTGGAGAGGTCTATTGTTTGGCTTTAGTGGCTCCATATTTTGTTCATGGGCCACTTGTACAAAAAATGCCCTTACTACCTTCACCAATCCTTTAGTTGGTATTCCTTCAAAAAGGGATACCAAAATTGTACTACAAATGGGTCAACCCACATTGTCATCCATACTTTATTCTTTTTGGGAGCGATGATAGTCTCAACTAAGATCCAACATTTCTTATTTATTTGCTCTTGGTTTTTGGGACTGTTAGTGATGTGGTGATAGAGATCTTGATAATACAATCCACAATGGACTACTTCAGCTACTGCCACCTTATTTAAATTCAACCCAGATTTACATCCAGGTTTCTAGGCTAAATCCACCCCTTATTGACTGAGAAACAAATCCTATTGGAGAATCGATGTTACAAGGGCTACCTTATCCACTATCAAGGCTAGCATTGATGGTGGTGTAGCATCGATAAGCCTTTGACCCTTATCTATTGCCTGACATGTTACCTGCTATTCGGTCACCCATTTTTGCAAAAAGTTGCTAACAATGACATCCCTCATATTATGGAATAAATGATTATCTATTTTGTATGAGCTAGACGACCGATATCCTTCCCATGTACTGCTTTATTTTTATTGCATTTTGGGTTGATGTGCATTGGTTTTTCCAATCAACAATTTTTCCTTATTTTTCTAAGAGTTTCCTCTTCATGTTGTTGACTTCTTCAGTCAGTTAGTGAATTCTCATCCTCAAATATTGTTGCATTTGTTGTGCATTCTTATTGGGATATGAAGGGGGGATCCAACATGGGTTATGTTGCACAAATGTAAGCTCTATAAGTATCAAATTTTGAACTAAAAATGTGAATGGTAGAAGAATTTTGGGAGGCTCCTATTAGTAAGCTTCCCGATGTAGATTAACATTTTCTAGCTCAGGATGCTTCTCTAAAGATCTATGGTAATATCCTCTCTCTTGATTACTATATGAGGAGGCTTATGTTAGGTCCAAAGGTACATACATAATATATGTACACCTGAGCAGATGATGGCCTAGCCTCATGGGGTATCCTCCTCCAATATCTTGTAAAGAAAACATTAAATTCAACCATATTTTTATAACAAGCCTATTTGATGAATATAAAATGTGTGAGCAGTAGGAAACGATCTATAGAAGCATCAAATATATGGATGAGATATTTTTCTAGGTTATCCCATGTGTGGATGCTTCCATGCTCTAGGGATACCATAGCAATGCTCTTCCTTTAAGGGAAAGAGTGAGGAGCTTAAGCATGATGCCTTTAGAAGTGATGCTATGAATGAAAATGAAGGAAACCACATCTTGACAATGCTCACATGCAGCGCCCTCAGTGTCATCATAGGTAGGAAGCATTTTTAAAATTGCTTCAATAATGTTATGTGCACCAGAGATATTTAGGGGGCTTGCATCATTCCAATAGGGATAACTAAGCTGAGACATTGCATTATCGATATTTTGAGATTTTGAATTCTTACTTAAATGTGGAATCATAAAATGAGCACGTTTTCTCCACTAGTGAGGTCAATATTGCTCATTAAATCTTGAGTCCTCTGATATATAGGGATTTTTCAAAGCATTGAACAGGAAAATTGGTCGTATGATCTTGATTTATCTCATAGAGGAGTCATCAGGTGATCTAATAAGATATGGGAAAACTAGAGTATCACCAAAATTTGATTTTCTAAAAGAATGGAGACCTTTTGGATCCCCAACAGAGTTATCAAAAATTGTTTTTTTTTTAAGGCAACTAGTTATAGGGAACTTTATTTGCTATGCAATGGCATTTCCAAGTAAACAGATGGATAATACCAAGGTTACCACATGCGGGGGTGTAGGTGCAATGGGAATTGTGGGTGCGGGTGCAGGTGTGGGTGTGGCCCCTACTAAAAATAGGGTTCACCGGGTGTGGCCTCCACAAAAAAATAGGGTTCATCAAGTGCGGGTGTGGCTAATTTTTAGTATATATATTTATGTTTTTTATCCAAAATAAGAAAATAAATTATAAATCATACACATTAAAAAATAAATAAATAAATCATACACATTGGCATCATAAAAGCATATATAATATTCAGCAGGATGTCAAAGTCATAAAAAGATAACAATATATAGGCCCTCCTCAAATAGTGCATGTACAATTTATAGTAGTGCATGTACAAAAATAACAACCCTAATAGAATGGTTTATATAGGAGAAGTGGACTCCAATTCACTTTACACTGAATTGGAGTCCACTTTATACATTATAATTTAATATTTATAATTTTATTATAAAAAACTAAAAAGTTTAACGTATAAAGTTTAAACTATAAACTTTTAAAAATAAAAAAATTAAAATGTTTTAACTTTAAGTTTTTAACTTTTAGACTTTTAATTTTAAGTTTTATTTCTTATTTTATTTTAAATCCTATATGGGCTACGTCGGCCCATGTATGGGCCCACCTAAATACTAAATAAGTAAAAAGCTTCAAAATATAAAATTAATTTAATTAAAAAGTAAAAAACTTAAAATTTAAAATTTAAAATATTAACTTTTCTAAATTCTTTTTTTTTCAATTTTTTTAAAGCGAGGGTGTGGTTGGGCGCACCTAATAACTTGAAAAAATAATATATGTTTTTATGTATTTCAATGCCTAAATAAGGTAGGATTTGGCTGGTAAAACCCTAACTGGTCGTAGGATTCGGTTGAGCCGAACCCTATCAGATAGGGTGTGGATAGGGTTTGGCCCAGCCAGACCCGTTCTCACACCCATGCACCTGATGCAAGTGCAGGTGCGGGTTCACATACCCAGCAATTCGGGTGCGTGAACCTTGTTTCCTTAGATAATACATTATAAATCTTCACTAGACTCTATAGGGATGATATCTCTTGGTCCTACGTGAAACGCCAAAAATTTTTGGTTGGAGATTCAACACCCATGTAAACTTGCACCAACATCGAACGACCACCGTGCCAAGGGGAGGCAGGGTGGGACGATCGATCTCCAAAAAAGATTTATTCCTCAATAAAAATCCTAGATACCTTTGCCTAAAGGGGGAAAAAGAGAAAAAGGGAAAGAGATAAAATGAGTTTGTAGCCAAAAATAACAAGTATGGATTATAGCTGCATCAAGACACACACACGCTTAGCACCACCAACATAAAAATAGGCGTACCACTTCATAGATAATTTTATCGGACCCTCACTTATCATTTGGTGCAGTGGGTTGAAAGTGAATTCTAGGACCGATGAATGGGTGTAGAAAATATTGATAGGAAAATTAAAACACTCCCACCTAACCACCTTGAGCAAAAATAAACCCTAACTAGACACTGATGCAAATTCCATAACCACCCAGTAAGGCCCACAAAATCTAGATAGCAATATTAAATGAGGTTTACTTATATATCTATAGTAGAAATAAGCATTCTGAATCAAACATAAAAAGATGTGAAGGCTGAATAGAATACCAAATAATTGCACTTGTATTTACACAATGGTGAAAAAATTACATGTGAATTATTTTTGAAATGGACATGTACATAAGAGAGACTTCATTTTTTTAGAAATATAATGGTCATCCAGAAGGGGTTAGGTGCCTTTGCATGAATATGGGCCATTGATGATTCTACCATTCATTCCAAGTTTTTTAATTCTTATCTATTTTACACCTTCGATCGATCGATGATCCTTCAAGTAGGTGGTGAATGATTGGAATTGATTACCTTAGGAAATACATGCTTTAAAATCACCACCTCAATATATATGAACAATTCATATTGGGTAGCTAGAATCATTAATATCTCTACTTTGAAATTCTCGATGATGGTAGAGATTTTGGTACCGGACAGACCTCTTGCTTATTTACTAACCAGCTTATTAATCCTTCATCCCATCATGATATTATGAAAGGGTTGGAGAATAAATCTTGGTCTTGGATTACCGCTAAAAGCACAAGGATACAGAAGCCCATAGGCGTACCGAATGCGGTGCAAACAAAAGCATGTGAAATGCTAAGTCCTACGAACGAAAATGCATGAAAAGGGGAAAACAAGCAAAATGAAACAAGATGTAAACCAAATGTAAAGTGCAGCCCTTTATTTTATTAATTTTCTCGAGATCAGGTTACAATACGTCTCCTCCATTTTCAGGGGCTAGGATCATTAAACATAGTTTTGTCACACCACGGATGGTACACTTTCTTCCGCATTCCCACATGTGAAATGGGCAGATAAAAAATCATCGCCGCTTGCATGAATGCGTATGTGCTTCCTTGCTACCCCTTCGGTGTCGAGATCCTATGTTCAAAAAAAAATCAAACGATTAAAAGCACCTACGGATGGAGGGAAACATGTGATCCCCAAGGCCTCTAGTTAATGCATGCATAAAATAATTAAAACTATAATCAAAACATATTAGAATGAGCTAAAATTTTGACAGAGGCATGAAAACATTACCAAGAACACACTGCAAAAGGAACAGTTGAGAAATCTACCATAGATTTCTAATCGCTCCGGGGTGGGACGATTAGGACTGTCACAAGATGTCATAAAGTGACCTCCTAAATGTCCCATCCATGGGCCTCCAAAATACTTGCAAAGTTGAGGTTAGCCAAAATGGGGCATATTGAGATGACCCAAAAGTGATTACCCTATATCCGATGATGCTCCATGTATGTTAATGAAAGCGAGAAACACCGAAAACATAGCCAATATTCATCAAAATGACATGAAATTTGAATGGAAACCTATATGAATGACCTAAAATGAAATGCAAATAAAATAGTAAAGAAATCTGCTATATATTTCTAATCACTCCAGGGTGGGGTGATTAGTACTGCAGCAGTGCAGGGGGCACCCGGGGGCAGGACGCCCATCGTTTCAGGATTGGTTTCGGCACCAATCCACTTGGGATGGGTACAAAACCTCCTAGGGGGTTGTGTAGACAAATTGGGTGGGATATTATGGCCAAATATTTGGGTTTTGGGTCTGAATTATGCTTCCAATGATCACCCAATAAACTCCCTTCTAAAAGAGAGATCAAGGATGTAAGAAGCACAAGCGATGGGTGAGGATGTAATTCGGTAACACTCCATTGCTCAAAATGCTCCTGCTATGTCCTCTTTTTGGGTGAAAAGACTCACCATTTTATATACCTGAGGGTATCTTGTGAATGAGCATGCAGAGGTTCCACTTGGACATCATGCCTTGTCATGGGAGAGAAGATTCCTCCCTTATTAAGGGCTCCATGACTGCTTCTATGACTGCCTCTTTGAGCTCAAAAAATGCTCACTCGCACTCCCATGCATTGAAGGAGGAGTTAAGTGGTGGATATGAGCTGCTATTTGTTGAGGTTTGACCTTTTTCCTGTCAAACCTGCTATTCATCCCACCCTGGAGCGAATACTGCTAATCATCCTAGGGTGGGACAAATACCAGTTTCTAATTGTCCCAGGGTGGAACGAGTAAGGAGCAGAGTTCCTAAAAGGTGCCAAATTGACCTCTGACATTCCAAAACTGTTGTGGGAGTGGTTAGGACCACTGTTTAACCCTTGGGGGCTGCCCGAGGGGCTATGTATGTTAATTCGATCAGTGCTTGTCATTACATAATCAGATTGGTGTTGTTTTGGTGTCTATAGATGCCTCTTTTTGGGATGCGTTGTGCATGGCATAGTGCTAAGAAAAAATAGATAACCAAAGCACTAATTATTAGGGTTTCTCAGTAACCTAACCAAATTTTTATGCCCCAAGTATGGAAATGGTACGCATTCTTGAATCCTTGCTTTTTACGAGATAAGGAGCTTAATTCAAGTGTTAACCTTTTTCGGTGAGGTGTTACTTGATCTTGAACATTGTTCAGTCATGAATAGGCAAAGGGCACAACCTTTTTTTCTATGGGAAACTTGAGTTCATGATTCATGAATGCCAAGTGTTTGATCAGCTTATGATTATTGCTTGTTTGCTACCCCAAGAAGGAGCATGATTGTCTTTGTCAATGATTCTTTGAATGCATGTCATTTCCTTGATTGGGTGTGTATTTGTTGATTGGTGACTGAGTGTGACTACCCCCTCAAGAGACGAATAGATGATGGAATGACCGAAATGAGAAAAGCAACTAGCTTCTTGACCCAAGATGACTTTTGTAAGGGTGCCTTCAGTTGTTTGCCTTTGAACGATTATGCAGTTTCCCAACAATCTAACCTATTTTTGGTGGGTTTTAACCCTTTTTATGACTCATTTTGGAACTGAAATTGTCAAAAATCCGTACTCATATGGAGCGGTCCATCTATGGTAGCTTTCTTAGGGAGTAGAATATTGATAATTTGTGACCCCGACGTCTATTTTGTATGCCAAGAATGTCATGCGCAAAGGCACCTTTGTTTGGTAATTTTATTATTATTTTTGGGTGGGTTTTGACCCATTTTGCGATGCCTTTTGGGGATGAAATTGTCAAAAATTCATCCTCTCGTGGAGCGGTCCAGCTATGGTAGCCTTCTTAGGGAGTAGGATAGTGACAATTTGTGACCCCGACATCGATTTTGGATGCCTTTAAGTGCAGGCACAAAGGTGCCTTTGTTCGGTAGTTTTATTACTGTTTTTGGTGCATTTTGAATGTAGTTTTTGTTGTTTTTTATTTTCTTGCTTTGTAATCGTCCCAGGGTGGGACGAATACCAGTTTTGTAATCGTTCCAGGGTGGGACGAGCACTAACTAGAGCACTCATCCTAGGGTGGAACAATTACCGGCGTAAAAGCCTATATAAAAGCCAAAACTATGTTTTGGGCTCATTTGCATTTGTTTTTTTTGGCGATTTGGAGCTGTGAGGAGGAGGAGTTCGAGTTTGCGTAACGGAGCGCTGTCGAGATTTCACGAAGACCATGAGTTCATGGACCAGATCATTGAGTTTCAGAGTCGAGGCAAGACCGATAGGTGCTCCTGCGATTTATTTTGTTTGTTTTTATTTTATTTTTTGAAACCGTAATTAAATGATTTTGCATTATGTTTTTCTATTTTAAACTAAGATTAAAACCCTAGTTTAAGTGTTTTGTATTTGTATTTTGTGTGGCGGTGTTTAAACTAAGATCAAAACCCTAGTTTAAAAATTATTTTTTTATTTTGTTTTTTTGTATTAAGTTTAAACTAAGGTAAAAAAAACCCTAGGTTAAAATTCTTGTTGTAATTTTTCTAGAGTTAAAAACCCTAGGTTTAAAATGTTGTTGTTTGTTTAACTAGAGTTAAAAACCCTAGATTTAAATTTTGTTTTTTGTTTAACTAGAGTTAAAAACCCTAGATGTAAATTTTATTGTTTTTGTTGTTTAAACCAAAGTTAAAAACCCTAGATTTAAATTTTGTTTTTTGTTTAACTACAGTTAAAAACCCTAGATGTAATTTTTTTTTTTTGTTTAAACCAGAGTTAAAAACCCTAGATTTAAATTTTATTTTTTGTTTAACTAGAGTTAAAAACCCTAGATGTAAATTTTGTTTTTTTTGTTGTTTAAACCAGAGTTAAAAACCCTAGATTTAAATTTTGTTTTTTGTTTAACTAGAGTTAAAAACCCTAGATGTAAATTTTTGTTTTTTTTTTTTTTGTTGTTTTAAACTAGAGTTAAAAACCCTAGGTTTAAAGGTTTTTTTTGTTGTTTAAACTAGAGTTAAAAACCCTAGGTTGAAAATTGTTGTGATTTGTTTATTTTTTTTAATTCAAAATAAGGTTAAAAACCCTAGTTTGCAATTTTGTAATTTGTTTGTCTGTACAGTTTATTTGAATTTTAGAATGTTTTTGCTATACATTTTGTTAATGTTGCTTGTACAGTTTTTTTTTTGTTTTTTGTTGTCATGTTTTAATGTTTTTGTGTTTTTTTTTGTTTTTCAGGTGGTGAAGAGTCGGTACCATCAACCGACGGTATTTTTTGAAGCACGGGAGGCATTGACTATGGCAGACTGGGAGTGGCTTGATGCCCTTGGGCTCAAGTAGGTGACTCGATTAGAGCCTATGGTGGGGGTCGGGCATATCTGACTGCCTTGATCAATTTATGGGATCCTCGCACCAACACCTTTCATCTCCCAACAGGGGAGATGACAGTGACTTTGGATGACGTTTATCAGATTCTTAGGATTCCAATAGATGGATTTCCCATTCAGAATACTCCTCATGATCAGTGGACGGCGGTGCTGACATGGTACTTTAGGAATGGGGTGGAGATGGGGGTGGATATTCTGGTGGAGAGGGCAAAGGGGGACCACCTAATTGGCAGGATTTTGGTGCGATGGTGGCTAGAGAAGGGTGTGCTGGGGGTGAGGCATGCACTACTCATGACCCACATCTCCAACATGCTGATGCCCGACTCATTTGGTGCGAGGTTCCCTTGGAACCTACTGGAGGTAGTTTTTAGACTGGTTGAGTGTCTGACCTTAGAGCCATTGATTATGAGGTGGGGTCAGACACTACTAGAATATCTTTATGATGAGTTGTATGAGGTCCGCTACCAGAGGTGAAATGGGATTGGATGCAGCTACCTATTATAGTGTTGGGGGTGGCAACACATAGCTATGAAGTGAATGCAGGGATTGCCTTGGACCACTCGGGCAGATATGGTGGATAGGAAGATTGGTTATGCTACTCTATGGTGGAGGTCAGAGGAGTAGGGGCAGAGTCTATGGTGGGTAGGTGTCGTAGGGAACTATGTTTCTGCCTTCTTGCATCATGCTCCAGGGGAGGTGTTTTGGTGTCCATGTCGAGACTGTCTAGCCTGGCCTAAGGCTGGAGAGTGGCTCCATTGGGTGCACAGGGGGAGGTGGCTGATCGGGTGGCACAAGACTGAGCAAGAGTATTTCTTGTGCGTCTGGATGACTCGATAGTTTGGGGTTTTCCAAGGATTTCTTGGTGAGCCTTTGATCTATTGGCATCGATGCGATGAGAGGACTTTGGACTGGCCAATCATTGAGCCACTGGGTGAGGATTTGGATGTAGTGATTGATGTCCCCAACATGGACAATATCGAGGTGACTACAGAGTATGACCAGTGGTGGATGATGCAGTGATGGCGGTGTGAGGGGCCTCTAGGAGGTCTGAATGTAGCAACAATGGGTGGTGAGGATGCAGAGGCATCAGGGGAGGGTTTGGGAACTCCACATGATGATACAGATATGGTGTAGGTTAACGGCTTGGCTAGGGATGACCTAGGGGTTCTGGAGCAACTAGATATATAGGACATTCCAGAGTAGTGGGTGCCATAGTAGCCCGCCATCTTGGAGATTTCCATGCCTCAGGTAGTCCCAAGGGATATGGAGGGTAGGTATCATGTTGAGATAGCATGATTGGAGGATCTACTATAGAGATGAGATGAAGAGCACGAGGAGATTCTACAGGAGAGGGATCTCCTACGAACTCATTTGACGAAGCGGGAGAATGCATTGGCTATGTAACGATGATGATATGGGGACACAGATGCTTCATGGGAGAGGGATATCCTACAAACTCAGTTGGCATAGCATGACGATGCATTGGCTGTGAACAATTGGTGGGAGATGGATTTGGTCTGATACCAGTTAGAGTTGGAGGCAGAGATTATCTACCTCGGTGGGTAGTTACTTGAGCTCACTAGAGGTGGATCTTAACGTTGAATGAGATATAGTGAGACTGAGTAATCTGGTTCCTCTCATTATAGGTGAGTGGGTGAGGGCAGCGCTAGTGGGCATGATGTGGGGGCTAGCAGCAGCTACCCTGAGAGGTCCCATAGGACCCACACCACTGGGGGTCATTCCAGTTGCACCGATCCTGTGTGATCATGATGGCCAACTCTCTAGGCTTGGGGTTTCTGAGTTTGTTATGTTTTTGTGAGGTCATAGGATCGACTTATTGTGGCCTACGGGCATTTTGGCGATATATATACATGAATTTTTTTTTTTGGGGTATACAATTGTTATGATTTATTATTTATTTTATGCACATTTATTTATGTTGATGGACGCATATGTAATTATTAATGCCGATGTTTCTGATTATATGGATGTATGCATATGGAATGGGTGGAATGATTTGTTAGTATGCAGGTGGTGGCACTATAGACTATATAAGATTTACTGGATTTCTGTACTATGTGATTGCTTTGTGGAATGAATTTTCATCTGATAATTTTTTTTTGGTATTTTTTGTATATTTTGATGGTGATGTAAGTAATGAAATGTACCAGTTGTTTTAAAATGTAGTTACAATTTTTTTGAGATTCAAATGTTTTAACTAACTATCCAAGACTGTACATTTATCTCATAAGACTTTTGAACAATGTACGAATCATACTTGAGTTTGACCAAGTTATTTCACATCCCTGTGTGTGTGATTGAATTTTTTTATGTGGTATTTTTCAAGATACCGCTAGTGCTAGGTAGGTTGTCTACCAAACTTGTACTGAGGATCACCTAATTAGCTCCACTAACTCCTTTGTTGTATTTAGTAAGATTAATCCATAGGAAAATCTTAGGTACCATAAGCTAGCTCATCCACATGCAAACATTGGTCTGCTCACATGCAAAGCTAATGTGATAGACATATTTTCATGTGTTTAGGATATCACCATTGCTAGGTAGATTGTCCACCAAACCTATAATGAGGTTCACCTAGATGGTTTTTCGAATGTTGAGAATTCTATGTATTCAAGCTCATGTGCCTTTAGGTTGCTCAACTTATTGGGATACTTGCTCTCATACATAGTGATGAAAATTGTAGACACCAAAACAGCACCAATCCGATTATGTGGCTACAAGCACTGATCAAATTGACATACACAGCCCCTAGGGTAGCCTCCAAAGGTTAAAAAATGGTCCTAACCACTATCACAATAGTTTTGGAAGTACAAAGGTCAATTTGGAAAATTTTAGGCACTATGCTCCCTACTCATTCCACCCTAGGATGATTACAAACTGGTATTCATCCCACCCCAGGACGATTAGTAGTATTCACTCTAGGGTGGGATAAATAGCAGGTTTGAAGGGCAAAATATCAAACCTCAACAAATGGTAGCTTAGATCTACCACTTAACTCCTCCTTCAATGCATGGAGTGTGAGTAAGAATTTTTGAGCTCAAAGAGGCAGTCATGGAGCCCTTAATTAGGGAGAAATCTTCTTCCCCCTAGCAAGGCATGATGTCCAAGTGGTGCCTCTACATGCTCACTCATAGAGACCCTCAGGTCTATAAAAGTGTGAGTCTTCTCACCCCAAAAATAGAATAGATCAGGAGCATTTGGAGCAATGGAGTGCTGCTGAATTACATCCTCACCCATCGTTTGTGCTTCTTACATCCTTGATCTCTCTTTTGGAAGGGAGGTTATTGGATGACTATTGGAAACGCAATCTGAACCCAAAATCCAAAAAAAATTCCATAATACCCCACATAATTTGCCAAAACAACCCCATAAGATGTTTTGGACCCATCCCAAGTGGATTGGTTCCAAAAATGAGCCCCAAACGGTGGGCGTCCTACCCCCGGGTGCCACCCGTATTGCTGTAGTCCTAATTGCCCGACCCCAGAGTGATTAGGAATATATGGCATATTTCCATACTATTATTTTTGCATTTGATTCTAGGTCATCCATATATGTTGTCATTTAAATTTTAGGTGATTTCGATGAGTTTTGACTATGCTTTCAATGTTTCCCTCTTTCACTAATATACAGGGAGCATCATCGGATACAGGGTGATAGAGGAAAAATCTGCAAAATCTGACCATATGGGTCTTCCCAAAATTCCCCATTTTGTCTAACCCCAAATTTGTAGGTGTTTTGGAGGCCCATGGATTGGACATTTAGGAGGTCACCTACTGACATTTTATGACAGTCCTAATCGTCCCACCCCGGAGCGATTAGAAACCTATGGTAGATTTCTTGAATGTTCCTTTTGTAGTATGTCCCTATTAATATTTTCTTGCTTCTATCAAATTTTTATCTTATTTTGATATGTTTTAGTTATCATTTTAATTATTTTTATGTCTGCATCAATCTTATGCCTTGGGGATCGCATGCTTCCCTCCATCCGCATGTGCTACTAACCATTTACTATTTCTTTGAATGCAGTATCTTGACACCATATGGGAAGCAAGGAACCATAGATGCATTCACGCAAGAGGCGGCAATGTTTGGTCCACCCATTTTCAATGTGGGTATGCGAAAGATCCCCAATGGGAATGCACCATTCATGGTGTAACCAAATTCTGTCTGATGCTCCTGGACCCTGAAAAGGGAAGGAGACGTATTGTAACCCAATATTGAGAAAATTAATAAAATAAAGGGCTGCACCTTTTATACTTGCTTTAAATCTCATTTCGGTTCATTTTTTTCCCTCTTTTCATGCATTCTTGTTCGTAGGACTTAGCATTACATTTCCCTTTTGTTTGCTTCCGTATCCTTGTGCTTTCAGTGGTGATCACGGTGGGACCCTGTCCCCTAATTTTGAGATCAAATTTTTGATCAAAATTTGTGTGTTTTTGCTTGCATGTGTCAATATTTCAAGCACTAGACTGCTGCTCATTCCACCTTGTGGCCGATACAGAGCTGGAATTTGTGTCACCCGGGGATGAATGGGCATTCGTCCCACCCTATGACGAATACAAACCTGTTATTCATCCCACACTGGGATGATTATATCTCTATGCAGTTTTAGAGTAGGAACTTAGAGGCATCCAATTTGGGTAGAGAAGAGGTAGGGGTTCTGAGCATCCTCTATCATTTTCTATTTTTTGTCTTTGTCATTTCATGTTTCTTTGCTTGCATAGGAGATTTTTGCTACATGTTTATCTTTCTTTTTGCAAGTAAAAAAAACCCCACACACCACATGGTAATTTAAACACCAAGGAGTTGGTCATAAAACCCCAATCCTTGATCAAGACCAACAGTAGATTTCATCGCCACCTTGGCTTGAATTTTTACATACATAACCCTGATCGCTACTGTTGCTAGACATAAATCCTAACAAAAGCTGAACAAGTGTAGCTGGGGTGATTCCCAATGCATGAGAATAATTCTTCTATGGTAGGTATCAAAAATAGGTCGATTCCCCTTTCGTACTGCCTATGTTCCACGTACCATTCTGCTCTCGCATACCAATAGTTTCCCTCACATAAGGGCAGGTATATTGAGAGGTTTTGTATAACGTCTTGGTAGTGGTATATTGAAGGAGCGACCATTCTAGGAAACATAAGAGCCATCATACTGCATGTATGACAACACATTATTTATAAATCTTTCAAAACAAAAATCAAAACACACTAAACCAGACTTAGGGCACACCTTTAATCTATAAATGAGATAATCACTTCTTTGATTGTGTGGTTCCCTTTGTTTAGTGTAGCATAAAAATATAAAAACCTACATAGCTTGTAGAGAGACACCACCATGGTGTACACCCATAGCCAAGCCCAATCACGGGTAGAGGCTATGGAAAGTGTACAAGGAGGCACAAGTCACATCTGCTACAACCCTAAGGACTTAGTCATACCACCTTGGCAGCCAGACCCATAAGATAGTCCACTTCAGAATGGGACTATGGAGGAACCCCTTCAAGGGACACTCCCATTCAACATAGACCTTTTTAGGAATAATTCTTACATGTGGCACTCAACATAAATGGGAAGGCTCCCTTAGACGCTCATTATGAGTGGCCTCCATGCAATGAAGTGCTATAAAAGCATAGGATCCATAAGGAGGAGCCACATGATTACATCATCCCTCCTCTACCCCTTATTACTATAAAAAACAATAGGCAAAATCTAGAGCACAAGGCTCTTCAGACAAGGTGAGCCAACTCTACCTGCCCCTTTCACATATACGAAAGGGAGCATGAGGAAGACCACTACATTCCTCAAGAGTAATACATAATATGGGAACAATGCACTTCCACACCTACTATTTATTAGGATCACCTACTGAGGCTAGAGCCTCAAGTGAATACCACCAACCTCGATAGAAGGAAGTGACTTATAGAGATCTTAGATCATCGCAATCAAGATAAATATGTAGGAGAGTCATTTAGGCCTCCTAGACTCAAGACAGAAGAAAAAATCAACCTGGCATTTTCTAGAAATGTCACCCACAAAGCACAAATCACGTAGCTTGAGCAAGACCAACAACAGTTGGAGCGTATGTATTGCCTTAGCAAAGAGTGCATTCAGTGTCAAACAGATGAATTGCTCTAGACCACTATGCCTGAGAGGGTCCCAACCCCTTGCATGCATAGAATAGAGTTGTATGAGAGGCACAACCCCTTGGTGAGAGACAGGTCTCTGTGACCTTATCAAATGCTACCTCCAAGACCTCCTAGACCTGAGCGGGAGACCACCCCTAGAGCCAATGATGGGCACCCTCCATGGGCACCCACCCATATTTATATGTCACACCTAGGAAATCCTCAAGAAGCCTATGAGGAGTATGAGCAAGAAGAAGAGTAGGATGAAACACCCTACCAAGGCAAATGGGGTGCTATCCGGCCACCCCTCCATAGGCCTCAAGTCCCTCGCAACCCACAGTAGGAACAAACCAAGGAGAAAGAGGTCAAATCTTTTGATGCATATAAAGCACTGCTAGAGCACTTAGAGTCTATGGAGACCAAGACTTTTGGGCCCTAAAAGGCCACTTTATGCTAGCTCCATAATCACCCTGTGCATCCATTAGTGTCGGCACCCCCATACCCTAAACACTTTAAATTTCCCTAGTTGGCAATCTTTAGAGGGGAGGAGGATGACCAAGAGCACATGACTAGATTCCAGATCCAATGCTTTGTCATTCAGGAAAACGATGCTTTGTTGCTAAGAACATTTATAACCATGTTTGTAGGCCCTGCCTTAGATTGGTTCACTCAGTTGCCAAAACATAGCATCAGTAACTTGTATCAGCCAGTGGATGCATTCCTCGAACGCTTCACCTTCAATACCAAGAAGAAGGCATCACTAAGTGACCTAGCTAGCCTCAAGCAGTATGAGGAAGAAACCATGGTGGCCTATGGAAATTGATGGAGGACATTGCTTTCAAAGCTGCCCTACCTCCCTCCTATGGCTGACCTGATCCAAATTTTCTCAAAGATCTATTTGAGGTCAATATCCATGCTATTGCAGCTATAGCAATATACCACTCTTGAGGAAGCCCTGGTGCAAGCCAAAATCATTAAGGAGATCAAGATATAGGATGGTGAGATCGCCAATCCATGAAAGAAAGAGTGGCCTAAAAATGCCAAAATAGGGACCACGCAACCAAAACCCGCTACGGTAAATCAGGTTGCTATCAACACACCAAAGGCTGCACAAGCAACACAGCCTCCTAAGGCTAACTATCAGGTGGTCCCTCTTGATAGTTATGAAAGATAGAATCATCGACAAGAGAAAAATTAGTAGCGTCGCCCTAGGAGATAATTCACACCCTTGACAGAGTCTAAAGACTTCTTGTTTGACTGTTTGTCAGTGGAAAATTTGATAAACCTTCCAGAGAGTCGACCTATAGAACCCAATGTGTAAAAACCCAAAGGTTATAGGGAAGACTTGTACTATAGGTTTCATCAACATAAGGGACATGACCTTTATGCATGTTGGAAGTTCAAAATCTTAGTGCAAGACCTAATCAACAACAAGACACTAGCGGTGGATAATCCTGTAGCACCAAACAACCAATAGATGGATGTTTTCAAAGACCCCCTGCTTGCCCATGATGCGCAAGTAAAACCCTACAAGTCAATGAGGTAACACAAAACTGCCCCATGTAGGGGTATGTGGGAATGATAAGCATTGTGACTAGGAATAAGAGATACCCAAGAACAACTACCCCTGCTGCAGCTACAGGAGAGGTTCCATCAACATCACAACCTCCATAGAACCCTACACAACCTCCTTCGCCTAGACCAATGGCCACAATTCAAACAAAACTTACCCAAAGTTTGAGGACCACATTGGCTAGGCTCTCCATTTATGAGCTCATACAACAATCATCACCCCATCGGGAGGCTCTAAAGGAGATACTAAAATCCATCGAGCTACAGCCCCACAAAGAAAACTCTTTCAACAACTTTTTTGGACATGTCAAATGATGCACCGAGTCAGTCATCATCTTTAGAGAGGACAAGCTAAAATTAGTGACTAGTGACATGGTGGATCCATCCCTGCACGTTATTGTGTGGGTCAACGAGATTTCGTATAAGAGGGTGTTGGTGGACACTGGCTCATCTAGTAATATAATTACAATGGTGGCATTGAAACACCTAAAGTTGCCAGCATCTCACATCATGGCCTCCACCTATACTCTGTGAGCATTCAATGATACGATATGCTCGACGATTGGCATAATTGTCCTGCCCATCTAGGTGGGACAAAAGACTATTCCTACGTTGTGCCACATATTGGAAGGTGAGATGGCCTATAATATTTTTCTAGGCTAGCCATGGATTAGGGACATGAAGTGTGTCCCTTTGATAGCCCACCAATGCCTAAAGTACACATTCGAAGGGCAAGTGCATGTAGTCCCGGCAGACTTATAACCCTTCAAGTATTGCAATGTGGTACATATGATGCCATAATTGACCCTTCCATAAACACATTTGGATTTTTAGTTGAATCCATATAAATAGGGTCCAATTACACATACATCCCCGTTGTTAAGTCCATAAAACCCCCAACCGGGTCCATCTTCATCATCTGGTCCTTCACCAATGATGCCACCTACGTTGGCCACATCGAAAGATGATGGGAATAAACCCCTGGAAGAGGCACAACCATTAGTATCAACCATATCTATCAAGGATATGCCTAGCCGAATGGAATTTGAGATGCCTAGTTCGGTCGACATGGAGTGGACTCAGGAAGAACTCCCATTCCCTCCCCCTCAACCGCAAACAATAACCATTAAGATGGCCAATACGGGCCTGGGGTAGTATCTGGTATGGAACATTGTAGAAACACCCACAATTGATTCCATGCAGAACATGGGGAGACCTCACCTCCCCATCGGTACTATTGTCCCTCTAGGCTACCCACAAAATTAGAAAAACTTTTTATATGGGGGCCTTGATAATGGCATTGAACCTTACATGCAAGAAGATGAAGATGAAGAGCCCTTTGCTGAGGACGTCAACTATTTGTCCAACCCAGACTTCACTTTGAGATGTCTTGGCCAATGCAATTGGCATGGATATGGGTTGGGCCGATATGAGCAAGGAGTGCACGTTCTTTGCCAACCAAGATATCAGATGCCATATGACAAGTCAAGAGTAGGGTTCAACCACCCCATACCCCTGGACATCTTGGTAGAGAACATGCAAGGCCTAGGGATAGGAAATAAGGATAGGCTGGCATTAGATCCATATGCCAATCCTAACATAACATATACATTGGGGGATTATCTCCCATTGTTGACAACACACCTTGTTGACCTTGATAACCCCGTCCCTTTGATCGAGAAAGGAGAAAGTTTAAGAACTCACTTACAAGAGGGATATAGACAAGGCCAGGAAGGATATTCGAAAGATGAGTCATAGTTTGAGATAGCATCATGGGACCCTTTAGAATTGGATAGCAATCACTCACAGGTAACCCCCATGGATGACTACCAAGAAAGCCTCTTGGAAATGTTCCCTTCAGATGCTCCAATCAAGCAGGTGCCACCTCAAGAAATTTAGGTCCCCCCATAAAGAGCATAGTAACCTCAATGGGACCACATTAATTTTCTTGAGCAGTACGAGCCTCACATGCCATAAACAGTCATTGAAACCAATGAAGGCCTATGGATCTTCGACAGTGATTATGAAGATGAAATTGAGATGGCATATCTTAATGACATGCGGTAGTAGAAATACCCCATGGACATTGACGACATGTTTGAACAACTACACATGGGTCCAAGGCATAGGTGGCACCTAAACCCAGCATAGTTGGACCAACTGCTGCATCCAACACTTTGGCCATACAGACAGCACCTTTCGCCTAGAGACCCTATAGAGTTATCAGTACCAAGGGTAGACCTGTTGTGGCTGCTCCACAACGTACCCCAAAATTGGGGACCCACCTTTTTTGCATGTTTCCAAGAAGACCGAAGTGGCCCATATGCTAAAGATCAAAGAAAATGCAAAATACCACAAGGAGAAAAAGTGTCGCGATATCGCGACATGTTGTAGTTTCGCGGTCCAAGGCAAAGGGAGAGAGCAAAGATGAAAAAGTGTCGCGATATCGCGACATGTTGCACCATCACGGCCAAAATAGAAAAAGTGTCGCGATATCGCGACATGTTGCACCATCGCGGCCAAAATAGAAAAAGTGTCGTGATATCGCGACATGTTGCACCATCGCGCCCAAAATAGAAAAAGTGTCGCGATATCGCGACATGTTGCACCATCGCGGCCAAAAGAGAAAAAGTGTCGCGATATCGCGACATGTTGCACCATCGCGGCCAAAAGAGAAAAAGTGTCGCGATATCGTGACATGTTGCATTTTCGTGACCAAACAAGACAAGAAAGAACAAGAAAAGAAAAGTGTCGCGATATCGTGACATGTTGCATTTTCGTGACCGTACAAGAAAAAGTGTCGCGATATCGCGACATGTTGCACCATCGCGGCCAAAAGAGAAAAGGTGTCACGATATCACGACATGTTGCCTTCACGTAAAGGAGAAAAAGTGTCGCGATATCGTGACATGTTGCATTTTCGTGACCGTAGAGGAAAAAGTGTCGCGATATCGCGACATGTTGCATTTTCGCGATTCAAAGCAAAGAGAAAGAGCTAGAAAGAAAAAGTGTCGCGATATCGCGACATGTTGCATTTTCGTTGCCAAACAAGAAAAAGTGTCGCGATATCCATTTCCTCAAAGAGAAAAAGTGTCGCGATATCGCGACATGTTGCATTTTCGTGATCCAAAAGAGAAAAAGTGTCGCGATATCGCGACATGTTGCGTTTCATGCCAAACAACAAAAGAGAAAGAAAAAGTGTCGCGATATCGCGACATGTTGCAGTTTCATGGCCACAAGCAACAAAAGAGAGCAAGGAAAAAGTGTCGCGATATCGCGACATGTTGCAGTTTCATGGCCACAAGCAACAAAAGAGAGCAAGGAGAAAAGTGTCATGATATCGTGACATGTTACATTTTCACGGCTTCAAGCAACAAAGGAGAGCAAGGAGGCAGAAGTGTCGTGATATCGTGACATGTTCCAGTTTCGCCAAGGTAACGGACCTGCATCAACGTGGACATAAGGACAAAATCTAATGAATAAGACAAAGCGTTACATGATCATTTAAGATGGCCGTTACACACGGAGGGAAACGGACGCAAGCCTATGTGGAGAAACGTAGCGAAGGGCCACAAAATGGAAACCAAAGCACACGAACAGTCAGAGAAGGTGAAGCGAATGGCCATTGGAAGACGAAACGAAAAGCTTCTTGAAAATTTTAAATACGCCATTCAAAGAGGCCAGAAGGGGCTGGAAATTGTAGAGAAAAACAAAGACTATTTTTCGAAATAAAGGAGTTTTTTTGGCAGGAGCAACTCTTGTGTGTGAAACCAAAAGGAGATTGAAACTAAGACTGCTGTTATTTTCTGTAAATCTTTCCTTTGCATTATTGTTTCTTGTATCTATTCATTGATGCCATAAAATGGGTTACGATAGGTGAATGATGGAATGATGCAATTATTTGTTTCCTCAGAGTCTTGCACCTGATCTAATCTGACTGTGTTTATGTTACAGGTCTGTTAGGTCAGGTAGTCTTAGAATTTCATCTCATAACTTGGGGTTTTGTAGGGAGGAGGTTGCTAACCAAATTAATGTCCTGTTTTTTTTTCTAGCTAACTGTTGTAGATAAGGTTTATGTTTTATTTTGATATTTGGATTAACCTCTTCTTAAAATCTGCTTTTCTGATTCTGGTCCGTTCCAGAATTTCTTGCATCTCCAAATGCCTTCATCTAATTTTCAGATAAGATATGGGTTTAGGAGGGCTACTAATTCCAAATGCACATTAAATCAGATTAAGTGAATGAATCCTAATTTTCTAACTTACTAACCTTACTAACACCAAATGCTAACATAGGTATAGTGGAACACTTTTAAACGAAGATAAAACGAATCCGCTAATTCTAAAAAATGAACCTCATGTTAAAGGCACGGAGTTTAAAATGAAGTGGTTTAAACCACGCACTTTCTCATTTAGAACCCTTTTTAAGTTGAAGATAAAAGAGGTTACTAACTGGGTTTCGGGTAGATCATTTTAATCTTAGGAACATTAAAAGAAGCTATCATCACTTTTGGTCGATTTAATGGATTATGGTTGCAAAGTATTCATTCGAATCATTAAAGGCCCCTTGTTAACTGTTACTTGCAGGGTTTAGGTTATTCTGGCATACATTCATTTATTTGCCTTAGTCTTGATTGATTACATGCACATGAATGTTTGTTCACAAGAACCTTGGAGAAATGAGTAATGCTACTTAGTTTCTTTGCAAGAGAGAGTTTCTTGTTTGAGACTCTAGTTGTGGTGATCATTTTGCTATAGTGCAAAATATCCACTCAACATTTTGGTGCTAGAAGGAGGGCCTTCTTTATTGCTTTGTGATTACGATCTGTTCTAACGATTAACGTGGGTAGTTTTGTTTCCACCTATTGTGCTTGCAGGTATAACATTTATTTGTTTCATTTTGCAGGTGAGTTGAGAGAAGTCTTTTAGAGGTCTAGAGTTTTCAAGTTGGCCCAACCTGAGTACATAGCTACTAGGTCCAAAACCACAGGGGAAACTATTTTCCAAAGCCTTTCTCCCACTGGTAGGAAGCCGAGAAACCAAACATTAGAGATCGAAATACCACCCAGTGTACTTGAGTTAGGAGCTTCTTTAGACTCAAGTACGTCTCGTGGGCCTGAGCCCACAATTTCAAACGTGACAGCTACACCAAGTGCGTCTGTCCCCATCATTACAAGTGTCGCCATTGTTCCTATAGGGTCGATACCTTTGAATAACATGGCCCAACAACCACAACAACAACAACAACCACCTGCCCTTTGGTATGGTGCGCAAAGTTCTCCTTTGAATATCCCTGGGGTAGTTCATGACTTGCCTAGAAATATCGAAAGGGGATTGCCTAAATTCATGCATGATGGTCCCATAACAGCCGAAGAGCATGTCCAAATTTACAAAGATTACATGTTTAGACAAGGGGTCACCCATGAAGATATCGCTTGTCGAATTTTCCCTGCTAGTCTAGACAGTACGACCAATGAATGGTACAGGAATCTTCCCGCAGGGTCCATTGTTTCATGGGCCCAATTAGAAACTGCCTTTATTAGCCAATTTCGAATGTTGGTAGATCCTTCCATGATTTATAATTTATTCGTATCATGCAAAAGGTTACCCAATGAGCCCATAAGAACATTCAATCAGAGGTTCCAAAAGCTGTATACAAATTTGACTCGCCACTTCGTAGTAGATCCTGCTGTGGCCCTGCAACTATACTTTGGAGCTTTAGATCCGTTAACATCCTTGTTGACTAGAAGGAACCCTCAGGTTACGACGCTTTCGTTAGCTTATGCGGAGACAATGACCCTCGAACAACAAATGAATTTACCAGGAGTAGGGTTGTCTCAATTGATTGGGATGGGACAATATGGTCCATACAGTCAATTCGCCATGATGAATCAATTAATGGCACCACAAGTTCCAACAATGAACAATTTCCAACAACCATCTCAAGTCGCATCATTTCCTACTTATCCTAATGCCTCTGGTCCAACGCAGGCTTTGATTCCAAATAACCCGATGACCTTGACTGGGTTCAATCCGGGCAATAACTTGTTGACCATACCTGGGTTTACTTCGATTAGTACGCCAAGTCCAACGACGTATCCAACAATCACTCCTATTCAAAGTGTGAATCCAGGATGGAATCAAAGTGCCCAGACCCAAGCCATCATACCTGTTCTAGAGGTGGCTAATGCAGCAAATGCAGCTGGGCCCGAAATTACAGTGCCCCAACCACATGGGCTTGAATCCGCGATAGAAGACATGAAGGAAACATTGGCCAAAGTTTTGGTTACTGTGGGAAATGTTAATAAAAAATTTGACCAAGTCATGGGTCATAACCGACCTCATAACCATAGAGGAAAAGGAACATACAACACGCATCCTAATAATGGATGAGTACCCAATCCTGTAGCCAATCAGGCAGAGGTCTCGAAAGATTTTGGAGAGTCAGGGTCTTGTGATAATGATTGCCCGCACTATTGCCATGGAAAGCAGGAATCTATATTGACTGAAGTTATATACTCCCAAGATAGTGAAGAAGAGGAGGATGTGGAGTTCTTTGGAAAAGAAGATGAAGAAACATTGGAAGTTCATGCCAATAAACGTTTTGGGAAAGGAAATCACAAGTATTACACAAGGAGTTCTAAAGATCCCAAAACTTCCTCTACCCCTCCAAACAACCCATTACTTCCTCCCGATCTCAAAGGAGATGTTAATCCACCTCCTCCATCGATGGCGAAAAAGTCTAAGTTGGTGCAAAATATGTCAAATTTGGAAAAACCCACCTATGACTTGATAGAAGACATGAAGAAAACTAAGGCCAATGTCTCAATGTATGATATGTCCCAACTTTTAGGCCAAGAAGTAAGTCCACCAAAAGGTTTGGATCCACCTACCCAAGTTCATGAAGCTAAAGGTGTTGAATCCAAATTGGTTTGGAAAGGGGAAAAGCGAGATGTGCCCCCATTCCTCATAACCATTAGAATTGTTGGTAGAAATCTACACAATTGTTTAATAGATTCAGGGGCCTCTGCTAGCATTATGCCCCTAGAAATCTATCAAAAATTGGGACTTACACCAAAACCTTCTAAAAGCAGGGTGGTGCAACTGGATAGATCGGCCATGGATGCAGAGGGAGAATTAAGGGATATTCTTATTCAGGTCAACTCAGAACCTAGGGTTCAACATCACATAGATATATTGGTTCTTAACATTCCTATCAAGTATGGCATGGTGTTGGGAAGAGATTGGAGCAAGAACTTAAATGGATATATTGTAACAGACTCTTCACATATGTGGTTGCCTTGGAGAGGAGTGGCCAATCAAATTCGAATCGATAGTGAACCTAGGCTCAAGGAAATGATAACAGAGTACAACAAGCCGAATGAAATTCAATACGTTGAAACTGAATTAGGAGCCTATTGCTTGGACGTAGAAATTCTTGAGAGTTCTAAAAATGAAAAGATTGGATGCAATGATTCTGAAGAACACCATAAGGTTTGGACTTTAAGATTTGATGGATCCAAGTCCAAACAAGGGGCGGGAGCTGGTATTGAACTTTCATGTCTAGACAGACAACCTATGTTGGTTGCATATCGATTACAGTTCCCAACCACCAATAATGTGGTAGAATATGAGGCCTTGATTTTTGGACTTCAATTGGCCCTTCGGAAGAAAATCAAATGTATCAAGGTCTTAGGTGATTCTGAATTGGTGGTAAAGCAAGTCAAAGGACAATATGCATGTAAGAACAAGCGGCTCAGCCTTTACCGAACCAGAGTTAGAGATTTAATAAACGAATTTGATGCTTTTAACATATCTCTAATCTCTAGAAAAGGAAATCGTTTGGCGGATTCTTTAGCCGCAGCCGCTAGCATGCTTAAACCAGCGGATCACAAGCAGTGCAAGAGATTTTCCATAGAATTAGTCCCTAGCCCCTCGATACCTGATAACGTCATGAATTTCCAAGTCTTTGATAGTGACAGACATGTGTTCAATTTTGTCACTAATTTTGGTATCTTTGAAAATCAGGTTATTGATGAAGACGAGAGGGGGCAAGAAGAGGCAGGGTTGAAAAGTGAAGCTACTGGAAAATGGAATGAGATGCCAAATGGGATGGCCTCATTAGAAAAAATGTTTGATATTGGATACCAACCGAAAGGAGGGAGAAAAGTTCCACCTCCCAAAGAGGCTTGTCACTCAGTCAATATTGGAAGTATAGAAAATCCTCGTGAAATACTCATTGCAAAGGCATGTACCGAATATGAAAAGAATTCCATTGCCAATGCATTGAAGGAATACATAGATTGCATAGCTTGGAGCTATAAGGAGTTGAGAACTTATGATCAGAATGTTATAATGCATACAATCCCTTTGAAGCCAGACTCCAAACCCTTTAGGCAAAGACAGAGGCCAGTCAATCCATTACTAGAGCCCTTGATAGAAAAGGAGGTAAAGCGACTACTGGAAGCTAAAATCATCTTTCCTATTAGGCATTCCACATGGGTTGCTAACTTGGTCCCTGTGAGGAAAAAGAATGGAGAGATAAGGCTATGCATTGATTTTAGAAATCTGAATAAGGCCTCACAAAAAGACAATTACCCTTTACCTACCATTGACGAAATCCTTCAAAAGGTAAATGGGTCGGAAATGATGTCATTCCTAGATGGCTATTCAGGATACAATCAGGTCCTCATACATCCTAATGACAGAATGAAAACCGCCTTCACCACAAAATGGGGCACGTTTGCATATAGGAGAATGCCTTTTGGTTTATTGAATGCAGGTGCCACATTCCAACGAGCCATGGACTTTGCCTTTAAGGGGCTCATCGGTAAGTGCATTATTGTCTATGTAGATGATATTCCCGTATTTTCTAAGAACAGGGAGAACCATGTCAAGGATCTAAGGAAAGTGCTCCAAAGATGTAGGGAACATGGCATTTCACTCAACCCAAAGAAGTGCATTTTCGGGGTAACGAAAGGAAAATTATTGGGGCATGTAATATCCAAAGATGGAATTTCCATTGATCCTGAAAGAATAGAGGCCATACAACAGATTCCTTTTCCCAATAGCAAAAAAGAATTGAGATCATTTTTTGGGAAAATTAATTTTGTTAGAAAATTTATTTCAGGTTTTTCAGAAATTGCAAAACCCTTGAACGATATGTTGAAGAAAGAGGTCCAAATCAAATGGACGAATGAAAATAGGGATGCTTTCCAAAGAATCAAGGATGCGATTTCTAGAGCCCCGGTTTTAGTGAGTCCTGACTATGCGAAGCCTTTCTACATTTACACATTTGCTTCAGACCATTCCTTTGCGAGTGTTCTAACTCAGAGGAGTGAACGCAACATTGAAAATCCCATTGCCTTCCTTAGTACTCCTCTCAAAGATGCGAAATTGAGATATTCCATCTTGGACAAGCAGATGTATGCCCTATTTAAGACTGTAAAGAAATTCAGACATTATATAGTCCACAGTAGGGTGTTTGCTATAGTCCCAGATCTTGCAGTTAAATCCATGTTTATACAGAATGAACTAGGTGAAAGGCAGGGTAAGTGGATCTCAACTCTTCAAGAATTTGATCTTGAAATTCAATCTATGAGGATAGTGCGGGGACAAGGGTTGGTTAAGGCCATAGCAAAAAATGATCCTTTAATATCCTGTCAGCATTATGAAATAGCAGATATAACTGAAGATGAGTGGTATGTAGATGTTGTGCATTTCTTACTAAATGGTAAGTGTCCACCACATTTAAATTCTACTCAACGAAGAGCCTTGCATCTAAAATCTGCTAATTTTCTAATCAGATCCGGTGCGTTATACAAGAAAAACCATGAAGGAATTTACCTTCGTTGCGTTGATCGAAAAGAGGCAGCTCAAATACTCGGGGAGTTCCACGGTAAGTATGGGACAGGGCATGGGTCTGCTAATGCCACAGCCCATCAAATCCTTAGAGCTGGTTACTATTGGCCTCAAGTGTTTAAAGATGCTCATGCTCATGTGAGGTCATGTCATACTTGTCAAATCGTGGCAAATAGAGAAAGGGGTGCTTCTATGCCATTACAATCTGTAATCGAGTCTAGACCTTTTGCACAATGGGGTTTGGATTTTGTTGGGATCATCAGTCCCAATTCATCTGATTCCCATAAATACATTCTCACGGCTACAGATTATTGCACAAGGTGGACGGAAGCTATTCCCACTAAAAATGCCACTTCAGAAGTCGTTATCAAATTCTTAGAGGATAACATTGTCACTCGATTCGGAATGCCTAACTCCATTGTAAGTGACAATGGTTCCACTTTCTCCTCTCTGGAATTTGCAAATTGGGCATTCGACAACATGGTGAGTTTGAAGTTTTCTTCAAATTATTATCCACAAGGTAATGGATTGGCTGAGTCTTCCAATAAGAACTTGTTATGTGTCATTAAAAAGTTGCTCGAAAGAAATCCTAGAGATTGGCATAACAAACTTAAGTTGGCTCTTTGGGCTGATAGAATCAGAATCAAGGAATCATTAGGAACATCTCCTTACCACTTAGTTTATGGACAAGATCCTATTTTTCCCACAAATCTTAAGTTACAAACATTACATTTCATGAAAGATTACCTTGGAACTGATAATAAACTTGAAGCTAGACTAACACAATTGATGCATCCGGATGAAAAGAGGGATGAGGCTATGCTTCACTTCAATAAACACCAAGATGTAGTAAAAAGGTGGTTTGATAAAAAGTCTAGAGTCAAAACTTTTAAAGTTTCAGATTTAGTGTTGTTGTGGGATAAGAGACATGAGAGGAAAGGAGATCATGATAAATTTGATTACTTATGGTTGGGTCCTTACCAAATTTCAGAAGTCCTAGGTGAAAACAGTTTTAGATTAAAAACCCTGGACGAAAAATATTTGGCTTTACCCGTCAATGGACTGCATTTAAAGCACTATTTCCAGGCCTGAAATGGCAAGGCCTTGTATTATATGTAAATATGTCATGTTTTGTCTTTTCGTGTGTAGTTTTGATTTTCTTAGGTGTGTGTTAGTTTCTTTTTGCTTTCAACCTTTATTTTAGCATGAGGAGATTGTTCTAAAAAAGGTTTTTTAGGCATTTTGATTGCATTGGTCTTGTCTTAGCCTAGTGTGTTGGTCGTGGGACCAGTTTTGGGTTTTAAAAAAATAAAAATAAAATAAAATATATATATATATATAGCAAAGTGGTTAGTGTGTATCCTTAGCAAAACTAGAAATATATGAAACAACATAATTGTTTTACAAAAAGCTCCACGAGCACTGCAAACACATTAAAGAATATCGTTTGAAATTTGGGATACATGAAAGTTGTCAATTTTGCAAGATAGGGTGAAGCATTTTGTATAATCCATCTTACCCATTTGTGTTCAGGATACATTGCATAATAGCCTCGAGTCTCATTCCATCCCATATTTCAAAAACAACCACCAAAAGCATGTCAGACCCTCTTAGGATCATTGCACAATAAACATTAAGTAAGGTCTTGGGGTTGGAAACTGATGCCGCATTGTCTTGAATTAAACACGCTCTGCACATATAAAGAACATCTTGGGAAAAATGGTTGAAACCTTACTTGGAAGAAAAGTTAGGCGAAAAGAATTTTTTCTTGTCTGTCCCATCATGCAAAACATAGTCCAGGAAACAGTGGTTTTCACCACTTCATCTCCATAACATCATTTGAGTTGGAAGTATCGTACTACGTGTCCCTCATAAGGATGGGTAGTCATCCCTAAGATTCAAGGAAGCCATTACTACTCCATCTCCATAACATCATTTGAGTTGGAAGGATCGTACTACGTGTCCCTCATAAGGATGGGTAGTCATCCCTAAGATTCAAGGAAGCCATTACTACTCCATCTCCATAACATCATTTGAGTTGGAAGGATCGTACTACGTGTCCCTCATAAGGATGGGTAGTCATCCCTAAGATTCAAGGAAGCCATTACTACTCCATCTCCATAACATCATTTGAGTTGGAAGGATCGTACTACGTGTCCCTCATAAGGATGGGTAGTCATCCCTAAGATTCAAGGAAGCCATTACTACTCCATCTCCATAATATCATTTGAGTTGGAAGGATCGTACTACGTGTCCCTCACAAGGATGGGTAGTCATCCCTAAAATTCAAGAAATCCAGCATTAATCCACCTCCATCATATCATTTGAGTTGGAAGGATCGTACTACGTGTCCCTCACAAGGATGGGTAGTCATCCCTAAAATTCAAGAAAGCCAAAGCCAAAACCTGGACTATGGGGCTGATCTCCATCGGGGCTATAGACGCCTGCCTGGCAATGGAGTAGGCTCATGCGTGGTGACATGTCTCATTTAAAAGCAAGACCTCTGACCGCTCACACGGACAGGCTAGCCTGACAGTTATCCATAATAGGTTTAATCATTTTGCTTAAGATGAAGTAATGAACTCAAATCAGAGTAGTAAGGATAGGGTTAAATTCTCATCATGCTTAGGTTGAGAATCTGATTCCCCAAAGCTCTGATTTCACTTACACATGCACATTGATTCAATATGGCAGTGGTGCATAACCAACCTTGAGATTGGGTATATGAACTCAATTCATGCGTGATTGGTCCTGAGAGGGTTGGATATGTTTAATGTTTGTGCTCGCGCTACTAAAAGTTAAGAGTCTTGGTAAAGCAGGTCAGCCATAGTTCATTATGCTGGCAATACATTCGATCTTGCATAGACCCTCCACTATTCATCATATGCATTCATGTGAAATTGGCAATAGAATGAGGAACTATTTCAAATGATAAAGAATGAAGCACATTGCACACACCGAGCAGATGCTTAACGATTCTGATGCTTCATGTATTTCTGGTCTGTTTGCATTCTTTGGATATTTGTTGACACTTTGTATTTGAATTCGTGTATTTTCAGGTTGAGTTCTCACCAAAATGCTCAGGAGCATTTTCCAATAGAGTCGCCATTTGTTGTGGCTGCTCCACAATGTACCCCAAAATTGGGGACCCACCTTTTTTGCATGTTTCCAAGAAGACCGAAGTGGCCCATATGCTAAAGATCAAAGAAAATGCAAAATACCACAAGGAGAAAAAGTGTCACGATATCGCGACATGTTGCAGTTTCACGGTCCAAGGCAAAGGGAGAGAGCAAAGATGAAAAAGTGTCATGATATCGCGACATGTTGCACCATCACGGCCAAAATAGAAAAAGTGTCACGATATCGTGACATGTTGCACCATCACGGCCAAAATAGAAAAAGTGTCATGATATCGCGACATGTTGCACCATCGCGGCCAAAATAGAAAAAGTGTCGCGATATCGCGACATGTTGCACCATCGCGACCAAAAGAGAAAAAGTGTCGTGATATCGCGACATGTTGCACCATCGCGGCCAAAAGAGAAAAAGTGTCGCGATATCGCGACATGTTGCATTTTCGCGACCAAACAAGACAAGAAAGAACAAGAAAAGAAAAGTGTCACGATATCGCGACATGTTGCATTTTCGCGATCGTACAAGAAAAAGTGTCGTGATATCGCGACATGTTGCACTATCACGACAAAAGAGAAAAGGTGTCGCGATATCGTGACATGTTGCACGATCGCGGTCAGAGGAGAAAAAGTGTCGCGATATCGTGACATGTTGCAGTTTCACGATCGTATAGGAGAAAAGTGTCACGATATCGTGACATGTTGCATTTTCGTGATTCAAAGCAAAGAGAAAGAGCTAGAAAGAAAAAGTGTCGCGATATCGTGACATGTTGCATTTTCGTTGCCAAACAAGAAAAAGTGTCGCGATATCACGACATGTTGCACCATCGTGGCCAAAAGAGAAAAGTGTCGTGATATCGTGACATGTTGCATTTTCATGACCAAAAGAAAAAAGTGTCGCGATATCGCGACATGTTGCACTTTCATGGCCAAAGCAACCAAAGAGAGCAAGGAGGCAAAATTGTCACGATATCGCGACATGTTGCAGTTTTGTGGCCATAAGCAACAAAAGAGAGCAAGGAGAAAAGTGTCGCGATATCATGACATGTTGCATTTCATGGCCACAAGCAACAAAAGAGAGCAAGGAGAAAAGTGTCACGATATCGCGACATGTTACATTTTCGCGGCTTCAAGCAACAAAGGAGAGCAAGGAGGCAGAAGTGTCGCGATATCGCGACATGTTCCAGTTTTGCCAAGGTAACGGACCTGCATCAACGTGGACATAAGGACAAAATCTAATGAATAAGACAAAGCGTTACATGATCATTTAAGATGGCCATTACACACGGAGGGAAACGGATGCAAGCCTATGTGGAGAAACGCAGCGAAGGGCCACAAAATGGAAACCAAAGCACACGAACAGTCAGAGAAGGTGAAGCGAATGGCCATTGGAAGACGAAACGAAAAGCTTCTTGAAAATTTTAAATACGCCATTCAAAGAGGCCAGAAGGGGCTGGAAATTGTAGAGAAAAACAAAGACTATTTTTCGAAATAAAGGAGTTTTTTGGCAAGAGCAACTCTTGTGTGTGAAACCAAAAGGAGATTGAAACTAAGACTGTTGTTATTTTTTGTAAATCTTTCCTTTGCATTATTGTTTCTTGTATCTATTCGTTGACGCCATAAAATGGGTTACGATAGGTGAATGATGGAATGATGCAATTATTTGTTTCCTCAGAGTCTTGCATCTGATCTAATCTGACTGTGTTTATGTTACAGGTCTGTTAGGTCAGGTAGTCTTAGAATTTCATCTCATAACTTGGGGTTTTGTAGGGAGGAGGTTGCTAACCAAATTAATGTCCTATTTTGTTTTCCAGCTAACTGTTGTAGATAAGGTTTATGTTTTATTTTTGATATTTGGATTAACCTCTTCTTAAAATCTGCTTTTCTGATTCTGGTCCGTTCCAAAATTTCTTGCATCTCCAAACGCCTTCATCTAATTTTTAGATAAGATATGGGTTTAGGAGGGCTACTAATTCCAAATGCACATTAAATCAGATTAAGTGAATGAATCCTAATTTTCTAACTTACTAACCTTACTAACACCAAATGCTAACATAGGTATAGTGGAACACTTTTAAACGAAGATAAAACGAATCCGCTAATTCTAAAAAATGAACCTCATGTTAAAGGCACGGAGTTTAAAATGAAGTGGTTTAAACCATGCACTTTCTCATTTAGAACCCTTTTTAAGCTGAAGATAAAAGAGGTTACTAATTGGGTTTCGGGTAGATCATTTTAATCTTAGGAACATTAAAAGAAGCTATCATCACTTTTGGTCGATTTAATGGATTATGGTTGCAAAGTATTCATTCGAATCATTAAAGGCCCCTTGTTAACTATTACTTGTAGGGTTTAGGTTATTCTGGCATACATTCATTTATTTGCCTTAGTCTTGATTGATTACATGCACATGAATGTTTGTTCACAAGAACCTTGGAGAAATGAGTAATGCTACTTAGTTTCTTTGCAAGAGAGAGTTTCCTGTTTGAGACTCTAGTTGTGGTGATCATTTTGCTATAGTGCAAAATATCCACTCAACAAGACCCTATCATTTTATCTGCACATAGGGTCAATCCATTTGTGCCAATACCCCTAGAGCCAAATTTGAAGCATAAAAATCATTAAGGATGTCCAAGTCACCACCCCCATGGTAATGGAGATCAAAATCATTTCATCAACATGATCTCCATTGACTTAACCACCCCCATCTGCAATCCAGCCGATCCAATATGATCATTATATCTAAACCTAGATACCATAGACTGGGATCACGTTAATTCACCACCATCCCCATCAGAGTACTGGCCTTGCGATGAGGTGCTTCATTTCACCCCAGGACCAACTCAGGATATCTTCCATGCTGAAGAGGGACCAAAATTTCCTAACGTAGATCTAAATTTAGAAAATTATATCCACTTGATCCCAACTCCACACCAGTTGGGAGATGGGTCCCACATGTCAGTCGAGGAGACGACTGACATAGACATCGGCTTTGATCCAATGAATCCATAGATCCTCAAGCTGGGGGTAAGTCTATCCCTCAAAGAGTAATCCAACTACATTGCCCTTCTCAAAGAGAAGAAGGAGGTTTTTGCATGGTCCTACAAAGACATGTCAAGGCTAGATCTGTAGCTAGTCACGCATAATCTAACGCTTGATCCAACAGTCAAGCCAGTTAAGCAAAAACTATGTAAGATACATCCAACAGTGGCCTTAATGGTCAAAGATGAATTACAAAAGTTTTTGGATGTACAGTTTGTCATCTGTGTGGATTACCCACCATGGCTGTCCAACATGGTACCCATCAAAAAGCCTGATAGGAGGATTCACATATGCACTGATTCTCAAGATCTAAACAAAGTGAGTCCTAAGGATGATTTCCCCTTGCCCAACATCGATACTTTGGTAGACACTACAGTGGGCCATGAAATGCTATCCCTCATGGATGTTTTCTTGAGATAAAATCAGATTCGTATCAATCCTGAGGACCAACTAAAAATGGCATTCATAACGCCTTGGGGGACACATGCCCTTTGGCCTTAAAAATGCTGGCACCACCTACCAACGCGCTATGACATACATCTTATATGATCACATGCATAAAACTTTGGAATATTATATGGATTATTTGTTGGCCAAATCTCTTTTACACCCAGATCATCTCGATGACCTAAGAAATATCCTCGATCGCCTCATCGAACACAAAGTTAGACTAAACCCCAAGAAGTGCGTATTTGGCATCACATTTGGAAAACTCTTGGGTTTCATAGTCTCAAAATGAGGCATCGAGGTGGATCCACATAAAGTCATGGCAATCCTTTAAATACTCCCCCCAACTACCATCAAGCAGCTCAGAAGCCTATAGGGAAAGTTCGCGTCAATCAAGTGCTTCATAGCGTAGCTATCTAAAAAATGCCAACCCATAAATAAATTATTGCACAAAGGGGTAGCATTTCACTAGGATGATGAGTGCCAGTCAACATTCTATGACATTAAACAATACCTGGCTTCGCCACCAGTATTGGCACCACCTAGACCAGGAGTGTCATTCTACTTATACATCTCAGCTACTAGCCCAAAAAAATGAACTACACAAAGAACAGGCTACTTACTACCTTAGCCGCACCCTGGTCAGTTATGAACTTAACTATGCATACGTCGATAAGCTATGCTTGGCAGTGGTATTTGCTACCAAAAAGCTATACCACTACATGTTGAGCAACATGACGTATGTTGTGTCTAAGGAGAATCCATTGCGGTACATGATGAGTCATACTTATCACAGTAGCTGCATGACGAAATGGATCATGTTGTTGATGGAGTTTGACATCGAATTCATTGGATAGAAATCCATCAAATGTCAAGTCATCGTCGATCAACTAGTAGAGGCTCCTCTCGAAGACAATTAGCCTCTGACCATAGAGCTACCCGATGATGGGGTCTTCCATGTCTCAGAATCACCAGATTCTGATGAGCCTGAGTTACAAGACAACATAACCCTATTTTTTGATGGTTCTAAATGTGAGCAAGGGGGTGACATGGGAATCATATTCTACACACTGCAAGGGGCTCCAATACCTCTATCATTTAAACTAGATTTCCCGTGCACCAACAACAATGTCAAATACGAAGCCTTGCTCATAGGTCTTCAGAAAACAATCACCATGAACATCAAATGCTTGAACATCTTTGGTGATTCGTTGTTAATTGTCAACCAAGTCAAAGGGGTATTCCAATGTAAGTGCCCAATTCTGTAGGCCTACAAAGACCTTGTGGACAAATTATTGGCAAATCTTGAATGGTACGACATCGAGGCACTCCCTCGGTCATCAAATCATTTTTTGGATACTATGGCCTCCTTGGGGTCACTAATCCCACAAGACATTTTGGGTGATATGACAACCATTCAAGTCAAAACACTATTGTGATCTATGATGGAGAGTGTAAGCTTTGACTTAACATCAGGAATCCACCTGATCCAAATTGAACCATCTCAGGATACATTCTCTCGAATCCATGATTGTCTGAATCAAGCAAACTGGGGGTCCTTGTTCTCCCCTATTCCCCTTAATAGCAACACAATGCTATTATTACAAGTTCTTTCTCGTTCAGCTTTTTCTAGGGATGAACTTCAAGAGGGATTGGCTATTCATACCATCGAGGATTTTGATCAGTAGGATTGATACACACCCATCAGGGACTACCTCAAGATAGGTAACCTCCCACTTGGATTGACACATTCCATGAAAATATCATTCAAACAAAAAGTGGAAAAACATATCTTTCTTGGAGACATTTTATACCGTCAAAGTTATGAAGGGATCCTCTTTCATTGCTTGGACCAGTAGGAGTCCACTTGGGTGATCACCCAAGTGCACAATGGTACATTCGGTGGCCACTTCAGTGGTATGGCCATTGCAAAGTGCATTCTTCACATGGGCTATTATTGGCCATCTTTAGAGAGAGACTATTGTGTGTATGTAAGGAAGTGTGTGAAATTTCAACACCATGCTAATTTGACACATGTACCTTCTCAAGCCTTGCAGCCGATCCAATCAACTTGGCCATTTTCATAGTGGGGCTTAGATCTAATTGAAAATATCTCCCCTACATCGTTAGGTCATCACACGTTCATCATAACAGCCATAGAGTACTTCACCAAGTGGGTGGAAGCAATTCTGCTTACCTCTACGACTAGAACCCGCATTGCGGAGTTTATTTTACATAACATTATATGTCATTTTGGTATTCCATCCAAGATCATCTTGGATAATGGGACGTCCTTTAAGAACAAAGATGTGTGTGCTTTGACAATGAAGTAAAAAAATCAGCATAGTTTTTTGACACCCTATTATCTACAAACAAATGGGAAAGTAGAGGTGTCAAACAAAATGCTAGTTGTCATCCTCAAAAAGATAGTCATAAATAGTCATAAGGATTGGCACATTCAAATCCAACTTTCTCTTTGGGCTTATCGCACTAGCATTCGGATGCCCATTGGGGTAACTCTATTTTTGCTGGTGTATGGCTCCGAGGCAGTCATGCATCTTAAGTTAGAAATTCCTTCCCTACGTATATCAATGCAAGAGTTCATCAATGATGACACTGCACGGCAGTCCCGGTTAGACCGACTTATGTTGCTCGATGAGCGATGCATCAATGCTCTCGGGCATTTACGTATCTATCAAGAGCGACTTAAGAAAGCATACAACATGAAAGTTCACCTGAGGGACTTTTAGGTTGGTGACTTGGTCTTAAAAGAGAACCAGTAAAACTCTAACTGGCCACCCCACTTAAAGGACAAGTTTACAGAAAATTAGTTAGGTCCCTATGTCAATGACAGTAAAATAGGACCTGGAACATACCGGCTTACCTCTCTTGAAGGAATCAAGGAACTAGAACCCTTGAACATCAGTTATTTGAGGCCATTCCACATTTAGAGAACCATAGTCCATCGTAAAATCCCTAAGGATTCCCATAATCGCTTGGTCAACCCATAAAAATTCCCCAAAGGTATCTATAAACCCTTTGGTCAAACCAAGAGCCCCAAAGATTCCCACAATCGCTTGGTCAACTCCAAAATGCCCCAAAGGTGCCCATACTCCCTTTGGTCAAGCCAAAAGCACCAAGGATTCCCACAATCACTTGGTCAACTCCAAAATGCCCCAAAGGTGCCCATAATCCCTTTGGTCAAGCCAAAATCCCCAAGGATTCCCATAATCGCTTGGTCAACCCAAAAGCCCTAAGGATTCCCATAATCGCTTGGTCAACCCAGAAGCCCCAAGGATTCCCACAATCACTTGGTCAAACCCCAAAATGCCCCAAAGGTATCAATAATCCCTTTGGTCAAACCAAAAGCTCCAAGGATTCCCACAATCACTTGGTCAACCTAAAATGCCCCAAAGGTATCCACAAACCCTTTGGTCAAACCAAAAGATCCAAGGGTTCTCACAATCACTTGGTCAAAAACAAATATTCAAAAACAATAAAATAATCAAAAATAACAAAAATAGTTCCATCAAGCATCGCATACATACATTGCACATTTGTTGATCGTACAGGTCTAGAGCACCATAGACTGTAATTATGGGCAATTCCATCATTCTCCACATTTTTTCACTTTGAAAATAATTTAGCAAAAATACATGCCAATCACATTTTTCACCATACCATAGTCAGTTGCCTTCTAATGTATCTAGAGTTTTCATCATTCAACTGTCATTAAATTTTTAGCCAAAAACTATACAAAGTCAGACATATTTTACAAAGATAGAGTTCTACTTAGATCACTCCTTATTACGAAACATCCCTACACAAGTTAAAACACATAAAAGAAAAATTCCAAGTTGTGTGAACGCAAGATAAACCTACAAAGTAGTCTATGGTACCATAGGTGAAAGGTTAGCCTACTCATCCTCTTGTGCGAATGGTTAGAGAATGCTAAGAATTGAAAAAAAGACAAGCTCTTCCCCATCCAATTCCCCACAATAAATAGTGGTTAAAATCCCCTGTCAAAAACCCCAAACACCTTTGATCCCCAAATCCATAAGTTTTCGTACTACACACCCATGACAAGGATGGATAGTCATCCCCAAGGCATAAAATATTAATGCCATTCATAATGAGCTCTCCAATCACCTTTGGTCCCCAAATTTGTAAGAATTTGTACTACACACCTCTAATAAGGATGGGTAGTCATCCCTAAAGTCTAAAAGATCAATGCCATTACATAATAAGATCCCAAATCACATTTGGTCCCTAAAAATCATAAGGATTCGTACTACACATCCCTAGATAGGATGGGCAGTCATCCCCAAAGCCAAACGGGATCAATGCCACTCACAAGCCAACAACCTATGAGCTCAACTTTACAACTTAAAAATCAAAATCAAATAACAGTGGTTATCACCACTATTCATATGCCTTGCTAAAAAAGAAAAACAAAAGAGAAAAATAAATAGTGATTTTCATCACTATGTATGCGAGCAAGTATCCCAACAAATTGAGCAACTGAAAGATGCCTGAGCTTGAATCCCTAGAATTATCAGCATTCAAAAAACCATCTAGGTGATCCTCATTACGGGTTTGGTGGACAGCCTACCTAAAAATTGCAGTATCCTAACCGCATGACGATATTTCTGTCACATTAGCTTTGTGTGTGAGCATACCAATGTTTGCATGTGGATGAGCTAGCATATGGTATCTTAGATTGCTCATGGATTAATCTTACTAAATACAACAAAGGAGTTAGTGGAGCTAATTAGGTGATCCTCAGTAAAGGTTTGGTTGACAGCCTATCTGGCACTGGCGGTATCCTGACAAATACCACATGAACAAACTCAATTGCACACACAAAAATGCAAAATAACTTGGTCAAACTCAAGTCCAATTCGTACCTTGTTCAAAAGTCTTGTAAGATAAAAATATAGTCTTGGCTAGTTAATTAAAACATTTGAGGCTCAAAAAACCTTAACTACATTCTAAACCAATTGTGATACATTCCATTATTACACCATCATCAAAAATATATACAAAACAAAAGAAAAATATATACATACAGAGTCATTTCATAACGAAATTGCCTAGTACAAAAAAATTCAGTAAGTCCTTGTACAATTTATGGTGCCACCGCTAAATATCTACAACTCAATCCATACCATATGCATACATCATAAAATTAGAAACATCGCATTCACAATAACATATGCATACATCAATGTAAATACATGTGCACAAAATCAAACCATAATAAGTGAATAAACATAAAGAAAGTCATGTATATACATCATCAAAAAGGCCCTCAGGCTACAATAAAACAGTTCTTGGACCTCACCAAAAAAAGCAAAATCTCAAAAACCCCCAAGCCTAGGGCGTCGGCCACCATGATCATGTAGGATCGATGCGATGGGATATACGCCCCATGGTGTGGGTCATATGGGACATCTCATGATGGTTGCTGCTAGCCCCTGCATCACGCCTACTAGCACCCTCCTCATCCAACCGCCTGTGACAAGACGATGTTGACTGCTTAGTATCATTGTCTCTCATCCAGTGTGAAGATCCACCTCCAGGGAGCTCAGGTAACCGCCCACCAAGGTAGATAATATCTACCTCCAAATCCATCCAATGCCAAACCAAATCCATCTCCCATCGATGGTACACTGCCAATGCATCATCACACTATGCCAACTACATCCGTAGGATATCCTTCTATCGTGATGCATTAGTGTCCCCATCCTGATGGTGGTACGCAACCAATGCATTCTCCTGCTCTACCAATCGAGTCCATAGGATATCCCTCTCCTGTAGAGCATCCTTGAGATCCTCATCCTATCTTTGAAGTAGATCCTTCAATTATGCTATCTCAGTGCAATGCCTCACCTTCATACCCTCTGGGAATGCCTGAGGCATAGGCATATCCGGGATGGTAGGCTACTCTGGTTCTCACTACTCCAGGATGTCCTACATATCTGACTGCTCTGAAACCCCAAAATCATCCCTCCCAAAGATATCCACCTCCACCATGTTTCTATCCTCTAGAAAAACCCCCCAACCCTCTTCCAATTCCTCTACACCCTCCCCACCTATTGTTGCCACATCAGGACCTCCTAGAGGCCCCTCACCCTACCACTGTCACATCAACCACCACTAGTCATACTCGACAGTCACCTTGACGTTGTCCACATCAAGACATCGATTGATGCATCCAAATCCTCACCTAGTGGCTCGATGATCAGCCAGGACAAAGTCCTCTCACTGCCTCGACGTCGATAGATCAAAGGCTCACCAAGAAACCCTTGGTGCACCCCAAACTGTCACATCACCCTAACATATAGGAAATACTCCTACTCAGTCCCATGCTACCCGATCAGCCATCTCCCCTTGTGCACTTGTCGAAGCCACTCTCCAGCCTTAGGCTAGGCTAGACAGTCCCGGTACGGACGCTAGAACACATCCTCTAGAGAAAGTTGTGCGAAGGCATCAGCATAGTTCCCTACGGCACCTGCCCACCATCGACTATGCCCTTGCTCCTCGAACCTTCGCCATAGAGCCACATACCCTATCTCCCTGTCCACCATCTCTGCCCAAGTAGTCCATGGCAAACCCTGTGGCTACTCCATAGCTATGTGTTGCCATCCTTAGCACTATAATAGGTAGCTACATTCAATACCCTTTTGCCTTTGGCAGTGGATCTCATACAAATCATCATAAAGCTATGTCAGTAGTGTCTGTACCCACCTCATAATCAAGGGTACCTTTGTCGAACACTCCACAAGTTTGAAAACTACCTCTAGCAAGTTCCATGGGAACCTCACCCCCGAGGAGTCAGGAAGCAGCATGTTGGAAATGAGGGTCATCAGTAGTGCATGCATCACCCCCAACATGCCCTTCTTTAGCCATCACCACACCAAAATACCACCAATTAGGAAATCCCCCTTTGCCCTCTCCATCGGACTATCCACCCCCATTTCCACCCCATGCCTGAAGCACTGTGTCAGCACCACCATCCACTGATCATGTGGAGTAGTCTAAATAGGAAGCCTGTCTATAGGAATCCATAGAATCTAATAGACATCCTCAAGATTCACCATCATATCCCCTATTGGGAGATGAAATGTATTGGTGTAGGGATCCCATAAGATGATCAGGACAGTCAAATATGCCCGATCCCCCACCACAGGCTCTAACCGAGTCACATGCTTGAGCCCAAGGGCGTCAAGCCAATCCTAGTCTGTCGGATTCAGTGCCTCCTGCGTATTCGAAAACATCGTCGACACACGGTACCGGCTCTTCACAACCTGCAAAAGAAAACATAATAAATGTTGGAAATTACCATCAGTAAAAGTTAAAAAAATTTGATTTTACTTGGGGTAAAGGTAACTTACCTTTTACCTTACCTGGACGGCAGTGGACGGCAGCATTTGGGCGGCAAGAGAATTCCCTTCATCTTTCTTTTCCCCCAATTTCTCCTTTCCCCCTTTCTTTCTCGAATAGGTTAATTACCGCCTATTTAATCTATGTAACCTAAGTTTGAAGGTTAATGCAATATTTCCTATTTTATGAAATAACTCACCTTTCACATTTGGTATCAGAGCGGCACGATTCCCGAGGCGGTGGGGCCCGTAGTTCGAGGTGACGGCACGGATCTCGAGGCGACCCGTAGGAGCCGATCCGGCATGTTTTTCGAGGCACTGGAGGAGCTGGACGACGCGGCCCACAGGAGCAACAGATCGGCATGATTCCCGAGGCATTGTTGACGTGGCACCGAGTGATTCTTGAGGCAAAGTTGACGTGGCAATCTGCTGCACGCAACCCGAGGCGCGAGACTGACGTGGCACGATGCATGGCGACGTGTGATTGGCACGTGGCCCAAGGCGAGGTGACATGGCACTGGTGCACGGCCCGAGGAAGGTGACATGGCGATCCGCAAATTGTGTTGACGTGGCGCGGGCATGCGGCCCGAGTGGTGACGTGGCAATCTGCGCGTGCATCATCGGTGGCAAAAGGCTGCGGCATTTGTGACTGCCCGCAGGCAGTCAAAGCACAGTGAGTGCTTTGTTATTTTTAAATAACAAAAACATCGCCCTGTGGGCGATGTGGGACTAATAGTCCCAATAAAACAAAAGCTTCGCACCGAAGCGCGAAGCCAATATAAGCTTCGCGCTCGACGCGGAAGCCAAAGGGCTGGGAGCACGCATTGCTCCCGGATCAGCCCGGTAGCGCAGCGGCTACCTTCAGCCCTGACACCCGCGAGGTCGCAGGATCGACTCTCGGCGGGGTCGATAGATAATTAAAAAAAAAATTAATTAATTTTTTTTTATATAAAAAGAAAAACTAAGGAATAAGTTTAAAATTAAAAAAAATATAATATTTTTTTTAGTTTTTTAACTGTTCATTAGCTTTTATAAAAAAAAAAAAATTTTAGTTGATTGAAATTTCCTGAGAGGAAATAAATGTGAAGTTTTTTTTTAGTTGATTGAAATTTCCTGAGAGGAAATAAATGTAAAGTTTAAAAAAAAAAACTTAGAAAGTTAAATTTTTTTTACTATTTCCTAAGAGGAAATCTTTGTAAAAGAAAATTTCTGGGAAATTTTCTTAAATGATAAGATCGGAAGGTTGTTATCATGCCCTCTGCAAGTTGTTACTGAGAACAACTCCTGAAAATTTTGATAGGCATGTGAAAACACTAGGACTTAATACAGTTTTTTCACAGTTGCAAAACGCGGTTATTGCACACCAGAGAAATCCTGATCAAGGATACGAAGCAGATTCAGAAGATAACTCCTTTGGCAGCAAATTTGAACAATCCGACACAGTTGCAATTGCTTCACAAGGATCCGAATATACTCATTATAGTAATTCAGTTGAAATCCTACAACCTCCTTCTCCTGAAATAATATTGATCAATGACGATGATGAACAAGTCGCTGACAATTTTGTAATTGTTGAACAAGTTTGAGTTGTTTATGATTGTAAATCAAGCAGGGCTTGATAGTTTGTAAAGTCTTTTTTGCAATAAGACTATAAAAGAGAGGTTTTTTGTTTTAGTAGATAAATGGGATCACATAATAATCTACCAATTCCCGAATTCAGAGGGGATAATTATGAGTACTGGTCCATCAAGATGAGGACATTACTCATCGGAAAAGGACTATGGGATATTATTGAAGACGGTTACATTGCTCCAACAGATTGGACTACCTTAAGTGCAAATGATAAAAAGATCTACAAAGATGCACAGAAAAATAATTCATTTGCCTTATACCATCTTCAATCAGCATTAGATCCTAGTATCTTTTCGAGAATTGCATCTTACTTAACTGCTACAGATGCATGGAATGCCTTGAAAGAAGGATTCCAAGGAAGTGATAAAGTAAAGGAAGTCAGGCTTCAGACTTTGAAAAGAGATTTTGAAAATCTCAGAATGAAGGATAATGAAAGAGTTGGAGACTATTGTGTTCGTGTTAAAACAGTAGTTGATATGATGCAAACTTTAGGTGAAGACACAAAAAATGAAACAATTGTGAAGAAAGTGTTGCGAACACTTCTTCCTAAGTGGAATCACATTGCAATCATAATTGAAGAATCCAAAGATCTTTCTACTCTTACATTTGATAGTTTGATTGGATCATTAACATCACATGAAGAGCGACTTCAAGGTGCACCTTCAACAAGCTATGGAGGTGATGACAAAGCCTTCACTTCAAATGAAAGTGTAAGACGAGGACAAGGAAGAGGCCGAGGCAGAGGACAACAACAAAGAGGCAAGGGCCAAAGCAACTCCTACAGAGGAGGTAATCAAAACAGAGGTGGAAATCAAAACAGAGGAGCCAATCAGAACCAAAGCGGCAATGCGAGCCGTGGAAATCAAGGACGAGGAAGTAATAAGCCTAAAACAACTTGTTTCAATTGTGGGAAACAAGGCCACTTCGCTCGTGACTGCTGGTCAAAGTCTTCAAAAGATCAAAGCAGTCAATATGGCTCATTCTACGGAGAAGAAGAAGGTCCACCAAACCTTTTTCTCTCTTATGGACAGCCAGATCAAAATCTAAATGATACATGGATTTTGGATACTGGTTGCTCCAACCACATGAGTGGCAAAGAAAATCTCTTTGCTACATTAGATTCAAATTACAAATCTCATGTTAAGTTAGGGGATAATAAATCCTTGCAAGTTGAAGGCATAGGAGCTATGGAAGTTCCAACAAAAGAAGGCCTTAAAAATGTGAATGACATATACTATACTCCACAACTACAACACAATTTGTTAAGTGTTGGCCAAATGATGGAGAAGCATTACAAATTAGTTTTTGATGAAAGAAAATGTACAATCTTTGATAAAAACAATTGTAACCGGATCATCACTGAAGTACCTATGACAAAGAATAGGTTGTTCCCTCTAAAATTTGGTGAGCCAGGGGGAGCTCAACTTGCAAACATAGCTATTACAAATCCAAGTGAATTGTGGCACTTGAGATATGGTCACCTCAATTCCGCTAGCTTGAAAATGTTAACATCACAAGCTATGGTGACAGGACTACCAAAAATACCAGAACATAAAAAGGTATGCGAAGCATGTGCTTTGGGAAAGCACTCCAGAACGAAGTTTCCAAGAGGCAGAGCGTGGAGAGCAAGCTATCCTCTTCAGCTAGTACATTCGGACATCTGTGGTCCAATGCAAACAAAGAGCCTTGGAAACAATTCTTATTTTCTAACATTCATAGATGATTATTCTAGAATGTGTTGGCTGTATTTTCTGAAACACAAAGATGAAGCATTTGATTGCTTCATAGACTTCAGAAATAATGTAGAAAAGCAAAGTGACTATTATGTCAAATGTCTTCGCACTGATAAAGGAGGAGAATACTCCTCAAATGAATTTCTTCATTATTGTAAGCAAAATGGGATAAAAAGGCAGTTCACCACTGCCTATACCCCACAGTGAACGGTGTGGCTGAGAGAAAGAACCGCACCCTTGTTGAAATGGCACGAACAATGCTTCAGGCAAAACATCTCACAAATAGCTATTGGGCGAGATGCGGTAAGAACAAGTGCATATATTCTAAATAGAAGTCCGACTTCTAGTTTAGATGGTATCACTCCTTATGAAGGATGGTACAGTAAGAAACCAAATGTCAAACATTTTCGAGTATTTGGTTCTTTAGCTTATGCACACATTCCTGAGGAGAAGAGAAAGAAGCTTGATCCAAAGAGTCAAGCATGTGTTTTTGTAGGGTATTGTGATTCAACCAAAGGGTATAGATTGTACAATCCCACGACACATAAAATCATTATCTCCAGGGATGTAATTTTTGATGAAGGGGGAGAATGGGGTCATAAAAAATTTGTTGATTTTGACTCTAATTTGGACAGTACCACATTAGTACCTCCCATAAAGGTACAACCCAAGAAAAGCAGTCCTCCTCCACAAATTCCACATCAGGAAACTTCATCAAGTACATCAAGTGGTACACCAAGTCCAAGAAGGAATTTGTTGGCACCCCCAAATTCTCCAAAATGATTTCAAAGATCTGTAAGCACTCCAAGTCCGATGGATATTGATTCAGTTTCTCAAAGGAAAGAGACAAATAGAGGAAAGCGCATACTACAGAGTCATCCATCTTCTCAAATGTTGGATAGGAATTTCCAACAAAGATACACTAGGAGTCAAGCTAGTGAGATGGATGACATTTTGTCAAGACTTGAAAATCTTCAAATGTCAGGAGATGATGAGTCTCATGAACCAAGGGGTGATGTAGTCAATTATGCTTTGTTGGCTACTTGCACGCCTAGAACCATCTAGCTATGAAAAAGCATGCACTGAAAATATATGGCAAGATGCCATGGAAGAGGAAATATCCTCAATTAAAAAGAATGATACTTGGGAGCTTGTGAAGCTTCCAAAGGGAAAAAAATGTGTTGGATGTAAATGGGTCTATAAGACCAAATTCAATGCTGATGGGAGCATTGAAAGGCACAAGGCGAGATTAGTAGCTAAAGGTTTTACTCAGAAATATGGAATAGATTATGAGGAAACCTTTGCTCCAGTTGCTCGACAAGAAACAATTAGAACTGTTCTTTCCTTGGCAGCCCATAAAGGATGGAAAATTCAACACATGGATGTGAAAAGTGCATTTTTAAATGGATACCTGATAGAAGAGGTGTATGTTCAACAACCTCAAGGTTTCCAAGAACCAGGTAAAGAGAACCTTGTTTATAAATTGAAAAAAGCACTTTATGGCCTCAAGCAAGCACCAAGAGCATGGTACTCACGAATTGATGGCTATTTCAGCAAATATGGTTTCACAAAAAGTAAGAGTGAACCAACATTATACTACCTGAAAAATGGAGTAGATATCCTCATAGTTTGTTTATATGTGGATGATCTAATATTCATGGGTAGTAATGATAAAATGAATATGGAGTTCAAAAACTCCATGATGAATCAGTTTGAGATGAAGGATCTCGGATTAATGAGATACTTCCTAGGAATGGAAGTACATCAATCAAAGAATGGGATCTTCATATGTCAATAGAAATATGCTCATGACATGATCAAGAAATTTGCTATGCAAGTAGTGCAAATCAGTCGCAACACCAAGCTGGACATGGAATCCAGCTAAGCAAAGAAGATGGAGCACCAAATGTTGACTTGACCAATTTCAGAAGCATGGTTGGGAGTTTAATGTTTCTCACCAACACAAGGCCAGATATACAGTATGTTGTTTCTCTTGTATCACGATTTATGGCATGCCCATCCGAGCTGCATCTTCAAGCAACCAAACGAATTTTACGATATGTAAAAGGTACATTGGATTTTGGAATCCATTACCACAAATCTAACTCTGTGAAGTTATTTGGTTATAGTGACAGTGATTGGGGCAGTAATATAGATGACAAAAAATCTACATCGAGAAGCTGTTTTAGTCTAGGATCGGGACTGATAACTTGGAGTTCCAAGAAGCAATCTGTTGTAGCATTATCATCTACAAAAGTTGAGTACATAGCCATTACTCATGCAAGTACTCAGATCCTCTGGTTGAGGAAAATCCTTGAAGAGATTGGCGAAAAACAAATTGGTCCAACCAAACTGAATTGTGATAATATAAGTGCCATACAGTTGGCATATAATCCGATCCACCACAAAAGGTCAAAACATTTTGATATGAAGTATCACTTCATAAGAGATATGGTGGAACAACAGACAGTTGAGCTTCAATATTGTAGCACTTTGGATAATCTAGCAGACATCTTCACCAAAGGCATGGCTAAAGCTCAATTTATAAAGCTGAGAGACTATATAGTTAGTCCTCTCAACTTTAAGGGGGAGAATGTTGGAAATTACCATCAGTAAAAGTTAAAAAAAATTGATTTTACTTGGGGTAAAGGTAACTTACCTTTTACCTTACCTGGACGGCAGTGGACGGAAGCATTTGGGCGGCAAGAGAATTCCCTTCATCTTTCTTTTCCCCCAATTTCTCCTTTCCCCCTTTCTTTCTCGAATAGGTTAATTACCGCCTATTTAATCTATGTAACCTAAGTTTGAAGGTTAATGCAATATTTCCTATTTTACGAAATAACTCACCTTTCACAATAAAAACATTAAAACATAACAAAACAAAACAAATTATACAGCTAAAAAATTTCAAAAATGTACAGCTAAAACAACAAAAAATGTACAGCTAAAACATTTCAAAAAATGTACAGCTAAAACAAAACAAAAAAAATTGTACAACTAAAACATTTAAAAAATGTACAGCTAAAACATTTCAAAAATATACAGCTAAAACATTTCAAAATTGTACAGCTAAACCATTTCAAAAATGTATAGCTAAAACAACAAAACATGTACAACTAAAACAACAAAAAAATGTAAAGCTAAAAAAAAAAAACATTTTCAATTTGTCAGTTACCTAGGGTTTTTAACTTTAGCTCAAACTGATAAATAAAATACAAAAACAAAATAAAACAATTTAACCTAGGGTTTTCATCCTAGTCTAAACAATAAAAATACAAAAAACAAAGTAAAACACTTTAACCTAGGGTTTTCATTCTAGTGTCAAACTGAAAAATACAAAACACAATAACAAAAGTTTTCAGTTACCTAGGGTTTGAACCTTAAGTTTAAAACTGAAAAACCAATAAAAAACACACACAAATAGTTTTCAGTTACCTAGGGTTTAACCTTAGTCTAAACTGATAAAAAATAGAAAACAACATAAAAATAATTTTTTTAAGCTAAGTTTTCGATCTTAGTTTAAACTAGGGTTTTATTTTTTTAGTTTACACCAAAAACAAAATAAAATAGTTTAACCTAGGGTTTTCATCCTAGTCTAAACAATAAAAATACAAAAAACAAAGTAAAACACTTTAACCTAGGGTTTTCATTCTAGTGTCAAACTGAAAAATACAAAACACAACAATAAAAGTTTTCAGTTACCTAGGGTTTGAACCTTAAGTTTAAAATAGAAAAACCAATAAAAAATACACACAAATAGTTTTCAGTTACCTAGGGTTTAACCTTAGTCTAAACTAATAAAAAACAGAAAACAACATAAAAACAATTTTTTTAAGCTAAGTTTTCGATCTTAGTTTAAACTAGGGTTTTCTTTTTTTAGTTTACACCAAAAACAAAATAAAATAGTTTCAACTAGGGTTTCGATCTTAGTTTTAACAAAGCAACACAAAGCACAAATTCAAACAAGCACAAAACAAAAAAAATTAAACTAGGGTTTTTATTTTAGTTTAAATCAAAAAATGAAATACAAAAGCAAGAAAGAATTGTGGTTTTAAACAATAAAATACAATAAGCAAAATAACGAGAAGGAACACTTGCTGGTCTCGCCTCGGCTCCACCACTTGATGATCCGATCTGTGAACTCATGGTGTTTGATAAATTTGACAGTGCTTCGCTACGCGAACTCGACCTCCTCCTCCTCGCAACTCCAAATCACTAGAAAAACAAAGTGTAAATGAGCCCAAAACCCAGTTTTGGCCCTTAAATAGGCTTTTAGGCCTATAATCATTCCACCCTGGGATGAGCGCTCTATTTAGTGCTCATACCATCCTGGGAAGATTACAAAATTGGTATTCGTCCCACCCTGGGACGATTATAGAGCAAGAAAATCAAAAACAGCAAAAAATGCATTCAAAATGCACCAAAAACAACAATAAAACTTCTGAACAAAAGCACTTTTGTGCCTGTGCTTCAAGGCATCAAAAACTGATGTTCGGGTCACAAATTGTCACTATCCTACTTCCTAATAAGGCTACCATATCTGGACTGCTCCACGGTAGGACGTATTTTTGACAATTTCATCCCTAAAAGGCATCACAAAATGGGTCAAAACCCACCCAAAAATAGCAATAAAATTACCAAACAAAGGCGCCTTTGCACCTGATATTCTTGGTTTACAAAATAGATGTCAGGGCCACAAATTATCAATATTCTACTCCCTAAGAAGGCTACCATAGCCGGACCGCTCCATGAGAGGACGAATTTTTGACAATTTTAGTTCCAAAATGCATCACAAAAAGGGTTAAAACCCACCAAAAATAGGTTAGATTGTTGGGAAATTGCATAACCGTTCAAAGGAAAACAAATGAAAGCACCCTTAAAAAAGTCATCTTGGGTCAAGAGGCTTGTCACTTTTCTCATTTTTGTCATTCCCTCATCTATTTGTCGCTTGAGGGGGTAGTCACACTCAGTCACCAATCAACAAATACACACCCAATCAAGGAAATGGCATGCATTGAAAGAATCATTGAAAAATACAATCACACTCCTTCTTGGGGCAGCAAACAAGCAATAATCACAAGTTGATCAAACACTTGGCATTTATGAATCATGAACTCAAGGTTCCCATAGACAAAAAGGTTGCGCCCTTTGCCTCTTCATGACTAAACAATGTCCAAGATCAAGTAACACCTCACCAAAAAAGGTTAACACTTGAATTAAGCTCCTTAGCTCGTCAGAAGCAAGGATTCAAGAATGCATGCCCTTTCCATACTTGGGGAATCAAAATTTGGTTAGGTTACTAAGAAACCCTAATCATTAGTGCTTTGGTTATCTATTTTTTCTCAACACTGTGCCATGCATAGCGCATCCCAAAAAGGGGCATCTGTAGACACCAAAATAGCACCAATCCGATTATGTAATGACAAGCACTAATTGAATTGACATACATAGCCCCTAGGCTAGCCCCCAGAGGTTAAACAATGGTCCTAACCACTCCCACAATAGTTTTGGAATGTCATAGGTCAATTTGGCACCTTTTAGGAACTCTGCTCCTTACTCGTTCCACCCTAGGACAATTACAAACTGGTATTTGTCCCACCCTAGGATGATTAGCAGTATTGCTCCAGGGTGGAGCGAATAGCAGGTTTGACAGGAAAAAGGTCAAACCTCAATAAATAGCAGCTCATATCTACCACTTAACTCCTCCTTCAATGCATGGATCGTGAGTGAGCATTTTTGAGCTCAAAGAGGCAGTCATAGAGGTAGTCATGGAGCCCTTAATCCGAGAGGAATCTTCTTCCCCCTGGCAAGGCATGATGGCCAAGTGGCACCTCTACATGATCACTCACAGAGACCCTTAGCTCTATAAAATTATGAGTCTTATCACCCCAAAAAGAGAAAAGAGCAGGAGCATTGGTAGCAACGGAGTGCTATCGAATTACATCATCACCCATCATTTGTGCTTCTTACATCCTTGATCTCTCTTTTGGAAGGGAGGTTATTGGGTGATTATTGGAAGCACAATCCAGACCCAAAACCCAAACATTTGGCCACAATACCCCACCTAATTTTTTGACACAACCCCATAAGAGGTTTTGGACCCATCCCAAGTGGATTGGTGCCAAAACCGAGCCCTAAATGGTGGGCATCCTGCCCCTGGGCGTCCCTCGCATTGTTGTATTCCTAATCGCCCCACCCCAGATAAATTAGAAATCTATGGTAGATTTCCATACTATTCTTTTTTTATTTTATTCTAGGTCATCCATATATGTTGTCATTTAAATTTTAGGTGATTTCGATGAGTTTTGACTATGCTTTCAATGTTTCCCTCTTTCACTAACATACAGGGAGCATCATTGGATACAGGACGATCGAGGCAGAATCTGCAAAATCCAACCATCTAGGTCATCCCAAAATACCTCATTTTTTCTAACCCCAAATTTGTAGGTGTTTTGGAGGCCCATGGATGGGACATTTAGGAGGTCACCTACTAACATTTTATGACAGTCCTAATCGTCCCACCCTAGAGCGATTAGAAACCTGTGGCAAATTTCTCGACTATTCCTTTTGCAGTGTGTTCCTGGTAATGTTTTCTTGCTTTTGTCAAATTTTCATCTCATTTTTATATGTTTCAGTTATCATTTTACTTATTTTTATGCATGCATCAATCGCAGGCCTTGGGGATCGCATGCTTCCCTCCATCCGCAGGTACTACTAACCATTTATTGTTTCTCTAAACATAGGATATTGACACCAGAGGGGCAGAAAGGAACCATAGATACACTCACGCAAGTGGCAGAAATTTTTGGTCCACCCATTTTCAATGTGGGCACGTGGAAGATCCCCAAGAGAAATGCACCATTTGTGGTGTAACCAAATTCTATCTGACGCTCCTGGCCCCTGAAAATGGAAGGAGACGTATTGTAACCTGATCTCAAGCAAATTAATAAAATAAATGGCTACACCTTTTACACTTTCTTTAAATATCATTTCGGTTCATTTGTTTTCCCTCTTTTCATGCATTCTCGTTCGTAGGACTTAGCATTACATTTCCATTTTGTTTGCTTCTGTATCCTCATGCTTTCAAAAATCACTGTTTATTTTTCTTTTTTTGTTTTTCTTTTTTAGAAAGGGGTTTGAATAGTGGTGATAACCACTATTATTTGATTTTACATTTTAGGTTTCAAAGTTGAGCTCGTAGGTTGTTGGCTTGTGAGTGGCATTGATCTCGTTTGGCAGGGGATGACTACCCATCCTATTTAGGGATGTGTAGTACGAATCCTTACGACTTTGGGGACCAAAGAATCCTTACGACTTTGGGGATCAAAGGTGTTTGGGTATTTTTGATAGTGTATTTTAACCACTATTTATTATGGGGAATTGGATGGGGAATATCTTGTCCTTTTTTCAATTCTCAGCATTCTCGAACCATTCACACAGGGGGATGAGCAGGCTAAATTTTCACCTATGGTGCCCTAGACTGCTTTGTAGGTTTCTCTTGCATTCACACAACTTGGAAATTTTTATGTGTTTTAACTTGTGTGGGGATGCTACATAACGAGGTGTGATCCAGGTAAAACTCTACCTTTGTAAAATCTAGCTGACTTTACAGTTTTTGTCTAGAAATCTAAAGACAACCGAATGACAAAAAACCCTAAAGACATTAGCAGACAACTAACTATGATAAAAAATGTGGATGGCGTTATTCTGGATGGATGTGTTTACAAAATGGACTGAATGTGGAAAATTATGGAATTGCCTGGCAATTATAGTCTATGGTTCTTATGACGTGTATGACCAGAAAATATGCCATGTATGGATGTGATGCCTAATGCAGTTTATTATATTTTTGTGTTTTGATTTTGAAGATTATGCATGGAAGTGAGCTACAATTTTTTTTTTTGTTATATTTGATTATCTTTTGTTTTTGTTTGTTTTTGAATATTTATTTTTGACCAAGCGATTGTGGGAACCCTTGGAGCTTTTTGGTTTGACCAAAGGGATTATGTGCACCTTTGGGGTGTTTTAGGTTGACCAAGTGATTGTGGGATCCTTGGAGCATTTTGGTTTGACCAAAGGGATTATGGGCACCTTTGGGGCATTTTGGGGTTTGACCAAGCAATTGTGGGAATCCTTGGAGCTTTTTGGTTTGACCAAAGGGATTATGGTTACCTTTGGGGCATTTTTGGGGTTTTGACCAAGCGATTATGGGAATCCTTGGAGCTTTTTGGTTTGACCAAAGGGATTATTGATACCTTTGGGGCATTTTCAGGTTGACCAAGTGATTGTGAGAATTCTTGGAGCTTTTTAGGTTGACCAAGCGATTGTGAGAATCCTTGGAGCTTTTGGGGTGGGCTATGGCTCTCTAAATGTGGAATGGCCTTAAATGACTGATGGTCAAGGGTTCTAGTTCCTTGATTCCTTCAAGAGAGGTGAGCTGGTATGTTCCAGGTCTGATTTTACTATCAATTACATAGGGACCTAACCATTTTTTCATGAACTTGTCCCTTAGATGGGGTGAAAAGTTAGAATTTTGTTGGTTCTCTTTTAAGACCAAGTCATCAACCTAAAAGTCCCTCAGGTGAACTTTCATGTTGTATTATTTCTTAAGTCACTCTTGATAGATACATAAATGCTCAAGAGCATTGATGCATCATTCATTGAGCAATGTAATCTGGTCTAATCGGGCCTGCCGTGCAGTGTCATTATCGATGAACTCTTGCATTGATATGCATAGGGAAGGTATTTCCAACTCGAGAGGCATGACTGCCTCGGAGCCATACACCAGCAAAAATGGAGTTACCCTAGTGGGCATCCGAATTCTAGTGTGATAAGCCCATAGGGCAAGCGGGATTTAAATGTGCCAATCCTTATGACTATCTGTGATTTTATTTTTAAGGATGGCAACCAACATTTTGTTTGATGCCTCTGCTTGCCCATTTGCCTGCGGATAATAGTGTGTTGAAAAACTATGCTAAATTTTGCACTTTGTTGTCAAAGCACGTACATATTTGTTCTTAAATGACATCCCATTATCCGAGATGATCTTGGATGGAATACCAAAATGACATATGATGTTATGCAAAATAAACTCCGCAATGCGGGGTCTAGTCATAGAGGTTAGCGGAATTGCTTCCACCCACTTGGTGAAGTACTCTATGGCCGTTATGATGAATGTGTGATGACCTGATGACATAGGGGAGATATTTTCGATTAGATCTAAGCCCCACTATGAAAATAGCCAAGCCGATTGGATCGACTGTAAGGCCTGAGAAGGTACATGTGTCAAATTAGCATGGTGTTGACACTTCACGCACTTTCTTACATATGCACAAAAATCTCACTCTAAAGATGGCCAATAATATCCCATGCAAAGAATGCGCTTTACGATGGCCATACCACTGAAGTGGCCACCACATGTACCATCGTGCACTTGGATGATCACTCAAGCGGACTCCTGCTGGTCTAACCAATGAAGGAGGATTCCTTCGTATCTTTGATGGTACAAAATTTCTCCTAGTAAGATAGGTTTTTTTTCTTTCTGTTTGAATGATCTTTTTGCGGTGTACGTCAATCCAAGTGGGAGGTTACCTAGCTTGAGGTAGTCTCTTATGGGTGTGTACCAATCCTGTTGATCAGAAACCTTGATGGTATGAACTACTAATCCCTCTTGAAGTTTGTCCCTAGAAAAAGTTGAGCAGGAACAAACCTGTAAGAATAGCGTTGTGTTGCTATTAAGAGGGGTCGAGGAGAACAAGGACCCCCAGTTGGCGTGATTCAGACTATCACAGATTCGAGAGAACTTATCCTGAGATGGTTCAATATGGATCAGGTGGATTCTTGGTGTTAGGTCAGAGATTGCACACTCCATCATGGATTGTGATAGTGTTTTGACTTGAATTGTTGTCATCTCACCAGAAGGGTCTTGAGGGATTAGTGACCCCAAGGAGGCAATAGTATCCGCAAAATGATTCGATGATCGAGGGAGTGCCTCGATGTCGTACCATTCAAGATTTGCCAGGAATTTGTCCATAAGGGTTTTTTAGGCATGTATAATTGGGCATTTGCATTGGGATATCCCTTTCACTTGGGTAACAATTAATAGAAAATCACCAAATATGTTCAAGAGTTTGATGTTCATGGTGATTACTGTCTGAAGACATATGAGCAAGGCTTCGTATTCATCATTGTTGTTGGTGCATGGAAAATCTAGGTTAAATGATAGAGGCATTGGAGCCCCTTGTGGTGTGAAGAATGTGATTCTTGTGCCACACCCTTGCTTAAATTTAGAACCATTGAAGAATAAGGTTATGTCGGCCTATGACTCAGGCTCATCAGAATCTGGCAATTCTAAGACATGGAAGACCTCATCATCAGGTAGCTCTACGGTTAGAGGCTGATCATCTTTGAGAGGAGCCTCTGCTAGTTGATCACCAATGACTTGACCTTTGATGGACTTTTGTCCAATGAATTTGATGTCAAACTCCATCAACAACAAGATCCATTTCACCGTGTGGCTACTTTGATAAGTACAACTTATCATGTACCGCAATGGATTCTCCCTAGACACAACATATGTTGTATTGCTCAACATGTAGTGGCATAGCTTTTTGGTAGCAAATACCACTGCTAAGCATAGCTTCTCGACGTATGCATAGTTAAGTTCATAACTGACCAGGTTGCAGCTAAGATAGTAAGTAGCCTGTTCTTTGTGTAGTTCATTTTTCTGGGCTAGCATGGCGCCCACTACCACCTTAGTAGCTGAGATGTATAAGTATAATGGCACTCCTGGTCTAGGTGGTGCCAATACTGGCGATGAAGCCAAGTATTGTTTGATGTCGTCAAAGGCTGACTGGCACTCGTCATACTAGTGAAATGCTACCCCCTTGTGTAATAATTTATTCATGGGTTAGCACTTGTCAGATAGCTGCGCTATGAAGCGCTTGATTGATGCAACCTTTCCCTACAGGATTCTGAGCTGCTTGATGGTGGTTGGGGGAAGCATTTCAAGGATTGCCTTGAATTTTTTTGGATCTACCTCGATTCCTCATTTTAAGACTATGAAACCCAAGATTTTTCCAGATGTGATGCCAAATACGCACTTCTTAGGTTTTAGTATGACTTTATGTTCAATGAGGCGATCGAGGATCTTGCTTAGCTCATCAAGATGATTTAGGCGCAAAAGATATTTTGCCAATAGATCATCCATATAATCTTCCAAATTTTTATGCATGTGATCATAGAAAATGTGTCATAGCACATTGGTAGGTGGCACCAATGTTTTTAAGGCCAAAGGGCATGACCTTATAACAAAATGTCCCCTAAGGCATTGTGAATGCCATTTTTAGTTGATCATTGGTATTGATACGAATCTAATTTTATCCCAAGAAACCATCCATGAGGGAAATCATTTTGTGGCCTGCTATAGCATCTACCAATGCGTCAATGCTAGGCAAGGGGAAATCATCCTTGGGACTCGCTTTGTTTAGATCTCAAAAATTGGTGCATATGTGAATCCTCCCATCGGGATTCTTGATGGGTACCATGTTGGACAACCATGGTGGGTAATCCATGCAGATGACAAATTGTGCATCCAATAGCTTTTGTAGCTTGTATTTGACCATTAAGGCTAATTTTGGGTGCATCTTACGTAGTTTTTTCTTGACTGGCTTGACTTTTGGATCAAATGTTAGATTATGCATAACTAGCTATGGGTCTAGCCCCGACATGTCTTTGTAGGACCATTCAAAAACCTCCTTCTTCTATTTGAGAAGGTTAATGTAATTGTCTTGCTCTTCGAGGGATAGACTTACCCCGAGCTTGATGATTTACAGATTCATTGGATCAGAGCTGATGTCTACGTCAATCATCTCTTCGACTGACATGTGGGACCCATCCTCCAACTAGTGTAGAGTTGGGATCAGGTGGATATCATTCGCTGAATTTAGATCTACGTTTGGAAAATCGAGTTCCTCTTTAGCATGGAAGATATCCTAAGTTTGTCCTAGGGTGAAATGAAGCATCTCACCATAAGGCCAGTAATCTGATGGGGATGGTGGTGAGTCAATGTGATCCCAGTCTATAGCATCTAAGTCTAGATACAATGGCCATGTTGGATCGACTGGATTGCAAATGGGGGCGGTTAAGTCAATGGAGATCATGTTGATGAAATTATTTTGGTCTCCATTGCTTTGGGTGTGGTGACTCAGACTTCCTTGGTGATCTTTGTGCTCCGGATCTGGTTCTGGGGGTATTGGCATAAATGGATCAGCCCTATGTGCAAATAATAGGATGGGGTCTACCCTTGGCACTAATGGCTCTATAGGGTCTTTGGGTGGAAGGCGCTCTCTGTATACTTGAAGTGGCGGGTGAAATAGTTGGTCCAAATGTGCTTGGTTTAGGTGCCACTTATGCCTTGGCCCCATGTTTAGTTGTTCAAACATGTCGTCAATGTCCATGGGGTATTGTTGTTGCTGCATATGGTTAAGATATGCCATCTCAATCTCATCTTCATAATCGCTATCAAATATCCATAGGCCTTCATTGGCTCCGATAGTTGTTTGCAGCATGAGAGGCTCATCTTGCTTGAGCAAATTGATCTGGTCAAATCAGGGTTGTTTCACTCTCTACGGGAGGACATAATTTTCTTGAGGTGGCCTTTGCTCGATTAGAGAATTCAAGGGGAACATTGCCAATAAGCTTTCTTGATATTCATCCATGGGGATCACTTATGAATGATTGTTATAAGATTCTAAATGGTCCCACGGTGTTGCCTCATATTCTGACTCATCTTTCGAAGATCCTTCCTGACCTTGTCTATATCCCTCTTGTAGGTGAGTTCTCAAAATTTCTCCTTTCTTGATCAAATGGATGGGGTTATCAATGTCAACAAGGTATGTTGTCAACAATGGGAGATAATCCCCCAATGTATATGTTGTATTAGTATTGGCACATGGATCTCATGCCAACTCATCCTTATTGCCTATCCCTAGGCCTTGCATGTTCTCCACCAAGACGTCAAGGGGTAGGGGGTGGTTAAACCCTACGCTTGATTTTTTGTATGGCATCTGATATCTTGGTTGGCAAAGAATGTGCACTCCTTGTTCATACCTGCCCAACCCATATCCATGCCAATTACATTGGCCAAGATATCTCAAAGCAAAGTCTAGGTTGGACAAATAGTTGACATCCTCAGTAAAGGATTCTTCATCTTCTTCCCCTTGCAGGTAAGGTTCAATGCCATTATCGATGCCCCCATATACAAAATTTATCTGGTTTGGCGGGTAGCCTAGAGAAACAATAGTGTTGATGGGGAGGTGAGGTCTCCCCATGTCCTACATGGACTCAAGTGTGGGTGTTGCTACAATGTTCCGCACTAGGTACTCTCCCAGGCCCGTATTGGCCATTTCAACGATGATCATTGGTGGTTGAGGGGGAGGGAATGGGAGTTCTTCCTGAGTCCACTCCATGTCGGGTGAACTAGGCATCTCAACTTCCATTCGGCTAGGCATATCCTTAGTAGATATGGTTGAGATTGATGGTTGTGCCTCTTCTAGGGGTTTCTTCCCATTGTCCTTTGATGTGAGCACCATAGATGGCATCATTGGTAAACTGCCAGATGATGACGATGGACCCAACTGGAAATTTGAGGGACTTAAAAATGAGGATGCATGCGGAATCAGACCTTGTTTAGATGGATTCAACTAAAAATCCAAATGTGTCGATGGAAGGGTCGATTGCGGCATCAGCTACACCGCATTGTAGTACTTGAAGGGCTCTAAGTCTACCAAGACTACATGCACCTACCCTTCAAATGTGTACTTTAGGAACTGATGATCTATAGAAGGGACACACTTCATGTCCCTAATCCAAGGCTAGCCCAACAAGATATTATAGGCCATCTCACCTTCCAAGATGTGGCATAACGTAGGAATAGTATTTTTCCCTACTTGGATGGGCAGGACAATTGTGCCAACCGTTGAGCATATTGCATCATTAAATGCTCGAAGAGTATAGGTGGAGGCCATGATGTGAGATGCTAGCAACTTGAGGTGTTTCAAATCCATTGTGATTATATTATTGTACGAGCTAGTGTCCATCAACACCATCTTATATGGAATCTCATTGACCCGTGCAATGACGTGCAGGGGTGGATCTGCCATATCATCAATCATCAATTTCAGCTCATTTTCTCTAAAGGTTATGACTGGCTCGATGCATCATTTTACATGCCCCACAAAGTTTTTGAAAGAATTTGCTTCGTGGGGCTACAACTCGATGGCTTTAAGTATCTCCATTAGAGCCTCCCGATGGGGCGATGATTTTTGGATGAGCTCATAGATGGAGAGCCTAGCCGACATGGTCCTTAAACTTTGGGTAAGTTTAGTCCAAATCGTGGCCACTGGTCTAGGCAGGAGAGCTTGTGTAGGGTGTTTTTGAGGTTGTGACATTGATGGAACCTCTCTTGTAGCCGTCGTGGGGGCAGTTGTGCTTGGGTACCTCTTGTTTTGAGTCACTATGCTTATCATCCCTACATACCCCTGCATGGGGCAGTTCTGTGTCACCTCATTGACTTGAAGGGTCTTTTCCTGCACATCATGGGTAGGCAGGGGGTCTTTGAAGACCTCCATATGTTGGTTGTTTGGCACAACGGGATTATCCATCGCTAGCATCTTGTTGTCTATTAGGTCTTGCACTAAGATTTTGAACTTCCAACATGCATAAATGTCATGTCCTTTCTATCGATGAAATCTACAATACAAGTCTTCCCTATAGCCCTTGGGTTCTGGAGTGTTGGGGTCTATGGGTCGACTTTCTGGTAGGTTTATCATGTTTGCCATGGACAAGCGGTCAAACAAGGAGTCTTTAGAATATGTGAAGGGTGTGAATTGTCACCCAGGGTGACGCTGCTAATTTTTCTCTTGCCTATGATTTTCCTTTTCATAGGTGTCAAGAGGAACTACTTGATAATTAGCATTTGGGGGTTGTATTGCTTGTGCAGGCTTAGGCATGTTTATAGCAACCTGATTAACCATGGTGGGTTTCGATTATGTTGACCCAATTTTGGGATTTTTGGGCCACTCTTTCTTGTGTGGCTTGGCAATCTCGCCATCCTATATCTTGATCTCCTCAATAATTTTGGCTTGTGCCAGGGCTTCCTTTAGAGTAGCATATTTCTGCAACTGCAATATCACAGAGATCGATCTCAAAAAAAAATTCAAGAACATTTGGATCAGGTCGACAATGGGAGGGAGGTAAGGTAGCTTTGAAAGTAATGTCCTCCACCGATTTCCATAAGCCGCCATGGTATCTTCCTCATACTACTTGAGGCTAGCTAGGTCACTTAATGATGCCTTCTTCTTGGTATTGAAGGTGAAACATATAAGGAATGTGTCCACTAGCTGGTCTAGGTTACTGATACTATGCTTTGGCAATTGGGTAAAACAATCCGAGGAAGGACCTAAAAATGTTGTTTTAAATGTTATTATAAGCAAAGCATCATTGTACTGAATGCCAAAGCATTGGCTCAATAATCTCGTCACGTGCTCTTGGGAATCCTCCTACCCTCTAAATATTTCCAATTGAGGCATTTTAAAGTGTTAAGGGTATGGGGGTGTAGGCACTAAAGGATGCATAGGGTGACTGTAGAGCTGGCATAAAGTGGGCTTTTGGGGCCCAAAATTCTTGGTCTCCACAAAATCTAAGTGCTCTAGTAGTGCTTTGTATGCATCAAAATATTTGATCTCTTCCTCCTTGGTTTGTTCTCATTGTGAATTATGGGGAACTTGAGGCCTATGGAGGGGTAGCCAAATAGCACCCCCTCTGCCTTGGTAGGGTGTTTCAGCCCACTCTTCTTCTTGCTTGAATTCCTCATAGGCTTCTTGAGGAGTTCTTGGGCATGACCTATAAACATGGGTGGGTGCCCATGGAGGGTGCCCATCATTGGATCTAGGGGTGGTCTCCTGCTTAGGTCTAAGAGGTCTTAGAGGCAAAATTTGATAAGGTCATGGAGATCTATCTCACACCAAGGGGTTGTGCCTCTCATACAACTCTATCCTATGCGTGTGAGGGGTTGGGACCCTCTCAGGCATAGTGTTCTAGAGCAACTCATCTGTCTAATATTGAATGCACTCTTTGCTAAGGCGATACAGGTGCTCCAACTATTGTTGGTCTTGCTCAAGATGCATGATTTGCGTTTGGTGAGCGACATGTCTAGAAAATGCCAAGTCAATTTGTTTCGTCGTCTTGAGTCTAGAAGGTTTAGATGCCTCTACTACACATCTATATCGATCATGGTGATCTGAGATATCTATAGGTCGCTTCCCCTTATCAAGGTTAGCGGTATTCACCCGAGGCTCTGGCCTCAATAGGTGATCCTAATAAATAGCAGGTACGGAAGTGCATTGTTCCCACACTATTTATTGCTCTTGAGGAATGTAGTGGTCTTCCTCATGCTCCCTTTCATATATGTGAAAGGGGCGGGCAGAGTTGGCTCACATTTTTTGAAGAGCCTTGTGCTCTGGATTTGGCCTATTGTTTTTTATAGTAATAAGGGGTAGAGGAGGGATGATGTAATCATGTGGCCCCTCCTTATGGACCCTATGCTATTCTAGCGCTTCATTGCATGGTGGCCACTCATAACGAGTGTCTAAGGGAGCCTTCCCATTTATGTTGAGTGCCACATGTAAGGACTCTTCCTAAAAGGGTCTATGTTGAATTGGAGTGCCCCTCGAAGGGGTGCCTCTATAGTCCCATTCCATCATGGTATGATGTGGACTATTTTGTGGGTCAGGTCGCCAAGGTGGTATGACCAAGTCCTTGGGGCTATAGTGGAGGTGACTTGTGCCCCCTTGTACACTTTCTGTAGCTTCTACCCGTGATTGGGCTTGGATATAGGTGTACACCATGGTGGTGCCTCTCTACAAGATACATAGTTTTTTATCTTCTTTACAATTTTTTATGCTACACTAAACAAACAGGAGCCACACAAACAAAGAAGTGATTATCTCGTTTATAGATTAAAGGTGTGCCCTAGATCTGGTTTAATGTGTTTTGATTTTTGTTTTGAAAGCTTTGTAAATAAAAATTTGTTGTATATGCAATATCAGGGCTCTTATGTCTCCCAAAATGGTTGCCCCTTCAATATACCACTGCCAGGTCGTTATACCGAATGTCTCAATATACCCACCCTTACGTGAGGGAAACTATTGGTACGCGAGAGTAGAACAGTACATGGAACATAGGCGGTACAAAAGGGGAATCACTCTATTTTTGACACCTACCATAGAAGACTTATCCTCATGCACTGGGAATCACCCCAGCTACACTTGGTAAACTTTTATTAGGATTTACGTCTAGCAATAGAAGCGATCAGGGTTATGTATGCAAAATTCAAGCCAATGTGGTGATGAAATTCACCGTTGGTCTTGATCAAGTGTTGGGGTTTTACGACCAACGCCTTGATGTTTAGATTACCTCATGGTGTGTGGGGTTCTTTTTACTTTCGAAAATAAAGGAAAATGCAGTAAAATTTCCTATGCAAGCAAAGAAACAAAAAAATCATAGAAACAGAGATATAAATTTATAGAGAGTGTTCAGATAACCTACCTCTTCTCTGCCCACACCAGATACCCCTGATTTTCTACTCAAAATCTACACAAATAGCTAATCATCCCAGGGTGGGATGAATAGCAGATTTTTATTCATCATAGGGTGGGACAAATGCCTTATTCATCCCAGGGTGGCACGAATTCCAATCTGTATTCGTCACAGGGTGGCATGAGCAACAATCCAGCACTTGAAGGATTAACACATGGAAGCAAAAACACACAATTTTGATCGTAAAATCAAGGTACAGAGTCCCACCATGATCGCCACTAAAAGCACGAGGATACGGAAGCCCATGGGTGTATCGAGTGCAGTGCAAATAAGAGCATGTGAAACGCTAAGTCCTACGAACGAAAATGCATGAAAAGGGGAAAATAAGAGAAATGAAATGAGATGTAAAGAAAATATAAATTGCAGCCCTTTATTTTATTAATTTTCTCTATATCATGTTACAATACGTCTCCTCCCTTTTCAGGGGCTAGGAGCGTTAAACATAGTTTTGTCACATCACGAATGGTACGCTTTCTTTCGCATGCCCACATGTGAAATGGGTGGGAAAAATGTCGTCGTCGCTTGCATAAATGCATCTATGCTTCCTTTCTGTCCCTCCAATGCTGATATCCTACGTTTAGAAAAATAGCAAACGATTAAAAGCACCTACGGATGGAAGGAAATATGCGATCCCCAAGGCCTCCGGTTAATGCATGCATAAAATAATTAAAAATATAATCAAAACATATCAGAATGAGCTAAAATTTGGATAGAGGCATGAAAAAATTACCAATAACACACTACAAAAGGAACATTCAAGAAATCTACCACAAATTTCTAATCGCTCCGGGGTGGGACGATTAGGACTGTCATAAGAGGTCAGAAAGTGACCTCCTAAATGTCCCATCTAGGGGCATCTAAAACACTTGAAAAGTTTTAATTAGGCAAAATGGGGCATTTTGAGACAACCCAGAAGGTCAGATTTTGCAAATTCTACCTAGATCACCCTCTATCTGATGATGCTCCCTATATGTTAATGAAAGCAAGAAACACTGAAAACATAGCCAATATTCATCAGAATGACATGAAATTTGAATGGCAGCCTATATGAATGACATAAAATGAAATGAAAATTAAATAGTAAATAAATCTACTGCAGATTTCTAATCGCTCTAGGGTGGGGCGATTAGTACTGCAGTAGTGTGGGGGGCACCCGGGGGTAGGACGCCCACCGTTTGGGGCTTGGTTTCGGCACCAATCCACTTGGGATGGGTCTAAAACCTCCTAGGGGGTTGTGTCAACAAATTTGGTGGGGTATTATGGCCAAATATTTGGTTTTTGGGTTCCTATTGTGCTTCCAATGATCACCTAATAACCTCCCTTCTAAAAGAGAGATCAAGGATATAAGAAGCACAAGCGATGGGTGAGGATGTAATTCGACAACACTCTGTTGCTCCAAATGCTCCTACTTTGTACTCTTTTTGGGTGAGAAGACTCACCATTTTATAGACCTAAGGGTCTCTTGTGAATGAGCATGCAGAGGTGCCACTTGGCCATTATGCCTTTTTCAGGGGAGAGAAGATTCCTCCCTGATTAAAGGCTCCATGACTGCCTCTATGACTGCCTCTTTGAGCTCAAAAATGCTCACTCGCACTCCCATGCATTGAAGGTGGAGTTGAGTGGCAGATTTGAGCTGCCATTTGTCAAGGTTTGACCTTTTGCCCATCAAACCTACTATTCACCCCACCCTAGAGTGAATGCTACTAATCATCTCGAGGTGGGACGAATACCAATTTTTAATTGTCCCAGGGTGGAACGAGTAAGGAGAAGAGTACTTGAAAGGTGCCAAATTGACCTCTGACCTTCCAAAAATATTATGGGAGTGGTTAGGACTGATGTTTAACCTCTAGGGGCTGCCCTAGGGGCTATGTATGTCAATTAGATCAGTGCTTGTCATTACATAATCGGATTGGTGTTGTTTTGGTGTCTACAACCGCCATCCAAAAATTTCATCCAACGCATTATTCCCAATTGGGCGGAGCTTTACAAAAGTTTCACCCTCCTCACTTCTTGAATTTTTACCCTCCTAACTTCTTGAAGTTTTACCTTCCTAACTTCTTTAAGTTCCACCCTTCTATGGTGGGTGGAAGTTTTTGTTTTCCTTGCATGCAGGGACTTGTGATAGTTCAAACCTCTCAACTGGCTAAAGTTCTCACCCAACAAGTGGGTAGGGTTTTAGGATACATTGTTATTATCCATCCATGCAACTCTCTGCCCACCCTTAAGATGACGTAATTTGGAAAATCCTTACTTGACTATTCTACATATTTTTCCCATCCATATTTTACTGTTGTCCATCACTTTGCTTGTCTTATTTTTCTGTCGAACCATTAATGCAGCAAAATTTTACCAACTTTGCAATAATTATATTGCCAAAATAGTGGGTGAAGGGATGCAAAATTTCACCCACAATATCACAAAGACTTTACCTTTGTGCTATCCTTATGAACATAAAATAATTTTTTAATAAATAATATTAGTTTAATTAATTATATTCTTCAATTTTTAAGCAAGAAATTTAGGTATTGTGTGGCCATGATGTAATATGGGTAATCCATTTTAACTTATGTTACCATTTAAAAGTAAAATTAAAATAAAAATATACAATCAAGAAAGAATAAAATAAAAAAAAATAAAAACAAGTCCATTAGTAATCATTTTTTTTTGTTTTTGAATACTCTCATTTATATCCTTCCTTAAGGATAAACAAATAATTAAAAAATTTCTCCTTGTTTTCATTAAAATGCTAAGAATTTGAGTTTCATATATCATTATGAGACCTTATATAAAGGTAATAAATCTTGCTAATGTGATGCTCATTTAGTTAGTGATCTATGTGTAACAGTTCTAGTGTCATATCAAGATAAGATGTTTTATTTGCTTGAAAAAAAATATCAAAATGAATTCATAGTATTTAATTTGATCTATGTTAAAACTATGAACTATATTTATACTTTTATTTTCATTATCGTAAACAATAGATATACATTGAATATGTAGGTGTATTACCTTCAAAACATAATTGTGATAAAATTTGATATCTTTAAAAAATTATAGAGTAGGCATATATTGTAATTCTTGATTAGGTTCCAACACATAATCTTTAATAGTTGAATATATACATAAGTTTTACAAGACATAACTTGTCAGGTGCCAAATTTAGATACTACAAATTGCTCAATATGTACAAACATATTATATATGGTACAACTACTTTATAATTATAAAATTTAACAACTATACATAAAAATTTATCTTGCTTTATTAATGCTAAAACAACACATAAAACAACAATAATACATTTTTTATAGCTATACAAATGTTTTCTATGCTTCAAAATGTGAATTAGATCATAATATGAATTTTCCTACTATTTGTTGATCATCTAAACAAAATATATCACTAAGACACTTTATATGAGCACATCTAATTAGGTTTAGGATTATTATTATTAGGTTTATTTTTTTTGTTTACATTGCACTTATGCATACGTGAGATTGTTAGCTTCTTCTAGAGAGAGGTTGTTTTATTCTAGATAGCTTAGAAAATATTCTAAGTTATCTTGGGTAGTTTGTTTATTTTAAATAATATCTTATGTTAAGAAGCAAGTTAATTTTTAGTCATTGATTGCATTATAATCTTATCTTTTTGTTGAGGTTAGATTTTAGTCGATGATTGTATTCTAATATTATTCTTTTGTTGAGGTTGGATGCATAATTTTTTTGGGCATGCTCTATACCTATAAATTTTTTACATATAAATTATAAGATTAGTTTTGGTTTGCTCCCACATCATTGGTATTAGAGCACTCGTTATAACTTTTTGGTTTGATATTTAAGAAACTTGACGTTTGACTTCTTGAATAAGCATACATTTGTACCACAAATTGACTCTACTATGGGCATATTGGATTGCATATCTTTGCTTCTCTCAAATACAAATCACATAGGTTGATCATCAAATCTAAACTAAAGTTGATTCTGATACCATGTTTTACTTGCATTTCGATGTCGCATTCCACATTATATTTTGGTCATATTTCAAGTTTTGATGCCCGTATTAAATTCCTAAAGTTAGCCATAAGTTGTTTCTCTATAAATGTTACAATACCACTTTTTATTGTTTTAATTTTTGAGTGCATCATAAAAAGTGATCGATAAAATACTTTTAGACCAAATAAAAATACCACAATGGGAGTCATGAAATATACCCAATACCTATCATGAAACAGATACTTCTCATTAAATTAGTGGATGCATCCCATGCATAGTTTCATAAGCCTTTGTTCACAATAAAAGCATTTGATGCATTTAGGTTTATAGGTTTTTCAATAGTGGAGACAACAAATTGTGTCATTTGTTGCTAAGAATTTGCTTTGTTCCATGTATGTCAACTACACAGTCTAGCCACTAGAAGCCTCCCAAGTCACAATGGTAATATCATTACTAACTAATTATGGATTTTATCTATCCCAATTTCTAATCGTTGGAAATTTGGAAAATAGAGTGTGTTTTGATGAATCTATATTGTCCAAGATTTGCCCATTAACATCCAAGAACTCTTGGGAAGGATGGTACAATTACAAAGGATAAAAAATATCTATACATAAATAATCATGCCATCCATTCATAACTATGACTCACTTTGCTTCTCCATTATCGATGATGTTTTCAATGGAGACTACATTACATTTTTTGGTTGTAGTCATGTATTGTTTGAAAGACAAGATCAAGAGCTATCACATGACATCAACATGAGTTTCTTGTTGTCTATTTTTAGGATGTGACAATGAACAATGACGTTATGCGTATTTAAACAAACCATCATTTTTTGCTCATGTTAATGATGGTAAAATACAAATACATGAGATTTTGAGTGGCAAGGTAGGGGATGATAAACTAAGTCACAAGCGCTAGCCACATGTGTCAATAACCTTTCCATGACATACAAATAAAAAATACCATTTTATCACAAATAAGTAACCATGTTTTGTTTGGACGTGCACTACAATTGATAAACATATTTTCTTTTGCGATAATTGACTGTTCAGGAGGACACTTAAATTTATACCTTTCTAGTTCAAAGCATATGCTTGCTTGATTAAGACCAACCTTTATTCCTTCAAGCACACACATGAAGACATGGCACATGAGTAATAGTAGGTCAAATAAGCTTGACATCAACATAATATAATATTTCATATAGACTGAAACATATGGATTGGAAGAAGTTAGTTGTTGGCTAGTCTAACTATGCCATGTGGTGGTTGGTATCTATCTAACTCAAATAACATGTGTCATCGCCCATGGTGCTAAAAGTTGAATGGTGATAATTCAAAAATAGGTTCTAGTAATTGTCCATTGAGTGCCTCATTAACTGGTGATTTTTGACACGCTTTGTATTCTTACCCAATGATAAAAAACTCTTGGTGCCTAAGACCTTTAAAAATATGACCATTGGTGTGTTGGTCATAAGGTGAAAATATATAAAGACCCACAAAGTATTAAATTTAATTAATTAATTTAATATTTTATCAAAATTAATTTGATTAATTTTATTTAATTCATTAAATTAATCAAATTAAATATTGAAAGCAAAGAATATTTCATACCTTTTCTTTTGCAAATGTATTAAGGTATGCAATTTTTATTTTTAAAAACTTAGAAAAGGCTATTGCATTGTAATTGTTAGGCATAAGTTAAGATTTTTGTTAACCCTTTGATAAAACTTAGACACTTTTGTTTAACATATATATCATTCATTCATTCCACCTTGGCCACCAATTTAGCGAATTAAATGGTTGAATTGGCCAATGTAATGAGTGCTTTGGATAACAAGGTTAATGACATAGCTATCAAAAATATCCCAAGTGATATAATTATAATGATGACCTTCACTCTAAGAATAAGTGTGAGGTCAAGTTTTATGATAGCTAAAGAGATACAGGCATCTTGAGCAACGAGATACTTGATATAGAGATATGGTTCTCCTACACTCAAATTATCGATGAGGAGTGTGTTCGTTTTGCTAAACTTATGCTTTTTGGATTAGCAAAATTTTTTGGTGATGGAGTGTCAAGAGGGCAAAAATCCACTTCACACTTGGGAAGACCTCATTGAGGCCTTGAACAAAACATTTTATCCTTCCAATTATGAGTAGGATCTCATTGTCAAATGGTTCTATTTGCGGTAAAGTAGTAGCATGTCTGTGTAGGATTATATTTTTTAGTTCAACAGGTTATACATTCTACTCAATGTGGTTGGTGTGGTTTTTCTTCTTCTTCTTTTTCTTTCTTTTCTTCTTTTTTAGCTTTTTAAAAAACTTAATTCAATAGCAAAAAGTTTGTACTTGTTGTAATAAGATATGCCATGAAGAATTTGTATGTTTCATAAAGAAAAAGAATCTGATTGTAAATCCTCACAACTAGGAACTACCACCACATGTTTTGGTTAAGGCTATAGGAGAAGATAAAGAATAAAATGCACTCAAGGTTAAATTCAATAATATCACCCTCATATCTCATAATTTATCTAAAGATGACTTTTTTTTTTATTATAGGAGTTCACCTCATTCATAATTTTTTAGTTGCTTGTATAATTGACAATGACTGGATGTTTGTTCTTTTTCTATCCTCAATTCATAGGCTATAAGTATTCCATGTATCTCATCCATACCTAAATTTTTGAGATCCTTCATCTCTTCTATTGCTAAAACCTTTGGATCATACCTCATAGGGAGTGAACTCAATATTTTTTGAACAATAGTAGATTCCTCAATATTTTTTCTAAATCCATGAATAGTGTTGACAACCTCATCAACATGAAGTAGATACCTAGCAATATTTTCCTCATATTTTGTCTTTATTTCTTCAAAATTCCTCTTGTGTATTTAATTTTTTGCCATTTTGACCTTGTCATATCCTTCATATGTATTTTGTAACTTATCTCATATTTATTTTTCTAAAGTGCAGTGCATGAATTTTACAAATTCTAATTCACATAACCCACTTAAAATAGCATTCATTGCATTGGCATTACTTTCATATGTTTTCTTACCACTTGCATCTATGGGAGGATTTATAGGTGGTGTGAACCCATACTCAACTAATTTCCATGTATCATATCCTTATGCCATCAAAAATATCTCCATCCTTATGGTTCAGAAAGCATAGTTAGTCCCATAAAACAATGGTGCCTTATTTTATGAAAACCCTTCCTGATGTGCCATTTATATTTCTATAAGATCTACCTTCAAGATATTATAATTTAACGAAGGAACCAAATATGATACAAATTTAAGAACATAAGCTTATACTGAGAGGGGGGTGAACAGTATAAGATAAAAAAATTATTTTTATTTCTAAAGCAGTATTATCCAATATCATCAATTACCATAATGAAACAATTTATAGATCATCACATACATAAGAGACACAGATTTAATGTGGTTCACCCAATATGGGCTACGTCCATAGAGAAAATATTTCTTATAAATTTTCTCAATAAAATATCTTGGGAACCAATTCCCTATTACAATGTTTGTGGGCACCAGCCCAAAGAAAACATCAATCCCCTATGCTCAAGTTTTTCGACCTCTATTCATAGGAGTCACACTTTTCCTTTGCTCTAGTTTTTGGAAATCTATCCATAGGAGACACCAATCCCCTCTACTCTAGTTCATGGAACTCTATCAACAGGAGACACCAATCCCATTTGCTCTGGTTCATGGACCTCTATCCATAGGAGACACCAATGAAGAACACAAGCTTATACTACGAGGGGGGTGAATAGTGTAAGACCAACTTTTAATTTTCTTTACCAAACAATATTATTCCATATAATCAATGATAATATCAACAGTAGTAACCAAAGCAATGAACAAATTATCACACATAATAGAGAAACCAATTTAACGTGGTTCATCCAATATGGGCTACTCCACGAAGAAAATATTTCACTAAAATTTTCTCAATAAATCTCTTGGGAATCACTTCCCTATTACAATGTTTATGGAACTTTATCAAAAGGAGACACCAATCCTCTAATAATTTGATTTTTGGTTCTCTCTCCATAGGATAACTCTTTCCCCTTTTATTTGGTTCATGGAACTTGATCCAAGAGATCTTTATCTCTTCAACTAATTCATGGATCTCTCTCCATAAAATAAATCTATATTCCCAACTGGTTCATGGATCAAAATACATAGGAGAACTCCTTACCCTTGCTCTAGTTTGTGGATCTCTATTGGGATATATCTTTCCACACTACTCTGGCTGGTGCTCTTTTAGAATACTTCTACCCCCACTGTACTGGCTTGCATATATCTCTCCATAGAAGATATTTATCCTTACTCATAAGAACTTTGTCCTCACTGCTTTGGCTATTGTATCTCTATCCACTAGAGACTACTATCATCTAATTTTTCACCTCTAAATATTACTCTCAACTCTGCTCAATATCTATCTCAAATCTACACTAAACACTATCCTCAATCTAGCATAAATCTACTCTCAAATATGACTCTGGTCTAGCACAAATCTACCCTTAAATTTATCTCAAGCTTTAACAAAAATCTTGATCAAATCTTCTCAGATTTACCCCAAGCCTTAACACAAAGCTTAAAAAAATCAATCAATCAACTCTGCTCTCAATGTTATCTCAAGTCTTCACCAAGACTTACTCAAATTTACCTACAAGTCTTCACCAAGACTTGCTCAAATATACCTATAAGTCTTCACCAATACTTACCTTAAACTGATCTTAAGTCATCAAAAATACTTACCTAAAATATATCTACAAGATTTTACAAAATCTTGCTCAACTCTATCCTTAAGCTTTTACAAAAGCTTACTCAAATCACTACAAAACTTGCATACACAACAGAACTTAAATATATTTCAAAAAACCTCTTCACATACAAACAAGTTTCACTAAAAATTTCGTTTAACCTCAGGAATATATAGAGAATTATAAGCTCTATCAAAACCTCAATATGTTTCACACTCATAAATATTTGTACTCAACAAAACAATCTATCTCTTGCAAACACTCTTTTAAATCAATTCAGAATGAAGTATAATTTGTTTCACAAAACTTGATCTACAACTCCCATACTTTCAATCAATAATGCTCAACCAACTTCACTCAATAATTCACTCAATGAAACACAACTTGCTTACAAACCCTAATCAAGTGTTTCATCCTTCTTTCAACACAAAGCACAATGTGGGTCTTAAACCCTAACTCAAATAATTCTCAATCTCAAATTAAATCAATTCATCCATCAACAAGATGCACTCAGAATTTCTCACACATTTCCAATGATACTCATCAATCCTTTTAACTCCATATTATATTTTATACAATCATTTCAATCACTATAAACAAAAGATAGTGTGCCCATACCTTTTTGCTTTTATGAAGATATGTCTTCAAGACCTATTTTACTCACAATAAAACCTTTTTTCCAATTCCAAGTTATTTAGCAACAATATATATCAAAATATCCACACAAATATTCACCTCAATAATTATTTCACCATTTAGGAAATACAATAAAATATCAAATCTCAAATACACCTTATAATCTCCAATACTCTCAAAATAACATTCAACACATAAAAAATAAAGTTTCTTTGTAAATACCTTATAATCTCCAATCCTCTCAGAATAATATTCAACACATAAAAGTAAATTTCCTTTATTAACACCTTATAATATCCAATATTTTATTTATTTTCCAATCACATAAAAGTAAAGTTCCTTTATTAACACCTTATAATCTCCAAAATTTTATTTATTTTCCAAGCACAAAAATAAAATGTTATTTCAACAACCCTTATGAATCCCTATACATTCCACACATGCCTTTTAATTATCACGTGGCTTCAAAAACTTTTTCGCATTCAAAATACTTTGGAAAATTAATTTAAATGGTGCATACCTTAATATTGGCCCACGTCACTAAAAAATTGCGCATGACTTCGACAATCAACGCTCAACAACCAGCACCCAAATTTAAATCTGTGACCTATGCCACCGTAGTGCCATAGCCCAAGGCTAAGTTTCCACCTTGGATACATACCCATATGTGAACCAAAGGTCCATGCTCTTGTATTAATATTGTCGCACAAATTTTGGTGAAACAAAAATACCTCTCCTCCTTGCCAAAATGAATCGTGTGGGACTCGAATCCATGACCTACTCTTTTCAAGTGCCTTAGCCACACCTTTGACCACCATCTATGCTACTCAGCGCTATGGGATGTTTCAGTCATGCCAAATGAACATAAACATAAGTCTGCCTTCCTTTATTTAAAAATATCATGAATATCTTTTCTTTTCAATAATTTAGCACACAAATATTATAGTCACTTAGACATTTGAATTACATTGTCATTTGGAAATGAAAATCATTTCCTTTTAATACTTTATCCTTTGCATTAAACACGTTGACCTTTTTGAATTTTGAATTTTAAATTTGAATTAAAATTTTAAACATTGGCACCATTTAATTATTTAAATTAAAATTTTAACCTTAGGTTAAAATATTTTAGTTTAAATAAATTAAAAAGTCTTTATAATTTGCTCAATGGATCTTGTCGGAAATATATATTTTTTAATGATTCCTTGGACCTCATTATTGTCACTTCTTCATTTTACCCAAATATTATAATATTGAATATTATAATATTATTATTTCTTTTTAAAATTGCTTCCCTTTTCTTGGGTCTTCTACCCTTTTATGTCTCTTTAGGCATATAATATTTAAAATAAATATTATACATTTTCCTTTTAACCACTTCCTTGTATTTTTGGAAAAACACCTTATGACATCAATGATGATAAAATTGAACATTAAACCTCTTGACATCAATGACAACAAAACTTCAAATTTCCAATAATACCTCCCTTTATCACTGATGGCAACCCTTTTTTTTAAATATTCCTTTTACCCTTTTCAGTTCTACTCCTCTTGAGAAATTGCTTCCCCTGAATGAATGCTCTCTCTCTAACTCAAATCTCTCTCCCTTTGACATCAATGGCAAAGGGACTCCTTTGGGGCTAAAGATAAGACTCTTAGCTTAGCCCCCTCCCCACCTCCTCTCCTTGATGTGGTTAATTTTAGTATGGGAGTATATCTACTTCCAACATACAATGCTCTCTTTCTTTGTCCACCTTCTTCTTCAATTGATCCTTCTAATTATTTTGAGTATCCCTGCTCCTTCTTGTCTCTGGAAATTTTTTTCTACACCACTTAGCCATATGCCCAACATTATTGCACTTGTAACACATAATGTTGTGGTTCCTTGAAGGTGTAAATATCTTGAATTTCCTCTTGGTGAAGCCATATAGATTCTTGTCATGAACCCTGCAATGAATTGCTTTATGACCAAACTGATTACAAGAGTAGCAATACCCTTGAAAGAGATACCCATTTCTAAAATTTCTCTTAGTGAAATCATATTCCTTATTTTCATGTATCCTGCATTGCATAGCCTTGTAACCAAATCTATGACATGAGAAGCAACATCCTTTGAAAAAATATTTCTTTTAACCCATTGGTCTCTTCGTCCTTTCTTCCCTATGATGTTTCATGTTCCATCTATTTCTTATTTGTGCATTATTTCCTTCCTTGGTGAACCTTATATTTTTAAACTTATCCTCATATGTATCACCTTCTCATTCACTCTCTTTTCCTAAAACTTCTATTTCTTTGGAGCTTGATATTGCCTCATCTCCTTGTTCTCTTTGTCCTTCTTCAAAACCAAATCATGTCTTGTTTGATGAAGATATTTTTACACTGATAATCTTATCCAAGGTCTTTGATATTTTCCCAAACCTGTGTAGCTTTTCTTTAGACCCTTTCACTTTATTTCTTAGTGAAGCTAATTCATGCTCTAATATTTCACATTCTAATACTTTTACCTCTAAATTTTATTTAAATATTATTTTCTTAGATATTGAGTATGTCAAATCTTTTATAAGCTTTCCTTTCTCTTCATCACATTCTTGAAATTGAATCTTGAGTTTTGAATTTTACTTTCTAGCCTTTATTAATTCCTTAAGAGTAGAAATAATCTCACCTTCTAGATCAACTACTCCATTTTTTTATTCTTCCTCTACCTTTTTGTCTTCAAGAGTATATTCATACCTTTTAAATTTATCTTCAATAGAAGCAATTCCTTCTTCCTCTATTGCTAAAATGATAATTTCTTCTTCATTGTCTGAGGATCTTCCATCACTATCACTTGAACTCTTCCCTGTATTATCTACATAAAAACTCTTCTTATGCCTCTGGAAAAACTTCTTTTCATGCTTGTTTTATCCATACCTATTTTTCTTTTGATACCTATATTTTACTACTTCCCTGTTCTTATGATCATATTTCTCTTCACCACTGCTACTTCCAGGTTCTGGATACTTAGATGCGTAGTGACCATATTTACCACAATTGAAACACTAAACTATTTTCGTACCTTTATGATTTCTTGATTCCTTATTCCTTCTGCCATAGTTTGCTTCTTCATCATTGGATGACTCATCACTTGAATCTAACTTCTTATCCTTTGTATTCTTTGCTAATTTGAAGGTTTCTTATTTCTTGGGGATAGGATCCTTTCCTATTCTCATCTCAAAATTTGTGAGAGTTCCATGTAACTCATCCCTAGTAAAAGTTTCAATATCTCTTATTTATTCTATGATTGAAACCTTTTCAATATACCTCATAGGGAGTGACCTTAAAACATTTTGGCAAACATCTTATTCTTCAAATTTAAACCCAAGTCCTTGCATGGAGTTAACAACTTCATCTACACGAAGTAAGTATGTAGCAATATCTTCCTCATCCTTCTTCTTCAAGTCTTGAAATGTTTTCTTGTGATTTTTTAATTTTACCATCTTGACCTTTTTGTCTCCCTCATATTTTTTCTTCAACTTTTCATAAATTTTTTTTTTTTATGTGTAATGCATAAATTTTACAAAATTTGCTTCACATAAACCACTTAAGATTGCATTCATTACCTCCAAATTATGTAGTGTAAGATCTTATGATATTTATCTATAATAGGAGTAGCTGGCAGTGTGTACCCATCCTCAACTACTTGCCATGTCTCATTTCATTGTGCCATCAGGTAAATCTTCATTCTTACACTCTATAATGCATATTTTTTCCCCTTGAACAATGGTCCCTTATTTTCTGAAGATACACTCTGAGATGCCATTTGTGTTCCTGTATACTGTTCCTTCAAGTTTTTAAACTCTTCCAAAGGAATCTACTCTAATACCAATTGAAGAACACAATCTTATACTACGACAGGGTGTGAATAGTATAAGACCAAATTTTACTTTTTTTCCCAAATAATATTATCCAATATAATCAATAGAAATATCAATAGCAGTAATAAAAGCAATTCACAAATCATCACACACAATAGAGACACCAATTTAACGTGGTTCACCCAATGTGGGTTACTCCACGGAAAAAATATTTTACTAAAATATTCTCAACAAATATTTTGGGAATCACTTCCCTATTACAATGTTTATTGAAATCTATCTAAAGGAGACACCAATACCCTAATGCTCTAATTTGTATATCTCTATCCATAGGATAACTCTTTCCCCTTTTATTTGGTTCATGGAACTTGATCCAGGAGACCTCTATCTCCTAAATTGGTTTGTGGGTCTCTCTCCACAGAAGAAATTTATCTTTCTAACTAGTTCACGGGTCACACTCCATAGGAGAACTCTTTACCCTTACTCTAGTTTATGGATATATATCCATAGTAGAACTCTTTTCCCTCTGCTCTGGATGGTGCTCTTCTAGAAGACTTCTTCCCCCACTGCATTGGCTTGTGGATCTCTCTCCATAGAAGACCTATATCCTCAGCTTAGTAAAGGCGGGAAATGATGAAAACCTGGTCAAAAATGCTCAAAATGAAGTGAAATTTAAACTATAGCCTATTTAAATAACCTAGAATAAGATGCAAAAATAAAAGAAAGGAAATCTGCCACAAATTTCTATTCACTCCAGGGTGGGGTGTTTAGAACTACGACAACTTGGGGGGAGCCTAGGGGCAGAATGCCCATCGTTTGGGACTTTTTTTTGGCACCAATCCACTTGGGATGGTTCCAAAATCTCTTATGGGATGTTGTCAACAAATTTTGTAGGATATTGTGGCCAAAAATTGGGTTTTGGGTTCGGATTCGTTCTTCCAATAATCACCCAATAACCTCCCTTTCGAATGAGAGATTAAGGATGTGAAAGGCACAAATCGCAAGTAGGTATGTAAATTGGCAGCACTTCATTGCTCAAATGCTCCTTCTCTATATATTTTTTGGGTGAGAAAACTCACCAATTTATAGACCTAGGGTCTCTCTGTTTGAATTGCGCATGCGAGGGCGCTACTTGAGTTGTTTGTCCTATTTTGAGATAAAATATAATTCCTTGATTTAGAGTCTCCTTGCATGAGGTCTCTAAAATAAAGACATGCATGACTGAAGTCTCTCTTCTTGATTTGAATCCATTCCTCACAATTGCATGGCCTACAGCTTCAGTTAACTGGCAGACTTGTCGAGGTTTGACTTTTTCCCAGTCAAAATTTCTATTCGCCTCACCCTGGGGCAAATGCTGATATTCGTCCCTGGGTGGGATGAATTCTAGTTTGTATTCATCTCTGGGTGGGACGAGCAGAGAGCAAGGTACAAAAAAGGTGCCAAATTGACCTCTGACCTCCAAAACTACTTTTGGAAGTGGTTAGGACTACTTTTTAACCTCTGGGGGCTGCCCTAGGGGCTGTGTGTGTCAACTCAATCAGTGCTTCCAATCACATAATCGGATTGGTGTTGTTTTGATGTCTACAGATTCCCCTTTTTGGGAAGCACTGTGCAAAGCGTAGCACCAAAAAAAAATAGATAACCAAAGCACTAATGATTAGGGTTTATCAGTAACCTAACCAACTCTTGATGCCCCAAGTATGGAAATGGCACGCATTCTTTAATCCTTGCTCCTAACAAGCTAAGGAACTTAATTCAAGTGTTAACCTTTTTCGGTGAGGTGTTAGTTGAGCTTGGACATTGATAAGTCATGAATAGGCAAAGGGCACAACCTTTTGTCTGTGGGAATCTTGAGTTCATGATTCATGAATGCCAAGTGTTTGATTAGTTTGTGAGTATTGCATGTCTGCTACCCCAAGAAGGGGCGTGATTGTCTTTGTCAATGATCCTTTGAATGCGTGTCATTTCCTTGATTGGGTATGTTTGTTGATTGGTAACTAAGTGTGACTACCCCCTCAAGCGACAAATAGATGAGGGAATGACCGACATGAGAAAAGCGATGAATCGCTTTACCCAAGATGACTTAGGTAAGGGTGCATTCAGTTGTTTATCGTTGAATGTGAAAGCAGTTTTTGAACATTCTGACCTATTTTTGGTGGGTGTTAACCCTTTTTGTGATGCATTTGGGAGCTAAAATTGTCAAAAATCCATTCTCCTGTGGAGCGGTCCGGCTATGGTACCCTTCTTAGGGAGTAGGATAGGGACAATTTGTGACCCCAACGTCTATTTTGGATGCCAACAATGTCAGGCACAAAGGAATATTTGTTTGGCAATGTTATTGCTATTTTTGGTTGGGTTTTGACCCTTTTTGTGACGTCGTTTAGGGATGAAATTCTCAAAAATCCATCATCCTGTGGAGAGGTCCGGCTATGGTAGCCTTCTTAGGGAGTATGATAGTGAGGATTCGTGACCCCGAAATCTGTTTTGCATGCCCAGAATGTACAGTGCCAAAGCACTCTCATTGGACAGTGTTATTGCTTTTTTTTTTGGTGCATTTTTGTGCATTTTGTTGTTTTTGAAATTTTTGCTCTGTATTCGTCCCTGGGTGGGACGAATTCCTTTTTAGTATTCATACCAGGATGGGACGAGTGCTAACCAGAGCGTTCATCCTAGGGGGGAATGATTACAGGCTCAAAAAGCCTATTTAAAGGCCAAAACTGAGTTTTGGGCTCATTTGTATTTGTTTTCCTTGGCAATTTGGAGCTCTGAGGAGGAGGAGGTTAATTCTATGAAGAGAAGTGTTGCTGAGTTTTTCTTGCCACCATGAGTGCACAAATTGGATCGAGCGACGGATCCGAAGTGAGACCAGTGAGTGCCCTTCCTCTTTATTGTTTGTTTGCTTTACAATTTTAAAACCGCAAGTTATTTATTTTTTGTCCTTTTTTTTTTGTTTTTCAAATTTACAAATGAAACCCTAGTCTATAAAAATTAACACTTAGTTGAAAACTTAGTGGAACCCTAGTTAAACAAATATCAAAAGTTAGTTTAAAATTGAGCTTAAAAAACTTAGTTTAGAACATAACTTAAAACTTTGCTTAACCTGAATTGAACAAAGATCAAAACTTAGGTTAGAAACGTAGGGTAAAAATGAGCGTAAAGATGTAGCTTAACCCTAGTTATTTGGTGTGTTTGGTGTTTTTGTGTTTGTAAGTGATCAGTCGATTTGTAGATTTAAAAACCCTAGGACTAACAAATTAGTTTTTTTTATTTATTTTGTATTTGTTTTTTAATTTATCAGTTAGATTTAAAAACCCTAGAACTGACAACTTATTTTTTGAATTTTTTTGTTTGTTTTTTAATTTATCAGTTAGAGTTAAAAACCCTAAACTGACAACTTATTTTTTGAATTTTTTTGTTTGTTTTTTAATTTATCAGTTAGAGTTAAAAACCCTAGGGACTGAAAATTGTTTTGTGATTTTTATGTTTGTTTTTGTAATTTAGCAGTGTAGAGTTAAAAACCCTAGAACTGACAAATTAGTTTTTGAATTTTGTTATGTTTTTGTTTAATTTATCAGTTGAGAGTTAAAACCCTAGAACTGACAAATGATTTTTGAATTTTGTTATGTTTTTTTTTAATTTATCAGTTGAGAGTTAAAACCCTAGAACTGAAAAATGATTTTTTTTGTTTGTTTTTAATTTATCAGTTAGAATTAAAACCCTAGAACTAACAAATTAGTTTTTTGAATTTTTGTTGTGTTTTTGTTTAATTTATCAGTGTAGAGTTAAAACCCTAGGACTGACAAATTATTTTTTTTGAATGTTTTGTTTGTTTTTGTTTAATTTATCAGTTGAGAGTTAAAACCCTAGGACTGACAAATTAGTTTTTGAATTTTGTTTGTATTTAGTTGTACATTGTTTTATGCGTTGTTGTATATTCATGTTTTTGTTGTACATTTTTTCATTATTTTAATGTTTTTGTGTCATTTTATTTTGCAGGTTGTGAAGATCCGATATCATGTACCCACAGTTTTCACTGAAGCGCAGGTGGAACTGACTTTGACTGATTGGGAGTGGCTTGATGCCTTTGGGCTCAAGCAGGTGACTCAGCTGGAGCCTGTGGTCAGGGATCGGGCCTATCTGATGGCCCTAATCAACCTTTGGGATCCCCAGACCAACACCTTTCATATCCCAATAGGGGAGATGACGATGACCTTGGAGGATGTCTATTAGATTATTCAGATTTTGATAGATAGACTACTGATCCGAACGACGCCATGGGATCAGAGGACAGCAGTGTTGACACACTACTTTGGACATGAAGAAGAGATGGGGGTGGACAGCCCAATGGAGAGGGCAGAGGGTGACTGCCATATTGGTGGCATATTGGTTTGATGGTGGCTAGAGAGGGGTGTGTTGGGAGTGAGGCATGCATTACTTATGGGCCTTATTTCCAACATGCTTCTCCCCGACTCTTAGGGCACGAGGTTCCCATGGAACCTACTAGAGATGGTGTTGTGGTTGGTGGAGTGTCCAACAGAGGCTCCTATGATCATGATATGGGGACAGACTTTGCTGGCACAACTTTATGATGAGTTGTATGAGGTCCGTTTCCAGAGGCAGATGGGGATTAGTTGCAGCTATTTGTTGCAGTGTTGGGCTTGGCAGCACATAGCAGTGGAGAGGTCAGTGGGGCTGCCCTGGACGACTCGGGTAGAGATGGTAGATCGAGAGATTGGATACGGGGCATTGTGGTATAGGTCTAAGGAGTAGGGTCAGAGTCGATGATGGGCAGGTGCTATAGGGCAGTATGTCGATGCTTTCTCTCGACTTGCTCCAGGGGAGGTGTCCTGGTGCCCTTATCAGGACTGTATAGCCTGGCCTGAGGCTGGAGAGTGGCTCCAGTAGGTATAGAGGGGGCAGTGGTTGATTGGGTGTCACTGGTACTAAGAAGGAGTTTTTACCATATGGACGGGTTACATGACATTTTAGGGTATGCCAGGGGTTTCCTGGTGAGCCCGTGGTCTATCAGCGTCGGGGAGATGAGAGGACTCTAGCCTGGCCAGTCATTGCACCATTGGGTGAGGATGTAGATACCGTGATTGACATCCTGGACATGGATGACACTAGGACTACCACGGAGTATGACCAGTGGTGGACCTTGCGACGATGGCGAGGCGAGGGGCCTCTAGGTGGTGCAGCAGGCAATGAGGGTGCAGAGGCACCAGGTGAGGGTTGGGGGGTTCCATTGGAGGATGTGGATATGGTAGAGGTGGATGAGTTTACAGGGGAGGATATTGGGGTTTCGAATCATCCAAAGGTGCAGGATGTCCCAGAGCATTGGGAGCCATAGTAGGCTGCTATCTCAAATTCGCCTATGCCTCAAGAAATTTTGAAGGAAATGGAGGTAGGGTTACACGTTGAGAATGCACGTTTGGCGGGGCTACTTCAAAGGCGGGATGAGGAGCTAGGGGAGGCTTTATAGGAGAGAGATATCTTACAGACTCATCTAGCAGAGTGGGAGAATGCATGGGCTATGTATCATCGATAGGAGGGGGGTACCATTGCTGCACGAGAGAGGTATCTTATATGGGTGTAGTTGGCGAAGAGGGATAAGGTGCCGACACAACGTGATGATGTAATAGCGATGTACCATCAATGAGAGGTGGAGTGGTGTCAACACCGAATGGATCTGGAGGGGGAGATCATCTACCTTAGGGGGTAGGTACCTGAGCCCTCTAGAGGTGGGTCTTCACACCAGACGAGGGGTAGTGATACTGAGCAGTTAACATCATCTCATCGTAGGCGATTGGATGAGGTGGGGCTAGTGGGCGTGATGCGGGGGCTAGCACCAGCCACCCTGAGGGGTCCCATAGGACCCACACCATGGGGGGTAGTTCTCGTCACACCGATCCTGCATGATCATGGTGGCCAATGCCCTAGGCTTGGGGGTTTTGAAGTTTTGGATTTGGGTGCGAGGTCAGAGGACCGATTCATTGTAACCTACGGGCATTTTTTATGATATATATACAAATGACTTTTTTTCGGTGTTTATGCACTTTTCATGGTTTGTTTTTATGCACATGTAGTTACATTGATGTATGCATATGCTATTATGAATGCGATGTTTCTAATTTATATGATGTATGCATATGGAATGAATGAAATGAGTTGTTGATAACTTGTCGATGGTACCATAGATTGTACAAGAAATACTGGCTTGTTGTACTTATGGGATGGCTTTGTGGAATGACTTTGCATGTGAAAACTTTGTTTTTATATTTTGCATATTATCTGATGGTGATGTACGTAATGAAATGTTTCAGTTGTTTTAAAATGTAGTTAAGCTTTTCTGAGATTCAGATATTTTAACTAACTAGCCAAAACTGTACATTTATCTCGCAAGCCTTTTTTGAACAAGGTATAAATCTGAATTGGAGGTTAACTAAGTTATTTCACATCCCTGTGTGTGCAATTGAGTTTCTTTATGTGGTATTTGTCAGGATACCGCTAGTGCCAGATAGGCTATCAACCAAACCTGTACTGAGGATCACCTAATTAGCTCCACTAACTTCATTGTTGTATTTAGTAAGATTAATCCATGGGACAATCTAAGTTACCATAAGATAGCTCATCACATGCAAACATTGGTCTACTCACATGCAAAGCAAATGTGACAGACATATCGTCATGCGGTTAGGATACCGCCATTGCCAGGTAGGCTGTCCACCAAACCCATAATGAGGATCACCTAGATGGTTTTTGAATGCTGAGAATTCTAGGAATTCAAGTTCAAGATTTTTATTGGATCAATGGTTTAGGATACTTGCTCGTATACATAGTGATGAAAATCACTATATATTTTTCTCTTTGTTTTTCTTTTTGAGCAAGGATTGAATAGTGGTGAGAACCACTATTATTTGATTATGTATTTTGAGCTTTGTAAGGTTGAGCTTGTATGTTTGTGACTTGTGAATGACATTGATCCTTTTGGCCTTGGGGATGACTACCCATCCTGTTCAAGGACATGTAGTATGAATCCTTATGACTTTGGGAACCAAAGGGGATTAGGGATATGAAGAAAGGGCATTGATATTTTAGGCCTTGGGGATGACTACCCATCCTGTTTAGGGATGTGTAGTATGAATCCTTACGAATTAGGAGACCAAAGGTGATTGGAGATGGTCATGATGATGGTTTGTGGGAATTTTGTTTTTGAATGGCATCGATCCTTTGAGGCATTGGGGATGACTACCCATCCTTGGAAGGGACATGTAGTACGAATCCTTACAACTTTGGGGACCAATGGTGATTGGGATTTTTTGTAGTGGTGAAAACCACTGTTTATTAGGGGGAATTGATGGGGAAGATCTTGTCCTTTTATCAATTCTTAGCACTCTTGAACCATTCACACAGGGGGATGAACAGGCTAATCTTTCACCTATGGTACCCTAGACTGCTTTGTAGGTTTCTCTTGCGTTCACACAACTTAGGAATTATTTTATGTGTTTTAACTTGTGTAGGGATGTTACGTAACGAGGCATGATCCAAGTAAAACTTTCCCTTGTAAAATTTGTTTAACTTTATACAGTTTTTGGCTAGAAATTTAAAGACAGCTGGATGACAAAAACCCTATATACATTAGGAGACAACTGACTTATGTTAAAAATGGTGATGGTGTTATTTTGGATGTATGCATTTTATAAAATTGATGGAATGTGGAAAATAAAGGAATTGTCGAGCAATTACAGTCTATGGTGCTTGGGACATGTATGACCAACAAATATGCAATGTATGAATGTGATGCCTAATGCAACCTATATTTTTGTATTTTGATTTTTACGAGTATGCATGGAATTGAAATGCAAATTTTTTTTGTTATTTTTGATGATTTTATTGTTTTTGTTTGTTTTTGAATATTTATTTTAACCAAGCGGTTATGGTAACCCTTGGAGCTTTTGGTTTGACCAAAGGGTTTATGGATACCTTTGGGGCATTTTTGGGGTTGACCAAGTGATTGTGGGAATACTTGGAGCTTTTGGTTTGACCAAAGGGTTTATGGACACCTTTGGGGCATTTTGGGTTGACCAAGCGATTGTGGGAATCCTTGGAGCTTTTGGCTTGACCAAAGGATTTATGGATACCTTTGGAGCATTTTGGGTTGACCAAGTGATTGTGAAAATCCTTGGAGCTTTTGGTTGGACTATGGCTCTCTAAATGTGGAATGGCCTCAAATGACTGATGTTCAAGGGTTCTTGTTCCTTGATTCCTTCAAGAGAGGCGAGCCGGTATGTTCCAGGTCCTATTCTACTGTCAATCACATAAGGACCTAACCATTTTGCCATGAACTTGTCCCTTAGATGGGATGACAAATTAGAATTCTACTGGTTCTCTTTTAAGACCAAGTCACCAACCTAAAATTCCCTTAGGTGGACCTTCATGTTGTATGCTTTCTTAAGTCGCTCTTGATAGATACACAAATTCTTGAGAGCATTGACGCATCGTTCATCGAGCAACATCAGGTGGTCTAACCAGGCCTACCGTGCAGTGTCATCATCGGTGAACTCTTGCATTGAAATGCACAGGGAAGGGATTTTCAACTCGAGAGGCATGACTGCCTCGGAGCCATACACCAACGAAAATAGAGTTTCCCTAGTGGGTGTTCGAATGCTAGTGTGATAATCCCATAGGGCAAGCGGGATTTGAATGTGCAAATCCTTATGACTGTATGTGACTGCATTTTTGAGGATGGCAACTAGCATTTTGTTTGACGCATCTGCTTGCCCATTTGCCTGTAGATAATAGGGTGTTGAAAAACTATGCTGAATTTTGTACTTTTTTGTCAAAGCACGCACATCCTTATTCTTGAATGACATCCCATTATCCGAAAGGATCTTGGATGGAATACCAAAATGACATGATGTTATGCAAAATAAACTCCGCAATGCAGGTTCCAGTCGTAGAGGTTAGCAAAATCGCTTCCACCCACTTGGTGAAGTACTCTGTGGCCATTATGATGAATGTGTGATGACCTAACGACATAGAGGATATCTTTTCTATTAGATCGAAGCCCCACTGTGAAAAATTCCAAGTCGATTGGATCGGTTACAAGGCCTAAGAAGGTACGTGTGTCAAATTAGCATGGTGTTGACAATTCATGCACTTCTTTACATATGCACAAAAATCTCGCTCTAAAGATGGCCAATAATAGCCCATGCAAAGAATGCACTTTGCGATGGCCATATCACAGAAGTGGCCACCACATGTACCATCGTGTGCTTGGGTGATCGCCCAAGCGGACTCTTGCTGGTCCAAGCAACGGAGGAGGATTCCTTCATGGCTTCGATGATACAAAATGTCTCCTAACAAGATATGTTTTTCCACTTTTTGTTTAAATGATATTTTCACAGCTTATGTCAATCCAAGTGGGAGGTTACCTAGCTTGAGGTAATCCCTTATGGGTGTGTACCAATTATGTTGATCAGAAACCTCCATGGTATGAACAACCAATCCCTCTTGAAGTTCATCCCTAGCAAAAACTGAGCGGGAAAGAACTTGTAAAAATAGCATTATGTTGCTATTAAGAGGGGTCGAGGAGAACAAGGACCCCCAGTTGGTTCGAGTCAGACAATCATGAATTCGAGAAAACCTATCCTGAGATGGTTCAATCTGGATCAGGTGGATTCCTGGTGTTAGGTCAGAACTTGCATGCTCCATCACAGATTGTGATAATTTTTTAACCTAAATGGTTGTCATCTCATCGGAAGGATCTTGCAGGATTAGTGACCCCAAGGAGGCCATAGTATCCACAAAATGATTCGATGATCGAGGGAGTGCCTCGATGTCATACCATTCAAGTTATGCCAGGAATTTGTCCATAAGGGCTTTGTAGGCCTGCAGAACTAGACATTTACATTGGAATATTCCCTTTACTTGATTGACAATTAACAACGAATCACCAAAGATGTTTAACGTTTAATGTTCATGGTGATTACTGTCTGAAGACCTATGAGCAAGGCTTCATATTCTACATTTTTTTTGGTGCACGGGAAGTCTAATTTAAATGACAGAGGCATTGGAGCCCATTGTGGAGTGAAGAATACAATTCCCGCGCCACCTCCTTGCTAACATTTAACACCATTAAATAATAGGGTCATGACAATCTGTGACTCAGGCTCATCAGAATCTAGTGATTTTGAAACATGGAAAACCCCATAATCCGATAGTTCTACGGTCATAGGTTGATCGTCGGAGCCTCTGCCAGTTGATCGACGATGACTTGACCTTTTATGGATTTTTGTCCAATGAATTCTATGTCAAAATTCATCAACAACATGATCCATTTTTCCATGTGGCTACTATGATAAGTATGACTCATCATGTATCGCAATGGATTCTCCTTAGACATAACATACATCGTATTGCTGAGCATGTAGTGGCATAACTTTTTAGTAGCAAACACCACTGCCAAGCAGAGCTTCTCAACATATGCATATTTAAGTTCATAACTGACCAGGGTGCGGCTAAGATAGTAATTAGCCTATTATTTGTGTAGTTCATTTTTTTGGGACAACATGGCACCCAGTGCCACCTCAGTAGCTAAGATGTATAAGTAGAACGACACTCCTAGTCTAGGTGGTGCCAATACTGGCGACGAAGCCAAGTATTATTTAATGTCATCAAAGGCTGACTGGCACTTGTCATCCCAGTGAAATTTTACCCCCTTGTGCAATAATTTATTCATGGGTCAGCACTTGTCAGATAACTACACTATGAAGTGCTTGATTGACGCGACCTTTCCCTGTAGAATTTTGAGTTGCTTGATGGTAGTTGGGGGAAGCATTTCAAGGATTGCCTTGACTTTGTGTGGGTCTACCTCAATTCCTCATTTGGAGACTATGTAACCCAATAGATTTCTAGATGTGATGCCAAAGATGCACTTCTTAGGGTTTAGTCTGACTTTATGTTCCATGAGGTGATCGAGGATCCTGCTTAAGTCATCGAGATGATTTGGGCACAAAAGAGATTTGGCCAACAAATCATCCATGTAATCTTCCAAAGTTTTGTGCATGTAATCATGGAAGATGTACATCATGGCATGTTGGTAGGTGGCACCAGCATTTTTAAGGCCAAAAGGCATGACCTTATAACAAAATGTCCCCCAAGGTGTTGTGAACATCGTTTTTAGTTGGTCCTCGGGATTGATATGAATCTGATTGTATCCCGAGAAACCATCCATTAGGGAAAGAATTTCATGACCCACTGTAGTATCTACCAATGCGTCAATGCTTGGCAAGGGAAAATCATCCTTAGGACTCTCTTTGTTTAGATCTCAAAAATTGATGCATATGCGAATCCTCCCAACGGGATTTTTGATGGAAACCATGTTAGACAACCATGGTGGTTAATCCATACAAATGACAAACTGTGCATCCAACAACTTTTGTAGCTTATCTTTGACCATTAAGGCCACTGTTGGGTGCATCTTACATAGTTTTTGCTTTATTGGCTTGACTGTCGAATCAAGCGTTAGATTATGCATGACTAGCTATGGGTCTAATCCCAACATGTCTTTGTATGACCATGCAAAAACCTCCTTCTTCTCTTTGAGAAGGGCAATGTAGTCAACTTGCTCTTCGGGGGATAAAATTACCCCCAGCTTGATGATTTGCAAATTCACTGGATATGAGCCCATGTCTACGTCAGTCATCTCCTTGACCGACATGTGGAACCCGTCCTCCAACTGGTATGGAGTTGGGATCAAGTGGATATCATTTTTTGAATTTAGATCATCGTTCAGAATGTCAAGTTCCTCTTCAGCATGGAAGACATCCTGAGTCTGTCCTGAGGTGAAATGGAACATCCCAACATAGGCCAGTACTCTGATGGGGATGGTGGTGTGTCAGCATGATCCTAGTCTATAACATCTAGGTCTAGATGCAATGACCATGTCGGGTCGGCTGGATCATGGATGGGGGCGATTAAGTCAATGGAGATCATGTTGATGAAATGATTATGGTCTAAATTACTGTGGGTATGACTGCTAGGACATCCTAGATGATCTTTGTGCTTAGGATCTGGATCTATGGGTACTGGCACAAATGGATCGGCCCTGTGCACGGATAAAAAGATAGGGTCTTCCCTAGACATTAACGGTTTTATAGGGTCTCCAGGTGGAAGATGCTCTCTATATACCTGGAGTGGCAAGTGCAGTAATTGCTATAACTGTGCCTGGTTTAGGTGCCACCTATGCCTTGGCCCTATGTGTAACTATTCAAACATGTCATCTATGTCCAAGGGATATTGGTGTTATCGCATATGATTGAGATAATCCATCTCATTTTCATATTCATAATCACTATCAGATATCCAAAGGCCTTCGTTGGCTCCAACAACTAGTTGCGACATATGAGGCTCATCTTGCTCGAGCAAATTAATGTGGTCCCATCGAGGTTGTTTCACTCTCTACGAGGGGACCTGATACTCTTGAGGTGGCATATGCTCAATTGGATCATCCAAAGGAAACATTGTTAGGAAGCTCTCCTGATAATCATCCATGGGATGTACTTGTGAATGATTACTATCAGACTCAAAAGGATCCCAAGGTGCTACCTCGTATTTTGACTCATCTTCTGAAGACCCTTCTTGGTCTTGTCCATATCCCTCTTGTAGGTGAGTCCTCGAATTTCCTCCCTTTTTGGCCGAATGGAAAGGGTTGTTATGGTCAACAAGGTTGGTTGTTAACAATGGGTGATAATCCCCCAATGTATATGTTGTGTTAGGATTGGCATATGGATCTAATGCCAACCCATCCTTGTTGCCTATCCCTAGGTATTGCATGTTCTCTACCAATATGTCTAGGGGTAGGTGGTGGTTGAACCCTACTGTTGACTTTTCATACGACATTTGATATCTCAATTGGCAAAGAACACGCACTCCTTGCTCATACCTTCCCAACCCATATCCGTGCCAATTGCATTGGCCAAGATATCTCAAAGTGAAATCAGGGTTGGACACATAGTTGACATCCTTAGCAAAGGGCTCTTCGTCTTCATCTTCTTGCATATAAGTTTCAACACCATTATCCAGGCCCCCATAAATAAATTTTGTCTGATTGGGTGGGTAGCCTAGAGGAACCACAGATCCTATGGGGATTCGAGGTCTCCCCATGTCTTGCATGGACTCAAATGTGGGCATTGCTACAATGTTACTCACTAGATACTCTCCTAGGCCCGTGTTGGCCATCTCAACGGTGACCGTTGGTGGTTGATGGGGAGTGAATGGGAGTCCTTCCTGATTCCACTCCATGTGGGGTGAACTAGGCATCTCGACTTCCATTCAAATAGGCATCTCTTCTATTGAGATGTTTGAGATGAGGGATGGTTCCTCTTCTAGGGGTTTCTTTCCCTTGTCCTTTGGTGTGGCCACCGTAGGTGGCGGCGTTGTTGAAGGACCAAAAGATGGACCTTGCTAGGGATTCGATGGACTCGACAATGGGGATGCCTACGGAATCGGACCCTGGTTAGATGGATTCAACTAAAAATCCAAATGTGTTGATGGAAGGGTTGATTGCGGCATGAATTGCATCGTATTACAGTACTTGAAGGGATCTAAATCTACTAGGACTACATGCACCTATCCTTCAAATGTATACTTTAGGCACTGATGAGCTATTGAAGGGACACACTTCATGTCCCTGATCCAAGGCCGGCCCAACAAGATATTATAAGCCATATCACCTTCCAAGATGTGGCACAATGTATGAATAGTCTTTTGTCCCACTTGAATGGGTAGGACAATTATGCCAACCATCGAGCATATTGCATCATTGAATGCTTGTAGTGTATAGGTGGAGGCCATGATGTGAGATGCCGACAACTTTAGATGTTTCAATGTTGCTATTTTGATGATATTACTGGACAAGCCAGTGTCCACCAACACCCTTTTATATGGAATCTCGTTGACCCGTGCAATGACGTGTAGGGGTGGATCCACCACATCACCAGTCACTGATTTCAATTCATCTTCTATAAAGGTGATGACTAGTTATTTACATTATTTTGCATGTCCCATGAAGTTGTTGAAATATTTTGCTTCGTGGGGCTATAGATTGATGGCTTTTAATATCTCCATTAGAGCCTCCTGATGGGGCACTGATTTTTGAATGAGCTCATATATGGAGATCCTAGTCAACGTGGTCCTTAGACTTTGGGTAATTCTAGTCTGAATTGTGGCCACTGGTCTAGGTAGTGGAGGTTACGTAGGGTGCTATTGAGGTTGTGATGTCGATGGAACTTCTCTAGTGGCCACCGCAGGGGCAGCTCCTTGATACCTCCTATTCCTAGTCATGATGCTTATCATCCCTACATACCCCTGCATGGGGAAATTCTGTTGCACCTCATTGAATTGAAGGGGTTTTTCCTACACATCATGGGTAGGCAAGGGGTCTCTAAAGACTCCCATATGTTGGTTGTTTTGCGCTACGGGGTTGTCCACCGCCAATGTCTTATTGTCGATTAGGTCTTGTACCAAACCTTTGAATTTCCAACATGTGTTAAGGTCATGTCCCTTCCATCTGTGGAACCTAATGTACAAATCCTCCCAATACCCCTTAGGCTTCGGTGCATTGGGATCTATAGTTTGAATATCTGGCAGGTTGATCAAGTTTGTCACTGACAAGCGATCAAACAGGGAGTCTCTGGACTCCGTGTAAGGTGTAAATTGTCACCTAGGGCGACGCTGCTGATTTTGTTCCTGAATCTGGTTTTCTCTATCATAATTTTTAGGAGGCACCACCCAATAGTTATCATTTTGAGTATGTTTTGCTTGTGCAGGCTTAGGGACATTGACAAAAACCTGATTGACCACAGCGGGTTTCTGTTGCATGGTCCTTATTTTGATTTTCTTGGTCCATTCTTTCTTCTTAGATTTGATGATCTTGCCATCCTATATCTTGATCTCCTTAATGATTCTGGCTTGTGCCAGAGCTTCCTCTAAAGTGGCATATTGTTGCAGCTACAATAGCATAGGGATCGATCTCAAACAACTCTTTGAGAACATTTGAATCAGGTCAGACATGGGAGGGAGGTAGGGTAGCTTTGAAAGTAGCATCCTCCATCGGTTCCCATATGCCACCATGGTCTCTTCCTCATACTACCTGAGGCTAGATAGGTCACTTAATGATGCCTTTTTCTTGGTGTTGAAGGCAAAGCGTTCGAGGAATGCGTCCACTAGCTGATCCAAGTTATTGATGCTATGTTTTTGCAACTGAGTGAACCAATCTGAGGTAGGGCCTACGAATGTGGTTATAAATGTTCTTAGTAACAAAGCATCATTGTCCTAAATGCCAAAGCACTGGCTCAGGAATCTAGTCACATGATCTTGGGCATCCTCCTCCCCTTTAAAGAGTGCCAACTGGGGTAGTTTAAAGTGTTTAGGGTATGGAGGTATTGACACTGACGGATGCACAAGATGACTATGGAGTTGGTGTAAAGTGGTATTTTGGGGCCCAGAAGTCTTGATATCCATAGATTCTAAGCGCTCTAGCAATGCTTTATATGCATCAAAGGATTTGATTTCTTCCTCCTTGGTTTTCTCCCACTGTGGGAACTTGAAGCTTATGGAGGGGTGGCTAGGTAGTAGCCCCTCTACCTTGGTAGGGTGTTTTTGCCCGCTCTTCTTCTTTTTCATACTCATAGGCTTCTTCAATATTTTTTTGACGAAACCTATAACCATGGGTGGGTCCCCGTGGGGGGCGCCCATCATTGTTCCTAGGAGTGGCCTCCTGCTCAGGTCTAGGAGGTCTCAGAGGCAGCACTTGGTAAGGTCACGGGGACCTATCTTGCACTAAGGAGTTGCACCTCATACACTTCTACTTTATGCACATGAGGGGTTGGGACCTTCTCAGGAACATTGTTATGAAGAAATTCGGTTGTCTAACGTTGAATGTGCTCTTTGCTAAGGCGGTACAGATGCTCTAACTATTTTTGATCTTTCCTGAGCTGCATGAACTACGCTTGGCGGGTGGTATGTCTGGAAAATGCCAAGTCAATTTTTTCTACCGTCTCTCGTTTAGGAAGTCTATATGCTTCTCCCACATGTCTATCTTGGTCATGGTGATCCGAGATCCCTATGGGTTGCTTTCCTCTATCGAGGTTAGCGGTATTCACCCAAGGCTCTAGCCTTAATGGGTGATCTTGATACATAGCAGGCATGGAGGTACATCACTCCCATGTTGTGTACTGCTCTTGAGGAATGTGGTAGTCTTCCTTGTACTCCCTTTCATATGCGTGCAAGGTGCGGGCATAATTGTCTTGCCCTGTCTGGAGAGTCTGATACTTTGGATTTGGTCTAGTGTTTCTAATAGTAATACAGGGTAGAGGAGGGATGACAAAATTATGTGGCCCCTCCTTCTAGACCCTCTGTTATTCTAGCACTTCATCACTAGGCCACTCATAATGAGCATCTAAGGGAGGTCTCCTGTCTATGTTGAGTGCCACATGTAGGTTCTCCTCTTGAAAGTATCTATGCTGAGTGGGGGTGCCCCTCAAATAGGTGCCTCTATAATCCTATTTTTTTATGGCATGATGTGGACTATCTTAGGTGCCATACCGCCAAGGCAGGATGACTAAGTCCTCAGGACTATATCGAAGGTGACTTGCCCCCATTTGTGCACTCTCTGCAGCACTTTCCCGTGATTGGGCTCGGCTATGGGTGTACACCATGGTGATGCTTACCTAAATATGTGTACATTTTTATCTTCTTTTAGGATTTCTTATGCTACACTAAACAGGAAATATCACACACACAAAACAATGATTATCTTGTTTAAAGACTAAAAGTGTGCCCTAAACCTGGTTTAGTGTGTTTTGGTGTTTTGAAAGCTTTTGTAAATAATATTTAAATGCAATATGATGGCTCTTATGACTCCCAAAAATGGTCGCCCCTTCAATATACCATTGCCAAGCCAATATACAAACCTCTCTATATACCCACCCTTACGTGAGGGAAACTATTGGTATGTGAGAGCAGATGGTACATGGAACATAGGTGGTATGGAAGGGGAATTGATCTGTTTATGAAACCTACCATAGAAGACTTATCCTCATGCATTAGGAATCACCCCCGCTACACTTGGTCAACTTTTGTCAGGATTTATGTCTAGCAACAGTCGCGATCAGGGTTATGTATGCAGTATCTCAAGCCAAGGTGGTGATGAAATCCATCGTTGGTATTGCTCAAGGGTTGGGGTTTTACGACCAACTCCTTGTTGTTTCAAATTACCACGTGGTGTGTGGGGTTCTTTTTAAGTTTCATAAATGAAGCAAACAAGCATTCAAACTCTCCTATGCAAGAAAATAACCAGAGAACAGAAAGCAAAAAATTGATAGAAGGTGTTTAGGACCCCTACCTCTTCTCTGCCCAAATCATATGTCTCTAAATTTTTTCCCTAAAATTGCACAGAGAGCTATTCGTCTCGAGGTGAGATGAATAATAGATTTGTATTCGTCCTAAGGTAGGACGAATTCATATGCATCCCTAGATAAGATGAATTCCAGCTCTGTACTCATCACAGACTAAAATGAATAGCATTACAGCGTTTGAAAACTTGGTACCTATAAGAAAAAACAAGCAACTTTGATCAAAAAGTTAATCTTAAAAATAAAGGGATAGAGGTCCCATTGTGATGATGGCATCTACATCTTAGTAAAGGTGGGAAATGATGAAAACCTGGTCAAAAATGCTCAGAATGAAATGAAATTTAAAATACAGCCTATTTAAATAACCTAGAATAAGATGCAAAAAGAAAAGAAAGGAAATATACCATAGATTTCTATTCACTCTGGGGTGGAGCGTTTAGAACTATGACAGCTTGGGGGGCGCTCGAGGGCAGAACGCCCACCGTTTGGGACTTTTTTTCGACACCAATCCACTTGGGATGGGTCCAAAATCTCTTATGGGGTGTTTTTGACAAATTTTGTGGGATATTGTGGCCAAAAATTGGGTTGGGTCCGGATTTGTGCTTCCAATAATCCCAATAACCTCCCTTTTGAATGAGAGATTAAGGATGTGAAAGGCGCAAATTGCATGTAGGTATGTAAATTGGTAGCATTTCGTTGATCAAATGCTCCTTCTTTGTATATTTTTTGGGTGAGAAAACTCACCAATTTATAGACCTAGGGTCTCTCCATTTGAATTGCGCATGCGAGGGTGCCACTTGAGTTGTTTGTCCTATTTTAATAGAAAAGATAATTCCCTTATTTAGAGTCTCCTTGCATGAGGTCTCTAAAATAAATACATGCATGACTAAAGTCTCTCTTCTTGATTTGAAGCCATTCCTCGTAATTGCATGGCCTGCAGCTTCAGTTAACTGGCAAACTTATCAAGGTTTGAATTTTTTCCAATCAAACTTGCTATTCACCTCACCCTAGGGTGAATTGTGATATTCATCCCTGGGTGGGATGAATTCTAGTTTGTATTCATCTTTGGGTGGGACGAGCAGAGAGCAAGGTGCCAAATTGACCTCTGACCTCCAAAATTGCTTTTGGGAGTGGTTAGGACTACTATTTAACCTCTAGGGGCTGCCCTAGGGGCTGTGTGTGTCAACTCGATCAGTTTTTCCAGTCACATAATTGTATTGGTGCTGTTTTGGTGTCTACACTAACTAGTTCATGGATCACACTCCATAGGAGAACTCTTTACCCTTACTCTAGTTTATGGATATCTATCCATAGTAGAACTCTTTCCCCTCTGCTCTAGATGGTGCTATTCTAGAAGACTTATTCCCCCATTACACTAGCTTGTGGATCTCTCTCCATAGAAGACCTTTATCCTCACTTAGAAGACCTTTATCCTCACTACATTGGCTAATATATATCTATTTACTAGATACTTATATCCTCTACTTTTTCACCTCCAAATATTACTCTCAACTCTGCTCAATCTCTATCTCAAATCTGCACTAAACACTATCCTCAGTCTAGCACAAATCTACTCATAAATATGACTCTGGTCTAGCACAAATCTACCCTTAAATATGTCTCAATATTTAACACAAATATTGATCAACTCTTCTTAGATTTTTCCCAAGCCTTAACACAAAGCTTGAACAAATCAATCAATAAAATCTGCTCTCAATGTTATCTCAAGTATTCACCAATACTTGCTCAAATATACCTATAAGTCTTCACCAAGACTTACCTTAAACTACTCTTAAGCCTTCACAAAAATTTACCTCAAATTTATCTACAAGATTTCACAAAAGCTTGCTCAAATATGTTCTTAATCTTTCACAAAAGCTTACTCAAATATTTACAAAACTTACATACACAAAACCTAAATCTCTTTTAGAAACCTCTTCAAACATAAACAAGTTTTACTCAAAATCTTGTTTAACCTCAGGAGCATATAGAGAATGATAATCTCTATCAAAACCTCAATATGTTTCACACTCACAAATTTTTGTACTCAACAAAAAAATCTATCTCTTGTAAACTCTCTTTTAAATCAATTCATAATGAAGTATAATTTGTTTCACAAAACTTGATCTACAACTCCCATATTCTCAATAAATAATTCTCAACCAAATTCACTCAATGAAAACCAACTTGCTTACAAACCCTAATCAAGTGTTTCACCCTTATTTCAACACAAAGCACAATGTGGGTATTAAACCCTAACTCAAATGATTCTCAATCTCAAATTGAATCAAATCATCCATCAACAAGATGCACTCAAACTTGCTCACACATTTTCAATAATACTCATCAATCCTTTTCACTCCACCTTATATTTCATACAATTATTTCAATCACTCTAAAAAAAATATAGTGTACCCATACTTTTTTGCTTTGATGGAGATATGTATTCAAAACCTGTTTTACTCACAACAAAACCTTTTTACCAATTCTAGGTTAGATAGCAATAATCTATCTCAAAATATCCACACTAATATTCACCTCAATAATTATTTCACCATTTAGAAAATACAATAAAATATCAAGTTTCAAATACACCTTATAATATCCAACACTCAAAATAACATTCAACACATAAAAAATAAAGTTCCTTTGTAAACACCTTATAATCTCCAATCCTCTCAAAAAATATTCAACACATAAAAATAAATATTCCTTATTAACACCTTATAATCTTCAATTTTTTATTTATTTTCCAAGCACAAAAATAAAATATTATTTCAACAACCCTTATGACTCCCTATACATTCCACACATGCTTTTTAATTATCACATAGCTTCAAAAACCTTTACGCATTCAAAAGACTTTGGAAAATTAATTTAAATGTTGCAAACCTTAATATTGATTCACATCACCAAAACTTTCATATGACTTCGATGACAAAATCTCATTGACCAACACCCAAATTTGAACCCATGATTTATTCCACTACAACACCTTAGCCCAAGGCTAAGCTACCATCTGGGCTACACACCCAAACATGAACCAAATTTCCATGCTCATGTATTAATGTTGCCGCATAAATTTTTGTGAAAAATAAAAACATCTCTTTAGGCATACAATATTTAAAATAAATATTATACCCTTTTCCTTTTAACCACTTCCTTGTATTTTTGGAAAAATAACCTTATGATATCAATGATGATGTTGATGATGTTGTGGACATAAAACCTCTTAAAATCAATTACAAAAAAACTTGCTCAAATATTCCAATAACCAATCCCCTTTGCTTTGGTTCGTATACCTCTATCCATAAGAGATACCAATCCTCTTTGCTCTGGTTTGGAGACCTCTATCCATAGGAGACACCAATCCTCTTTGCTTTGATTCATGGACCTCTATCCATAGGAGACACCAATCCCTTTTGCTCTGGTTTGTGGACCTCTATCCACAAGAGACACCAATACCCTTTGCTCTATTTTTTTTATCTCTATCTAAAAGAGACACTGATCCCATTTGTTCTGGTTCATGGACCTCTATTTATAGGATACACCAATCCTCTTTGCTCTGGTTTGTTTCAAAATTTTCTCAAAATTGATCTAACATAATACTTGCTCAAATCTATTTACCAAGACCTTCTCAAATTTGCTCCAAACCCATAGACAAGGCTTGCTCAAATATGCTCACCAATACCTGATCAATTTTACCCCAAGCCTACACAAAAGGATTGCTCAAATATTCTCATCAAAACCTAATTCAATATACTCCAATCCTACACACAAGGCTTTCTCAAATCTGCTCACCAAAACCTGCTCATAACTCTACTTAAATCTTCTCCAAGGCTACACAAAAGGCTTGCTCAAATATACTCACCAAAACCTGCTCACAGTTCTATTCAAATTTTGCTTCAAGCTTACACACAAGGTTTTCTTAAATCTGCTCTATACCTACACACTAGACTTGCTCAAATCTTCTCACCACAACTTGCTCTTAACTATGCTCAAATCTGCTCATAATTCTACACCAAATATTGCATACAAACAATGCTCATATCTTTCCCAAATCTTACATATAAATAATGTTCATCTATATAATGATGTTCTCAAGTGCTATATCTAATCTTCAATATGCTTTCTTCAACTAAATCAGTTTAGACATATTCTACCCAGAATTTGTTTAACCTATTAAACGTATAGAGAATGATATGCACTAACAAATGCTCAATATGTTCTTCATATTCATTATGTCTGTCACTTTCACATGTCTCACATTTATTTCATTTTAAAGGTATCTCTAGTCTAGCACTTGAAAATTGACCTGGTAATTGTTGATTTGCACCTTCACTCCAAAACCAATCATAATGCACAAGTTTTACTTTTTCATCTATTCCCAAAATAAATCATGAAGATGCATAAATTTTTATCTATTATACTTGCACATGCATTCCCAAATTCTCTCAAAATCAATGCATATATTTTCTTTACAAGATTGGTCTATAACCCTTGCAATTTTATTTTCAAATCCATTCAAAAATATTACACAACTTTATTCTTAAACCCTAGAACATATATTTCCAGTTTCATTCAACAATGATTCACAATTACTCCCAACTTCAATCAATCACTAATGCACATCAAATTTACTTTCAAACACTTGCACTTTTATTTCCAATTTCTATCAAAGTAATGCACACTCAATCAATCCTTATTTCTCCAAAAATATGACAAATCAAACATATTAAGAGGGAATTAAATCACCATAGCTTTAAAACTGCCTTGATGATGATGTGCCTTCAAAACTTACTTCAAAATAATTTCTCTTTCTTATCCCACTTCAAAAACTATTTAGCAAATCTCTTTTTTAAATCGTCCACATTAAATTCCTTCTCAAAAAGTTGTGGACAATAAGACTTGAAAATAATACTTTATAAATCCTTTTTAGTCTCCAAAATAAAGCTTTCAATAATGAACAAAACCCCTCAAATTTTCCCTTTACTATCATGCAAAGAATGCAATCAACACATAAACCATAATCACATCTTATAACTCCCAATATCACAATGCACAAAAATAATTTTCACTACATCCCAAAATACTGTATAATACCCAATAATATAATGTGCAAATGATAACTCTTAATTCAACTTCATACACCTTATATCTCCTTTACTAATGCACAAAATAAATTTAACTTTATACTCCCTCATACAATATCTGAAATACAATTTTCAATTAATCATTATATACCTTATGACTCCAAACAATATGCAAAATATAATTAATTCCAGCACACCTTATGACTCCCTAACATAATCAAAGAGGATACATACGTTATAAATTATAATCAAAATTTGCCCTTACCAACACACAGCTATTGTGAATCAAACCTGACACTTCTTTCTTTCCCATGCCCTAGTGCAAGCTAGGCTACCGCTTGAGCTAGCTGCCCACATGAAACTTAAAGCACATGAATAGCCTCTTCAACATCTTCTACAAATTTCTTTGACCAAAATTTCAACCAAAATGAAGCTGCTACAAATTGAACTCGTGACCTCCTTCTTGCCCACATCTTAGCGCAGGGATGTCTAGTTGTCTAGGCTAGCCACCTAAATGGAACTACGAATGCGTTGTCTTCTATTTGTATTTGATTTTAGCTTTGCCTTAAATGATGTGCATACTTCCCCTTTATTTTCTTCAGCCCTCTGCAAACTTTGTGCGAATAGATTTTGATTGGCACACATACAAATACTTGGATCAATGAATTATTTACCCTCATTTAAATATGCATTTTGATTACTCCTTGGAAACGTCAACACTATATTTATTTTTTGCTTTTTTTTATTTTACATTGGCACATTTTAGTCTTACACTTGTTTATATTATAATATTTAAAAAAATATTATAATAATAGCTTTTAACCTTTTTCCTCCCTTTGTGGTATTTAAATATTTTTCAAGAAAATAAATTCATGTCCTTTTCTTGCAATATTTAATCCCAAGCCTTTTAAAAATTTGTCTTTATTCATAATATTTAAATTTGACATTTAAATATTATAACCTTTCTCTTAGAAAAATAACTTCTTTTACCTTGAATTTTCGTTCATTGCTTGCTATCAAAACCATGGGGAATATTTTTGCATTGAAAACCATGCACCTTTGACATCAAAATATTTCTACCTCATACACCCTTTGACATGAATGACAACTCAATATACTCAATATTTCCAACAGTAAAAAAACATAATGCAAAAATTTATAGATACAATTTTTTGACTCAATATTGTAGACCTCCTTAAAAGAAGCAACAATTTTCATCACAATATGAACTAGAGATCATATGTGGTTTACCACGTATAGCGAACATTATTTTTTATTATCCTTCACCTTTGGCATATTTCTAATGTTAACACCTAAAACAAGAAGTTTTGATTTTTAAATTGGTGATCATGTGCGGTTTACTAGGTATAGCAAACATTATTTTAATTATCCTTTATCTTTGGTAAGATTTTAATGTTAACACCTAAAACAAGGAACTTTGATTTTTAAATGGTGATGTGGGGTTTACCATGATTAATGGTGGGTATAAAGAATATTATTTTTACCTATCATATTAAATGATAAATGCAATATATACACACTTATAAAATTTTAGTAAAATTATAAATAAAACCTTCCACTAACAACCTAAACCCACCTTTCCCACATTTTTGTATTTTTTTATTTAGAAAAAATCTCTTGTGGATTGTCTTGGTTTAAGAAATATTAAACACTTTTTAAATATTGAACCACTTTTTACGTATTGAACACTTTTTAAAAAAAATTATTTAGAAAAAATCCCTTGCAGATGTCTTGGTTTAATAAATCAAGACTAGGGGTTCTACACCATTAAAATCATTCGGGAGTTGTGCTTGAATCTAACATAACTAGCATTATCTGCCTTAGTTTGAAAAACCACGACCTCTGCCTTAGTTTGAAAAACCATGACCTCCGCCTTGGTTTGAAAAACCATAGTGAAGGGGTTCTACACCATAAAAATCACTGGAGAGTTGCATTTACATCCAAACCTAACCACACCATAGGGTTATGCATAAGCGCGAAATATCGCAAATTGGCTCTATTTAGGATTTAAATTTTTTTAAATTGGCTAATTTTAGATCCTTTCAGTGGGGCCCATTCGCCCGCAATTTACGGGGTGGAAGTTTTTTTGGGGTAAATTCGCCCATCGTTGATAATCATGAAAATAATTTTATTTTAATTCATCGACCTCAAATTACAAATGATTTTGATATTCCCCCCAAATCGCCTTCAAATTATAAATGATTTTTTATTTCCCGCCCAAATTTTCTTCAAATTATAAATGATTTTATATTTCTCACCCAAATTGCCTCATATACTACCTATATATGTATTGTACTGGGTATCGATATACATACATTGAAAATATTGTAACTTGAAAATAGCTTTGAAACAATGAAAAACTTGAGGTGTCGGTTGACATACATCTATCACTTGCAAAGGTGTCAGTAGGTTGCAGAAGTGTCGATCGATATTAGCCTATCGATTATAGGGTTTGACGATCGACATTTATCTATCGATTGCAGAGGTGTCGATCATCATTTGTTAGTCAATTGCAGCACCGTGTCTATCGGTATTAGTCGATCAGTTGTAGAGGGGTCGATCGATAGTACGTCATCAGTTGCAGGGACTATCAATTGGCAATTATCTATCAGTTACAAAAGTTCCAATAGGTATTAGTCAGTTGGTTGTAGTACTGTGTCGATCAACATTAGTCAATTGGTTGTATGGTTGTCGATCATCATTAGTCTATTGGTTGCAGGAATTGTCTATTGGCAGTTGTTTATCGATTATAGAGTTGTCGATCAGTATTAGTCAGTTGGTTGCATGACCATGCCGATCTAAATTATTCGATTGGTTGAGGTGTCGATCACCATTTTTCTATCGAGTGTAGGGACTGTCAATCAACATTTGTTCATAAAAATATCTACAACCGATCGATATGTTTGCAATCGATTGGTATGACTATAATCGATCGACATAACTACAACTGATTGGTATATCTACAACCGATCAGCATGGCTGCAACTAATTGATATAGTTGTAACCGATCGACATGTCTACAAATGATCAGCATATCTACAGCCGATATACATCGCTATAGCCGATTGACATCGTTGCAACCGATCGTCATTGCTGCAACCGATCGACATCTATGCAACCAATCGATAATTGATATGTCTGCAATTGATCGATATATCTACAACTTGTCGGCATGTCTACAATCGACTGACATATCTAAAATTGATCATCATCATTGTAACCAATCGATATCTCTACAACCGATTGTCAAGTCTACAGTCGATCGACATGCTTGCAACCGATTGAATTTTATGTCTTAGACCTATCATCATAAATCATAAAAAGTAAAAGACTTTCTTGTCGACCTAAATCCTTTAAGTTTACCATACATTTTTAGAGTTTGTAACCCGATATTCAAGGCCCTAAACATAGAAAAATTTTCCATGGTTTGAAAATTTTTGGAGAAAAAAAATTGAAATTTGCCATGGTTTGAAATTTTTTGGAAAAAAACAATAGCAATTTGCCATGTATACTTCTACATATTTCACCAGGATTCCAATACAATTTACCTTCATTTTATAAATAGATTTCAAGTTCAACCCCTTATACATAACCCTACCACACCAACATTATCAACTGGATTTTACGTACCCGATGTGCTTTTGATAGGGTGAAAATTTGAACCAAAAATCTCCCTTGGAATATTACCCTACCCTCTCAACTCACCTACAAAAAATGAGTTTCCTCCACCTTTTTGTTAATATCTTAATAACATCAACATTTTCAATTTTTCGCTTTTCTTTAACTACCGTATTAACATAAGCATTTTCAATTTTTCGCTTTTCTCTAATTGTCGTCCAACTTTCTCTAATTTCCAAACTGGCCAGCAAGAAAAGCTCTAAATATTCATTAAAACTCATTAAAACTTATAAATAAAACCTTCCATTACCGACTTCCTCCACATTTTCACTAATATCTTATAAGCGTCAACATTTTCAATTTTCTACTTTTCTCTAATTACCGTCAAACTTTCTCTATTTTCCAAAATGACCTCATAGAAGTAGCAAGAAAAGCTCTATACATTGAAAAATCATTAAAAAGATATTAATTGACCTAATAGAAGTAGCAAGAAAAGCTCTACACATTGAAAAATTATTAAACAGACATTTATTGATATCTTATAAGCGTCAACATTTTCAATTTTCCGCTTTTCTCTAATTACCGTCCAACTTTCTCTATTTTCCAAAATGACCTCATAGAAGTAGCAACTTTCTCTATTTTCCAAAATGACCTCATAGAAGTAACAAGAAAAGCTCTATACATTGAAAAATCATTAAACATATATTAATTGACCTAATAAAAGCTCTACACATTAAAAAATTATTAAACAGACATTTATTGACTAACGTCGTCCATAACGTCATTCGTAAAGACAATAATCTTATATCATTATTTTCTATTGTCAATGCCCATCTGTTTTTGTTTGTTTGCACCTATATGTTTTTTTGTGTAGATATCTACTGAGTTCATATCATTATTTTTAATCTCCCCCTTTTTTTTTTTGGTAAATTTAGTATATTAACAGTGGGTTTTTATAGAGGATCCCAAAACCTTATGTACAAAATCAGCCTTGCTTCTAATGATGCATCATGCCTCCTGGCTAGATATATAATCCTGATTGCAGAGATAGCAAAACCTAGTCTAATTACCTAGAGGCTATAGAGAAGGCATATATGCCTGAATAACGAGATAACAAAATGTAATTTAACTAAGGTAACAAAATATAATAGCCAAAGAAATTGAAACATTTAGAGAACAAAAACAAACAACCATTCACCAGTCATATCACAGCTACTCCGGATCCTCCTGATCCTCCGAGTTTTGATGCTCTTGGGTCTGCTTCAGAATTTTGATCATGGAGTTAATAGAAGTGAGAATGGTAGATGCCAGGCCCAGGAGGGGCTATCCGGGAGGGATCTCCCTGTCACTCTCAGTGTCCAATGGAATCTTCTACGGGAGGCTGTCCTTCTCCTTCTTGATTTTCTTCAAGCACTGGGAGGATCTGCCAGGGGTGGAGGACTCATCGCCAACGCTTCGTTTCGGCTGAATTCGAATGGTGATCCTATATGGGGAAGGCCTGTCAGTGCTGGGAGGGCAAAATCTGGGGAGCTAGAGGCTTGGCCCTCTGCAGGGGTGGATGCACTGCCATAGGGCTGGGAATTTAAAGGGTTGACAACTTTTAGGGGAGGGTGCATGGCTAGGGATTTCCTGTAAATGACTTCCATGAGGCCTTGATGGGTGGGTGGGGAGGAAAATTTCCTACTCTTATCAATGGCAAGGGCAAGGGAGTTCATTAGGTAATCAGGGAAGCTCACTTGCTTGGCATCGTGAAGGTGATTGTAAAAACTAATGTGGAAGCTGCGAAGAGGCTTCTTCGGATCATCACAAGTGATATATTGCATGATGGAAATCATGATGGACCTGTATGGTCCAGGTAGGGCTAACCGAAGGAGGTAAGTCTTGTACCAATCGAGGTTTTTCCCTTTATCAGAGAACTGCTCCATCTCCTCGGCCCAATTGTGGCTGTCTCTTCTGATGTTCTGCCCAAAGAGGGGCAGACCAGAGACTACCGCCATGAATTCGATAGAAACTCGAATGTTTATCCCTTTAATGAACACATCACACTGGGTCCAAGTATCAACAAAGGCTTGCATTATTTCCTAGTCGGGACCGAAAAACTTTTCTAGAAAGGGCAACAGCTTCTTGGCTTTCATAAACATTCTCGCCTCATCTCATAGGGATAGAGAAGAGGGCTCGATAAAGGGACCAACCATGGTTAATACTACCCACAGAATTCTCCAGAGATAGAGGTTGGAACTAACCACCAGAATATATAAGAAAGAGAGGGGTGGATAAACCTGACCGTGAACCGCCATCCACGATTGTCTCAGAGTGAGTGCCACAAGCCTAGGGCCAAATAAGGAAAGTCCTGGTGGTGGCACGTAGATCAAGAGCCCGCCCATACCTTGAATTTAGGTGCCACGTTGCCTTTCCACATGCCTTACCATAAAACCTCCATCATCCTTCCATGCACAGGAGGCAGTCCGATAGAGGCACCGAACAATGGAAGGACTATAGAGAGCATGTCAAATCCGAGGTAAGGATTTGGCAAGAGTCTTGCCCAAACATTCTACCAATTTTCCATTGTCCCAGCCATGCATGGTCACCATTGGGAAGGGGCACTTTGGACTTCCATCACCGAACATAATTGGAATCTACAACATGAGGGAAAATCTAGCTAGACTTCCTCGGTAAAAAAGGGTGTACTGCTTGCCACCAAGGCACCATGTCTTGTACACATTGGAAACATGAAAGCTTCTATCTTTGGAGAAAGGACTGCACTTTGCGTGACTCGTGTGGGTGCTAACACATAGGGGATTGGAGAGAGCTACCACCCCAACCCGACACACATCGGGAAGGACCTTCCAAAATCCACATGGAGAAGACATCATGATGGGATATCCACTTTGGCTAATATTTCCACCTCGAATGGGAAGCGTGATCACCACACGATTGAACATGTGGTCACGAGACCTTTGTTGGCCATGTGGTCTACCACGTGATTGCCTTCTCTGAGGATGTGACCCGCTTTCTACCTGCCTCATTGGGATAGGAGCGTTCTTGCCTTGAGAACGATGTTAAAGACCCTCCAAGACGGGTCCTTGGTGCCTAGAAGGTAGTTTACGATGTTGAGCGAATATCCTTCTATTATTAAAGGTTGAGGATCCTATGAGAGGATCTGGGTTCCTCTCAAGATGCCTCTAGCTTTGGCAAAGTGATTCGACTGGGAGCCCAACTCTTCACAGTGGGCCAACACTAGGTTCTCATCATGATATCTAACTACACCGCCTGATCCAGCGGGCTATGGATTACCCTTAGCCGCTCTATCAAAATTCAATTTAATCCATCCCACAAGAGGCTTGGTCCAAATGACACTTCTTCAACAGGGTCCTGTGTCAGCTTTCGGTGATGGGCAGAGATCCATCCTTCTGAAAATCACTTCTTTGCTTAGAATGTGGGATGGGGACTGGGAGTGGATTTAGAGTTCTCGATGGCATAGGATAAGGCCCTTTGAGCGATGAAAGGAGGAATTTTTGGGGCTCTACCAAAGACTCGAGAATTCCTTTCTAGCCATATTTTCCAGATGGAGTGGTGGAAGGAGGCCTCAAGAAGGAAGCGAAGTTTTGGATTCTTGAAAGGATTGGGCCACTGATGGAAAGCATCTCTGAGGGATTAGGGGGAGCACCAGAGGATTTGGAAGGAGGATAGGACAATGTTGAGGACCGAGTGGGAAAAGGGGCAGTGCAGGAATAAATGATCCATCGTATCGCACTCAGCTAAGCACATATAGCACCTATTGGGGAAGACAAAGCCCCTCTTGTGAAGGTTGTCAATGGTTAAAGCTTTATTGTGGAAAGTAATCCAAGCAAAGAAATTCACATTAGGGATGACCCCTTTCCTCCAGACAACTTTCCATCGATGTTCCAAGGCAGTCTCGCTAGTTAGAAAATCATAGGTAAATTTGATAGAGAATAGACCATCCTTCGTGCCTCGCCAAATGATTGTCTGTCCTCCTAACAGATGGGATGATAACTGATTGGAGGATGTTTGACAGATAATTCACTTCATTATTGAACCCATCCACAACTGGTAACTTCCATCGAGGGGGAAAGGTACTCCGGTCTATGAAATCCATCACCTTGAGTTGGAAATTTGGGTCGGTCTGAGCTCTCAGGACAGCCAGGTCCGCCCTCAAACCAAGGGCCTCATTAGAAGCCCACCTGTCTTTCCAAAAAGGATGAGATTGCCATCTCCCAAAATCCAATGGGCTCCCAAGCTGATCAAATGATGGGCTTGGAGTACAGATTTCCAAAAAGCCAAAGCTTCGGAGGGAGCCTCGACATCAAGGAAAGAATTGGAACCTAGATATTTCCTTTTGACCAACTTGACCCACTCAACAGAGTCATTTTCTAGGATCCTCCATGCATGCTTAGCGATCAAATCTGTGTTCATAAGCCCTGATCTCCTCATCCCCAAGCCGCCTTGGTCTTTCCTCGAGCAGACCTTATCCTAGGCAACGAGGGGGATTCTGAGTTTTTCTTTGTTTCCAGACCACAGAAAGGTCATCTGGATCTTCTAAATTTTGTAGTGGACATAAGATGGAAGCAGGAACACTGACATAAAGTAGGTTGGGATCCCCTGAAGACAAGCTTTGGTAAGGGTGGCTTTCCCAGCTTGCGACAGGAGTTTGCCTTTCCAAGTTCCCAGCTTCTTGTGTAGGCGCTCCAGGATCATGTTCCACATACATCCTCTGGCACGGCCATTGCAAGACAAGGGCAATCCCAGATAAGTAGGCAGGGAGTCAATGGTGCACTCCAAAAATCTGGCAATCCTGAGTTGCCTTTGCAGGAGAGTGTTAATAAAGTAGATTTTGCTCTTGTCTATGCCTATATGTCTAACTTTCTTTATGCCTGAAACCTATGTCTATCTTACTTTGTGCCTAGAGCCTAATTTTAGAACATTAACTATCTTATAAATTGAAGTCCATGTACGCAACTTTCTTCATAACCTCAAAGCTCCTTGCCCCTGCAGCTATTCCTTCATAGCTCCTTACCCCTACAGCTATTCCTTCATTTGATGCTTCTCATAACCATTGATCCCTTTGGCCCCTCCAGCTCTTCCTTCATTGCATATAGAAGAGATATGTATATAAAGCATTTAAAGGCAAAACGATCGGCTGGGTTTGGACCAACACCCTACTTTGACTGGGTTTAAAACATCACCATGGTTAATTAAGCCATTTTGATGAGTATGCCTAGCTATTGTTATACTTATTCTTCTTTTTTTTGTGGTGCATACAGAACAACAACGAAAGAGCGGAAGGTGGAAAGTATGAGAGAATGCGCATATTATTAGGTCCGGGACCAAAACCACTTAACTGTGTAAACAAATGCCATGGATGTACTCCCTGTGTACGTATGGCAGTTGGAACCCCTCCGAAACGTTGTAATATTCAAAATTACTATCCCGTACATTGGTTGTGCAGTTGTGGCGGAAAAACCTATCCGCCGACCATGTAGAAGTAGAGAGATTTGGATTTTCTTTTACGGTTTTTCTTCATTTCGGTTTTGTGTGATTTACTGTTCTGTCGATGTCCGTTTGAATAAAAATCTACTTCCGGCAGCTTTGAATGAGACCTCGTACTGGATGGGATTTTGTTGAGAATAAAATCAAAGAAAGAACCATCTCTCCTTTTGATCTACTAGGTTCTATATTTTTCATAGGAAGAGCATCAAGTTTTCGTAAGTGTCCCTTACACAAATAACATAACCTTATAGTCTCCTTCCATGACGACAATATACGAGGGTGTAATGTGTGTTAAGTAGAAGAGTGGTATTAATGTGGAACAAAATTTTTTTAGGAATAAAAGTTTGTATAAAAATAACATTTTTAAATGTCAAATTAATTGTCCAATTCGTAAAAAATTATTTTAATTATTATAATATAAAATATAATCAATTCATATGAAACGTTTTAGTAGCCTAATACTTTATATATAATACTATATTATAAATTCAAAATATATAGTTTTTACATATTTACAAAATTAATAACATAAATAGTAATTAATTGCTATGTGAAAATATAAATAATCCATTTCAGTGTTTTTAAAAAAAAAATACTACATTTTAAAAAAATATTAAATAAATAAATAATTAATAAATTTTCTTTTAATATTTTTATTAAAACATGAAATGTTATCTATGATATATTAAGAATGAAATGTATTGAAATTCTTATATGATAGAAACATCAAATTTTTCAATAGGACTACTTGTGTTAGGAGATAGATAAATAAGATGGAAGCTCTTCAAGATAAGAACATGCACTCCTTTGATACACTCTAAGGTATGCATTTCTATTTAATCTAAATTGTTTAAGTATGGTATAGGAAAAAGACGTTTAGAAATTTCTTGTTGTCATTCGGTCTATTACCTTTAAAGAAAAAAAGTTAGGCCTTCCTTAAACTCATTAATTAAACTCATTAATAGAGAGAAAATTGAAAAAGGTAGTCTTTGGAATGAGTATAAGAAAAATGAAAAATATCAGATCCATATGACTTCCCAATTAAATTTTTTTAGGTTTTCTAAGACAACTTGGAGGCCCATAGTAATGAGTGGTTATTGTGATACATATGATCTTATCCAAAGAGAAGATATAGCTTGTAATACAAATATTGATTGTTGTATTGCCCATGATAAAGACCATAATATTAGAGTTGAAAGTCACAATGATTGTTTAGATTATGTTGAAGAACACTACTTAATTAAATTAAATTTAAAAATTGACATTATGGTTTATCGTTAGGATACAAATTAATAGTCACACTAACATATAAATTAATAATATTTATCATTGATGTCTAAGTGTGTGAGACTTGAATAATTTTTTTTTAACTTTTATCTACATCCTTGCTTGAGGATAAATAAATAATTTAAATAATTATCTTTTCTTCTAGTTACAACATTAACCTTTTTTAAGTTCCATATATTATTATAACACCTAAAAAAATGTAATCAAGGATTATTAATGTCATGCTCGTTCAACCTTTCAACAAGTGGTCTATGTGTAAAACATCTAAGAACATAACAATATAAGAAATCTTATTTCCTTGAAAAATATAATATCAAAATGAATTCATAATATGTAATTTGATTTATGTTAAAACTATGAACTATTTAATGCTTTAGTGCCTCGCAATCGTGCTTGCTCCCAATGAATATTACACTTTTTATGTCCTTGTGTTGTCCTTACCATCCTCCTAGGAAGTAGCTTTGAGCAAGTTTGTAGACTTAAAGAAACTTTTATATATATATATATATATATAACATTTTTTAATAATTAATTTTTATTAAAATTTTGAAGATGCTAAAATTTTGAAGATGTGAAAATAAAACTTTTTCACCTTTATCGACATTTATATTAAAAATCATTATAAATAATTATCTATTAATTATAAATAAATTCAATAAAATTTATATAACAAAGATGATAAACTAGGAAAAAAACTTGTATTAAACTCTGAATTTGAATGTCCCCATATGTCTAAAAAATAAAAAATAAAATAAACCAAGATATTCATTAATGGTTGCCAGATAAGACCTTTATAAGATATACCTGCATTGCTAACTTTACATTGGCTTAGAGTCAACTTGTTACCGATTTATATGTGATTAATGGAAACAACATATGCTTGAACAAAACCTACTTGAAACCTTCACCGGGGAATTTTCTAGAAACCAAAAGTATCTAGAGAGCCTCCGCGGGAAGATAGCGACCAGAGCAGGACTTCATTTCTAAATTATTGTACGCTAAACTAATTAACAAGATTCCGTATTTATAAAACTCAGAACAAGTTCGTTTATTTTGCATAGAGTTATTTTTTTCCTATTTTTCATTTATTTATTCCAAAACGAGAATGATATAAAAATTGCCCTGCCCTAAAAATTATTAATACTACTAATCAATATGCCAAGTCCATCATGCATTATAAATTTACGATTGAAACTATAGGCAGCGTTAGCTTACCATTCAAAAGTCTCTCTCTTTGTTAAAGGTCAGTTAACCTTTCGCCTCTTCCTAATTAATATCGATGACCACGTTCTTTCATGGAACGCTTCTGTGCAATGTCCACTAATTTTCCCGGGAAATCATATTTCATTTCCCTTGGTCCGCTTTCGCCAATACAAAAGTGCCTTGCCTAAAACTGAAGCGAAACATTTGACCTCTTCTTCATCAATTTCTGAATTTGTATTTGTATTAATGTTTATATTAAAAGAGGTCAATAGCACTGTAAAGTAAGATATATACAAAGCAACGGAAGTATTTAATGCAGTTACACAGAAAATAAAGTAAGAAAAACAGTACACAGAATGACATATGGTATACAAGATCTGTGGATCAAAGGATTACTCCCAACATTCAAGGCTGAAGAGAAGTGAGTGATATAAGAGTTGGATGTCGTTGTAGATGTTCTTTGTTGGAGTCGACGACGAGTTGATCTTGTTGTATCTTTGTGATCACCTTGGCGCTTCCTTGGTCGTGGTCTCTGAAGGCTGGAAGAATGAAATGATAATTCAGGATCTTGTTATCTTCTGCAAAATGTTATTAAGTAGTTCTTTCCTAAAATTGAATAATTCCCGGATGAAAAGAGTAATGCATCATGTTATCTTCTGCAAACTGTTATTAAGTAGTTCTTTCTTAAGATTGAATAATTCCCGGATGAAAAGAGTAATGCATCTTTGATCTTCATAATTAATCCAAGATTTTAGGGTATGGGTGTCTCTGAATAAACAATAATATCTACCTCGTATCTCGTAGTAGATAGGACAGGTGAAAATGAAATGCTCTTCGGATTCTACATTGCACAATCTGCAAATACGCTGATCTCTAGGGAGGTGATGATTTGTCTCAATACGCAGTTGGTGGGAGCAAACTCGTAGCTGAGCTAGAGGAAACTTGAAGTTGTGTGACATCTGTATCAAGTTATATTTTGAAGTAAGGATCAATCCATTCTCTAGTTGGAGATAAAAGTGAGAGTAATGGAGCAGTTTTAGTGAAAGAGGTTCCTTTGAATTAGTCCAAGTAGTTTCCCAGTAGTTTTTATATATGTTGAGTAAATCTCATATCAAATATCCTTATTGGAATATGGTGCATTGATTGATGCTTTAGTAGGAGGAGGTCTCATGATGTCTAGGCCAAGAGATTGAAGTAGAGTAGTAGTCTGAGCATACTAGTAATTTCTAACCCCTTGATTTACCGTCTTGAGGATTGTAGTGCTAAATATGGATATCTCATGTCCGACATACAATGAAATCTACGCAATAAAGAGACAACAAGAAATATTGTTGTTGTAAGCAATGAACGAGCACCAAACTCAGCTAAAATGATGGGATGTGGAACGAATGAACTTGGACAACATTGAGATGAGAACCCTTTCAATACGAAACCAACCCAATTGTCTGAGGCTAGAGCCCCAAACTTCATAATCATAGACCAGTGTAGGGGTAGTAAATCTATTTGTTGTACAACTAAATCATTGTAATACACATATTTCAGTGGTGTTTAACTAATATTCGTTAAATTTTTATTATGCTTGATATGATATATATTTTGTTAAAATAATTTCAAATATAAGAGGTGGTATAGTTAGGATAATAGATTTTTTTTTTTTTATGATTTGAATTCAGTTATCAAAATGAAATGTCAATCATTGTTGGAGTGGTATCTTTGGAGAGACTAATATGAATAAGTTTGTTTACCACAGAAAATATGGATTTGGTATGTTTTTAAGTTTAAACTATGAAATTGGTATATATTTGAGTTCAAACTATGTAATAGTTCATTTCAAAAACTTAAATTTAAATTAAAAAATAGGTGTAAATCACCTTTTATATGTTTATTTTAAAAAATAGTTTAGTCTAATTTATTATCTATTAATTTTATTAAAATAATAATAATAAAATAATTTTTAATAAGTTTATAAAAATATTTATTTAATATATAATTATCCAATTATATTATATAATTACACCATTTAAACATTAAACCATTATTTAACAACTACTCATGCTTAATTTTCGGCCAAACATTGGATTCTATGTACTAAAGTTCAATGTCTCCGCACCTAATCAAGCAGTCCATTACTTTTCAGCCAAACATTGGATTCCATGTATTGGACTGAAATCTGTAATGTCTAACATCCATTCAATGTCAGTCCAACATTGGATTCCATGCACTGGGCTAGGCTGAAGGCCGTTCATGAAAGTAGCGCCAAGTCCGCTCTACGTGTGTGTTGTGCCGGTTTCTGACTGTGACAGTTTCGGCAGCTGCCCTTAGACATCGAGAGGTTCCGGGTCTAAAATTTGACGGAATTTTAGTGTTTCTTTATTATGACTGAAATAGTCAATGACATATTATGAAGTCATACAACACTATATTTTATATCTTATATATTTTATCATATATACATGATAATACAATATATAAAATTAACATATCTATATATCATATTACTTATGCAAATAAAGTTCTAGACAAAATCGGTTATATCTATAACTATATTCAAATTTTTGGTTACCTTTTATAACTTTTATTTTATCTTTTTAGTTGTTTAACTCGTTATAGCATGATATAGACCGGTCACTCCTTGTCAAGATTCAGGTCAGAAAACTATTTTTTGTCAACAAGCATATCCCAAGGTTGAAATTTAAGAATCCTAGTAAACATCAAAACTTACCAATCCACCTAACCTATAAAAACCATTTAATATATAAAATATAAATCAAATATCAATTTCAAATTTCATACCTAGTCCAAACACCCTTAGTATTGAATTTGCATCTTTTGAAGATCAAACTGTCATTTAACTTACATCTTATTCCTAAATGTTAGTTTTTTAATTTTTTGGATTATAGTCTGATCTGATCCGATTCCTCTGACCAACGAGTATGAACCCTGTGTAATCGAAGGTCCCCATATCACTTTGGGTTAACGTTAACGAGAAGATGGGTTTGTTGGAAGAAGTCATTGATGGTTTGAATCCTACGCTGGCAGTTACTAAATATCGTGGTTGTAACCAATTCACCTATGTAACAAGAAAAAAAAAAACAACCATACTATTATTAGTAACTAACAAGTGTACGGTTCAAATTACTAAAGCTACTTCCATCAAACCTATTTTGCTTCGTTATTATTGACCCGATGTAAAGGGGATCACCGATAGCTCAAGATTCTTACATTATACTATTACCTTTGCAAACAAGCTGCCCTCCTCAAAATTATAAATACCCAACACTAATCCCGGGGATATTTATGTTTATTTAACTTTCACTTATACTTTAGGGTTAGAAATTCCTGAAAAGAACCTTGATTTAGTGTCCTCCAAAATTATAAAGCCATTTATATTCATTTATATATATAATCTCTATCATATTTAATAAAATATTTTATATAACAAATATTATCAAATAATAAAATATAAAAATATTAAATATAATTTTTTATATAAAATAAAATTTATAAAAATACTTGACCCAAGAAGATTTGGTACAGCATTGGATCAATGAAAAGTTGAAAGATAAATAGATAGGTAGGTAGATATTAATGTGAATGAAATTCCAATTATAAAAAGATAACTTTCACTCAACTTGAACCGTCATTTAATTTTTGAGGGGTGGAGGGCACGCCAAATTTGAGGCCTGGTTCCAAGTCGTATGGGCATTCAAACGCAGATCGTTCCTTCGAGGCAGCGTGGCTTCTGCAACGTGGGAACAGTCACACGATCAAAATAACTGTCAGAGTACTCTACAATCTAAATATTTTATATTTTATGCAACCGATAAAATATCTTGTCTAATGTGTACCGTCCATTTTATATTTTATTGTTAAGATCAGCGGTAAGAGACACTTAAAAGCGACGGGTTATTTTTTTCTCAAAAATTTAGAGATTATTGTATCTATAAATATAAGTAATTTGAATCTCTAATATTATATATAATTAACATCCTACTTATTATTTTACCAAAACTTTATGCTAACTATGTACAAGAATTTGATAACTACACCTTTAGAAATTTAGGCTAGTGGATGGTGGGAAAATACAAACATGGAAGTTGTGTGAATTAAGCAATGGCTTGTAATTATGTTATTTATAAATATTTAAAAAAAATTATTTGTTATTTATTTTTGTTATATAAAGGATTTGGGTACATCATGATTTGAAAATAGGTTTCTTTAAAGCGATTCCATAACCTTTACCACTGTATTATCTTTAAGATATAAAAAATTGTTTAATAGTCTTCAATTTATAAGGAAGACAGTTCTAATCATATTGCATAATTATCAAACTATTGTATGGCTATGCTTATGATGTCATATGGTTGGACCCATTTAAAATTAAAATTAAAAGAAAAATAAATATTAGAAATAAACAATTTACTTTGAAAAAGGAAAATAAAAGAAAATAAAAATAAACAAAGAAAACATTGAAGATGTAATAAGGATAGGAACTATTTTTATCTTATATAATTAATTAAAATTTAAAAAAATAAAATTAAACAATTTATGATGCATATAGATGGAACCTATTTTAATTTTATATATTTAATTAAAATTAAAACTAAAGAGTCCCGAGGGTTAGATGGATTGGTAAGACGTTGGACACTTACCAAGAGGAGACCTAGGTTCAAAACCCAAGAGCATGTTCAATTTGGGCAAAGGTAGTAGTTTGACCAGAGTCTGTTGAATGTGTGTCAACATCATGACAACCTCGATCCATCGGCTGTCTCCCTCACTTAAACTCAAGTGCATGTCCAATATGGGCAAAGGTAGTAGTTTGACTTGAGTTCGTTGAATGTGCACCAACATCATGACAACCTCGAGCCATCGGGGGTCTCCCTCACTTAAACTCAAGAGCATGTCCAATATGGGCAAAGATAGTAGTTTGACATGAGTATGTTAAATGTGTGCCAACATCATGAAAACCTCGAGCCACCAGGGGTCTCCCTCACTTAAACTTAGGAGCATGTCTAATCTGGATAAAGGTAGTAGTTTGAACTGAGTCCGCTAAATGTACGTCAACATCATGACAACCCCAAGCCACCAAGGGTATCCCTCACTTATACTCGGGAGCATGTCCAATATGGGCAAAGGTACTAGTTTGACCTGACAACCCCGATCCATTAGGGGTCTCTCTCACTTAAACTCAAGAGCATGTCCAATATGGGCAAAGGTAGTAGTTTGACTTGACAACCCCGAGCCATCGGGAGTCTCCCTTACATAAAATTAGGAGCATGTCCAATATGGGCAAAGGTAGTAGTTTGACCTGAGTCTGCTAGCATCAACATCATGACAACCTGGAGCCACCGAGGGTCTCCCTCACTTAAAATCAAGAGCATCTCCAATATGGGCAAAGGCAGTAGTTTGACCTGAGTCTGCTAAATGTGCACCAACATCATGACAACCCCAAGCCACCGAGGGTCTCCCTCACTTAAACTCAGGAGCATGTCCAATCTGGGCAAAGGTAGTAGTTTGACCTAAATGTGCGTCAACTTGATGACATTGGTACCAACCCCAAGCGATCGAGGGCCTCCCTCGCTTTGGGTCATGTTTAGAAAAACAAAATAGGGGTTATAATGGTAGCACCATGATTTGACGTTATGATAGGAGTCAATGTGACTTGACCCTATGACCAGTTGTTCAAAAAAAAAAAAAATAGTTGTGGATTCTTCTATGGATAAAAAAATTAAAACTAAACAAAGAATAAAATAAAAATAATCAAAACATCAAAGATATGACATGGGTGGGACCTATTTCAATTCTATATAATCAATTAAAATTAAAAGAAAACTCAAGTTAAAGTTATAAGAACTATTTGAGGAGACTTAGTTTAAATTATAATATAATGTGGTTTGTGTGAATTTATTTGTATAAAAAAATTAAAAGAAAAAATTAAATAAATAATCGGCAAAAAGGTTAAAATAGGAAAATAGGCATAATAAAATATGATAATATTTTGAAAGTTGTAGAAAAATATCAAGAAGGGAAATAATAATCAGGTGCATGTCGGTTTGCATGTTGTCCTAGGGTTTCTGGTAGTTTCTGTTCATTCTCGGGGAGCTTGTGCCAGCCTCCGTGTTGTGCTTGCTCCGTGGGTGTTATTATGTCGGCTTCTCCTCCCCCGACTTCGTCTAAAGCTGGCGGTGAGAGGAATGGCTCCGGAGGTGAACAAACGGCCCAAGAAATTTGTTCTCAAGGTGTACCACGAGGTATTTCTGAACCTGACTTTGTGATTCCTCTACATGAATTCAATCAGGCATGTTCTTGGTTTGAAAACAATACTCTTATAGGGTATTTTTTGGGTCGGATTCCCCTGAGCATGTCCTTAGGAACTGGATTGAGCAGTATTGGCGTCCGTATGGGATTCAAGTCGACCATGTCCAAAATCTCTCTAAGGGTTTTTTCATTTCCATTTTGGTAGTCCCGACCAAGCCCAGAAGGTCCTCAATAAGGGTCCTAGTTACATTAATAGTTCACTGCTCATTTTCCAACCATGGAGCCGGGATTTTACGGTTTCTAATTATGTTTCCCTGGTCGTGCCTGTTTGGGTAGAACTCCCGAACCTCCCCACTGCATGCTGGCCCTTTCTGAAAAACTTGGTGTCCACCCTTGGTGAATTTGTCTGTGATGAACCCTCTCGGTTCATGTCAGTCCACCCTAGCAGGAGAATGTGTATCAAGGTTGACCTAGCTAAAACCCTAAAGGAGTATATCGACATTCAGGTTGGTTCTACCCATATTCATCAATGGGTGGTGTATATCAACCTCCCTAATACATGTTACCATTGCCAGTCAACCTCCCACCACATTAAGGACTGCCCCTTGATGGCTAAAAAATTCAAGGCCAAGGCGGCTACCCCGATAGCTGGTGTTGTATTATCTCCCACTTCCCCGCACCCTCCATCAAAATATGGTGAATGGACTGAGGTTTCATGCAAGAAAGGGAAAGGTAGCAAGCCCGCTCAGACGGGGCACACAGTGGCCACATATGCTCAAGCCCTAGCGCCTAAGCCTCCCATGCAACCATCGGTTATGGAGTCAACCCCTGTTCACTCTCCTCCTCTAGTCGTCGAGTCTGTAGACCACGATGAAGGGATGTGGTCCACTATACCCTTGGGTTCTCCAGACGAGGCAGGGGCTGAAGGAAGTTTCTCTCAGAATTTAGGATGGCGGTCCCGTAGCCCCCTACGAGGTGAGCGGCTTGCTCATTTAGACAAGCGATGACAAACTTCTCTCTCCTCCACCACCATGGATGCCTTCAAGAATAACCCCTATCACTTGTTGTCGGATAATGCGACTGAGGCCAGTGGGGGTATGCAACTTGACTCTTTTTAATGTTGTTTCTCTCCTAGAATGTGCGTGGGTTGATGGATCATGTTCATCATTACATGGTTCGGGATGAGCTCACTACCTATTCCAGTATCTATGGTCATCCAAATTTTGTGTGTTTACAAGAAGTCAAAGTGGCAGGTTTCAATTTGCAATCTACTTGTTCTATGTTATGGCCTGGTAGTCAGATGTATGCTACCAACCACAATCACGATAGTGGAGGTGCTATCATTTTGCTTAATAATAGGTGGGTGAGCAATTTTGTCACATGGGGTTCTGACCCCTCTCACCATGCGGTTTGGATTCTGCTCGAAGTTGGTGGTCTTTCCTTCGGGATTATTAATATTTATGCCTCTAATGAGGTCCAAGATAGATGTGCACTATGGAGATGGTGTGCTTTATCCTTACCTACCGTAGTCTGGCTGATGTGTGGTGATTTCAATATGGTCGAGAAGCCTTATGATAAAATGGGCCAGCTTCCTAATAGGTGGGCCTCGGGAGAGCGACATGCTTGGTATTTTATGAAAAATAAATTGGGGGTCTTCGATCCCAATGGTTGTTTCTCTATGGGTCAGTTTCTCGAGCATTTGTGGTTCACGTGGTCTAATTTTTAGTCAGGCCCCGCAAGAGTTTTAAAAAGGTTGGACAGGGCTATGTTGTCAGACCAACATGAGTTTTCTTTTTCTCATCGGCTTCCTTTAGTCCCTTTTGTTGAAACCATTCCTGGTATGGTCTCATCCGATCATTCCCCCATAGTGTTCTCTGTTCATGTTTCCTCCACCCATAAATGGCCTACTCATGCTCAATTTTTTCTTAACACTTCTTTCTTGCAACATGAAACCACTGTTTGTCACATCCAAAGGATATGGAACATTGTACCCAGACCCAATGGAGATTCAAGATGGATTGAGTGGTGGAATGATGCCATTTTTCGTACCACTACTCTGCTTAGAAGCCTGGGGAAGAAGGTGGTGCAGCTGCGTCGTCGCTCTAATACTGCTCTGCGTAATGAGCTTGCACAGGCCTCCTTCCATCTTGAGGCCTCTCCTTTTGACTCCGCCATTCAAGCCCATGTCGCTCAACTCCGGCATGAGCTCAAAGTGGCTGAAGTGTACGAGGCCAGAGGGGCTCAGATTAAAGCCAGACTGCATTGGCTCAAAGTGGGTGACCGCGTTTCTAAAGAGTTTTTCCAGAGGCTCCGACCTCCGCGTCACTCCACTCAATTCAAAGCTTTAGTGGTTAATGGGGTTCGCACCACCTCTTTTCCTGAGATAGCAGCTGAATTTACACGACATTATTCTCATGTTTTTGTTGCTCAACCATACACCCCTGAACGAGAATTAGCCCTTCAATATTGTAAAGAGGTTATCCCAACTTGCCTCTCCCCAACATAGTAGAATGAATGTGAATGACCCCTATCAGAGCAGGATCTTGCAGATGCCCTATTTCAAATGGCAGACGCGAAGGCCCTAGGGCTTGATGGCTTCCCCTACGAATTTTACAAAACTTGTTGGGAGTTTGTTGGTCCTGACTTGCATAAAGTATATTTAGAAGCCCTACAGTCTGGCTCCTTAGGTGCTATTATCAATAAGGGCAATATCAAGTTTATCCCAAAGTTCGGGGATCCAAAAATCATTACAAATTGGAGGCCAATAACTTTGCTTAATGTCAGCTACAAGATCATTGCCAAAGCGCTTGCTTTACGGATTAAGCCCTTGCTTCCCTCTATTGTGAGGCCTGAGCAAACTGGCTTTATCCAGAATCGATATATTTTGGACAACGTTCTCACTGTTTGGGAAGGGATGGAATGGGCTCGCAGGTCCAGTCAATAGGCCCTCTTCCTCAAGCTTGACTTTGAAAAGGCTTATGATCGAATTGAGTGGGTTTTCATTCTTTCCATGTTGGAAGCTCTTGGCTTTGGTCCTCAGTTTATTTCCTCTATTAAAATACTTTTTCAGGATGCATCAGCTGTGCTTTCTCTCAACAAGTTTCAAACTGACGCTATTGGCTTGCATAGGTCAGTAAGGCAGGGTTGTCCTTTGGCCCCCTCACTATTCATTTTAGCAACAGAAGCATTTGGTTATCTTTTGGCTCATCGTGCTTCTCTTGGGATGCTTCGGGGTATTTCCCTTCCTGGGAATGTTGGTCAACTCATTAACGACCATTTTGTTGATGATTCCTTTCTTACTTTGAATGAGGATGAACAATCTATTTCTGAAGCTCTATCTTGTCTTGATATTTTTTGCAAAGCCTCTGGGTCTAATATCCAATGGAGGAAAACCTCATGTTATAGGTAATCCCTACAGCCTCTTCCCCACTGGCTTCAACATGTGCAGTGGAGTTGGATTCAGCCTGGAGAAGTCTTCAAATTCTTGGGTATTCCTTTTGCCTTTCAAGGCTCTCCATCCCAATTATGGTCTTATGTCATCAACAAAGTAGAAAGCAAGTTGGAATATTGGAATGCTAAGAAGTTGTCTCTTGCTGGAAAATTTCAAATTTGCTCGAAAGTGTTGGCTTCCATGCATGTTTATTACTCGTCTTGTTGGGTCCCTTCCTAGGCTTGTTACAAATAGCTTGAAAAATTACTGCAGGATTTTCTGTGGTCTAGTGGGTCTGAGCGGAAGGGCTTTCACAGAGTGGCTTGGGATATTTGTTGTCTCCCATGACAAGTAGGGGGTATGGGTCTGTTGGACTGTAAGCGTCAAGGGTTAGCCCTCTATGCTAAATGGATTGTGTGGGCTCTCAAAGGACCTGAAGCATGGAAAGTTCTTATCAGACATTGCATCTCGGTTGGGCTTCCCCTCAACCGTCGAGCCTGGGCAGGAATGGATTTGCCCTCTCTAGTGTTGGCCCCAGTTTTCATTAAAATCCTTGGCTCCTTTGTCATCAAAAGCATATGGAAGGCCTGGCAACAATTAAACCCTTGGATTGTTTGGAAGGGGGTCCATTCACATAAAGGCCTTTCCATTAATATTCTCAATGTCTGGTGGTCCCCTGTATTCAAGCTTCAGGGTAAGCCATTGGGCCAAGTTCCCTGGGTCCATGCCCAAATTTTTTTAAGCGGGGCATTGTCGCCATTGCAGATTTTTACTCTAGGGAAAATAGAGACTGGATTCCTTGGAATGATTTTAAAAGGATGTTTCGCTTGTCCAATGCTGACAAGGCTACGTATGATGTTGTTCTGGACCATACACCTTTCTCCTTATGGCAAAAATTAGGTGTCAGATCCCAGAAACCCTGGTGGAAATATTGGGCCTGGTATAAGAGCACTTCCTTGCTCAGCTACAGAGCCAGGCAGGGTTATGACTGGCTTACACCAACTGCACCCACGGTGCCCAAACTCAATATCAAATGGGACCTTCTCTCATCACCCTCTAGGTGGAAAACCAGATTTCATTCAGCTTGGGCATCTTATCTGGAGCCAAAGAAAGCTTTTTTTCCTGGAGCTTATTGTATCAGGGTTTACCCCTTGGCCACAGACTTTCTTATATGGGGGTGCCTGAGCCTCGATGCCCATTTTGTCAAGAACCAGAGTCTTGTATGCATCTTTTCTGGGCATGTAGATGGGCCAGTCTCGCTTGGAGTTGGGTGGGTTCTTTCTTTGCCCCGTTTATGTCCCTACAACTTTCCTGGCATCATGTCCTTCTGGGTGATCCCATTCAGTTTTCTCTCCCATTGAGGGAAGTGTGGCAAATCTTCAGAGTCAACCTTCTATTTCACATTTGGAAATCTAGAAATAAGATTATTTTCAAGCAGGTTGATCCGTCTCAAGATTTTTCATTTGCTGACAAGCTCGAAGTTTTTCATGATGTGTGGTTTCAGATCTGTGACCAGGCTAAAAAGGTGGCTATGGAGCTGGACCATTTGCAGGCTTTACTGAAATACTGGGGTGAAGCCCCTTGTGCTGTCAGTAAGGAGGCCCTTGATCGTGCATGGTGTCAACCTCCTCGGAGCAGATCCCATGTCTATGGAGGCCCATTGCAGCAGCCGGATATGTACACCTCCCAACATTCTACGCCTGTGATCACTCCGCAATCTGTGCCTGTGCCTAATGATGGTTGGGGGCTTCAGGCAGCCATGGGCATATTTTTGGCTGGTCCCATCCTTCTTCTCCAATTACTCATGCTTCAGGTTGGGGTGAGGAGCGCTTTGATGGGTGGGGGGAACCACCCACTTCAAATGGATAAGGCCCTGTCTGCCACATGCTCACTTCTTTAAAAACCTTTCTGGTTGTAGAATGTTTTTAGTTTGTTGTTGATGGTCGTGGTGCCCGTATGGTGCAGTTTGTTTTTCTTTATCCGCTATTAGGATAAGTTAGTGGCATTCGGGGTGTGATTTTTTCTCCACCCACACTTTTTTTTGGCTGTAAAGGACTTTTATTTTTATAATTAAAATGGCCTTTCATAAAAAAAATATGAAATGGTGAGAATTTTTATTCAGTTTCAATTTTTATAATTTATTATATTATAAATATATATATATATATATATATAATTATTAAAATTTTATAAATTAATTTCAAATTAATATATAAAAATAATTAAATTATTAATATATATTAAAATCATATTTATATATATTAAGTGGCCTTCGTTCAATCAATTAAATTTTAAACCCAAGTTATTTTTAACATCCATCAACTATTTTTGGAAGTCAATGTTGTTGTTAGCTAAATGTGAATAAAATAACGGATGGAGCAGCAAGGAGGAGGAGCGAGAGGTCTAGGGGCAACAAACCCTAGGTGTGGGGCTTCGGAGGGTAGATCAGTAGACGCGGTAGGTGGGGGCTCTGGTGAGATAGCAGGCCCCCAGGCGAAGGATGTGGACAAGGAAGTTCTATTGGAACCGGTCCAAGGGCGTTGGCCAGATCGCGGTTGAAGATATCTCTGAGGGGGACCAGGACTCTGTGCGCTAGGATAAAAGGAAGACCCAAGAAGGAGACAAAGAGAAACCTGGCAACTGGAGACCTTCATATCTTAATGCTCTTCGCAATAAGCAAAAATTATCCAACTCTTGTTTTAATCTAAAATTTGTTAATGGTAGGTTGCACGTCCCAGATACCTTAGCTCAGCATGTGGCTATGGAGGGCAGAACATCTCTGGTGGATAAATTTATGGGGGTGAGGTCGTACTTGGAAGTCATAAGGAGATGGGCCGTCCAAAAATGGCAGCCAAGGGCCAGTATGATGATTAAGGCTTTACCCAAGAGTTTTCTTTTGGTTACATTTCAATGTGAACAGGACATGGAAAGGACTCTCCAAGGAGGTCCTTGGTTTTTTGGGAAAAGGGGCTTGTATCTGAAGCGTTGGTCCCCCGATTTCAACCCCCAGACTCAGGTGTTGGATTTGGCTCCTATTTGGGTTAAGATGCCGGGATTACCTCTGCTTTTCTAGAATGAACAAATCTTGGCTGGGATAGCTACAGAGATTGGAGAACTAATAGCTATTGATCCTGCAACCTTGAGCAAATAAAGACTCCTTTCTGCTCGCATGTGTGTGTTGGCGGACCTGAGTAAAGAGCTCCCTAAATACATTATATTGTCATCTATGTTTGGCCTTCATACTCAGGTCTTTGAATATGAAAATGTCTTTTAAGTGTAGTGTTTGCGGGAAGGTAGGGCACTAGGGTATCCACTGCATTTCCAAGAACTAGCCCCCACTCCAAAATACTGCTCCTCAAACCCAGAATAATATCCCTCCCCCGCAGATCTCCATTCCTACCCAACATGGGCCTTAAGGACGTGGAGCTTGAAATTTGAATATCAGAGACCCTGTTTGCCCTATTGTAAGAAAGAGGCAACGTTATAACCCTCCTCCTAAAAATACCTATGCCATGAAACCCTCTCACAGGGGAGCTGGTCCCTTTGATGGGAACCCTCAAGCTCATCCTACTCCTAAGATGATACAGCAAGCCTCAGAGCCAAATCACAAAGGAAAGAACCCCATAGATCTTCGCCCTGGGGCAAGTAAGTTTGATTGGGTAATACGGGAGGCCTATGGAGGCTCGGTGGAAGTGGTCCCATGTACTACAGAGGAATTTATGGGAAGAAATTCCAAGGAGATCAACATCCCAATGGAGAACAGTTTTGATGCATTAAATCATTTGAAGGGAGATCAGATGGATAGCCAAGAAGTGGAATTTGAGGTAGAGGAGACTCAAGAGAAGGATTTAGAGGAGAAAAATCAGAGGAAGGAGCAGGAAACTAATAATACAGGCAAGGATACTCAGGAGGAAGAGGTGAACCACCAATATCAGTGTAACCCCAAAGCAGGGAAAAAATAATCTACTAATCAAGAAGCTAAGAGCACGGAATCATCTCCATTGTCAGAAAGACCAGTTAACCTGGAAAGCCAGATTGTTACCCCAAAGACCAAGACTGACCTATCCAAGATGGTTACTAGAAGCCAAGTGAATCTCAAGGAACCCCATCCTAGAGTGGATGTATGGAGATATGGTTCGGTAGGAAGAGGGAAACCTAACAATGCTACCTTAAGACAGAAAGAAGTAGAGCGAGGAGTGGCTCATGGCACTCAAGCAGTATTGCTCTTTGGGGCGAAGGCTTGAGGATCCAAAGCCCATAAATGAAGATTCTTTCATGGAATATTTGCGGGAGTAATCCTGCAAAAATAAGAGCTTTGTATGCTCTTAGACAAGAACACAAACCGGATATGATTTTACTACAAGAAACTAAAATGGAGGAGAGTAGAGTTATTCCTTTTAAGAATAGGACTTGGCGAGAAGCTAAAGTAGTAGGCCAAGAGGCCACTAGAACAGCAGGAGGGTTGTTGGTTATGTGGAACAAGAATGTGATTGATAGTAGAGTGATTTTGATGTCTAGTTGGTTTATTTGTCTCTTATGTGTGGATAAAACCATGCAAGAAGAGTGGATCTTAACGAATGTATATGCTCCAGTTAGATAGGGACTGAGAAGGGTTCTTTGGAGTCAGCTAGCTGAATTGAGGGAGACGGTCCCCAACTACCCTTGGATTGTGGCAGGGGATTTCATTTGCTACCTTAATCCTGCAGATAAATTGGGGGGCTCTCAAAGAATAACTACTGATATCTACGAGTTTAGAGATTTTATTGAGCAACATGAGCTTATGGATGTGGACCTGCGTAGATTCTCCTATACATGGTCTAACAAAATATTGAAGGAAAACCAAATTTAGATCAGATTAGATAGGTTTCTTCTTTCTCAAGAATGCTTGGAGAGGTTTGGGGACTCTTCATTAATGGCACTCCCAAGAATCGAGTCTGATCACAACCCAATTCTATGGGAAACAGGGGAGGACTCTAAGAAAAGATACATCAGACCCTTTCGATTCGAACTTATGTGGTTCCAACATCAGGATCTCAAGGATCTGGTTGCCCAATGGTGGGACAAAAAGTATAATGGTTCGAAACTGGACCAAGTGGCATGTAAACTAAGGAATGTGAAGGCTAACATTAGAGAGTGGAACAAAACTTCCTTTGGCAATATTTTTGTTAAAAAGGCAGAACTAAAAGACAAGATCAATGAACTACAGGAGAAGCTGAAGTCAGAGCAACTTACATAGGATCTAAGAAACCAGGAGAGGGAGCTGTTAGCCGAATACCATACGATGCTAGGATTTGAAGAAACCTTTTGGAGGCAAAAATATAGACTGCGTTGGTTAAAGGAGGGTGACAGAAATACAAAGTTATTCCATGTCTCTACTCTTCACCACAGGAGTACTAACAAAATTAAGGAGATCAAGATGGCTGATGGGTCTAACACCAAATATATGGAAGACATAAGGAGGGAAGCGGTTGAGTACTTTAAATCATTGCTAGAAGATGTAAATTCAACTATTGAAGAAGAGGACTCTCTATTGGCAGCCATTCCATCCCTCGTAACTGAGAATCTTAATGGATTCTTACTTAGTCCTTTCACAAAGGAGGAAATCAAGAAGGTGGTTTTTGACATGGATGGTAATAGCTCCCCAGGACCGGATGGCTTCCCTGCAACTTTCTTCTAAAAGTTTTGGGATATCCTAGGCAATGATGTAGTGGAAGCTATAATTGAGGCTCAAAAGGACATGGAAATCCCAGAAGGAGTTAATGCTACATTTTTAGTCCTCATCCCTAAACTAGTGGGAGCAATGGAATTTTCCAGTTTTCGCCCTATCAGTTTATGTAACACTCTGATGAAGATTCTCACAAAAGCAATCGCCAATAGGCTGAAGGTTATCCTTCCTTTCATCATTGATATGAACCAAAGAGGCTTTGTGAAAGGGCAACAAATACTCGATGGTATCATCATAATTCATGAGGTTATTCATTCAATGGTGGCTAGTAAGGAAGCAGGTATGTTACTAAAGCTTGATATGAATAAATCCTATGACCGGGTCTCATGGCAGTTCCTCACTAAGATTTTGGGTAAGTTTGGTTTCTGTCCCCAGTGGATTAAGTTTATTTTTAGTTGTATCTCTACTACAATATTTTTTGTCATGGTGAATGGGTCACCCTCCGGTTACTTTAAGAGTGAAAGGGGGTTGCGACAAGGAGATCCTTTGTCTCCATACTTTTTTATTATTTTAGCGAAAGCATTGGGTAGGAACATTTCAGCAGTGGTGGCAAATGGTCATTTGGAAGGTTTCAAACCAGCCTCAACAGCAGAGCCAGTGTCTCACCAAAAATTTGTGGACGATACAATCATTGTGTCCAAAGCCTCGGTGCCTCAGGCTAGGAAGCTGAAGAGAATTCTAACCAAGTATGATATAGAAGTAGGACAGTACATAAACTATAAGAAGAGTAGCATCTATTTCTTTAAAACGCCTGGTGGGAGGGAGGAAAGAATAGCTAACCTCTTCGGTTATGGAAAGGAGCTTCTACCAGCAACTTATCTAGGCATGCCTATGTTCGAAGGAAGAATGAAGGCTACATTGTGGAACTCAGTCATTGATAGGATCTCCAAAAAGTTAGCAGGGTGGAAGGGCAGCCTTCTCAGCTCTGTAGGAAAAGCCTTATTAGTTCAAACTACTTTACAAAGCATTCCAATTTACTACATGTCTCTATTTAGAATGCCTGCAAAGGTCCGAGCTACATTGGAGCAAATTCAACGCAACTTCTTATGGTCAGGTTCAGAGGAGAGAAAGAGAATTTCGTTGGTAGCATGGAATCAGGTGTGTGCAAGCAAGGATCAAGGGGGCCTGGGGCTAAAGAGAATGAAAGAAATGAATCAAGCTCTGATTGGCAAACAGGTATGGAGATTTATCAATAATGATCAATTGGGATGGGTAAAACTTCTTAAGGAAAAATATATCAAAAATAATCAAGACTTCCTGAAAGCTGATAATCTCCCTAGAGGATCGTATTTATGGAATTGTTTACTCTAATGTCAGGAGGTAGTCAGGAAAGGCATTAGATGGAGAATTGGTAATGGAAGACAAGTGGACTTTTTGCAAGACCCATGGTTGGAAGAGGCCCCTCTGAAAGATAACTTAGACCTTTAGGTCCTCCAACATAAACTTTCAAAGGAAATGGGAGGAAAAGTAGGGGATTTTATTGTTGTAGCACATGAAACTTCCTCTTGGAAGAAAATCACAGTTCATAATCTGTCAGAGCAAGAGAAGTGGCCCTAACAAAACTCAATGATGCTTTAAGGGTGTTCCCGATCATTCCTGGGGAAGGAAGAGACAAGGCGATTTGGGGCAAAACTACAATTGGGATCTATTCAGTAAAAATTGCCTATAAGTTAATCCACTCAGGATTCAATGGCTGGACTCCGACTTCTATTATTTGGTTAAATAATTTAACCCCAAAAATAGCTTTCTTCTTTTGGTTGGCAGTTCAAAATAAGATTCTAACAACAAATAATCTGCAAATGAGAGGTTTCCAATTCATCAATCGATGTATCTTGTGTGAGAAAGCGATAGAATCTGTAAGTCATATATTTCTAACTTGTGAATTTTCTTGTATAGTCTTCCAAATGATCTTGTCCAAATTTCATATAGATTGGGTCTGTCCAAATAGCATGTCTGACTTCTGCATACAATGGGCTTCCCCCTTCCGGGTGAAACTTTTGACTTGGCTCTAGAAGCTCAGCTTACCCCATTTTTTATGGGGGATATGGAATGAGAGAAATAAGAGAGTATTTAAAGGACGTAAGAAAGATCCCATGTTATGTGGTAATAAAATAATCAGAGCTTTGAAAGAAAATTGGAAAACTTTCTTCTTCAAAAATGAGACCATGTCTTTAAGGGAAAGGAGGATTTTGCGGAACTGGGGAGAGGAACTTCCAGACCTAGACATTACAACCAACCCACGGGATGGTGTCAAGTGGATACCCCCCACACAAAAGTGGGTTAAGTTTAATTTTGACAGGGCAGCTAAAGGAAATCTGGGGGTTGTAGGAGCAGGAGGAGTTCTGAGAAATGAGGAAAGAAAAGTGGTCCTTGCATTTGCAGAGCCTTTGGGAACTCAAACAAATCATTTTGCAGAAGCCCGAGCCTGCATGCAGGCAATGAGAATTGCTAGACTTGAGGGTTATAAGGAAGTTATATTTGAAGGGGATTCACTTAATATAATCAAGGCAATTAAGGAGGATAAAGACCCCAGCTGGACCATCTTGGAGCTTATCCTAGAAGCAAAGATTCATAAATCTCATTTGGTTAATGCCCGAATCCAACACACCTTCAGAGAAGGGAACCAGGCGACGGATCTAATGGCAAATATTGCAGTTTCTATTGGGGAGATGCAAATTTGGAAGGATAACTTCCCTCAAGAACTATTGGTGTTGGCTTCTAGAGAAGAGCTAAGATCAAACCTGTTAGAGCATTAGGAGATCAGAGGGGTTGATGATGAGTAATCCGACAGATGGAATTAGGCAAAAAAGGCATCCCATTTGCTGGGGCCTGGGAGGTGACAAGTGTACAATACAACAACCTAGTGGTATTAGTAAGTGCTAGGTGTTGTTTGGTTTTTGTTTTATCCTGAATAGTCAAGCGACAAGTATAGGACTGTGGACTCTAAGTATGGCTTAATGTGGGTCTTAGAAAGATTCATTTTGTATTTTGATTATACGGGATTGATGCTAGAACCAACCCATTTTAACTTTGTAAAAGGTTTGTGAACCTTATAACCACCTCTACCTTATACCAAAAAAAAAATTTAAACCCAAGTAATATCTTAGCTTTAACTTTGATATAATACTATTATGTAATAATAATATAATATAAAACCGTTACAATTTTATATAACTATATATTAAATTTAATTAATATAAAAATGAACCGTAGATATAGATCGAATCATTTTATCCACAAAACCTGGCCTCAAGCGAAACTCATATTATTTAAAAATAGAAGCAATACTATCATAATAATAAGTGTTGTAAAACGAGAAAAAAATAAATATTTCTGCAAACTGGTGGGACCAACCCTTTATAACGAACCACACAACAAATGAAAAGCACTACAATAAACCGTACTCAAATGCAAACCTTAAATTAATCCTAATGTTAAGTTGTATTTGACACGGGAGGAATGAAACCTTGAATTAACCCTAAGGTTAAGTTGTGTTTAACACGGTAGGAATGAACAATGTTATTATGCAAATCTTATGTAACTTAAAATTAACCCTATATTAACCGTAAGTTTGTGTCGCTTATTGCTTTGGGTTCTACACAGGTCGTGTTAACCTTTTGCAATCTATCAAAGTCTACACATTAACAAAATCATTGTGTATTTTTATTGAAATTTTTATAAATTTTAGTCTTTCAAATAAAGATAAAAGGATTTGATAGTTGAGAGATTTAATGACGGTAGTTTATTGGCAAGCACAAGTGCTTGGTTGCTAGTTACTAACTAATCTATCTATTTTAAACTAGGGTAACTCATAGTCAAACACTCTACTATTACCAAACCAACCTATCCCTTATGTTAGTAACAAATTGATTATGTTTTTGAATAGGTTGAAAAGTTGGGTCACATCAAGGACCACCCTCCTCCTAAATTGAAATTGAGTCTTTGTTAGAAAAACCAAATACCTTTTTTCATTGTAGTGTCTTTGTCGGAATTATAAAGAACATTAACTTTTTTTTTATTAGGGTAAAAAGAGGTTTTAAAGTCTCCAAACCTGCACATCAAGTTGTATAAGATATTACAATATGTTATGTTGTAATAACTTTACAAAATACTACCATCCACTTACTATTATAGTTGAACCTTAGAATACCATATGTTGATAAAATAATTTTCAAAACATGACAGATTAGTAGATCACTTCTAAAATATAAACTAAAAATAAAAATAAAAAAAATTGTAGCTACCACCCAACCATAACAAAAACAACAATCCAGAATCACTAAGGCTGTTACAATGTTTATAGCTGATGGGTATTTATATTGTTTTTCTTCTGTAGCATAGGTTATTTCTCCTTCAAAGTGGTAATATCTGAGAATGCAATTTTGCACTTCAAGCTCATGAGGTAATATGTAGTTGTAACACATTCTTATATGATCTTCATTTTCAAAAAAATGATTGTCATGTATTATTTCATAATTAGCTTCAAGAATACTATCTGAGGTGCTAATATTTTCCATGGAACTAACTGGATGGCCTTTAGTTACCATTTGGTGTTTCTCAATGATCTGATTCGATTTCTCCTTTTGGAGTTGAGTCTTTTGTTGCTCGCTTGATTCATGTTGGATAATTGACATAGCTGGAGGATGAGCTTCTTCCTAGTGAATTGAGACATTTGAAGGTTCAAGATCATTTGCATGTAAGGCCTACTCTACTAAGGAGGAATCTAGGCATGATTGGATGATCAAGCATTTCTTCTTCAGGTGGCCATATTGCTAACAACCATAACATCTCAAGAAGAAGTTTTCATATTCAATATTTTGGATCTATTCCCCTTTGCTTGAGGAGATAGTAATGGATTGAGGGCAAGGAACTGAAACATTCATCCAAACAACCAATCTTGCTTTACTCATTAATTTTACTAGACAAATTTTCCTCTTTGGAAATCCATATACTGGAATGTACCAATGGCGTTACCATTTTTTGCGATTATCTTCTCTTCCCAAAACTCCATAGAGAGAGCATATAGATTCACCCAGACTGAGAGACCATCAACTTCTTATGTAAGGGGATTGAAATTAGGAGTCCAAAGTCATATATAGACACCCCTTTGTAATAAAAACCAATTGTATCTATAATAGATTACCTTATCTTTATCCGCTAAATAAAAAAAAGAAACAAAAAAATTGGGTAGCAGAGTTTCTTGAAATTTATTGGACCACAAAAGTTTAATGTATCATTTGAGCTCCTCTAGGCCTGGTCTTTGCCCTTGAGTTTGCAAATAACTATTTGGGCTTCATGATCAATCAAATCCAACCCAAATTCATCCTCCAAAATCTTGATAGAGGGCAAAGGTTCATAAAGCTCCACCCATGAATCCAAATATCCTTGAGAGAC